>CM021109.1:579177662-579424428 GCA_007115665.2 Sequoiadendron giganteum
AAGGATCCTTTGTGAATGATTGGACAGTGTATTGTTGACAAGTGATATTTTTGTCCACATCAGCCATTGCTTTTGACAATCCTTTCCCTTTAATGAGTTTCATCAGGTGAATTTCTAATTCAAACTCCTACAAGATTGCCATTTATTTCCCTCTTCGTTCCCCTAATTCACTTTGCATCAAAAGAGACTTCACAGCTGGATCTGGAACTATGGCCATAACTTGACTTCGAATTATGTAATGCCTAAACTTCTTCACTGCTCATACTAAGGCAAAGGCTTGTTTCTCTAGTGGTGAATACCTTACTTCTACATTCTTAAATGGAGAGCTCATAAAAGCAATCAGTCTCTCCTCGCTCTCTTCTCTTCTTTGTGTCAAAATTGTTGCACATGAATGCTCAGAAGCAAAAGAATAGATATAGAAGGGTTCTAGATAATCTGGGCTTGTCCAAACAGGCGCCTCAAATATAGATTGTTTAATCTACATGAAATTATACTTAGCCTCCTCACTCCACTCAATTTTTGCATCCTTCTTCATCATTTCATTGAGCGGTTTGATGATCTCTGCAAACCCTGTTATAAATTTCCTAACAAAATTTATCCTTCCAAAGAAAGACCTCATTTCCTTCTTGTTTCCTAGCTTTTTCAATTTCAAGATGGCCTCTACTTGGTTAGGATATATAGATATCCCTTCCTCTGATATGATGTGACCTAATAGTTTCCCTTTAGATACTCCAAACACACATTTCTTTGGATTAAGAGAGACACCATAACTTATACATTTCTTTAGAACCTTTTCCAAGTCAGCAACATGGTCTTCTCTATTCCTAGAGAAGATGGTTAAATCATCTACATAAATGATTATATATTTTCCTATCAAATCCTTGAAAGCTACATCCATCACCCTTTGAAAAGTAGCACCAGCATTGATGAGACCAAATGGCATCCTCTTGTAAGAAAACATGCCCCATTTAGTGGTGAAAGCAGTCTTCATCCTATCCTCATGACTCACCAAGACCTAATTATATCTAGAATAATCATCCAAGAATGACATCATTTGGGATCCATTAACCTTTTGTAATACTTCATCAAGAGAAGGTAATGGATAATTTTCTTTCTCAGAGGCCTTGTTTAGGTTCTTGAAATGAACACATAATCTAATCTCACTATTCTTCTTGCGCACAGGAACCAAATTAGCCACCTAGCTAGAATGTCTAACCGGAAAGATTATTCTAGCAGATAAAATTTTTTGTACCTCCTTCTGGATCAAGGGCTCAATTAGAGCATTGACTAGGCACTACTTCTGGAAAAAAGGCTTGGCACCTGGCTTGAGAGGTATGGTGTGAGTAATCACTGAAGTGTCAAAAGTTTTTAAATCATCATAACTCCAAGAAATAGCTTCAATATTCTGCTCCAAGACCTTGATTATCTTGTCCTTGATTTCTTGAGGAAAAGTCATTCCTATAAGAACATTTCTTTCTAGGCCTGAGTGAGTCAAATTAACAGATTCATACTTACCTCCCTCACTCTCTGTAGGCACCCTTTGACGAGCCCTTGGGTCTGAGTCAAATATCCTCTCTAAAGAAACCATCCCTTTCGGAATGCTATTACTCTTTAAATCCAATATCCCTTCTAGACTCTCTTTCTCAAGATCCCAATCTCCCTGATCTCTTTCAGATTCGTCTATTATCTACCCTTCAAAAACATCAGAACTTTCCAAAAAGGCTAATATGTGCTGATCATCTTCAAATACCTGAATGTGTCAGACATTATCAGATACAACTGGGACCGAAATCAACTCCACTGAAAACCTCTTCAGATCAGAATCTTGCATGGGTTCTAATGTGCTAGCAACAACAACAAGAGCATCTGCAATTTGATTAGCCTCCCTAGGGATCAGACTAATCCCAAAAGCATCAAAATCTTTGATTAAATTCCAAACCCTATTTTTATACACAACCAATCTTTTGTTATGAAATGTATATTAGCTACGTACCTCCTTTACAATCACCTCTGAATTTTCCATCACTGTGAGAGCAGTAACCTTCTTCTTATGAGCAAACATAAGACCTCGAGCAAGTGCTTCATACTCAATAACATTTTTTGTGCAACCGAACTGCAATCTATAAGAAGCAAAGTAAGTCTTCCCTTTTGGGTTGGTTAGCTCAATCCCTGCTCCACTTCCTGCTTTAGACTTAGAACCATCAAATTTAAGGGTCCATAATTGGTCTTTGGTTGGGAGCTCTTTCTTCTTAGGGACAATAGGAGATGACTTACTTGAAATGCATGGTGGCTCGGACTTTTTTTGTTTATCAGAATTTGACTCTAGACAAAGCTCACTTGAAGATTCTTCTATGTTTTTAGCCTGCTCAGATATCACTTCCTGAACAACCTCTTGGGTTAAATTGCAATCTAACTGATTTCTCATCAATGACTTGGGTATTGGAAAAGTATCTGGGGTAGGTGTATTGAATAGGAACTGAGACACCTCATTCTCTTCTTGAATTTAAGGACATAAAACCTGAGTCTATTCTACTGATGAAGAACCTTCCTGTTGAGAGAGACTAGCCCATGTAAGAATTGTAGCATCCTTAACTTTAAAAGAAAACTCATTGATGGGAGCTTGGGGTTCCTCTTGACATATTTTTTGGGGCTGATCTACATGACTTAAGATATCTAGACATGATTGGTAGGTTAACTCAGAATGATTATGTTAATGAACCCTACACCAGTTAGGAAGTAACAAACTACTGAGATCAGTTTCTTCTCCTAAAACCAGCCTATCTTGTTGCAATTTCCTTATCAGAACCTACTAGTTGATGTAGATCATTGGTTCACTGTGTTCTAGGGGCAACATATCCCCAGAAATGACTACAGAGAAAGTAAGGACTTCCTCTTATTTGTAAACTCCTATCTCAGTCTCAAAGTATGCTACTTCATTCGAAGCATCATACTCTGTGATCATGTGCTTGAGTCTAGGTTCACTTTCAATCCTTATTTGTGTTGCAACTCCTTTCCATGGTAACCACATGTGAGAGAAATCCAAGGATAGATATCCCCCTATGCTTTTATTAGCTCTTGACTTAGGAGCATACCATATGTTTCTAGGATATCAGCCACTCGGATATCTATATAGGTCTGGATCCCTGGATTTGATCCAACCTGCACATGCATGTTCTTTAATTCTCCTACAACATTGACTTTAGTTTTATCCAACTGAATCACCTTCTTATTAGTTTGGATAGGACTTAATCCTAACTTTTTACATATTGAAAAAGGCATGACATTTCTCGATGCTCCAGAGTCCAATAAACAATTATGCAAATTCTTTCCAAAAATTCTTAAACTTAACAAAAAAGGTGGGGTATTGGTCTTACCTTTATAAATGGTTGCATTTGTCTCCTTTACTGGAGTCACTTTACCTTTTCCCTTTAAGCGATCTGCCTCTTCCAAAGCTTTTAATACCACCTCACGTTGAGTTGGGCACCGCTTCATGATGTCAAAAAATGACAAGGGTGTCTTTTGTCTCTGCAATTATGCAATAAAGTCAAATTCTGAATCATTCCTAACTTGGTACTTAGGAAAAGGAGGTGGATTGCCTCTATTCTGAAGGTCAGAAGGTCCTTTTGGTGGTGGTGGATTGTTATCTGCATTTTGGTTAGGTGGGACCATGTTGTTTTGGGGTGTAGATGTAGTAAATGGGCCCTTATTCTGATTTCTCAGAAAGTGACCTCCTTTCGACTAAAAACCTTGGGCATCATACACATCTTCCTCTAGCTCATTATCCCCTTGCATAGGAAACTGGTATTTCTCCTCAATTGTCTCATAAGTCATAGCAGTACTGACTGGCCCATTGTCTTGATTAGAATTTCTTGCTGAGGATGAGCATCAACTTGTGCAATCTTTACAATCTTCTCCATTTTAGGGCAATTAACCTCAGAATGTGCTACAGTATCATGTAGTCTGCACCAATTATTCATGAAATTGAGGTCAGCAACATTAGCAGTATGTGGTCTCTCCTCACCTGACTGATAGTTATGGGGGACTCCCCCATTGTTAGGTTCAGTATTCCACTGCCTACCATTGTTGTTATTGTTGTTGAACCTCTAGTTATATCCTCTATTCTGATTTTGGTAATTTTGGTTAGAGGAATTTTGATTTTGAAAGTTGCGGTTGGTGTTTTGACTCCCATTCTGATTGGAGTAGTTTCCCTGGTTGTTGTAACCTCCCTGGTTGTTGTAATTCTGATTTTGGTTGTGGGGAGGGTTTTTCCTAAGTTGTGCCATGTTGTTAGACATTTGAGATAGAGTCTTCTTGAGAGTCTCTAACTCACTAGTTAGTTAAACAGTTTGTTCATTTTGCACATTTTGTACTATGGCTGGGGAATGAACATGGGTTGATCCTCCTGCTTGTTGTTGTGGATTTTGAGGTTGTTGGGAAGAATCTTGCATGCCGTTACCAAAAAGGGCATGTTAGGTGGATCTTGTAACTGAGACACAAGTCCATATTGGGAGTAAGACATCCCTGGGACAGTGTTGTATAATGGTGTGTTAGGCATTTGATAATTCATGGGAGGAAGAGTTGCTCCTAAACCTCCTGATTGCAAACTTATTTGTTGTTGCAACTTGATGGCCAAATGATAAACTTTAGACAAAGAGTCAATCTCACCAGGCTAATAAGTTCTTTGCAAGAATAGACCAATTAAGGGATCAACAACTCTTAAATATGTATGTATGGCAATATTCTCAGCTACTAGATAAGGGTCTTGCAACCTACAAAACATTCTCTGGAATCTAGTATTGAACAAAGGTAGTGGCTCATGGTATTCCTTTCTTATTGTGGAAAACTGGTGATACAAGATGGCAGGGTCCACATAAACCCGAAATTGATTAATAAATACATTTTCTAAATCTGTCCAACCTAGAATAGATCCCTAGGGAAAATTTAAATACCAGTTATATGCCATATCTCTGAAACAGTAAGGAAAAAATCTACATACCACGTCCTAATGAGCAACTTGAGCTCATGTGCAAGCATCTTTGAATGCTTGTATGTGCTCGTCAGCACTTCTTGATTCACCATGTATGTACTTAGGACAAAAAAATTTTGGGTTCTTTGGTAAATCATGGATCCCTCTTGGAATAGTCCCTAACAGATAGGGGTTATTCACAAAGTAAGCCATGGGTGGGATTGGTTGAGCAGGTGGTGATATAGGCTGAATTGGTGGAGACTCAGGCCTACTTGGTGGTTGTGATGTAGGTGGATTTGGTGTAAATCCAAGTGGAGTAAGTGGTGGTGGAAAAGTATATATCAATATCCTACGAGCATGGAGTCTAGGTCTGACTGGGGTTTGAAGTTCTTCAAATGGTTCAGGATTAGTAGAGGCTCTGAGAATCCTCCTATATTTTTCCGGTGAGAAAGACACAATGCGAGCTAGCTTGCTCTTTCAGGACCTCCTTCTAGCGCCAATTTCTGTTGATAGTGAAAATGACACAAACAACGTTAAAACAAAATATTTCTACTCTATTTCTCTTGAAAAAGAAAGACAACATATATTAGCCTAACTCCTAAGGTCCTAGTAGTTGGTTCTCAACTTTCTGGTATCACTCAATCGGTCCATGCAACTTTAATGTTCAAGGGGTCTGTGCTAGTAAAAAAGAATACAAGAAATGACTTGTTCATCGAGCTATTCTTCACAAAGAGATGGGGTTTTTAAATAAAAGAAAAAGATAGATCAAAGGGGTAAATCAATAAACATGAATCAAACTCAGCTAACATCTGGACATATATCTTCAACGATGAATGTTTCCTAATAGATAAAAAAAAAACCAAAGCATGACACAATTTATAGAATAATCTATACTATTGTATACATCTAAGGTGCTTAATTAACATCACAGTCACACATCACAAATACCTCAAAGATTCCAAAACAATAGAGATTCATTCATTGCCAAGATCATAGATCAACAGACTTCAATAAATTCAATTCAATGATAATCTAACAAGATAATCCTTAAATCTGGTTTCTTCTAATGACTTTCATCACATAAGAAACTTTCATGCTTCAGCACAATCACTGGCATACAGATAGATTATAACTCATCAACCTTATCAAGTAAAAAAACTTAATTCTAACACCATATTGCGTAAACCTGTAATTTTATTTAACTGTAAAAGTGAAGTAACAATGTATCTCTGTAACAACTATGCAAAATTCTATCTCCTAATATCAGGTAGGCCAATTCTATTCTCTATCAGCCAACCCTTACAATATGATACCCAAAGGGTGTTTATAGATGTACAAAATTCGGAAGTACCCTTCTATCTTAAGCTGACCCTCCCTTTTAGGGTTTACAATTATCTTTGGAAACTCGGTTAACTGGAAGAAAAGAGATTTAGAAGAGAAGAAAAACCATGCGCTTCAAAAACTGTCAGTGTTGCATGCAACATGCAAAGAAGAAAAAAACCATGCATGCATGAGTTTTATGCATGCAAAATTTTCTCCATCATGTATTCATCATAGTTGGAGAAGACTTTTTGTAATGTGTCTAATTCAGGCCCATCCACCCAATTGTCTTCAAACATAATTCTCTCCAACTCCACTACAACAAACCCTCTCATATCCTTCAGTTTTGTCAACTCTCTCTTAGCTGCTCTTATTTCTTCTTTGATGTCCATCAATCGATCTATTAGCAAATATTCATCAACATCTCCTCTCTGCATAATCTCTTTAAATCTTTCAGTCCATTTCTGCTTTATTTGACTTAAAGGTAAGCCTTCTTTCTCCAGTACCTCCATGTTCACAATAATAGCAAGAATGGCTTCCAACTCCTCAACTGTTCCCTCAGATCCTTAACAAAATCTTGTACCTCATTTCTATGTTTGTATAGGAAATCTATTCTAAATCGGAGTATACAAGAAGTCTTTTCCAGAAAATCCTTATTGTCTTCTTCTAATATCGACTGTTCTAGGAGGGTAGTCTTAGGCAATTTATTGACTTCTTTCAGTTTCTAGTTGTATCCCTTATACTCCTCCTCTTGTGCTTCCAAAGTTTTAACATATTGTTTCATCTCTTCCATCAGATCTTCAGTTGCTTTGTAAACCTCAAAACTGTCTTCTAACACCCCATCTATTTCTTGATTTAATTTACTTACCCACCGATCCAACATTTCTGCCTTGCCCCTCACCTGTTCCAAATAATCAACTTCCTTCTTCCTCAACAAAACTAGGGTCTCAATCGCAGCAACCTATTGTGATCTTGGAGTAGAAACATTCTTAAGGAAAACATGCAATTGATCTAGTTGAGCTTTAAGCTCATCCTTTCTTTGTTTATCTTTTAACATCCTTGATTTGGTTGAAGATGCTACCACATCAATTGGATTCATTTGTTGATCCCTGGTAGGTCTTCCCAAATTCATAGTACCCAATTGATAATCTGTTAATTGCATATCTCCTACCTCTTTTTCTACCATAGGTATAGCACACTCAGCCATAGTTTATCCCTTGTTAGTCAACCTAGTAGACTGCAGGATCTTGGCCTTCTTTTTAGGCCTTTCTTTTTCTATTTCCTTCATCATATCCTCCCAATTGAGAGGTTGAGGAGGTGTCGATGTTCTCTTTTGAAGGTCTAACTTCAACCAAGTCAGAGCACCTGGAGTAATAGTCATCATAGTTGAAGAAGAGGAGGTAGTAGCTATAGGAGGTTGCACATTTACCTGAGGTTGAGAATCAACCATCTGTTTATGTTGTTTCTCTTGTTCCACACTCATTTGTGCCAGCTTTTCAGCTTCCTCCTTATCTTTTTGCTCTTGTACTCTCTTGTCTTCTTCCTCCTTCTTCAATCTCTCTTCTTCTAATCTTTCTTTCTCTTGTCTTTCCTTATCTAGTCTTTCTTTCTCCAGTTTTTCTGTCTCTAAAGCTTTAAGCTTTTTTGCATTTTCTTCTTCTTGTTGTTTCTTTTTAACCAGCTCTTCGACCTCTTTCTCCTTTTGTAATCATTTTGCTTCCTCTTCCTTTCTGTGAGCTTCTTCAGCAAGCTTTAATTTAGCTACCAGAACCTCTCTTTCCCTTCAGTGTCTTGTCTTCTCTTCCTCAAGGTCATGAATCTTTTGTATTAATTCTAACTTATCATTCTCCTCCTTAACCTTGAGCTCATGCTCCTTTTTCCTGTACTGCCTCTCTACTTCATCAGCTTTTGACTTAGCTTCAATTTGTTGTTGTTGTAGCATGGCATTAGCTTGTGTCTTGGCATCAACTAACTTTTTCTTTTCTATTGCTGCAGCTTGCTCATCAGTAGCCTTCTTGACTTCTTCAAACAATTCCCACTGATCCTCTTGTGTCATTACCTATTCTGCATCCTCCTCTAGAGGCATATTTTCTTGTATTCCTTTATCTGACAAAGTCTCATCCGAATCTATTCCAACATCATGAATTTCTATCTCCACCTCTTTTACCTTCATGGATTCAACAACATTATGAGGAGTCCCTTTTTGCACTTCTTCAATTTAATGTTTTGCAAGTGGGACTTGAGTAGAAGAATCACCTAATGTAGATTTTGAAAAAACCGATCCCATTTGAGCATCTCCTTCTTGTGTCTCTGATTCATCAACAGCTGCTTCAAGCTCTATTTCTTCAATGTCAGGAGGAAGGAACTCCAAAGGCTCTTTGGGAGGTGTCTTTCTTTTGATCCTTTTATACCCTTTCCCCTTTTTAGGAGCTAGTCCTTGAGGAGTTTTGGTTCTTAGAACCACCCACTGAATGCTCCTATCCAAGACTATTTGTCCTATCTGCTTAATGTCAATAGTTTCTTCACTATCCCAGTCAATTGGATCCAGGCTCTTGGTCCCAATGTTTAAAGCTTCATATGATGGATCCAATACAATTCCATCATCCACCAATGTGTCAGGAATGTCATTCCTGACCCCAAGCTCTACCATGAGTGAGACAGATAACCTTTCATAATTATGTTTCCTCAAGTCATACTCATCTTGTCGGTCACTCCATAAATCTTCCAATAAATTGCAATGTTTATCAAACATAGAAGGTAGCAAGGCATTCATTTTACCCTTTGGTTCAAAGTGCTTCCGAGTTGTATATAAAGCTAGCTTTAATTGTATCAACTCACTACACACCACCTTTTCCCCTACTAGATGCTGACAACTGTACTCACCCAGCTTCATGGGGAACTTATGGCATCCTATTTTATGTTTCAATCCAAACCGGGCATTAACTCCAAGAGCCTGATATACAAATTCCATTAACACTATCCTGTTATTGCAACATCTTGGTAGCAAATGTGGATGACCTTCAAATCCAGCTAGCCTAAAGTATGTGAAGTTGGGGTATTGAATGTACCAACATCCCCATTCAGTAATAAATGCCATGGCCTCTTGGCTCAATCTATACCCTACATCTCCATTGAGTTGGTTAATGATCACATATATGAATGTATCATTACCCCTTCTGAATTGAGTCTCAGCAACCTGTAGGGACAACTAGTTATAATGCTCCCACACCTTCTTTTGTCCATCTAACACTCCCATTATCCCCACTCTGTTCAGACCTGGGAAGATACCTACTCTTGCTGCATCATACACAATGTAAGAAGTCATGAAAAAGCATTTAGTCTCTCTAATGCTGGTCAATTGATCATGAATGGAATCTAATACAATCATCAGCCAATCAAATTGATGGGTGCCATTTAAGATTGTCTGGATGAAGGGAAACATCCACTCCTTGAAATGAAAGGCATCTCTCTTCCCAAAAGCCTTAGACAACATCAATAGTAAATCCAATACTTCTTTATAAAAATCTACCCTTTTTGGTTGGTTTGCAAGCTTGGTTAGAGACTTCTTCTCTATTTTTAACCACTTTTTGTTCAAGTGAGACTTGTTGGATTCCTTATATTTGTTGTATTTCTCTAAAGCTTTTTCTTCCTTCAACTACACCAAGTTCTTGGGATCTGGGACACTAAATATACTTTGAAACGCTTGAGGAGTGAGATCAATGATTACATTGTCTTGTGAATCCATGCATTGTCGGGTTGCTGGATTGTAAGCACTTGCAACTGTCAAGATTAACTCCAGGCATTGGATTGATAAGGGAAACAGGGTGATATGAGCCAAACCGAAATCCACTATTCTCTTAGTTTTATTGGTCACATCTTCATTGAATGTGTCAGTATATGACTCCTCAAAGTTGTATTGGCCTAGATTTGTGTTGGTGATGTCTGACCAATCTGATTCTACTTTGCTTACTGTGACGATAGGACTCCTATGGTTGTACCTTAAGGTATAAGGTAACTGTTCTAGCTTGATCTTCTTGGGTTTAGCTACTAATTTTGATGTTCCTATAGGCCGGTTCCTTTGGGAAGCTTCTCCTAATGTTCTCGACATTCTTCAACTTTCTTGCAACAAAACCTCTAGTTAGATCTCTAAATAAACATCTCAAAATATGTCTTAAAATCATACCTTTCAAACATACATCGGAGGCGTAACTAGGCAAAAAAAATCTTAAACAATCCTATTTTAACATACTATCAAGCTCGGAGCAAAAATTGTTATTGATATTCTACTAACAAGAAGCAGGCTCGGAGTCAGAGGCGGAATTGTGATCAGAACTGGGACTGGAATGGAAACTAATTCAGTTTCTTTCAGATTTTCTATTTTCATATCCTATTTCGGTTCCGCTTCCTCTTCTACCAGGACTATTGTTATTTTGAAATAAAGCTTCTCACTATAAGCGGAGTCGGAGATGGGATGAAAAATGGAATTGACACTAACCATTAAAACACATCCGAAAATCTAAATCAATTCTGATCCCGCTTTCGCCTAAGTTGACCATGATGTCATCAACAATTTTAACAATTTAAAGCATAACTTCATGATTAAGGACCAAGGTCATATTAAACGAAATGAGGCTTAACTATAACATGAAAATATCATGCCTATATGACCATGGGGGCGACTATACTTTTAGGGAATCATATTTAACATTCAAAAATGCAAATACAGAAATGCATAAAACCCTAATCTAAAAACATGATATAAAAACTAGGGCACAAATTTAACCCCTCCTAATTTAACTAGATTGAATGCACAACAGAAGCCTAAGTAAAACAAGATTTAATCAAAACTAACTCACTGTAAAACCTACATTAAATCTATCTTACTATGGAACCCTAATTAATCTACGCGATTAAAACCCTAACGTGAAAACGGTCGTGCCCCAACTCATTGAAAATGAAAAAAATAAAAGCAAAAAAATGAAACCAAGAATAGCAAAAAACAAAGAAAGAAAAGCAAATCACGCAAACCCACAGAGATGGCGAACTTGCCCAAAGCAAAAAATGATCAAACAGAAAGAAGAAAACATGAAAGTAAAAGTAAATGAAAAATGATTATAGGAACCCTACCTCGAAGGCAAAACTTGGCAAACCTACTGAAGAAATCCGCAAGCAATTATCTCCTCCTCTTTCAATCAATTCACTTCATAAAAGCTCCACTACTGCTCTACTTCGCTCTTTGATCTCTTAACAATAATAATAACCACCTGTTTAACCCTAATGAAGGTAAAACTCAGAGTTTCTACCTACGCATGGCAACTGCCAGTAATGCAATTAAATGCAATAAAGTGGAGTCAGAACTGGAGAAGAACTAACACATCACTGTAGTGTGACTTCAACAAAAATTCAACGACCAAGAAAACGGCAAGAGTGGAATCGGAATGAAAATAGATTTGGAATCTTGAGTAATTTCCCAACTTCATTCCTGTTCCGATTCCGGTTCCACCAACAAAGCATAAAACAAAACCAAACACAAAAAAAAACCAAAAACATCGAAATAAGAAAACTTAACATAAAGACCTAGTCTAAAACCAAAGTTCAAAAAGCGGAGGCAAAGACAGGATGGATTTTGATTTTTGAATTTTGAATAAAACATCGGCCTAGCTTCCACTCCGGCTCCGGCTCTGACAAAGACAAAACAAAAGGTTTTTAAATGAAAGACTGTCGAGATGGGACTTGGAACAAGTTTTAAAGGAAGTTTCAAAACCCGATTAGGTTCCGGTTCCGGTTTCGACAGACTAAACCAAAGAAAAACAAAGTGTTGGAAACAAAAGACTCCAAACTTTGTTTGAAAAATAACCAAGGATAAAAACACACAAAGGGGGACCCATTTTG
This sequence comes from Sequoiadendron giganteum, assembly GCA_007115665.2. Classification (NCBI taxonomy): domain Eukaryota; kingdom Viridiplantae; phylum Streptophyta; class Pinopsida; order Cupressales; family Cupressaceae; genus Sequoiadendron; species Sequoiadendron giganteum. The sequence goes on from CM021109.1 coordinate 579,189,841, forward strand.
ACCAAGGCAAAAGATGGGGTGGTTATGCAAGGCACAACAAGCCCTTGCACAACAAATGACAAAAAGTCATAAATCAATAAAAAAATTATAAAAATGAGACACAAAAATGGAAAAAAAATAAAATAAAATAAAGAAGCATAGGTGCCACAAGATGTCAGTGCCAATTTGGAAGCATAAGCATTGAAACATAGGGAAGAAGTGTTAAACTGTGATCTTACACAATAAAACATATGGAAACTCAAATAAAAATTTGTGATAGGGACATGGGTCCCCAACAAAGTCACCAAAATTTACACCTTCAAAATGAGCTCAAGAAAATGGATTAGTAGCTCACAAAACAACCCAAAGCTTAAATAAAAGATTGACATTTGTGTTAGAGAAAAACAACAAATATAATAAATGAACATGCAAAATAAGAGTAAATAACACATTTATACTTTCATCATTGGTTTTGGATAAGATCCAATATAGATATGTGGATGTTCCCTATAGTCATTACACTAGTTTGATAGAATACAGATATGTTTAAAGGATTAGCTCACAAAAATAATAGTATAACATTAGCATGAAAGTGTGTTGTGAAATGGGAGGGGAGGCCTTCAATTTATAGATTTTCCATGAGAAAAATGGAGGGCCAAGATGCAAAGTTTATGGAGGGTTATGATTTGAGGAAGATGGTGACATGGATTGAAGACTCAACCTTGTGACAAGTGTCACAGGAGGGAGGAAGAAGGTGTAAGATTGATTGAGAAGAAGACAAGTGTCATGTGAGGTGGAAGGACTTAAGCATGCTCACACATGTGTGAGAAAGACAACGTGTGGGAGATATGGTCACACATGTGTGATAATTTGAGGTGGAGATGAGTCAAAAATAAAGGGTTGAGGTGGATGATTGGCATGCCTCCAAGTTAGCATGCTCACGCATGTGTGGAAAAATAGTGAGATGAGTTAGCATGTTCACATGTGGGAATATGAAGTGGGTTAAGGTGGAAGCCAAAGATGCTTCCAATATGCAATTCTAACACATGTGTGAGGAAAGAGTAGGATGAGTGAGCATGTTCACACATGTGGGAGCATGTGGGAGATTGGGGAAACATGAAAGAGGAAAATAATCAAGTTTTTAATCCATGTAGATGAATTTAATGGCAAGAATTAAAAGGCTAAGGATTAATTATGATGTGGAATTAAATAATGGAGGAAATATTAAGAGGGATTAATTAGATTAATCAAATAACTAATCATGGTTTAATTAATTGATTAAGTTGGAGGAATTTGGGAGCCAAGGTTAGTTAATTAAGTTGTTTTATTTATTTAACCTTAGGGGAGAAATGGGAATTAATTAATGATGAAGGTAATTAATTAAATAATGACATTTAATTAATTTATGAGAAAGTTAGTATGAAGAAAATTAGTGGTAAATTTTAGATCTCTATATCCTCAAAGCTAATAAATTAGACAAGTTCATTACAACTTTAGTCACTACCAAAGACTATACAATCATGCAAACATAAAAGATATACATGAAGTAAACATTGGAATATCTCTCCCAATAACTAGTAGGTCAAATGTATAGTTAAAAAAAGTAGCATTAAATTTTTATTAAAGGTAAAATAGAGGTTTTAGAAGGGATTCCCTTATTTAACTGTCAAGAACACAAAAATAACAAGACAACATACATATTAAAACCTAACCTAGTTGTAGCCAAAAAACAACCTTGACACCAAGTAAGAGTGTGTTGCCAAAAATTGTATACTCTTGAAGAAAGAGGCAACTTTGTGCCTAATTTGGTTCTACTTTAGACACCCTTGCATCAATCGCCCCTTAAAACAACATTTATAGGCCCCGAAGACTCAATATTTTGGACCTTGAGGCTGATTCCACCCATAAATCATACAAATCCTGACAAACAACATTCAAATTATTCAAATTCTAGAAAACCCACCTCAAAAACCCCTGGTGGGACTAAGTCACCCAAGGTGGTGACTTAGTCCCTTTTGGGGGTATTTTCAATTTTGAGCAGGAAAATCATTGACTTAATCAAAAAAATTGATGGATGTTGGCCTCTTAGGTCTAAATGACAGACAATTAGGTATTGATGCCTATAAATATTTTTGGATGATGTGGTTGTCATTGATGTCAAAAATATTAGCATTAATGTCTTTAAGACTATATATGTCGAGGATATTGAGAAAATTGTAACAAAATATGTTACATGTTGTTTGTGAAGCAGTGAAGATTAGTATGGTAGAAAGTTCAGTATGTTGATAACTATATGTTGTGGATTAAAGGGTTTGTTCTCAAGTGTATCTAGTTTATACTCCGAAATTTTCAGAGGTGTGCATGAAGATTTGAGCAAGTTATAAGTTTATGTGTTCTGACAGCTATTATGTTACTGCAAATGGTGTTCATGGAAGAAGATAATGTGAATCTGGTAATATGAGTTGTTGCATATGATCCTAAGGTGTTCATGGACATTTCTAGATCATGTTCTATTTGTGTTTGACATCTGCATTGATCATTGTGCTCGCGATCCGATATTTTCTCTTGTGTGTTCATTTTTTTCATGTTCATGATCGACAAGGTGTTTTAAGTGTGTTGTGGATCTTCGAGGAAGAATCTTTGAAGGTGTTTTTTGTTCAAGGACATTGTTTTAGGTCTCTACTATGTTGTGGCCGACCTTGGTTGATGCACATTGATAATATTTATTGTTTTGGGCCAACAGTTTTCATTCATTCTATTATTGTGTTGAAGCCGACATAAAGCAATGTAAATTCTTGTTGTGGATATATATAAGTGTTTGTTTCTTCATTTGAGAAGTGTATGTGAAGTGTGTGTATGCGAAGTGTGTGAGTGTTATGTGCGAAAAAGTTTTAGATCATTTGAAGGTAGAGCAAAGTGTTAAGAAGAGTGAAAGAAAGTAAAGAAGTGTTCATGTGCTTAACCAGAACTGTACTCAAGCATTAGTAGATGCTACTTTCTTAGTTCAAATTCTTCAGATGGATTTAATTTGAATATTTTTTTTAAGACAACGAGTCTTCCTTTTAGCAGTGAACTCTAGGCAGTGTGCCTGAATGGATGTGCATTCCTCATATATTCTTCTTATACTTTTAACAAGGTATAACTTGTGGATTAACTTCCACCATGGTTTTTCCCCTAGCAAGGTTTCCATGCAAAAAACTCGGTGTTATGTGTGTTTCTAATGTGTTGTTGATTCATGCTTTCACTGTTATTAATCAAATCAGAGATTAAAGGTTAATAAGTTTAATAAGTTTGAAACTCTGTGACAATTGGTTCAGCACCCCCCCCCCCTCTTAGTTTTCTACCCTTGTGTTGCCAACAAATATATTCTTTTAGGTCATTTTTTACAAGCAAGTTCAAGAGTTGAGTGTTGAATAACTTCCACAAGAAGATTTATTAAGTCTATCTACAACAAAGTTGAAGCTTAGGGTAGTAATCTAGGCTTTTTTTAGGTCTTCAAGCTCACTTTTTGTCCAAGATCTCATATTGCAAAGGGTTGATCATGGATGCCTATGGAGAATCATGGAGAAATCTAGGTTGAGGAGATGCAACTAGCCATCAAATCAATCCTAAAGACTTGTTTTCAAAGTGATTCCATCTTCCATTTCCTCTCTATCTTTAGCCTAAGGAAGGTTTGCATGTTATTAAGATTCATTTCTAATGTGATTTAGGGTCTCTTGGAATGAGTCTTGCATTATTCTAGTTTTATTTATGCATCTTATTCTTACATGTTAGAATAGGGTTGCATCTTACTTCAGATTTCCTAGTCTTAGATGCACTTAGGGACAGGGTTTTACAACATATTCATTATCTCTTTCAAGGTTTAAACAACAACTAGGGGTTTGACCAAGGCAAACCCCCCATTAGAAACCAAATTATATTCTATTTTGCAAGTGATTTCACAGGTTTGTATCCGGATTTCAGTCGGAAAACAAAGTGTAGACTATAGGCTTCCATTTCCACTCTCGGATTTCCAGAAAAGCTAGAGTGCACTAAGTCGCCAATAGTGGTGACTGAGTACCACTGCATATTTTTGTTAGAGATTTTTGTAGATCTGGACACCTATTTGGCTGGAACGGGCTCCAGAATAGTTTCCCAGATCTGGGACTAAGTTGCCCAACTTGGCATAAGTGTCCCAGTTCGCCAGAAAATCAGATTTTTGAGGATTTCAGAGACATTTGCAATCCTCATTTCAGCATTTTTCAATTTCTAGGTGCACTCTTTTTGTTTAGCCTTTCTATCTTATTCTATATTGCATTTAATCTATCTTAATTTTGCATATCCCAATGTGTTTTCAAGCATCTTGCATTTTCTAGGTTTTACATTAGTATTTGATCTCTTTTATCAATTCTTAGCATTTAGGAAATTTCATTTAGGCACATTTCAATCACATTTACATTAATCTTGAATGAACTCCAATTTTTTGGGTAGAAAGACCTCTCTCCTTTTAGGTGAAAACCCTAGAAGTGCAAGAGAGCAACACTCTCCCCTAAAATTTGAGGTTCATTTTGGTGAACCTGCATTTCAAACATCCTATTTTTGATTTAGCATGCATTTACATCCTAGGAATAGCTTCTATTCACATTGCATTGCATGTTGCATTGTTTAAATGTGCATCATATGGTTTCATACTTTGCATTAGTGAAAAGTTCATTTTTGCATCTCATTTCCTTGAACAATACTTGAAAATTTGCATTTGCACTTTATATTTGCATTATACAGTACACAACATATTAGTATCCATCAAAAAATTCAGAAAAAAATCAAAAATACCCCTACTAGGACTAATTCGCCACCCTTCAGGGGTAACTTAGTCCCAGTACACATTTTGCATCAATATTTTTTGCATTTAGTTTCCAATTTATGAAGTTGTTGTTTTTTTTAGTTACTTTGTTGCTTCAATTCAGTTATTTTCTGTTATATGGTAATTATTAGAACAAACATCATTTACTTTCATGGTATTTATGGATAGCATTAGATCTTTGCAAGTTTTGTTTTCAGCATTAGTTTCTAGTTCATTTAGATCACATTCATCAAAACATGAAAGAAAAACATTAGAAACATCAAAAGAAACAATCCACACAATGCTCCACTTTAGGAAAAATATATCATCCAAAACCTTTAGTAGTGGTGACTTGGATAAGTTAGATGAAGCTCTACAGGGCTTCTTGTCACTAAGTTCATCCACTAAGGTTTGTGATGACAAACCCAAACCAACCAATTATACCTCACCTCCTAAACCTTTTGGTTGTGATGACTTGGACATGTTAGATAAAGCCCTTCAACACTTCATCTCACCAAGGTCATCCACCACAGTTTATTGTAAGAAACCTACAATTAAATATGTCAATTTAATTCAACCTCAACTCCTTCTCTACCCACCTTCACATAAACCTCAACCTCCATCTAAACCTAAGTTTACCCTTTACCCACCTCAGGATGATGTTGCTACTCACACACATTACACTAGAAATAATCCACACCTGCAACAACCCACCCCAACACCCTTACCTTTAACCAATCCCATATTACCTAGTGCCCCTCACTTAAATTCACACCATAGGGGGGTGATCTCACAATACTGGTTTACAATTTTTGGGCAAACTAGACACCGAACTAATTGTTTTTAACTAAATCTTCACTTTCGGGCTCCTATAGTGTCTAAACCATGAGAGATTTGAAGATGATGAAAGCTAGTGATTTGTGATGTTTTGTCTATAGATTCTAAATAAAAAAATTTCAATTTTTTTGGAATCAGATTGCACTTATTTTTCCATCTCCTTCGAAAACTAGTGTTTTTTAAAAAACAACATTTTTAAGGAGTGATGCTCACCATATACAACATAATTTTTTTTGTATGAAGGATAAAATTCTATTTTTTTCGAATTTAGATTTGTAACTATGATATCTAGCACTTTCATTTGGTTTTATAGTTTTTTATTGAATATTTTTTCCTTAATCAAGTTTCGAAGTCAAACCAAATACAATTCAAACATAGGCAGACCGTATACAAAATAACATTTTATGTATGTATCGAAATTCAATTTTTTTTTTTACTAGATCAAGGACATCAATACCTAGCACAAACATATTTTTTAGAATTTTATTTTGATTATCTTCTATTTTTCCACATGTGCAAAATAGAGAGCTTGATTTTCGGTGATAAACCTATGTTTAATCAAACTAAAAAAACAAATACATAATAAAACTAAAACATATTAAAATTATATTCATTGGGTAGCTCATTTTGAGGACTACCATCATCTAGTTGGGCCTGTGAAGTCTCCTCCATTTTCATCCTCAACCCGAGCTTCGAAGGGAAAACATTTGGAGATTTTTTGTGCCAAGAGGGGAGAATGGGGGAAAAGGGGGGTTCATTCGAACCCCTAGGGGTTCGCTTGAACAAGGGTTCATTCGAACCTTGATTCATTCGAACCCCCTTTCCATAAGCATTTTTTTTGCTTATTTTTTTGGGAAATGTGAGACCCGACATTAAATGGGTTCGCTCGAACCAAAAGTTCGTTCGAATCCCCAAAAACAATTTTGTTTCTACATGGGGTCATTTTTTGCAACTTTTCCTTCCTCACTCGAATTGTAAACCACTTTTGTGGGTTCACCCAGGGGGTATGATCTTGTTGAAAAACTTAAGAAAACTCCCGCAAAGATATCCCTTTGGGACCTTCTTCAAAATTCACCAAACTATCACTCTATGCTCCAAACAACATTGCAACAAATAGTGGTTCCTCTTGGTACAAATGAAAATGATGTGGTAGCTCTCATACAAGGAATGATTACAATTAAAATAGACATTACCTTCCACCAACATGAGCTCCCTTTGTTGGAATTAAGGAAACAAAATGAAGCCTTTATGATAATCGCTCAATTCAATTGAATAGGCATTAAACGGGCCCTTGTTGACAATGGCTCGGTCCTTAATGTATGTGGTGTGAAGCTTCTTGATAGATTATGTGTGGATAAATCACAAATCAAATCTGATTCCTTATCTATTAGAAGATTTGACAATGTCACAAAGTAGCCACTTGGTGTAACTACTTTACCTATTATAGTCGGAATGGTTACTCTGCACACTCCTATTCATGTCATGCCCTATGACCTTTCCTATAATCTTCTTTTGGGTAGACCATGGATTCATGAGATGCATGCGGTGCCTTTGACCCTTCATCAAAGAATGAAATATGTCTATAACAAAAAAAATTATGAAGTTGAAATAGAACCTAAGCCTAAAAGTTGCTTACAACTTGAAAAAGGAACAACAAGTCCTCTGAACACATTGATTCCAACCTCCAAATAAAAAACTTCAATCAACACCATCACAAACAATTCTTCCAAGAAAACCTTGATACATCCTAAACTGATAGATATCTCATTAAATATGTATCAAGCAGAAACTTTGTTTACTCATCATTATAAATAACATTAGTTGTTGCTCCTTGCCATGTAATAGTTGTAGGATCATAACATACTCACTATTGCAAGGAGCAGCATATCATCATTCATTCCAGGCTTGCCTGTGTCCTGCATTAAGTGGGGGGCAAGGGGTTAGGAAGTCTTATCCCTGTATATCACTTGTTGTTGTCTCTTTCAACTCTTTTTCACTCATGTATGAAATTAGGGTTTTTCCTATCTTAGAGATAATAAAGTGCCTTTTATTCAAAACAACCTACCAGGTGCTAGTGAACTCTGTTTTTGACGTTGTTTGTTGCGTCAGAATCGTGTTTCCACACCCTACATCACCAATCGCCTATCGTTATGTGGCATGATACCTGGAAATTACCTCTAATATGAGTTTCTTTATTCGATGTGGCTAGATTGCTACCTTGATTCCACCTCCATAAAGCAAGCAGAATCAAGGGGGGCATACATCTACCCTTGAATGTGATTTTTAGAAGTTGCATAAGAGGATTTTTGGACAACTAACAAATTCATTTTGCAAGATATGGTTCCTAATGTTGTGGTTTTACAGATAACTACACTTGGGGCTCCATTCTCCCATCTTATGAATGAGTATCCTTTTATGAAGTAAAGTGTACTATTTAGAGTCCTTTAGCTTGCATATGCATGTAAAGTCATATGGGCGCTAAAGTGGGGGCTAAATGTGTTACCAAAAATTATATACTCTTGAAGAAAGAGGCAATTTTGTGCCTAATTTGGTCCTACTTTAGCCACCCTTGCATCAATCACCCCTTAAAACAATATTTATAGACCCCTAAGACTCATTATTTTGGACCTTGAGGCTGATTCCACCCATAAATCATACAAATCCCGACAAACAACATTCAAATTATTCAAATTCTAGAAAACCCATCTCAAAAACCTTTGGTGGGACTAAGTCATCCAAGGTGGCGACTTAGTCCCTTTTGGGGTAATTTTCAATTTCAAGTGGGAAAATCACCGACTTAATCAAAATTTCTGATGGATGTCGGCCTTTTATCTAAATGATGAAAAATTAGGTATTGATGCTTATAAATATATGCTTTTAGGTCATTTTTCACAACCTTTAGTTATTTTTTACAAGAAAGTTCAAGAGTCAAGAGTTGAATATCTTCCACAAGAAGATTTATTAAGTCTATCTACAACAAAGTTGAAGCTTAGGGCAGCAAGCTAGGGTTTTTGTAGGTCTCCAAGCTCATGTTTTGTCCAAGATATCACATTGGAAAGGGTTGATCATGGATGCCTATGGAGAATCATGGAGAAATCTAGGTTGAGGAGATGCAACTAGCCATCAAATCAATCCTAAAGACTTGTTTTCAAAGTGATTCCATCTTCCATTTTCTCTCTATCTTCAGCCTAAGGAAGGTTTGCATGTTATTAAGATTCATTTCTAATGTGATTTAGGGTCTCTTGGAATGAGTCTTCCATTATTCTAGTTTTATTTATGCATCTTATTCTTACATGTTAGGATAGAGTTGCATCTTGTACTTCAAATTTCCTAGTCTTAGATGCACTTAGGGCTAGGGTTTTAGAACATATTTCATTATATCTTTCAAGGTTTAAATACCAACTAGGGGTTTGACCAAGGCAAGCCCCCCATTAGAAACCAAATTACATTTTGTTTTGTAGGTGATTTCATAGGTTTGGATCCGAATTTCAGTCAAAAAACAAAGTGCAGACTGTAGGCTTTTGTTTCCACTCTCATATTTCTAGAAAAGCCAGAGTGGACTAAGTCGCCAACAGTGATAACTTAGTCGCACTACATATGTTTGTCAGAGGTTTTTTTAGATCTAGACACCCATTTGGCTGGAACAGGCTCCAGAACAATTTCCTAGATCTGGGACTAAGTCGCCCATCTTGGCGTAAGTGTCCCAGTTGGCCAAAAAATCAATTTTTTTAGGATTTTAGAGACATTTGCAATCCTCATTTCAGCCTTTGTCAGTTTCCAGGTGCATGCTTTCTATTTAGCCTTTCTATCTTATTATATATTGCATTTAATCTATCTTTCTGCATATCCCAATGTGTTTTCAAGCATCTTGCATTTTCTAGGTTTTGCATTAGTATTTGATCTCTTTTATCAATTATCAGCATTTAGGGCATTTCATTTAGGCACATTTCAATCACATTTACATTAATCTTGAATGAACTCCAATTTTTTGGGTAGAAAGACCTCTCTCTTTTTAGGTGAAAAACCCTAGAAGTGCAAGAGAGCAACACTCTGCCCTAAAATTTGTGGTTCAAAGAGAAATAAAACATTAGGGACCATAACATAAAAAAATAAGAAACATTGAATAGAAATGTTTCGTAGAGATTAAGAAAAGTTACATCATTTCATTCATCCTAAAGGGTCTTCAACTTGATTTTCAGAAACTCAACATCCTACTACATAGTTTCTTTCACTTTTTGGCTTCTTGATTTGATGATTGGACTTGCATTCACTTGGATCACACAAGTGATATTTTTCCCTACAATAGTTTGACATTGTTGGTTGTATTATAGATAGTTGTTCTACTATAGTTCACCACCTTTTGCAAGTTACTCTTGATGCTAACAATATTCTCCATATTTTCCACCATATCATCCTCCATAATGATCTTTACCTTAAGATTGTTCAATTCATCCTTATTCTCTCACTAGTTGGAGAGAAATTTCTCCATTTCCATTATGTTAAGGTCCTCCCCACCCAATCTCTTATCCAACAAGGACATTTTTCATTTGACTATATCATTTTTTTTTTAAACCATCTCAACATTTTATAATGGGTGATAATTTCTCTATATATTTCGACCATTTTTTCCCAATCATAGTGACAAAAAAAGGTCACTTCCTCAATGAATGAGGCTAGATAAGAGGTATTTTGGATTGAATCCTTCTTAACTTTTTTAGATCTAGATCATTAGGAGATTCCCCTTATTTATCATTCAATGCCTCTTTACCCTTTCCAATTGAATTGGGAAAAGGGTAAAACTCTTCCTCCTTCTAGAAGTCTAAATCCTCAACACAAATCACCTTTTTCTTCTTACAACTTTTTGAAGAATCACCCCTAGTAAAATTTACCCTTGGCAACATCCATACTGAAGTCAAGCGAGGAAAGGAAAGTTGAGTGAAGGGAGGCTTTGGAATGAGATTTATTAGGAATAGAGGGTTCAAAACCAAAGTTAGATTTATGTTTTTTGCATAGGGTTTCAATAGGGGGAGGGTGGGCCCAATGTAGGTTACAAAAAGTCAAGACATGGGAGGCCTTTGAGGCAAGAGCATGGTTAACTAATAACACTATTAAGGGCTAGTAGAAGGGAGTGAAGCCGACACCATATTCAAATTGTAAGACTAAATGTTCAAGTGAGGATAATAGAAAGGTTGAGAAACTAACATGATAAACATGATGGAAATGGATCAAAATAGCTAAATGAAAGGAGTGCATAGATTGGAACCTACCTTTTAGGGTAACATACATAATAAGTTGCAAGGTGACTTCACCATAATGACATAATAGAGAAGACCATAATAGATTCCCTTGGAAGCTGCATTTCCTCTTTCCATTTTGCGTATCCTTCATTAATAGCCTTAGTTAGCAAAATGGTCTGCTATATGATTACCCTCATGGTATACATCTTTGATTTTCACCTTAGAAAGGGAATCTAATAAATTGATTGAATCCTCGATCAGATTAGAGAGTCTAGCAAGGGTGTGGAGTTTTAAGAAGACAATCGATTATGTTCAATCAATCCCCCTCAACTTCTAGCTATTGCAGACCCAGTTAACAGGTTAACAGAATTCAACTTAAATCAAGGGGGTTGAGGGCACAACCATCAAACAAAGGATCTGCATATGGTGGGCTTCTGAAGATGGGAACCAATGTTGCAAGGTGTGTGCTCTTGGTCTCCTTGTGTTATGCAATGTAGTGTTGGGGTTCATGACATGGTTTAACTATCTCTCGTTAATTCTGGTAGTTGTATTGAGCATTAACAGGTTGATCTTTTGATCCAACGGCAACCGTTTGTGCAACAATTGGTATCAGAGCCTGGGTCGAACCCCTCACTTGCGCTAGGGGGGGATTGTTGCAAGGTGTGTGCCCTTGGTCTCCTTGTGCTGTGCAGTGCAATACTTGGGTTCGTGACATGGCTTAACCGCCTCTCGTAGATTCATTAACTCTGATGGTTGTATCGAATGTTAACAGTTCGATCTTTTGATGCAATGACAACCGTGTGTGCAACAACCAAAAATCAGCTACATATCTTATGAAAGGGAAGAGATTGTTTTGAGGACAATAAAAAATACAACTGCTTTTAGTGCGGCGATGAGGAAGTCAAAAGAGGAAATCATCCTGAATTTGAGATGATGGTGACACTGGAGAAGGGATCTGTGCGTCATTCTGTGCAGGCACTCCACTAACAGGGGAACTACTGGATGAAGGAATCAGGATCAGGATAATCATAGTCATTTATAATTGCTCTCGCTATTTGAATTAGCAGCTAATTCACAAGTGTAACTTGAGCCAAAACAACAATCAATGTTCTGGTGAAAAAACAACCATACAACACAAGAAATCAATTTGAAGGTTTTGAAGAGAAAGGCTAAACTCTTTTTCTAATATGTCAAACTAAAAACAGATTCCTGCATTAAAAACAAATTACCCTGGCTCTGTGTCCCAAAACTATAATCTCAACCAATTACCCACGATTCGTTTCCAGAATGGCAAACTCTTGCAAAATGTTTGGCTTCGAATACTAGATTAATCTTAATGTGTGGAAAGTTGGAAACAATGCAATATGTTCACATAGACATGCCGAAAATGGTCTCTTTATTGCAATGGTACTTCAGGACATGGAAGCAGCATGTCAATGCACTGTCAAATGTCTCTTAGGGACTCTGAACATGTCCTGCCAGGTCTCAATTTGTTTAGGAAGGATGGGAGAACTTATAAAGAAACAAACAGAGAGCGATTGAGAATAATACATCTGAATTTTTTAATGGAAGATTTGATATTATCTACAAAATCATTTTTCCTATTTCATATAGGAGAATGAATTTTAGGCTGAAATCTATTAGATTGAGAGTATCCATTCTGTCAAAGTTGTTTGGAGCATGACTCTAATCTTATCCTTGACAATGTCAGATTGAGAGTATCCACTCCGTCAAAGTTGTTTGAAGCATGACTCTAATCTTATCCTTGACAATGTCAGATTGAGAGTATCCACTCCGTCAAAGTTGTTTGAAGCATGACTCTAATCTTATCCTTGACAATGTCAGATTGAGAGTATCCACTCTGTCAAAGTTGTTTGGAGCATGACTAATCCTATCCTTGACAATGTCAGACCTGCACTCAGATCATTGTAAACATCTGCACTCAATAAAACTTGATTTCCGGTAGACTCATTGAAAATCATTCAACTTTAACAGCAAACCAAAAAACTATTGAAAAATCAGAAACAACTGAAATAATGGGATGCCACTATGCACTTGAGCAACGAAAGTGGTTGTTTTGATAAAGCTTATTTGCGAATTTCTAACATATTTGTGATCAATTTTGACAAGAGAACATTATATCAAATGTATAGTTATTTCTCAGATTTCTCCCCATTAGCCACTCTTAAATACCCAATTCCTGTACTGGTTGAACGTGAAACCCAGTCCAAAAATCATAGTTTCCACTATCACAAAAGAAAACATAACATCTGTAAATTTTTCGATTCTGATTATTCTTATCATCATTTAATGGCGAAATACCATATCCAGGGGACCATTATGTGCATAGCAAGTGGCCTGGATTATTAAAATGCATTCACAGAATGCTAGACATTGACAACACGCATATGCAAAATATTCTACTGCATTGTGTATTTACATTAACACGGCTAAAATACTTGAATTGACTGCAAATACCTTGAATCAAAAACCAGAAATACACTTGTGCCTAACATCAAAAGACCTTTCTTTCTACCATAGTGAATAAGAACATTACAACATTGTGCCTTCTTAAAAAGAGAGTAAAATTGATCTGTGTCTCGTTGTCCAAGTTACACCTGTCTTTCATAAACATGCACAGTTGTCTCCTCTCAACAGTAATTCCAGAACTAAAGAAAACTCAATAATTTTCTTCGCTTTGCACACTTTTTGATCTTAATTAATAAGAAATGGCGAATACTATAGCCTCTGCTAAGGCAAGGACTTAAAAGAGACCTAATAATTAAAATATGACACAGAATTTTAGCTTATATAGAACAGAGTACTAAATTTTAATTAGTTGGTAACAGCAATTTTAGTTTATATAATTTTAAAATAACAACAATTTTCTCTGTCAATATCACAGAGTGATGGGTAACTATTGATGAGCATTTTCTATTAAGAAAGACAGACAAATGTTCAAGTTGTATTGCTGATAGCTATTTATGGGTATTTTGTATTAGGAAAGAAAGAGTAATGTTCAAATATATTGATGATAGGTATGGCAAAGGGAGAGTATGATCATGAAGCAAAGTTTTGAACGCTTGCAAGATTACTACAGGTAACTTTTCTTCGCTCTGCTGCAAAAGCAATCTCATATATATTCAATTTTTTTTCAACACTATTATCCTTAGTCTTATATTCACCATTAAAGATTTTTACTCTCCCCTTTTTTTCCTTTTTTGTTCTTTGGGTCATCTCACTCTTCTTTTCTATTTAGTGAGTTTAGTCTCTTCATTTTATTTTATTTTTTGACTTTTTACAATAATGATAAATCATTTTACAATAATGATAAATCATCGAATATGATTTCAAATGTCAGATAAAAAATATCTTTACAGTCAAATCCAAAAGCTTTCAAAATATCTGGACAATCAATTTCAAAAACTTTCAGTATAAAACGAAGTGGATAAATATAGATGTGCATTTTTAACTTGCATATTATTCAAATTCGAAACAGATATTCTGAATAAGAAAACAACAGTAAGTGATTAATGGTTAAGAGAATATGAAAAGAGATGAAAACTCCACTTGAATCTTACTCACCAAAACAATTGACAGCATACATATTTGTAAGTAATTACTTTTTAAACATACTAGTAAACAATTCCTAATTTTATAGCTGTCTTTCAATGTCGATACCGAACTCGCTGCCAATTTCTTTTGCCAATAGGCGTGCGACTTCCCTCTGCTTTCCCGTCATTCTCTGGTAAAACCTTGCCCACCTCCAACGATGTTAGGCTCCGTTACGGGTACCTAGAAAGGATGGAGTTTCAGGCAATAAAGGATCTACCTTCTCCAAGAAGACATTGATGCCCTTCTATTCTGCATTGTCTTCTCTTTCTTAGATTTCCTCTTTCCTTGCAGGTGACTTTGGTCGGCATTTTAATAGATCTCTAAAAAGGTTTCAATTTGATCACAGGACTGCGGACAGTAGCCTCGCCCGTTTGTTTTGAATCCGTATCTCAGAGTTTTAGGGAATCTAGGAACCCCATCCTTGGCAGTACTAAAAATGTGATGCTAAATCAAATCCATTCGTGGATTCCCCTAGTAAACCCTCGCCTAGGGTTCCCTCAGAGATCATGGAGGGTTTATCTTCGTTATTTTTAGATCCTGTGATTGATAAAGAGCACTACTCCAAGTCTTCCCAGACAGTAGAATTTTAGGAAAAGGCGGTTGACGAGAAGAATGATTTAAGAATTTTGCTTTGATTTGCGAATTCCAAAATTTTGGTTCAGCTTGGTAATATTACAGGAATGGTCAAATCTCCATTGGAAGCAATGGTCAAAGATGTTTCTTCTATCTGTCAGAATGTGGAGCTGGTTCTTAGTACTTTACAATTTCCCTTTGGATGGGGATGCCTTCTTCAAGGGACGCTTGTGGTTTTGGGATAATGTATTCTAGGGTCTGGAATCATGTTTTCCAGAATATAACCTTCTCATTGAATCTTCTCCAATTTCTTTAGTTCAGGTAAGGCTTCAAACTCTTCAATTTTCAAATAACGAATGTTTGTCCTCCATTGGCAGGTTTTTTTTGGAAACTATTCTCCATCCATGATTTGGATTATATTATCTTTGTTGGATTGGTGGTTAGATTTGATTTGATTTATTCAATAATTTATTAGAAGAATTTTGATTAAAGTTGATAAAAGAATTTGGAAACAATTAAATTATGAAGGGATTGTGTTTAGATGCAAAGAGTGATATGCTACATGGCATTTAGCTACCAAATCTGTGGAATCTTTATCAAAAATTGAAACAGCAAATAAATACTCATTGTTTAATTTATTCATCAGCAAGTTACAATTTTATAGGTGTAGAAGATTCAATAGTCTTCCTACAAAAGAGCTAATACATTTGATAGCTAATTGCAATGATTGACACCAAACTATAACTATTGACAAGAAACTAAATCTAGTGACATCAAACTCGAACTCTTGACAACTACTCATAATTCTATTATTGACTTTTTCATTTATGTTGGAGCATTAATTCCAACACCCCCTCTTAATGCTACAACACTAAACTAATTGACTACAAAATAATAGGAAATACATTTTGAAAAATAATTCTTGAACTAGGACATCTTCAAGTTGCTCCCAAACTATAGGTATAGTCACCTAGCTATCATCCAAGTTCCCAACATCATTGGACACCATTTGCACATGAAGTGTCTCATCACCCTTGTAAAGGTATGGTATTGAACTTTCGAATTTCGGATCATATGTCTTATAACCCCAATGGGGTATAGTTTCTCTGATTCACGAGCACCTCGAACTATTGAGCATCTATCTATCCTCTACTACATCCCTCTTTGTCTTCAAAGTGATGCTCTCTTCAAAATAAGACAAGTGCTTCATCTTCAATGAAATCATCATCACTATCAACATCTGGTGGTTTTTCTGCAAGCCTCATCACACACAACAATTTATACATTGATCATTTGACACCACCCAAAGCAAAAATCTTCCATGAAGTTTCAATGCTTGCACAAATAAGAATGGAAACAACACACAAAACACTACTAAGAAACAAAGATATCCTTCTATAGTATATCACAGCTCTCTTACAACAAAGATTTGGCTGATCACACTAGTAACAACACTTATCAATCTTCTTTAACAAAACAACAAACTAGACATAAAGACTCATAGAAACAAGACCTCCCATTAGCTTTGATACCATATCAAAAATTGAAACAAAAAATAAACACTCACTGCTTAATTTATTCATCAACAAGTTACAATTTTATAGGTGTAGAAGATTCAATAGTCTTACTACAAAATTGCTAATACATTTGATAGGTAACTAAAATGATTGACACCAAACTATGACTATTAAGAACAAACTAAATCTAGTGACATCAAATTGGGACTCTTGGTAACTACAAATAATTCTATTATTGACTTATCCATTTATGTTGGAGCATTAATTCCATCAATCTTCACCTCTATGTCCTTTTAAATTGAGGAAGACTACTTAACTGATTGTGGTTGAACCACAACATCAACTGATTAAATCTAATTTAGATGAGGATGTTTTCTTTGAAGTTTCTTTAGTTATTGCTTCTTTAGTCTCTTCAATTCTCTTTTAGCTCAAACCATGTCTTCCCTCTTGTGAGTTTTATGATTCTCTTCTAAACTTTTACATTTTGAGGATTAATTTCTCTTGATACTACCAATGTTAACCCCTTATTGAGCAATGTGGAGCCCACCCTTTTCAAAATTCTCCAAGCAATTTTATTGCTTGTGACATCTAGTGGAAAGCAAAAATAAAACTCCTTGATTAAAAACATCTATTTAAGTAAGATGTTCAAGTAAGATGACTCTTTGCTCTCATGTTAAAAAGAGTTAAATTAATTTTAAGGAATATTTTTGTATGGTAATATTTTTTTCTAAATTTCAAACAATAGTCTTATACTTTTAATAGTTTGCCTCTTCTCTTAGCAAGGTTCATATTCTTTTTATTTTAGATTATAAGCGCCCATGTTCAAGGGTCTAATGCAAAAATATGTTATTTATTCAAATATTTTATTATATGCAAGGGAGTGGACCCTAAGTCCACAATTAATGACTATTTTTTTTCTAAATTTACAAAAAAAACTACTTAAATTCATTCAAAAATTCTCAACTTGCTTAAATAAATAATTCTACTTACCTATCTCTACTACCCCCTCCCCCACTTTTGATGTCCCTCACCCATCCCCTTAATGTGCATTCTACTTGTCACTTCTCCTAATGACTCTCTAAAAGGCTCAAAGAGGTGATAACATAAAGACTTGTCAAATATATCAACTAAAATTTACGCTACATAATATATTACATCAATTTCATTTGATAACAACTTTTCTCTTACAAGATGATATTGAATTTCTAAGTCTTTGGTCGTAACACAAATACATGATTATTTACAATTTAATTGTAACTTGATTTTCACATTTATTGGTTGGTTCAAGTTGCTTTTCTTTAACATCCTTAAGGACTCTCTTAACATTAGATTGTATATGTGTAGAAGATAAAACAACTATTAACTGATTTTACCACCTTGAGAGCATACACATCAACAAGCATGTAGAATCCACCATGCTATGACATCTCAACTCCTAACGAGAGTTTCATCCTAAGCATAGATTATGTCCTAAGATCTTCATATAGATCAAACCTCATGCATATAGAGAATGGTTGAGAGTACATATAAATTACACTTTATGTGGAAGTTACATTAGAACTATATAAACACCATCGATCATGCATAGGGATATGCATAAGCACACACATATTAATAGCATAATGTGTAGAATAAAATGCATAGGCCAAGAACCACACATTCATTCTACTTCTTTAATGGTACATCTACTATCCATTTTATATGCAGTGTATATGTACATATTGGCCTTTGATAGGATCAAATATCATGTGCATACTATTAATGTATCCCTATTTCATAGATATAATATTTCTTCTGACAAAGAAGTGTCATTTAAAGATTAGCTAAACACTCTTTTACAATGTTATAACATTAATAATTCAATACTCCTTATTAAAATGAGCAATATCAATGCATTTACAAATCAAACCAACATGTCCATTAATACAAAATATTCATATGCTATATCTTTATAGAATAAAATCTTGCTTCATCCCTTAAACAATTTCATATTAGAGCATAAAAAAGTGTTGGAAAACCTAGTACCAATAGATTTTTTTAACCTAATTTAGTAAGTTAGATATTTTTTTATGAATTCTCTTATTACCTACATCGAGAGAAGACTGGAACAAGACAAATCTAGAAAAGAAAAGGATACCCTCAACATGGAGGATGGTGGGTTTGTGGACAAACATCTAAAAGGCTTCAATATGCTACCTACCAATTGCACTCTATGGGAGTTAAAATGGACAAGGAGGATTGATGTATGAATTTGTTGTGTTCTTTGCTAGATTCAAGCAACCACCTTGTTGTGGCCATTGAGGGAACTACCACAAAATTCAAGATGGATGAAGTGGTTGCATCTATTATTTGGATGAAAATGAGAAGGAAGAGTTCTAATTTAGCTAAGGAGGCCCAGATAGTTCCTGAAAGATCCAAAGAAAAATGCAAGAAGAGGGATAGGAAGCAAGATAAGTTTACATCCAAATCCCATGGGATTTCCAAATCTCTTATTTAGTTCAAGGTGAAATTTTGAAATTGTGGAAAAGTTGAAAATATAAGAAGATATGATTCTCATTTGAAGATTGTTGGCCATGGTAAAATCTTGATTTGATTCCTTTATGGATGAGTGAAGGGGATCATTGGTGTAATGCATATCCCTTTATTGAATAGGATAGTTGAGAGGGGGGGAGGGTGAATCAGTTGTCACAGATTATAACCTTCAATTCAATTATCAGAACTAATACATAAACTACTTAAAAGATTAATCATCAAATTCCAATGCAAAAACTAAAACCCAATGCACAAACACAATAACACCAGATTTACGTGGAAAACCCAATGAGGGAAAAACCACGGTGAGGATTAACTCACACCATAGAGAATATCAAAATTGATTACAAAAAGGCTCACTACATGAGATAAAGCTCACTGCCTACAATAAGGACTCACTATCCAACAGGGCTACAACCTAGAGGGCTCACTACCATAAAGATACAAAAGATGGCTAACTACAAGAATACAAGAGTTAAGGCTTACGACCAAAAGTGTGAACTAATAGATTACACCTTTCTTGTGCTGAGTTTAGTTCCAGATGAAGCTCTATATAGGTAGTACTACATTTCAATAATCACTTAATAATTTTGTTATGATCATACACTTTATTGTCTTTGCTTGCTTTGCTTACTCTTCTCAGCTACACTCTCTCTTTCTCTTTCTTACTATCACACTCTTTGTATGTCTCTATATCTGTCTCTCTTTTATTTCTGAAGAGTCTCTATATTCATCTCTCTTTTCTTTCTAAAGAGTCTCTATATTTGTCTCATATATATATATATATATGTATATCTTATTTTTCAATTAGGTCAACCTTATATAGGGTTAATGCATTTCTTATGTCAGCCAAAACATCCATAAGATATAATTAGTCCACATAAAATATTACACATGCTAAGTCGGCCAAGATCTTTGAATATCTGAATCATAGCTTGTCTCACGGTAGAAACCAGACCTAAAAACCAACATATCAAACCACTTATAAGGTCACCTTTGATAGGAAATAACTTCCGGTAAACAACTCATACATTCAGTACTGCATTGACATTAATGATAACCATTTGATGCAATCTTCAACTTCCAACAATCTTCCCCTTTGTCATTGATGGCAACACAAGATGTGAAAAGCCAACAACAACAACCTTTGTAATTCTTTTGATGAGATGAAATGATTTTCATTCTTTTCACATGCTTCCCCTCCCCCTTGACATCAATGGCAAAAAAAATATCTATCTCCCCCTTACTTCCAAAGTTTTACAAAAACAATCTTCAAAAAAATGATGTCAAAAATGGTTCTTTACCTCAATCCTTCTTCCCTTAAAATATCTCCTTGTATTTTTATTTTAGTTTTGGAAGACATGTCTTTCAAGAATCTACTGGTAACCTGATGTTTAAACAAATATTGTTGTTCTTTGCTATTGAATCAATTATTTCAAGAAGAGTATCCAAAATAGTGACATTTTGTGCATTATTCTCAGCTTCCACCAGGAGACCGGAAAGTTGTTCCAATCTCAACTCAATTATCTCTTTGACTTTCTAAAAGGTCTTCACAATACCATCCCTCTATACCATAATGACTGCAAGTTCATATTGTAAGGACTTGATCCTTTTCTTTTGCATTTCATCCTTGTCATTAAGGATATCATATGTTTTTCCAATAGAACTCAGTACAAGCTCAATAACATCAATTTTTGCTCTATAGTTTCCAATTGCAGTAGGTCACCAGAGACAATACCTATACACACTGTTTACACTCTTGATGTAGGTTTTCAATTCATTTATGCTCTCAATCAATTTCTTTTGTGCATTTTGGCATCTTTCTTCCATGGCTAATTGAATCTCATCTTTTTCTATTGTTTCACTGGGTGACTATGCCATTAGTCTTTCTTCAATCTGCTCAATCAATACTTCCAATAAAGAACTTGTCACATCACTTAGGTCAATATCATTATGAATTATGTAAGTATCTAGGGCATATGTAATCTCATCTTGTTCATATGATGGTCGTGACAACCATACATCTCCAATCTTCTTCAGTCCACCAGATTGCTCAAGAATCTTCAACACCTTCTCCTTAGTAAAGTCTTCTTCAGCATCATCAGTTGATGCCAAATCAATTGCTTCTATAATATTTTCTTATTTTTCTTCTTTCTTTTCCTCTGACTTCAACTTCTTTATTTTTTAGAGGAGAACTTGAGATAATTATTCTTGCTTTCCTCTTTTCTGAGGAGGATCCTACTTCAAACATCCCAATCGGGCTGGAAATCATGCTAGAACTCCATACATTTTTTTTCTTCAAAGTATTCTTTACAAATCTTTTCTTTTTTCTGCTAGACATTCCAGATATCGGTAGACCCACTTCCTAGCTAGTATAATTGACTTCCACACAACATTCCCTTTCAATGGTAACAATTTTAGAAAATACATCATCAAACATATAACTAGAGATCCAAAATGAAAAGGGTAATTGGCATTCTTTATCATAGTTATATTATCCATTAATTGATTCCTCAGTAACTCACACAAATTGAAATCCTCTTTCTTCTCAACCATTTTATGTGCAACATAAACGACAATCACCGAAGTAGAGCCTTCCCTATTTCTAAAATAAATCTTATATAAAATGTCATATGTCGCATACCTTATCACTAGGTCGATTATAGTATGAATTGGAAGTGCCCTTTGATCTCCTGTTACCCTAGTTAGGGCTTCAAACTCCATGCTCTTTACTAACTTCTTGACTAGAATGGGTCCATTATTGCATAATCTTGTTATTTTTGCAATTGCTTCCTTCGTGATCTCATAGGGTTTGTCGAAGATCATCTGATCACCTTGAATTCTGCTTAAGATAAACCAAACAATGTCCACATATGAAAAGTATGGAAATTCGCTCCAAATGTATAAACCCTTGTGCCCTAAATTCTTGATCATTTTTATTTGCTCAACTAAAAGAGAAGTCTTGAGATTTTGAATCTTTTCATGATCAAATTCATCAATCTGTAACTTACTCAATTTCTGCAATTCATTGTTGCACGTATTAAATACCACCATTAACTTTGAATCCATTGTTTCAACCTAGTTCTCCATACTTTCATTTGCCAATAACCCTAACTCTTTATTTCTCATATGCTCTTTATTCCTTGGCTCGTTCACTTCATAATGAAAAATGACTACTCAATCTTCCTTATTTAACTTGTCGCTTTTAGGGTTTCATCATAAAAGGTAATTTATTACTTGTGAAATCATCATTTGTACTTCATTCTGTTAGTACCTCCTTTTTCCGAAGTTGTTAGATCAACTTTGCATTAATTTATTTTTCAGCTTTTAAATTGACAACTATCTTTGAGAAACACTGTGACCCAAGAAGGGCTCCGCAAATTTCCTGATTTTCATTTTTTCAGTCGAAATTTTATTCAATTCCTTCAAAATAGAGATTCACATCACATATCCATGTGTCTTCACTTGACACCTAATATATCGAGGGTTTTCTAGATTTTTCTATGAATGCTCCCCCTGAAGCCATTACTGGGTTCAGTCCTTAGAAGAGGTATCTACACCAGATGCAGATATAGGGTCATTTGATTCATCCTTGTTCTCAAGTTCTTCCTTATTTCTCCAAATTTTTTCCATTTCTCTCCTTATTTCTTCTGGGTCTACCTTGTTCATAGGCTTGTTCTTTTGTTCCGGACTCAGTTTCTTGATTCCCAACTTTTCCTCTACAAAATTTTGAGATATGTCCTAGTTTGTTGCAAGTGTAGCACATAACATATCCAAGATCAAATGAATTTGATTTTTCCTTTATCCTGCACTGATTAGCCTTGTGTCCAAAGATATTGCATGTGTTATAGTATCCTTGAAAAGACTGAATTATTCTATTTGTATCAAATTTGTTCATCATCATATGGTTTCTACATTCGGTAGTTCTATGCCCAAAATTGTTGCAACTATAACATTTTCCAGCAAGGAATCCAACATTTTGACTCATTCTATTTTGTTTCATCCTACTTCTACATTCGGTTGCGTTATGTCCAAATTTATTGTATGAGAAATAAAATCCATTAAAATATGGGTACCTTTGAGCATTAGGTTGTTGGATGGGTATTCTTCTGGTATTGATCCTTCAATTCTTGCCTTGATAAGTACTGCCTTGAAATTTCCTTTGATTGTCCACTTTTTTGAAAACTGGATTAGTCTTTGAACTTTGTCCTTCTTCAAGTCCTAGACCACCTTTATCCTTTGTAGAGATTGTCTTGAACCTTTTCAATTCATCAAGCATTGTAGAGCTTGTCTTGAACCTTTCTTCATGAGCTTTTTCTTTTTCCAGATCAGCTTTAAGGGTTACTACTTCTTGTTCAAGCTTATCACATTTTTCTATCTTTTGATTGATAATTTCTTTTAGGCATCCTTCCTCTACCTTGCTTTGTTTGATTTCCAATTTTAGATTCTCTTCCACTCTTTTTATTTCTTCAAGTTTCATCCTTAGATTTTCAATAATCTCCTTTGCTTCCTTTAGTTCTTGGTAAACTTCTTTATGTTTCAACTTGAACTTCCAGATCTAATTTCTTAGTTTCTGAATGCATTCACTTGCTTGCTTGCCATTTTCTTTTAGATCTTCATTTTCCAGACTCTGAAGACTCTATTCTTAATTCTTTATCTAAGTCAGATCCCTTCATCATTTAGCTCAACCTTCCAAGATCTCCTTCAAGTTGTTAAACTTATTCCAAAGGACTGAGCTCTGACACCAATTGTTGAATAGGACAACTGAGAGGGGGGGTGAATAAGTTGTCATAGATTATAACTTTCAATTCAATTATTGTAACTAATACATAAACTTCTTAAATGATTAATCATCAAATGTCAATGCAGAAACTCAAACCCAATGCACAAACACAATAACACCAAATTTATGTGGAAAACCCAATGAGGGATAAACCATGGTGAGGATTAACTCACACTATAGAGAATATCAAACTGATTTTAAAAAGGCTCACTACCTGAGATAAGGCTCATTGCCTAAGATAAGACTCATTGCCTACAATAAGGACTCACTATCCAATAGGGCTACAACCCAAAGGGCTCACTGCCACAGAGATACAAAAGATGGCTAACTACCAGAATACAAGTGTTAAGGCTTACAACCAAAAGTGTGAACTGATAGATTACACCTTTCTTGTGCTAAGTTCAGTTCTAAATGAAGCTCTATATAGGTAGTACTGCATTTCAGTAATCGCTCAATAATCCTATTTTGATCATACACTTTATTGTCTTCGCCTGCTTCACTTACTCTACTCTACTCCACTCTCTCTTTCTCTTTCTTACTATCACACTCTTTTTCTGTCTCTATATCCATCTCTCTTTTCTTTGTGAAGATTC
Organism: Sequoiadendron giganteum; assembly: GCA_007115665.2. Lineage (NCBI taxonomy): Eukaryota > Viridiplantae > Streptophyta > Pinopsida > Cupressales > Cupressaceae > Sequoiadendron > Sequoiadendron giganteum. Next base: position 579,214,329 of record CM021109.1, read on the forward strand.
TCTATATCCATTTCATATATATGTATATATCCTGTTTTCCAATTAGGTCAGCCTTATATAAGGTTAACATATTTCTATGTCGGCCAAAACATCCTTAAGACACAATTAGTCCACACAAATATTGCACACGCTAAGTCAGCCAAGATATTCGAATATTCAAATCATAGCTTGTCTCACGGTAGAAATCAGACCTAAAAACCAACACACCGGACCACTTAAATGGTCATCTTCGATAGGAAATAACTTCCGGTAAACAACTCATACATTCAGTACTGTGTTTACATCAATGACAACCTATTGACATTAATGACAACCATTTGATGCAATCTTCAACTTCCAACACCCTTGCATGCCATGGAACCTAGTTTCTATAAGTAAACTGAATGATTCAAGTGTGTAGATTGTTTCTTGAATGGGGGGTACAATATGGTTAGAGGAGCTATGGTTCTTGTTAAGGGTGTTCAGATTGATACTTTACTTTAGCTAGGTGCATGCACAATTCAGTGTACTAGATCTTCAATCCTTGTAGTGAATATATATATATATATATAATCTTCATCTTCACTATTAAAACCAACAATAAAGAGGTGTGTTGTGTATACTTCTAATTATCATTATTTTTAGGTAGCTAAGGGTGATCATACCCTGGAAACTAAGTTACAAACATAGAAAACAATGTTATGGTACCAAAGGATGGGTCACATAGGTGAGAAGATATTAACGACCCTAGAAATTAAAAAACCATATTGAGGGGTTAAAATATTGTAATCTTGAATCTGATTTCTATGAGCATTACATATATGGAAAATAAAATCATATTTTCTAGTAGGCTAAGTGATAGAGAAGGGGCGGAACAATAGTATATCCTACCACAAACCACTACAAAGAGGATGTTGAGCTCAAGGCCAACCAAAAAGGATAAATTTTGTAAGGAACATGTACCAACACAAAGATATATGTATACGATAGGAAATATGATGTAATAAATGGAAGATATACTAAATAGGTATGAGATAGAATATGGTGAATGTAATGAGAGATTGAATATATATCAATATACAAAATTTAGTGAACATCTTGTGTAATGAGTTATATACTATGTGATGAATATTGTTCATGATTCATATTAATGTATTAATTATAGATGCCACATCCTAAACTAGAATTTAATCCTTCTACTATTGCTACTTTTGGGGTATAAATACAACACAAGGAATACTTGGGGCCCAAAACTATGGTGTCTAATCCCCACTTTCCTTGCTAACAATATTTAATTTTACTCTAGTTCTCAAAAATATTTTGGGATGTTGTATTTAATCCTTTCAGATGTATTTGGTCCTAATAATGTTCCTTCAATTTTAAATTTTATATATTATGTTTCTTTCATTGATGATTATAGTAGAATGAAATGGGTATATTCCCTTAGAAGTAAATCTATTGTCTTCAATTATTTAAAAAATTTAAGGCTCTTGTAGAGAATCAAATTGGTAGGAAAATTAAGATTATGAGGACTAATAATGGTGGTGAGTTTTATTTAGTATATTTGATAGATTCTATAAGGATCATGGGATAGAAAGAAATAAGACAACTTAGTACACTCATCAACATAATGGAGTTTCAAAAATAATGAGTAAGAATTTGATGGAGAAGGTTAGGAGTATGCATAATGAGGTGGGTGTGGAATATTTTTTTGGGGTGGAAGTGGTTACCATAGCTTGTTACTTTGTTAATATATCTCCTACATTAGCTCTTGTTGATAAGACACCTATGGAGGTGTGGTTAGGAAAAAATAACTCATTGAGATATCTTCAAGTCTTTGGTCATGAGGTATATGCTTACATGCTTAGGGAGAAGCAATCAAAGCTAGATAGAAAGACTGTAAAATGTATCTTCATTGGCTATGGTGTTGGTGTAAAAGGATACAAGATTTGGTGCTTTATGAATGAGAGATTTTGGTATAGAAAGTGTTATCTTTAGAGAAGTTAAGGCTTCTTTTGTAGGAGTATAATAAAATAAGGATGGAAAGGAAAATATGGTTCAGGTAAATCCAAAGACTAAGAAGCTTGAACTAGAAGATAATAAAGGACCTAAAGAGGAAGAGAGCTTAGATAGTTTAAAGAGTTTTGAATAAGATATAGAACCTCCACCTCAATCATTGAGGAGGTTCACTTGGAAAAGACAACAACTAGAAAGGTATACTCCCTCTAATTAGATATGTAATTTTCTTTCATTAATAACACTAATGAGTTTAGGAGTATAAAAGAGGCTATGGATATAAATGATGAGGATCTTTGGAAAGTGACGATAAATGAGGAGATGGTTTCTTTGGAGAAAAATAACATATGGGACCTAGTTCCTTTTCCTAATAGACAAAATCCTATTAGATGCAAGTGTATGTTTAAAATAAAAAATAGGGTTTGATGGAAATGTTGATAAGTAAAAGGAAAGATTAGTTGCAAAGAGTTATTCCTAGGTCAGGGGAATAGATTATGGTGACATTTTTTCCCTTCTAGTAAATTTGACATCCATTTATTTCTACCGTCTCTTGCTATAGTGTATGATCTTGAGGTTGAGAATACAAATATGATGACATCATTTGTTCATGGTGATGTTGAGGAATAAATTTATATGACACAACCACAACACTACATTGATAAAGGTAAAATAACATTTGGACATTTAGTTGAGGAAATATTTATATGATCTTAAGTAATCTCCTAGGATGTGGTACTAAAATTTTGATTATTTTTTATTAAGTTTATGAATTTAGAGACTCAAATCAAATCATCACATTTTCTATAAGATGCATGATGATTTTATTCTTATTATTGTATTATATGTTGATGATATGTTGTTTTCTGGTAATAGTAAATATTTGATTTTTGATTTGAACTCTCAACTTTTAGCAAAGTTTGAGATGGACTTAGGGGCATCCAATTACATCTTAGGGATGGAGATAAGAAGAGATAGGGTGGAAATAAAAATTTGGTTGGGCTAGGGTAGGTATGTGAAATTATTGTTGAGAGGTTTAATATTATAGATTCTAGGCGATTGTGTGTATTTCTATGATGGGGACAAAGTTATCTATTGAAAAATGTCCAATTTATCCTAGTGAGATGGAGGATATGAGAAAATTACCTTATCTTAGTGTAGTAAGGAGATTTTACAAGACTAGATATTTCCCAAGTAGTTGGAGTCCTTACATTATTTATGGATAATCTTGGATGAGTACATTGAGATGAAACTAAGAGTGCTTTTAGGTATTTATGTGGTAGCTGCAAGAGTATTTATAGTTCTATCATGGTTATCCTATAGGGGACAAACTTTAAATTTGTACATTCATGGATTTTTGGATTCAAATTAGGCTAAAGATGTTGATAGTAGAAGACCCACCAATCGATATATTTTTACTATTTTTGGTGGTGCAATTAGTTGGATAGTAAGTGATAGGTCATGGTCACTTTGTCCACTATAGAAGAAAATTACATGTAAGAAACTCATGCTTGTAAAAAATTCATTTGACTTAAGAGATTATATTCAAATGTTGGGCTAGAGGTAGGAGCTATTAAGATTCATTGTGATAGATAGAAAGCCACATTTTGGCAAAGAACCAAAAATTTCATGTGAAGAAAAAAGAATATTGAAGTATAGTACCATTTTTTGAGATATGGTAGAGGATGAGAGCATGATGCTAGAAAAAGTTGTCACTTTGAAGAATTTTGCAAATGCACTAATGAAGCCAATAAGCACAAAAAAATTAGGTGGTGCTATGAGCCCATGGTCCTCTTGTCATAGAGAAATAGATAATGGTGTCCATAATCCCTTTTCTCTTGCAAAGTTTTCAATAAGTGGGAGAATTTTGGAAAAAGTGTCTCAAACTTGCTCCTAATGTTAAGATTACAAAAGGTGTGAATTTTGGATGTAAAATTAAAAAAACTCAATTTCTAGGATATAGACTTTACCTTTGGCCAAAATAAATATATGTAGTTAAAAAACCCTATGGGGGTGATTCTGTGAATATATATTCACTTAATTCAATTAAAAAATGGTCAATCCACTACCCATATAAAAACTTATGGCCTCTAGAAGTTTTCATAGGAAATATATTTTTTCTTTATGTATAAAAGGGTTGTAAAGGGGAATTACACCTATTTTCCAACATATGATGTGTGTTATGACACATCATAAGGGATATTCTAATTGGGGGATAATTTTAGTGCCATTTTTTTGGGTGGTTTTAGCTCATGGGTTTCTAGTCACAATTTGATGTTTTGGGTTTTGTATCTCCTATATATTAGGTGTTTGAGATGGAGGTTTTGTGTTAATCTTAGTAGATGTTGTTAAGTTGTAAGAATCCCTCTAGATCTATAGTTTTGGATTATGGGAAAATAGGTTTTGATGGGACCCAAAACCCATTACAAACAAGTTTTGAAGGGACCTGAAACCCCATCATAACAAAGAGCGCTGCTAAAAATATAATACATAGACAAAAACCAACCTAACAACATCAGCCATCAAAAGAAAAAATAACTATTCAAACTACATGAAATAGGTTTTGAAGGGACCTTAAACCCTATACAACCAAATTTTTATAGGGATCTTGAACCCTTAATTGAACTTAAACACAACCTATATCAGCTAGGCATCAACAAACCAACCACTCAAAACAACCAATGTTGAGCCAAGGTGAACAACCATTTTAATAGTGTAGAACACCAACATATTCATATTTCGCAATATTTCCAAAAAATCTAAACTCCCCACCTCAATAGGGGTTTTGGAGAGCACAACAAAACATTGTGAAGCATCAACTTTCTTCCAGCACCATTCCACCCGATTAGCCAACCCAACCTCCACCTCTAAAGGAGAGGGCTCCCCTCTATAGGAGAGGATGATATGAGACGCCTTACCACCAAAACCATATATCTCCTACCCACACAAGCTCCACCTCAATAAGAAATAGCATATGAGAAAATATTTTCTCACCAAATCTACAACATCCAACTCCACCTAAATAGGAGAGGGCTCCACCTCAATAGGAGCAGTCTCCACCTCTATAGAAGAAACTAGCTGAAGATCTCAATGATAAGAAAATTTAGTAGGAAGGGCTATCACAACATCCCTTGGCAACACAAGCTTCTAGTACTTGAAGGAAGAAACTAAAAACTCCCCAGTTAGCACGCTTAAGTGCAAAAAGTCCCCCACCTCCCCAAAAATCTATATCTCCACCTTTAAAGAAGATACCACTACCTCAAAAGGAGCAACCAAACATGAGAAGGAAGACATACCACCAATAAGGGAAAACTTCACCCCCTTTAACGACACAAACAATTGGGTCAAAAGAGAAATCAATAAGTTCAACCTAGCCAACAACAAACAAATGCCAACATGGACAAAGTCCTTCACCAACTAGCCTTGACCCAGGGCCTTCAAGAAACAAAAGGGGAAAAGTAGCCCCAACTTCTGAAAAACACTCTTAACTTCCTGCAAAGGGGAAAGTAGCACACTAGCAATCACTAGTAAAATAGCTAACCCCTTAAGCAATAAAAACTTTCCAAATCAGAAGAGGATCAAAAATACAAACCAATAATAGAACAAAGAGTTGAGTATGTAGCACACCTAGACCACAGACTCTTAGAGCCAAAAATAAAGCTTAGGAACTGAAAATCCCAAAGCCAAGACATTCAAAAACAAAGGTGACAGAATCTGAACCCAACTCCCCTGGAACTGGATAACAGAACTTCCCCCAAAAGCATTTGACAATAACATGCCTGTCAAAGCCCAATGATCAGACTCGCCTTCACAAAGAACTGAAAGCAAGTTGAGGAAGGAGGGAACAAAACCTGCAAATACCATGTAGGAGACCCAAAGAAAGAGCCACCCTAGACTGAGCTCTAAAGGCACCAAACCCACAACACAAGCAACAGGAGAACCACTCGAAAGAAACCCAAGCCGGAAGACAAAGCCACAATAGAGGAAACTGCCACCCAAGCAAAACAACAACACAACTTCACAGCTTCCTCAAACCGCCCCCACACATGAAAAATGAACCATCAGATAAGAAACAACCACAACACATCCTCAAACTCAACCAAAACTGAGCTCCCATCATCCTCTTCATTAAAAGAATTTGAATGCTCAGAGCTGCTCCTCATAGATTGAATACCGTCACCAATACCATGCTCAACAACTAAAAATAACAAAAAAGAACTACAAATGACACATCCAACACACGAGCAACACACGAGTCCGAGACACCACGTGAGAAGCTCCAAGCAACTAGCACAAAACATCACTAAAACCAACATAATCCCCATATGCAGACAAGATAATGGCCCGTCCAACCATTCCCAGCTCCAGAGCTCAAAGAGAACCCACCATAAACCAAAAACCATCTGCATCTTCATCAGATTCGCCATCTTCTTCAATGGCCAAGTTCAAATCCCCGCCCCCTCTCCTATTCCTACTCCCTACACCTGCTCTCGCTCTTGCCATACCTAGTAAAACTCCTATGAAGGATTTCTTTGAAATTTTATTGTAACCATAATTTATTGAATAACACAATGAGTTGTTTTTGGAGTGTAGGGTTTTTTTTTTCTAAAATGGTTTTCCCAATGTACATCTATGTTATGATATATTATTTATTTTATGTTTGAATGTTTTTATTATTTTTTTAATTGTTAAAATATTGAATTTGTACAACACTCTTAAAATATTACTATACGAATCATTTCCACATATCCCACTTCTTTTCACAAAATAGAGAAATAAGTATTACATACTTTGTCAGCAACATTAAATATATAATAGTTTGTTAGATTTTTATCTAGTTCATGTACCTTAGAATGAAGAGGCATGCAAGGGTAGATTTGTGATTGAAGCATCCCTCAAAATTATGATTTGTAGTAGGAGGAAAGTAGGTAATTATAAAAGTGTTGTCCTATTTGAATCAAAAGATAAATTTGAGAAGTTGAGACTTGTTTGATATCATATGCAATACATATTTTAGTTAAAAATGATAATATGAACAATGCTATCATAATAGAGAGATTGGGTTGTTAATATCATAAAATATTGTGTAAAGGATTTACAACAAAAAGTTAAAAAAATGAGAGGTTTTTTTTGTTATTTTTAAGGTTTTTAATTTTTTGTCTTTTTAGAATATTTTTTTGAACCTATTAGGTTCACCAAAAAGTAATGGATGAACCAAAAAAGTAAAATTAAAAATAAAGAATGTTGAGTTCACCAAAATGTAATGTATGAAAAAAGATTCAAAATTAGAAAGTTTCCTTTCTCTCTAAATTAGATTCTATTCATACACTACCATAAAATGAGCCTACATTTTTATTAGAATGTGATATTATTGAGTGTTTTTACTACTATTTGATGTAAAAGAGAAAAATCAACTAGATTGTCTTAGAAATGTTATAAACTTGGAAAAATGATTTTCTCTAAGATAAAGCAAAGCAAAAAAATAGAAAATACTAATTAATTGCTAATTAAGAATAATTTTGATAAATTTAAACTAAAAAAAAAAAACCAAATGGAATGGAACCTAGAGCTGAAATCTAAAGTCCATTGTTGAAGATTTCTACACAATGTGCTATTGAGCTTCATAAACCTACTAGAACACATGACACCAGTAAAAGAATTTCACCTACAAACTTGTGCCCAACCACACACACTAAATAAAGATACTCAAGGTATGATAGAAAATGATAAAATATTTAAAATATGAATTTGAAGAAGTGAAAATGATAAAAAGATAGGGAAAATAATATAGCTCGCATATGACAAAGAACTCCAACTAAAACTATTTGTAGAAAGAGAGGAAATTTGGGACTATTTAGGAGATTGACACAAATGTGAAAGTCCCTATTTTGGTCTTTCAACCTCCATAGGTAGTGGGAAAGATAAAAAAATATGTGCTTTTATCTTATATGTGTATAGGAACTAAAATTAGTGATCTGAATGCCACTCTTAGGTCTATAACAAGTGATAAACTAGTATATATAATAAAAAGTAAATAAAAATATCAAGGTTCCAAGTACACAAAAAAATATTTTTAAAAATGGAAAAAAAAGAGAAGGCAAGAACACAAAATAACAAGATCAAAGTCACCTCAACTTGCTAGAGAAGCCAAGGGAAACCAAGTTAGTTGTAGAGTACTACAATAATCTTCAAGAGAGTTTTGTGGTATGTTGTGTTCACATCAATATTTCAATGCCAAAACAAAGTTGTAGGTTACTATAAAATGCTTGATGATTGTGTCTAGGCAAGATATTATGTGAGAAAACTAATAGATTGAATGTGCTAGATTCAAAATGTTAACTTGAGAGGGGAAATTAGAAGGGTTTTAGGTCTAGAGAGCCATTCAAATTCATTGTAGAGTGGTTACAACCAAATTGAGGATGTAGTAGGTGATAAAATTCTTCTAAATGTTTGTTGAAGGATAAACTATCATGGGACACTAGTGCATCACATGGAAGTTGATGTATCATGTTAATGTCCAAATAATTACAACTCCTAGAAATGCTTAACACTAGGAAATAAAAAGGTTAACATATATAGAGTATAATTTTACATGAAAGATGCCATAGGATATGTGACCTTGGCACCATGAATAGAAAAATGTGTAATGCAAGGGTCAAATGAGCCTAAAAGCATACTAGGGAGATAAACATCAAAGTTGTTCTAAAATTTAATGTGAAATTCCAGAGATATACAATTTTCGATGTATAATTTTAAATAACTCAACTCTTCTTTAACATTTTCTTCTTTAGATTTTTTATCTTATTCTCTTTAATATTTATATTTTCCTAAGTTCTCATAAAATTCAATACTCATGTGATTGTACAAGGTTCTTTATTTTTCATGAAAATTTTCACTTTTTGAATATTCCTCTTCACCTTTAACCAATATCATTTACACTTTGCTTTATCTTTATTCCTCTAGTATAAAAAAAAAGTTTCTTTACTTTAATATTATTTTTACCTTTTGAATGTTTCTCTTCACCTTCAACTAATATTGTTTTATGATCTATCTTTATTTCTATAATGATTTTCTTATAATTAATTTTTTTCTTAAGCTAGATTCAAATATTCTAATTTGATTTTTAAAATTATTCTTTCTTCTTCTTGAAAATACCATTTTCAAATAGTTAATGGTTGGTGTTTTATATTATTTCCAAACTAGTTACAAACACTTGATTATCACAATTCATTCCATTTAAAGTCACAATAACAAGGTCAAAAGATGGCGTATTTCCACAAAGATTAAAATCTTACAATTCTTTACTTCTAAAAACTAACCATTCAACAATTGATTTATTTTTATCCATCCACATATAGAAATCAATTTAGCCTAAATATACATTGATCTATTTGTATCTTTTCTTTCACTAAAACTCTTATAAATTTCATGTTTCTATATTCTATTGTAATATGTAAATAAACTTGAAGAATTATTACATCCTTCATAGATTTCGAGTCAATATATTAGATTTATTTTCTTCTTTTTTCTAATATACAATACATGTTGGATATATAGAGTTTAGTTTATTATTAATGAAAATATTCATAAGATTTGAACCTTTTTATATATTTCATGGATTAAATTGCTAGTTCAGAAATTAGAACTATCAAGATTATCAATATTGATAGTGTAATTTTCTACAACATTTGACATCTACTTTTGTATGTAAATATACATCACTTACCATAGATACACACCTTCAAAATTATCAGTGTTTAGCTACAATCTATATTTTGATATAAATTTAAAAATATATATTATAATAAAACAACAATAAAAAAGTAACAATAAAAGTTTTGAAAATGGATAAAAAATCATTTGAATCTTACTCATTAGTACAATTTCCAGCTTCGAGCAAATTCACTGCCAACAATTCACTGTCAACAATTCATCGCCAACAATTCACCGTCAACAATTCATTACCAAAAATTCATCGCCATGACAAATTCATCTCGTAGAAAATTCACCACCATCAATATGATATGAATTACTGGTGGTGAATTTTTCATGGCGATGAATTGTTGACGATGAATTGTTGGAGGTGAATTTGTTAACAGTAAATTGATTTCCGTGAATTTTTGTAGAGCCACAATTTCCATTGCACCTATTTATATCTTATTTTCATTTATAGATTCCAACTACCTTTACAAACTAAATCAAATAAAATTCATAAACATAATTAATTCAAAACACTAAATTTATTATTTAAAAATTCTAATTGTAAAAAAATTCCTAAACCAACTCAAATAAACAATTACAATTGAGGTGGATTTCACTCAGGTATTGAGGTGGAGTTGGGGAATGCTTGTTTCTAGTTTCCTTAGTTGTAGATCCTTTTGAGGTGGACGCTTCTCCTATAGAGGTGGAGGTTGAGGTTGCTAGAAAATTCTGGCTTCAGTGGAAAAGATGGTCATATCTTCCTCTCCAATAGAGGGGAGTTCCCTCCTTTAGAGGTGGAGTGTGAGTTGGGTTCCGAGCTTGATAGGTGTCTATTGCTTTTGCATAGTTTGATTGCTGATACTAGGTTGTGTCTATATCTGGCTGATCATGGTAGCTTTTTGGGTTCAAAGTCTCTATAAAACATGGTTAAGGGTTTAAGGTCCTTGCAAAACCTTTGGGTTTATGGCCCCAGTTAAATCCTAGTTGTAATTGGTTAATAGGCTTTAGGTCCTTGCATTTCTTTGTGCAGCCTGTGTTGTCTTGATTTATTCTTGGTGCAGATACTAAGGGGTTGTTGTTGGTTTATGCATTATCTTTGCTATAGCTTGACTCTCTTGGACAGGGTTTCAGATCCCTTCAAAATCATGTTGTAATGAGTTTTTGGTCCCATCAAAACCTATTGATTGCTAATAAAAAACAATTACAATTCTTTCAAAATTAAGAACCAATTTTAATTTGTAAAACATGATAAAAATATATCACCTTTAATTGAGGGGTTTGTATAATCCTTTTCTCTAACATTTTACAATCACTTTCTTTATGCATAAGTTGGATATTTACTATGACTTAATGATGCATCATTCTTATTCTCACAAGCTTAAAAAACTATGATATTCTATTTGATATCAATATTATTTTTTTCCTATTGGAAATAGCTCATTTATTGGGGAAGACTTCTCAAGGATGAATGTTAAAGACCTCCTACAGTTGGAACAACAATTACAAACAAGCTTATGCCAGATTCGAGACAAAAAGGTAATTCTCATATTTTATTTACAATCAATAATGAAATTAGAATATTTACAAGTTTTTCTCTCATGTGAGAACCTACTAAAAAATTCCTTTTAAAAATCTCAGAAGCAAGTTTTCATGGATGAAATTCAACGACGATCTCAAAAGGTGTATTCTCCACTTGTTTAAAACCATCTTTAAATTATTGTTGACCTTAAATATGTTTCTAATCTCCTTTGATATACAGAAGGTTTATTTAGAGGAGGAAAATGTAAAGCTACATGAAAAGGTAATTCATATTATTATTACTTAATTATTTGAAAAAATTCATAAAATATTTAAAATTATCTAACATTTAAAAAATAGGATTGTTATGTACTAATGGGTAAATTTATTAAAAAAATGAGTGAATTTTTTCTTGAAATTTATTAAGAGATTTTAAATTATTATTTATTATAATTGAAAAATTAATAATGTATTTTATCTCAAACTAATCAATCAATTTTTTTTATTCATAGATTTCAAAAAACAATGTGAAAGAAGATGATGATGGTGAGTCTCCAAGGGTACCTTTCACTCTTCAACTATGGTAGATATGGATTCATATCTTTTCAACTAGAAATCTATTTTTATCTAATTTGGTCAGCTTTATGACTTCTTCAAGTGGACACCATGAAGGTTCCCAGCATTTAAAATTGAAACATGTTGTTTATAATGTGGACCCACAGGAAGAGGCATATTATATGAAGTTTTTTTTAATGTTATTGAAATCAAGTATAGACAAATAATTTCATGTGGATGATGTCATAATTAAACTCAATAAATGTATTGAAAAAATCGATAAAAATATTTGGGTTATGATCCTAAAAAAAATATTCTAGATGGCATTGTTCATTTAAGGATCATGTCCTAACATATAAATTTGTGGGTATCAATTTCACTTTAAGAAAATTTGAAGAATGAGCTAAAGAGTTGCATGAAACCCATCAAGTGATATAGATATATATTTTATTATCAATGGTTAGTTTACTTTTAGAATAAGGGGAATGCATACAATTTTTAAAGGGTTCATACTTTTATGGTACTATGGGTCTATTTATTAAACCTTGGCATGTGTATTTTTATCCTATAAAAGAATTAACCTTCAAGATTCTAGTTAGATTTGCTTATTTTTATTGCAATTAAAATTATAGAGATAAGAAATTTTGAAACCTATTATATTAACCCTATGACATTAATTAGGATCCTCTAAACTAACTAAATTCAAAATATTTATTTTACATGCTTAAAACGATGTTGAAATAGATCTTACAAAGCCTCTTTCAAAATTAAATGAGCTATATATAAAAAATTCAATCCAGTGGAGTTTAGATTATAAATCTACACCATTTATATGTAGATAATTTTACAAATATGGAGACCTTACCCAATATTTTCCCTCTTAAGATTCAATAAGACAAACATTTCCAATGCAATTTGACAATAGGTTAAGAATTTAATCTATCTTCTATCAATATTCTAGAATATAATAGAATAAATGATAACAATAATAAAAGAGTTGAAAACCAAAGAGAGATTAATAAAAAACCAATGGATCATAGAGAGGTATATGAAAAGCTATCATTTGAAATCAAAGAGGTAAGAACCAAAGCCATAACCAATTTGTTGTTTTGCATGATTTTATATGTGGAGATGCACCATAAGACCAACTCAAGGATAAACTAGTTGTACGAGGACCATTCATAGACCAACCAAATGAGAATGAAATTGAACAAGGGCTAAAGTAATTATTTTCTCCTAAAAATATGTTAATTATAACCACTTTAAAGTATATTCAATTATAACCTTCTCAAGACCATGTTATTAATCTTGACTCATTTATTGATGTAAGTGGAAATTAATAGAACACTTTGAAATTATCATGATAAGAAATAGTTAATATATTTTGTATTTTCAAATTTAGATTTTGTTGGAATGTATGGAATATTTAAGAAATTTAAAATTAATCCATAAACTCATTTAAATACTTCCTTTATAATGTACTTTCTATCACGATATTAGATATTACAAAATAATTATTCCTTTCAAAAAATCTATTCTAGTTCTTCCTTTGTAAATATACTACATTTCTTTGATATATAAATGAAATCCAAGAACTAATCAAAATGTGTCCAAAGAAACCACATCAAATCAAACCTAAGAAAATCCAAAATTATAACTTACATGGTTTGGTGACTTTTATCCTCACACCATCCTTAATCCATCCAAAGGAATAAGTATACTAGTGTTCTAACACTTCCAAAGAGTTCTCTTCAACAAATTTATAAGAAATGAATTTTTTTTTTAACCCAAATTAAATAGGGAATTGAATTTTTTTACTTTTTCCTACACCTTATTGTGGAATAATCTAGTGAGATCCTCTTCACTTGGAATTATTATAATAACTAATCAAACACCTTTATTCATGATAAGACTAAAAGTATGTTCATCAATAGAATATTCTTCATCCACTTCTAAGCCATTCTCCATGACAATAGTATTTTGTTTCTTCTTTCTCTAAGAAGGAATTTGTTGGTGTAATTAATATTTAATTACACTTGCATAACTTTACTTAGGTTGAGCTAATTTTAGGTCGACATTAGGGTTGCATACTTTGCTTTTATAAAGCAAATCATCTCATTGTAATATAAAAATTCCTGAATAATATCAATTTGCACATTCGCATGCAAAGCTCTATTTTTTTATGTTTTCTCTTATGTGGAAGGCATTTAGGTTTGCATGTTTGATCTAGGGTTTCTAACATGGTATCAGAACCTTGACATGCAGCCCCTTCTCAAATTTTGGAGAAAACCATTGCAGATTTCGTTCAGGGTTCCTCGAGGATTTTTTTTCCTTGAGTTCATTTATGCAGCATTTTGGATTAGATCGGGCTTCACCATTGGATTCAAAGCGCTGGAAAAAGTCAGGTTTGACTTTTATTTTACAGATTTTGGCCATGATTTGCCAGATCTGTGAGGGTTTCAGTTTTGGTGATTTTTTGGAAGCTTTGGAGGTAGCCACTTTTTTGGAGCATTTTGAGCAGAAACGAAGGTCACCATTGCGTTCGCAACGGCCCAAAACCCTAAGATCGCCTTTCGTTTCATCAATTTTGGCGAAGTTGATCCGGAAGGCAAAAATTTTTTGCCAGGGAAGCCGTACGGCCTCCCCAGCACGCATTCCGAGGCACTTTTTCTCACGAAAATCGAGAAAAAAAATTAAAAATGCGTCGAAGTTCGCGCCGCCAATTCAAAAGCTTTCCGCCGCCGCTGCACCACCGGGCGGCCACCCAGCAGCCACCGCCGCCGGTGGCTCCACCGGTCCGTCGCTTCCCATCCAGCTCCGCCCGCCAGCGCTCAACCCCCGCGGGCTCCAACTCCTCCAGCCGTGGTCATATGGGGGACCAGGCGCTATGCGCCCAGCTCCCGGCCCCTTCTGCTTCATCCCGCGGTCGTATGGGCGACCAGGGGCTCCACCCCAGGCCCCTGTCCGCTAGCCCCTGGTCGCATGCAGGACCAGGGGCCGAGATTTTTTTAGCCCCTTGGGTTGCCTACAGGTCTTATAGGCCATTCTAGAGCACCTTTGATAAAATCGGGCGTAACTTTTGCGTACGGTGTCCGTTTTTTGAAAACAAGATACTGTTGGAAAGCTGATTCCGGTGACGATCTATTCAATGTTTTAGTTTTTCTAGATTTTGCTCCAGATTTATTTTGCAGGTCTTTGAACTCAGAACTTCTGTTTTTCACTCCGGAGGGCATATCTTTTGACTCGGTGATCCTTTTTTTGCCATTCTTGTGGAATTGGAAAGCTGGTTCAATCCTCTACACAGATCTGAGGTCTATTTTCATTTTTTGTTTATGAATATTAGGTATTCTCTCCTTTTTCAGTCATTGGGGATTGTAATAAATGAACTGATATAAAGTTCCATCAGGGGGGTTTCTTGCATAATAATCTTCATTGTGTTTTGATGACAACTCGCATGGGTTGTAATCTAGTTTCTTAGTTTCTTTTGGCCATATTTTTTCTTAGCTTGACACATACTAGATTCATTTTGGTTCACACTTTAGATTGAGAGCCTATGGCTAGTGATCCGCATCGGATCCATCTCAATTTGAGGGCCACTAAATTTGTGGTTATTGTTCCCGAGTATGTATGGTACTTTTTCCCATGGAAGAGTTTCACTCTTAGTTTGGCATCGACATCGAGATTCACGGCTTCCAGATTCTGTCGTCATCATATCATCTACTGTTGCTCTATGGTTCCAAGGTTTTTCCAGTTTGGTGTTTTCGAGTGTTCCGTGGCATCGGGTCTGCTGTCACATTATTATGACTCCGATATGGTTTCTTGTAGATAGAAGTATGTTTCCTTGCTTGCCAGATTTCAGTTCCAGTGTTACTCCACAGTGTTCTTCTAGTGCTTCTTTGCAGCAGTCATCTCATTGTAGGGGGGGTTGTCCCACTGGGTTGTCCTTCTCTACCTCATTATTGCATTTGTACATGGGTACCTGATCAGGCCTTGTTGTCGAGACCCATTCATGATTTCTTGCATTCATCTTAGTTTTAGGTGCATGCTTATTTAGTCTCCCTAAGTTGCACTTATGGGGGGGTGTTGGTGTAATTAATATTTAATTACACTTGCATAACTTTACTTAGGTTGAGCTAATTTTAGGTCAACATTAGGGTTGCATACTTTTCTTTTATAAAGCAAATCATCTCATTGTAATATAAAAATTCCTGAATAATATCAATTTGCACATTCGCATGCAAAGCTTTGCTTTTTTATGTTTTCTCTTATGTGGAAGGCATTTAGATTTGCATGTCTGATATAGGGTTTCTAACAGAATTAAATCACGATGTATCTACTAGCAACCTTTTTATTTTTTCCCTTCCTAATTGTAGCATGTGTTGGTTAATATATTGTGCACTATTTGAAATTTGAAATTTTTAGCTCTATTGCCCAATTTTAGGGTAAATCACCAACTAATAGTCGGGTAAATTATTTCTATGTGAAATAACTTCCCTCTAAATTTAATGAGGTACAACTCCCTCATTTGAGAGGAAAATATGTTTTTCTACAAATTTTAAAACTCTTAAAAAATAAATATGCTTTTAACCAAAACAAAAAAAAGAAATAAACTAAAATTAAAATACATAAATGATTATCATTACACTTGACCAAATAGAATTTATTTGTGAAAGAAATGCAACTCACAGACTAATCATATTCCACAAAATATTAACTGATAAATTTATCAATCAAAGATAATTCTAAAATTGAAATAGATTCAATAACTCAAAATAATTTTCACATACACACAAAGGTGCAATAACCAAAGAAATAAATTACAACATACATATCATAGTAAATTTAATTCCTTCATTAATCTCAACTATAGCTCATAGACGTACAACTTTTAGTTTCAATAGTCTCTTCTATATCTTTTAAAAAATTACCTAGAGAGCCCATTCGATAACATCATATCATATATAATCATAAGTGTAAATTTTTCTTGAGAATAACTAAAAGGAGAAAATAAAGAGCACTCTTTTACAAAATATATCCAATAAAACAAGAAACATTATTGCTGAGGTGGCTCATTAACAATGTTTTCTCATTGAGAACATTGTGTAATTAACATAACAGATTTGGCTTTGTACATATAAAATGCCTTGACTATTAGAGCCATCTAAATATGCTATGGGATGATCAAATTCTCAGTCCTTAATTTCTATCGAGCCTTTTTCTTTTGAGCTAAATCTATTTTTCTAGATAAAAATGTTGCATGCCCCATGAACTGAGATAAGATTAAGTCAATGTTGCTCAACTTGTAATGCCCTGCCAAGTAACCTTAAAGGAAGTTGCAATTAACATCTTAAGCGAACTAATTTTTTTTTTTATATAGTGCATTTAACATACACATTCACTTACTAGTTAGCAACAACCTCTAAGGCTACAAGGTTAGGATTACTTAAACCCACACATACATATTACATATAACCATAGCCTTATGAACTTTATGAAATAAACATCATACATCATAAGAATACCACATAACATAATAAGATAATCAATGAAGATACAATCTCATAAACATTATCTTAAACCAATAGTTACATCACTCATTCCCAGAATGAGACACTAGTACAAATGTATTACAATTACAGAATTTCACCTCATAAACATAAGAGGGATAGATAACTTATACAAAATGAAATATTATAATGCAAGATAATACAACAAGAACCACGAGCTATTCATCTGGATGTCTCGCCACCAAGTACTAAAGATCGATGGGGACCCAATGGTTTTGGTGCATGTTCCACCCTACTAATGTGGTACCCGAAGGCCCACCCCCCATGCTAGGAGATAGTAACAAAGTAACATGGATAAAGATTCTACTACCTCTAACCAAAGGCAGACTCAAACTGACTCATACTGTTATAACCAACCAAATGAATTAACAAGTACAACTCATTCACCATACAAGTACGAATCAAATACAACTCAAGTACAATACAAGTACAACTCCAACATCACTAACATAGGTCACATTGCTTCCAGACATAAAGTACATCAGGTATGTTCACAGAACCATACATATAAAACAATTAACAACAGTTGTCCTAGATAGAGTGTCATCGCAAGGTTTGTCATGAGATCTCCTCTAGGCATTCTTCATAGGCTCCGACACAAGTAATCCTGGTGACCTCAACCGAATCCCAACACTCATACTCACTCAAGCGGAATCAACTACCTCTCACAAGGACAAGATAGTTGATCTTGCCATTCCAGGCCTTCTCACTCATCCCAAGTCTAAACGAGCCCTTGTGTCTATGAGTGAGGATTAAATTATCTTGATTAGTGTGAACTGCATCCTAATCATCTAAGTACATTAATTTAATTATCACTTGATTAACTCACTTTTGAAGGTTATCCGGTTTACCACTTTGGGCTCCGGCCCCTAACAAAAGCCACTCTTCTATTCGACAACACACACCCAAACAATCCACCAAGGGAACCACAAGTGCATACCAACTAGGCATCATAATCCACTCCAACACAAGGAGAATGCAAATAATAGAAACTCACTCCAAACATCTTGGAGGAAACAATCACATAGTCCACTCCTTTCACAGGAGGTACAAAAGATAGAACTCACTCCAACATCTTGGAGGCAACAACACATAGTCCATTCCTTTCACAGGAGGAAACAAATAAAAGAACTCACTCCAAACATCTTGGAGGCAACAACACATAGTCCACTCCTTTCATAGGAGGCAACAAGATGAAACCACATCACAAGGTCACTCCATACAAGGAGACACAGATCCCATAATCCGCTCCTAAACCAAGGAGGTGCAAACATCCTCGTTCATGAAAACCGGGTAAAACTGAAAAGACGCCATGCACTACCCAAGAAAAACAACTGGATGGCATAAAGATTCAACAACCCTTATCCTCTAAGATCTTCTGGAAGACTTATAATTTATGACTAACACTAAATCCCAAAACCAACAATGCAACTTGACGACATTGCAACAAAAGCATTCAAGTTATCAATCAAATATAATATTTGGATTTCCTATATCCATACTCATTCAATAGGTAGTGTTGACAAAGTCAAAGACACAATAACTAGATCATCTAAAATAATCATAACCTCTATTTCCCTTTTCATTATTGGAAATCTAAAAAAATTAAACTTACTTCCCTTTACTGAATACAAAGAATTAAATCCTTTAAGATAACCATGAGGAAGATACTACTTTTGGATATACTAAATCCATATCTCTTTCATATTCCAATCACAATGATTCAATTAATCTAAATAGAAATTAATAAATAACATAATTGATTGCCTCATCAATAAAACAACTTCTTAATTTACTTTTAAATCGATACAAATCCATGCAAGTAAACTCTTTCCATTTCTTAACCAAATTTTACATCTCATTCAATTTTCTATTTAAAACATTCAATCACTTTAATATAATAACATACTGTTTCTTTATCTATTTTCCATATACACTAATCAATCCATTTTTAAATCTCTATTCAATAATATATTGCATTCTTTAAATTAAATATTCAACTCTTTCGATTAAACTTTAACATGCCATTTTAAAATAACAATAATTTCCCATATGTTTATAATTTTAATTCTACTAATCTAATATACAAATTTTATTTAAAATAATATAAATAAATATAATACTTTAATATTATAAATTATAATATAAAATATTATTAAATAATACTTTAATATTATAAATTATAATATAAAATATTATTAAATAATATTTTAATATTATAATAACAATACATAAAATATTAATATTTATAAATATCAATTTATTATTATTTTATTTTCAAAGTAGCCATGGGAAAATAACTTAACAGCAGTCTCATGTTTCAATCATAACTCAAAAACTACGATCTGGGTATTTGCTATTTTTTGACAGGGATAAGAAAATTTCAAAATGCAAAAACACTTTAAATTTCCTGACAACCCAGTTTGTAAAAGTGAAGTTATAGGCGATGCAACCAGACCATTTTACCATGAAAAATATAACTATACTGCAGATTTTAAAACCCATTTTTTAATAATAAACAGAAGGTTTTATTTTCTCAAAACATTCTAAATACATTGTTCAATATCTATGTTTGATTTCAATAACAACATAATCAATTTCTCCAAATAATTTAAATTCAACTAAGGTTTTCACAATTTTCACTCAAGAATTTTCACAAGCAAAGGCTGTAAATTTATTTAATTCTTTTCTTCTAATATCAAATTTATTTTCTAAAATAGATTTAACGAACAAATCTTTAATCATTACTATTTTAAAGAAAAACAATCAAGAACAATAAAACACAAAGAGGAAAACCTGGTACAAGAAGCTACAGGAAGAGATGAATTTATGATGCAAGCCTCCTCCAAAGATTTCTTGAATTTTCTTCAATCCTCCTATGAATCCAATCCAAAACCCAACAAATGCAAACAATCTTTCCTTCAATCAATTCTACAATCAAACTTCCTTCAAACCCTTGTGCAAATTTTCCAAAATTTCTTCCCTGCTGTAAAAATGTTTTTTTTTTCTAAAAGATTTTTTCTCCCCTAGAATTAAAATATGCATTCCTTATAAATCAAAAATACCTAATTCAACTCTAATTCACATTACATGCAAATTAGATATTTCAATTTCAATTTCAATTTTTACAACCCTAATTCACATTACATGCAAATTAGATATTTCAATTTCAATTTCAATTTCAATTTCAAATTTCAATTTCAATTTTAATTTCAATCTCAATTTCATTTTTCGAAAACCCACTTTCAATTTAAAATGCAATTTCAAATAATAAATTAATTTCCAAAGTTGCAAGCAATTTCCCAAATAAACATTTAATTACAATTTCTAATTTAATTCCCACATGTTGGAATTAAATTCGAAAATTAATTTTAATTCTTTTATTTCCTTTCATTCTCTTGCATCACGTTTAATTAATTAATTTAATTATTTAATAACTATATTCAACCCCTTTGGATTAAATTTAATTAATTAATTAATTTAAATATAAACTTTTATCCACATTGTATTATTTAAATTAAATAACCATCAACATGATTTAAATGCAATTATTCTAAATATCTATTTCCAAATCAAGAATGCTTCAGAATTAAATAACATCAAAGCAAGACAGACAATGACTCGACACACACAATTGATGACACACTAAGGCTAGGGTGTAAACTTGACACATGTTACCTAGCTACTATCTCCCGTTCAAATTAACCATTGGATTGACACGCTCAAACCTGTGAAACCAGGTGGAGTCGATGTCATGTTCCTACAGTCCTGCAACCAAGTAAACAACATCATACAATATATCCAGCATATAATATACACCATAAAGAAGAAATTACGGATTCGCAGGGTGCTCGCAAATGAGTGATGTGAAACCATCCTCTTCACCAATACACTCATTGAAACTGACACTTCCATCATAATCCAGGAATCTCATAATAACATCTCATGTTAACTCTACAACATCATTAATCCATAATGCATGTGAAACAATAATTAGATAACTACATCCCACAATAATAGTTGTTGCTCAATAGTAGCGATCAAAACAGCATAACAAAATATATCCAGTATCAAAGTAACTGCAACCAAACATAGCATAAAGCAACTTGAACAAGAATCAAAACGGAGGGGTATTACACAACTTCCTTATTCTCTCCACATTGAAAGATTGTTTGTCAAAGATAATTTTAACTTCTTCTCTGAATTTGTGTTTTAGAACTTCCCAATCTTCTTCTTGAGCATCCTCTTCTCTTTGGAGATGAACACCTATTCTTAAAATATCCTTCTAAATATCTATTTTCATTTGGTTACATTCTTTAAGAAATTTGTTCTATTCCAACACATTTTGCTTTAAGAATGAAAGCTTCCATTTGATACTCGTCTTCCACATAACGCATATATTGTCATCAAAATTTGGAAATATTTGTTCAACCACCAATTTTTCTACTCCCAATTCAATCGTTTCTTTGAAATCATCATCAATTTTCAACCAAGTAGATTCATCATGTTTGGTAGCAGAAATCTCATTGTCTATTTCAGATTTTAATATTCAATGTCTTCGCATTTCTTTCTCATGTTTGTGATGAATTTCACTCCTCTAATCAATATGTCCTTAGTCGATTCTTTAGTGATATTCCCATAAGTTTTATAACTATGAATTTTACTAACCATATCCTTCCCCATAGATGTAGTTAGATCAAAAGGATCACCCATTTGATTGATCGGTTGAGGAAAGGGATTGATTAAGGATTGTAAGTAATTAGTCAAGATCTTTACCTCATGATTCAACTCATCCTTACTCTAATTATCTCAATCCATCCTTTCCAGAAGCCTAGCAACTTTTACCTGAAAGTTATGCACATCCCCATTGAGCTAGTTGAAGGTCCCAAGTTAACTTTAGTCATATTAGAATCACTTACAATCACTTGTCCTACATCCTTTTATGTAGAGGGATGTGCTACTTCTACATACATATTTCCTGTATCAACATTCTCCATCAATCTAGATGTGGTCTTTAATTTATTAGACTTGGGAGTTCTTTAGAGAAACTGGCTGACAAAATCCTTATCAAGGAGATTCAATTGGACCGTTTTCCTTTTCTTTGAGTGAGTTTTTTCTAGCGAGGAGGTGGAGGTAGGAGTTGTCATAGATTTGGTACTAGGATATGTGATATGTGATATGTAAAGATCTCCTAAGGGGCAGAGTATCAAAGATTCACACCTTTGGAGAAGATGGTGGGCTAGGAACTACCCTTGGAAAAAAGTTTTGTGGTCAATTCAGTGGAGGCGAATTAGGGACATGGGGAGAAGAACCACTTACCTATGATAAAGAGGAAGACACATCCACCATTTCTTCTTCTACTACTTGTTTTTCCTTCTCCTCTTGGGTTTTCTTTTGAATGTCATCCCCACAAGTCTTCTCCAACATCCCTTTTTCTAGAGGATCCTCATTGCCATCTCCTTGTCCACTTGGGATCATTTATTGAGCAGA
The DNA here is from genome assembly GCA_007115665.2 of Sequoiadendron giganteum. Taxonomy (NCBI): domain Eukaryota; kingdom Viridiplantae; phylum Streptophyta; class Pinopsida; order Cupressales; family Cupressaceae; genus Sequoiadendron; species Sequoiadendron giganteum. The sequence continues at coordinate 579,237,152 of CM021109.1, forward strand.
GGAGGATGGTTGTGAAGTGGAGGATGATGGTACTTGGCTACTTTCCCCTTGATGTTGAGTATCCTAATAATCTAGAGGCATAAAGGCATTTTTTTGTAGTATTTCTAGCCACCCAGTCCCGAGTCTTCTTGATTATCACTATAGTCTTGGCATCAATGCTTTCAATCTACTTAATTCTCTAGTCCACTAACACAATAGGTTGTGTCTATACATGATTGATAAAAAAATGGATCTATCAAATCTCATTCATCATCTTCTATGTCTGAGATATCCCAATTAATTCTAAAAGTTACAATTTATTTGAGAGATAACCTCATCCAACTTCTCCTTCAAACTTCATACCCATATGTGTAACTTGCTCAATAATCTTCTAAATATGGAATGGTGATAAAATTAAGAAACCTCTCCAAAAAAAGATATAAAATCTTGGCCAATATTTCATTTTTTGGAAAAATTATTAATTTCTATAGGAAAATATTTCCTTTTTTAAAAACAATATTAATTTTATTGGATTTTTTTAAATTGCTAGAAATTTGTAGAAATCTTGGTGAATCTTGCAAAACATAAGAAAATGCATTAATTACCATGGAAAATCCATCCTTTAAAAAAATAAACTTCTATGGAAAAATAAGGGCCCAATGGTGGTAGTGATTAAGAAGTTTAAGGTGTAGTGCTTGTGCCTATATTTGTTTAATTCCTTAATATTTTAAATCAACCATTAAAAATTTAAAATCGTCCATAATTTTTTTTCACCATAGTTGATTTTATTAATAATATAACGGTTTGGGTCTATTTCACAAGCCAAAATATACCTACAAAAATCTAATGCCCATGGGCCCCAAAGGCAACTTTATGCCCCATAGGCATTAGAGCTTTGTGGGTAGATTTTGGCTCACAAAATTTAACTCGATCTTTAGGTAATAAATCTTGAACAACCCAAATACAATTTTGGGCTTGGTGGGAAATGAAGCTCCGTGGGTACATTTTAACCCATGGAATACAACCCCAACCTTTAGATTATAAATAAAATCAATGGTACTGATTAAAAATTGACAATATGGCCCTAAAGTAACAAATATTTATATAATACTATTGGAAAATTATTTTTTATTTTCTACTATACCTTATAAAATTTAGGCAAATCTAATCTAATTGGGAATTGAATATTGCGATGATTTTTTTATTTTAAAATTTTGATAAAATAAATGTTTTAGTGATTTAACTAGGACTAAAATTATTTTTTATAAATTTGTGGAAATTTAGGTCCCCTTAAAACTTGTACTATTAGCCAAATTTTTAATCCCCAATTTCAACTATTAGCCAATTAGTGAATATTATCCACTACAAAAAAAACTAATGCAGAATATGGTAAAAGGTTGACCTTAATTGCAAATTGTTTGGAACATGGTTTTTATTTTTTTAATTTATTTTATTTTATTTTGGTCTTGAAGGGTATCTCCGCGCCTCAAGCCCAACGGATCCCTTTATGGGGCGAGCTTGAGGCGAGACTAATCCCTATGGCCATGGGGTAACCAATGTCGCCCCCAAACGTCCGCGGCGGGGTGATATCCAAGCCAGAGAGAATCGAACCCAAGACCTCGGGGAGCAAACCCAAGACTCAGACCAACTCCTCTAACCCGTGGGGGCTGTAACATGGTTTTTATTGTCAAAGGGTAATCTCCTCTCATAGAATTGCATTGTATACTTCATTAAATATTTTTCAATATTAAGGGAATTTGACATTGATTTACAAGAGTGATCATCGAGGCTAATAGGGAATTGGATGCCTACCTTCTTCCTCTCTTGGTACCTTTTATTTACTTTTCTCACTTCCCCACATACTTTGATGAGAAAAAAAATTTCCTCTAGATATTTACGTAACTTGTAAGGGAGTCTATCAAAACCTCCAATATTTTTTTTGTATTGAATATAGTTGATCAACATGAATTACATCTTTAGTTACATAATATAGCTTCAACTCATACTTCCTACTTCATACAAGTTTGAATGCTATAAGAATATTGTTCATATAGTTGTTGTCTATGTAGTATCTCCATCTAAAGAACCTTTCTATAGGAAATCTGAGACCATATAAAAATTATATCTACTATTATTTTTACATATTTTTCTATTATATGTGAAACATCAAAAAAAATGTATGGTTGAGTGTTCACCAAAATAGAATTGATGAACCACAAAGGACATATTTTCCTTATTTCATTCAATATGTGTGTTATAATATGCAAATGAAGAATAGTTTAATTAAATTTGACTGAAATAACCAAAAAGGAAAATCTAGAAAGGGTAAAATGATGTGTACCTTTCACCAAAATCACTTTTTGGAGCTCATTTAGGACTCATTCGTCCTATGGTGAATGGGTCCTGGCTAGGGTTTTTGAAAAATACTTTTGGGGTTCTCTTCTGCCAGGTTTGCACTCCTAGATTCTAGGTGTTCACTATTAGATAGCCAAAAAAAAAGTTTGTAGAAGAGTTTTCATGATTTGATAACTTTTCTTAAAAAATTTACAACTTTGCAACTTTCTTCAATTTTTCTAAATGATCTTCAACCTAGAACCTGTAATCACACATCAAAGAGAGAAAAATGTTGTTTGTTAGGGAATGGGGGTTTTCCTTGGTAAAACCCCATTTTGGTAATTAAACCTTGAAATGAAATAGAAAATCATGAAGGAATGATGAATGAACAACAATATGTAACAACTCACCAAACCTTATTTGAAACCTTGGAATACAAATATGCAAACTAGCATGAAATGGCCTCAATGAATGTAGATCTTGATCATGAAACTTGATGAAATGAAGAAAATAGGGTGCTCCACCTTTTAGGAGATAAAGCATAATTAGGGTTACCAATTTTTCTATGGTTTCATTCAAGGAAACCTTATAAATCTTAATTCAATGGTTGAATTAGGGAAATAGATCTGCAATTAAGTATCCTAGAGTGTGATTAAAGATAAAAAAAGGGGGGTTCACCACTAAGAAAATGATTAGAAAGAAAAGAGATGAAAGTAACATGCAAAACCTAGCTATATGACCTAGAAAATGAACTCAAATTAGAATAGAAAATTGGAGATAAACAGAGGTGCACCTGGAAGAATGTAGTCAAAACAAGCTCCAAAACCCTAAAATTTTGACTTTTGATGCTCTTTGGGACACATACAGTAGACTGGGCAATTTAGTCCTAGGACAGGGTTCTAGAATCTCTCAATGACTGATCTAGACCTACTAAAATCTGGTAAAAGGGCAATACTAGGACTCATACACCCAGACTGTTGCAAAGTGTCTCATTTTGTCGTGAAGTGTCCCAAGAGAAAAATTCTAAAGAAAAAATTTGTGAGCCTCTGAAGATGGATCAAATAAGCACTTTCCCACTGGTTTCATGTGAATAGGTTGGATATCTTGCTCTAGATCTGAGTTTTCGTGAGCCTTGAAAACTTTTCATGACAACTTTGACAACTTTTGCAACTTTGTCATTTTGGTGCTTTTGAGGGCTTCAAATCCACTTTTTCTTCAACCTACAAACCTGCAGTCACACAAAGAGAGAGAAAAAGTCTTGTTTTGTCAAGGAATGGGGGTTTTCCTTGGTCAAACCCTATTTAGCTAATTAAACCTTATGATGAAACAATGAAATATGAACATGAAACATGAAACATGAAACATGAACAGTGATACCTTGAATGATGTCTTGAAATGTAAATCTATAATCTAACATGAAGTGGCCATGAAGAATGTAGATCTTGATCTTGAATTAGATGTGGAAAAATGCTTAACTTGGATCTTGAATGCTACATCACAACACTAGCTCAACAACATGCTTGATGCATTATGCCTTTGACATGATGATGGATCTTGAATTGCTGCAATGAAACTCTAATAATTTGCCTTTGAATGCTCTTGAAATGCTCTTGTGAACTCTTGTGCAAGTGCTCTTGATTTCTTATGAAGTTCTATGATGAAACTATGTGAAATAACCTTGTATTTTTTGGAAAGATACATTGCATATGTTATTTGGTGTTGTCATTGATGGCAACCCTAGTCGGTGATTCAATCCAGACGTTAGAATTTTCTCATACCGTAAGTCAGATCAAAGTTCTGTAATTTACTGTCAAGCAAGAACAAGGCATCCGACAGAATTGTGTTCATCAATTCACATACAATTTCATGTTATCATTTTGAGTTGTGGATCTCAGGAAAGGTATTTTGATGTACGTATTATCTTATCTGAGAATCATCAGGGTACGTATTCATTGGTGTGCAAGTTAGGAGATTCGGTTGATTAATTTCCTATTTATCAGTGCATAAAGGCTGACTTGATGAATATAGCCGTTGCGGATGTTTGAGAAGCAATTGTTTAAGTATTTTCATGTTTGATCATATTCATTTGAGTCATTACTATGCTATGGATGACTTTGGTTGGTGTGCATCAAGAATTAACTATGGATCAAGCTGACAATTTGCATATATTTTCATACTTTTGTTGGAGCCGATAGGTAGCAATTAATACTTAGTGGTAGATATATATAAGTGATTGAGTAAATCATTTTGAATATGAATAGATGCAAAGAGTTGGTGTGTGTTGTGAAGAGCATAGCGATTATGCATAGTTCACTTGTGCATGAAAGGATTTGTGAAGCGAACTAGAGAAGAGCAGAGAAGAAGAGAAAAATCAAACAAAAGGTCAAGAAGTCAACTCATGTGCTTAATCGGAACTGTAACTACACATTAGTAGATGCTATTTAATTAGTTAAAATTATTCAGATGGATTTAATCTGAATGTTTTATGTAAGACAACGTGTCTTCCTTTGAGCAGTGAGCTCTAGGCAGTGTGCCTGAATGCAAGTGCATTCCCATTTTGTAAAACAATTTTGAGTATACTTAGATAATATTGTGAACTGGCCTTCCACCGTGGTTTTTCCCCTAATAGGGTTTCCACGTAAAAATTCTTGTGTTATGGTGTTATGGTTGTTTATTTTATGTTCATGCATATTTCTTTTGGTTGAATGTTATAAGTTCTTTCAGGATCAAATTAATAAAGTTAAAAATTGTAGAACATTGATTCACCCCCCCTCTCAGTGTTCCTTGATTCCAACAGTATTTATACTTGTTTATGCCAAATTTCCAAAAATTGCAACACTACAAGCCGACATTAGATCTAGGAAAATAAAATCCCACGAAGAATTTGATTCAAAATAGGTCCTAGTTAAATCAGGACTCATACACCAGTTGTGGCATATGAATCCCAATAGCTAAAACCCAGGACACAAATTTTTAGGAGTGTCTTGCTTAATGTGCAACTTGCAATCAAGTCCCAAGACCTAGGTGGGAACCATATGCCCAAGGTGGCGTATGAGTCCTAGATCACCAGATCTGGAACACATGACCCAAAATATTAAATTATGATGGGTTATTTGATAAGTGTCAGGATTATCCATGGAGAGATGCAATTAATAAGGCTTGTGGATGCAAAATAGGACCAATCAAGGCATAAATAAGTTCAAGTAATTAATAAAGCCCTAGATTAGTGTGAAAGTGTTAAGATACACTTTACAACACCCTAGATAAGACACAATTAGGTCCATTTTGTCATTAATTATTTATTCCAAAATTAAGTGTGAAAAATGGTTACTTTTTCCTACACTACATTAAGCCCCCTACTTTAGTGAGAGGAGGAACTTGCTTCAAACACACACTAAATTAGACATTCAAGAGGGGTCCCAATGTACCAATGTGGACAATATAGGATAAAAATGATCAAAGGAGGTGGCCAAGTCCCTAGGATCCAATATCCTATGTCAAAAAATATAAGCACAAAGGGACACAAACACAAGGTGTATGATATGTAGCATCAAGATACACAAACATACAATGTCAAAGACTAAAAGAAAGAAAAGAAAAAAAAATGAGAAAAAAATAAAATAAAAAGAGGTGGATCAATCGTTGACCATTTGTCCAATGTGATGTGGATTAGATCTAAGTTGTTTTTCCAAAAATGCATGCTCACTCTGAGGTAATGAAACTTCAAGTTGTCCATTGGGTGAGTATCCAAAGGGGGTGGCTTAGTGAGAAAGTCATGCCTCTATATTGGCTTCTCACCATACAATGAGAAAGGCATGCCCACGTTTAGGCTTCTCATCATACTAACCATACCAAAGCTATCCCTCTGATAACTTCAATAGGGCGCCACACAACATGAGAAACAAGATTCATGAGGCAAGAAAAACTTAGTATGCTTGACACTCATGAACAAACAAGATGGCTCCATAGGCAAGCAAAGTGTATTATGCCAGGTGGCCATATAACAATTACTGTAAGTGAAAAATAGTGTAAGGTACACTCAAAGGGATTTTACTTATTTCATGTAAGGTCTCTTCTTAGGGAACATCGTGCCTAATGTCTCCAAGAGAGGACAAATCAAAGAAATATCACACTCTCAGAGGAAATCAAACCCAATGGCACCACCAAGAAAAGGATGCATCACAAGGATAAATAAAATCACATAGTGAAACATGAGTGTCGATGATGCCTCCACTTTAAAGCATTTGCTAACACCATTGTTGTGAGAAATTACTTTAAAGTAGAAGAAAAAATGAGAGGTTATTCAAAAAGCGCTATTCCAAGTCATATGTTTTTGAATGAAACTACATTATGGATAAGGGATTGTCCCTAGAATGCAATAGTAAAGATAGCTTAGTACATCACATGTGAGCCAACTTAACGCATGCATGCACATCCCAAGATTGATCTTGTATATATACATGGAAGGTGGTCAACTAGCCAAAAGAGATAATGACAAGTGGCATACGAGGACAAGGCTACCTAACCCCTTGCCCCCACTTAGTGCAGGACAAGGATGAGCCGAAATGATTGATGATGAAAATCAATATCAATTAGAGGAAAAAATTGCTTCAACACAAGGAAGAGCACAACAATCCTTAAGATGTTGAATTTTATTACTCAAAGCCTTACATTCATTAGTAGAGTGACCATGAATTCTATTATATTCACAAAATGAACTCTTTTAGTAAAAATTATTTCGTGATCTTGGAGGGAGGGATATCAAATGATCTTGGAGGAGTATCAACAAGATAATTTCTTGATCAATAGTAGAAGATGTTCCTTTATTTTTTGACAAAGATGTCTCTTGCTTAGTACAAGATGTCATAGTTACACAAGATTCTTTAGATTGCAAGATTTTGTTCACTCCTTGAAAGGAGGGTGTAAAATCTAACGAACTCCAATCATTAGTGTTTTGTGTGATGACATTGATATTAAGTGAACAAATTGTTTTCTTTCAAAGGACAATAATGAAGACCACTAGTGCCTATCAGTTCAAGATGCACTAATGTTAAGGTTGGCTTAGAAGAATCTTTTGTAAGAGTGTTGATATTTTTTTTTTGCTCGGTAAATAGCTTCTTGTGGGGCAACACCCATAAAGTGAACAAAATAAACATATGGACTGCTTTAGACCCAAAATTGAGGAGCATTGAAAGCCTGCTTCAGACCCATGAGTGGGGAGTATAGAGAGGCGAAACCTAACCAAATTTACCCTTATCTATAGATTGATTAGCTTCCCTCCTTTTCTTTGGTGTGGGATCAGAGATGCATATTGAATTTCACCCCATTCTTCTTTCTTTTCCTTAGCACCTTTGTCCAGTTTTCTTTAGAAAAACCACCACCCATGTCCTTTGTTTTACCTTTGATTATTTGGACTCCTCCTAGAGACATTATTTCTGAATTTCCATCCTTGGCACTATGATGGCCAACATGAGGAGAAACTATCGAGGCCTCTGAATCAACTTGTTTCCCGTTCTGGGCCCAGTTTATTTTCTTTGAGGTAATGGTGGAGGTTTTTCCAAGTGAAGCAGCATCAACAACAAAATTCACTACAACAAAGGATATACCTACCATTGGAGTGGATTGGGAATCACCTAGTGGAGCCATGCCCAAGGCAGTGTCAACAACTTTGGGTGGCTCTATAGCCTCACCATCTAAACCATCCTTTACCATTGAATAGTGCTGGGGGTTGGCATATTTCCACCAAGTAGCTTGGTTTCCATATTGACGTTTTGTGCAGTGTGCGGCCATATGACCAGTGTTGAAACATCGACGACAACGGAAAGGTATTCCTTCATAATCGAGCAATTGATTCCATTCCATCCCTGCCATGTTCAAAAAGATATTCACAGGAGACCTTTGGTTGCATTTATCTCCACTAATATGCGAGCATAGGTAGTGTGTAGAAAATTTGAGGAGCCATCATCCACCACCAAAAACTTCCCCAACGAACTTCCAATGGCTTCAAAGCATGAGTCACACCAAAATTGTAGAGGCAGATTCGGCATCCTCACCCAAACTGGAACCAAGTCAAAGAATTTTGTGAGAGGGTTGAAGGAAGAGTGCCAGGGTTTCAGAATTAATAAATTTTGCTCCTTCTAGCTCCATTGGTATTCGTATATAACTCTATTATGATCGTTCACATTATCAAAAACCACCATGAAGAACCCCCTTGCATTGGGGTATATCTCTACATATCCCTCCCAAATAGGTTTCCAAAATTCTGCAATCTAATCATGCAGCTCCGCAAGGCTTGACCAAAACCCCCAAAATCTACCAATCAACCCTTGACCTGCAAAAAAAGATATATTTTCAGCCACTTCTTCGGCAATCTCTCTGACGAAGGAAACCGTTGGGATAGTGGTTGCACACTAGAGAGCCCTAGGAGCCTTCTGATTACCACAATTAGTCACCTCCACCCCCGATCTCCCCTCCCAACCATTGCTCATCCCCTATTTCTTCTATGGAGAAGACGACGGAGAAAATCTATCATCAATCTATCCCTGAAACCTTGGTGAAGACATAGGCCAACCATTAGGGTTCGATGGCGACTGGTTCTGCTCCTTCTCCTGCCCATGGTTTATTTTCCCATCCTTCCACCACCATCAAATATGAGTGGCCATGGAATTTCTGCCCATCATTTGGGCTGGAGAAATTTTTTGCGGAGGCACCAAAGGATTCCCTAGCTTCACCAATCGATGGTAAGTTCTTCACTTCACTCCCTTGAGAAATCCCTTCCTTCATGCCTCCCTACCTCCAAAGTTTTTCTTGGTCTGGCACAGTGATGGAAGAGCAAGCCAAGGTTTTTTGCAGCACCATATTTTAAAAAACCATTAAGAAAATGGAATCAAAACAATAAATAATTTTTTTTTATTCTTTTAAAAAAGATATTAAGGTTTGGGCCTTGGTTGTTGGCACTATAGGCAAGAAGCCCCACCTGTTCACCAAGGAGCCTTCCCTTAACACTAGGGTAAATAAACTCCATTTTTGACGCGGTAGAGAACAACCGCATGAGGTTTGAACCTTGGTTGTTGGCTCTACAGACAAGAAGCCCCACCATTTCACCAATGGATTGCCCCCATAAGAGTGTTGATATTAAGTGAAGGCTTGTTTGTTTATTTTGAGGGACAATAACCAAAACCACTAGTATTTTCTTATGTATTATGTTGTATAGGGACATGGATACCTTGTTCTCTAGCACCACATCCTTTTCCACTATATCCAAGTTGTTCATAAGTTCATAACCTTTTCCATAAATATTTTTCATTTCTTTTGGAGTCGGTGGTTGTTCATAATCAACTTCATCAAAGTTTGTTGTACAATTTGCTTCTTCATCTAAAGTGGTTGAGGTGGATGCTTTCAAAGGGTCTTCTAAAATATGTGTTGACATTACTGCTTTTCATTTTCCCTTTTCAAAGTATTTTATTATGATCTTGTATTCTCCCATGAATTTTGTGAAATCTAAGGAACCCCAATCATATTCTAATAGCTTCGTGACTTCCTCAATATGTTTTTCTTTGACTTTCATGGGTTCAACTTGTGTAGTAGGTGTCAAAGTTTTCAAAGGATTCTCCTTGTCTTTTTCAAGTTGTAAAACACTATAAGGCTCATGAGTAGCATCGAGTGTGTACACTTTGTTGTTGTATACATACTTCATTTTATGATGAAGAATAGAAGGCACTCCATTCATTGCATGAATCCATGGTCTACCTAAAATAATATTATATGAAACATCATGAGGAATAACATGGATCGAGGTTTGTAATGTGGCCTTTCTAGCTATAATGTGGTGACTCCAAGCAATTGTTTTCCTACATTATCAAACCCACTAATAGATAAAGAGACAGGCTGTATTTGGTTTTTATCTACACTGATCCTGTCAAGGAGGTTTACACTATGTACACATTAAGAGAAAATCCATTATCAATGAGAGTATGATTTATGCCATGTCTAAGACCATTAGCATTAATAAAAACTATTATCATCAAAGCATAATTTTTTTTTTGCACTTCCAAAGGAGGGAGCTCACTTTGGTGAAAAACAATGCCATCATTCATTACTTGAATCATGGTTGCGATGTCATTCAGTTGCACATTAGGAGGGGTAGGAACTTGTTGTAAGGAATTTTGAATCATGTTACCATAATGAGGGGAGGCTTGAATAAGGTCCCATAATGATATTTTAGTAGGAGTATTCTTTAGTTGTTCAATGAGATCACACTCCTTTCCACTTTGTAAAGGAAAATGAGGAGGACAAAGAAAGATAGGGTTAGGCAATGTGAGGGATGTTGAATGTGTTTTTCTTGGTTGTAGATTGTTTCTAGTGTTATATGTTTGAGCAATGGTATTATAATTTGATTTTTGCAACATTATTCTTAGGTGGTTCAAGGATGAAAATGGGTTTTGTTTGAGTTTGTGGTCATTGTGAGGGTGGGCAAAGAATTAAAGGATTCCTAGGATATCCCATAGGGTATTTAGGAGGTCCAATAATCAAGGGGGGTCTAATGAACACTTGTGCATTCATAATCTCAATGGTTTTAGTTTGATGTATTTCTCATGAAGGGAGTCTAGTGTCATATTTTCACCATCATATAAGGAAGTCACATCACTATTGTTAGTGTTCATTTTCTTGCACCATGATATCCTCCCTAGGAGGATATTTTTTAGGAGAACTATAAACTAGATGTTCATGACATTCAAAGGTTCGTTCTTGTAAAATGACTTCATCATAGGTAAGGGGGTTATCAATGGTTGGATTGTATTACTTATCTATGATGACATTCTCTTGTTCAATAATGTTTTCCCTAGGGGAAGAGAGACACATAAGATTCTCATGAATCTCATTGGTTTGATCATCTAACATCAATATATCTTCTTCACAAATAGGAGGGATATTAGGAGAAGAAAAAGTATGATTATCATGGTTATCTATAATTACATCTCTTTGTCCCATAATATTTTTTATAATAAGAGAGGTAGGGGAGGAAAAGTAAAGAGGGTTGTCATAGATCTTAAATATTTTATCATCTAACACCAACATATCTTCCTCATTTACAATTATGTCCTCTTTTACTAAAAAATTATCACAAGAAAAATATGCATGGCAATTAGGTAAGATGTTGCTTAGAAATGTGTCTATGATCTCATTCTCTCGTGCCATAATTTATTCCCAATGGGGAGGAGGAGAAGGACAAATAATACTTTACCAATTCTCAATTATTGCCTCTTCTTTCACCAAGATACCTTTGTCACTAGCAGGATAGGTATCGCGAGAAAATCAATTATGATTATCATGATTGTCTATGCTTTCATATTCTTCTATAACATCATTCCCACAAATAGGAGATATAAGAGGGGGTGTCAAGTTAGGAAGGGTGTCAAAATTTTCATTCTCTTGTACTAAGAGACTCTCATAACTAGGAAATATATTGAATGAATGACTAACATGCTTATTGACTAAATTTTTCTTTGCACACTTGGAAAAGATAGATACTAACATTTGTGAAAAGTAATCTATAGAAATTTAATGAGCTAGAATGAAATGTGTAAATACAATTTTAAATTAAGCCATGCATGAAATAAACTGAATTAAGCTAGATCTAATGAAATGAATGAAACAAAAACATAGTAAACTAAAACAAATATCTAACAACAACAAATAGAAACAAAAAAATGATGCTTTTAATGCCATAAAAGGAAGTTTTAGGTCTGATCTAGGAATAAATCTCCTAGAGGAGCGTATGAGTCCCAGTTAGGGTTTTTAGAGGGTTCAAACAATGAAGAAAAACAACAAATTTTTCTAGAAATTCAAGAAAAACACCTATATAGGGACTAAATTGCCTAGATGGGTGAATGAGTCCCAATTAGGGTTTTTGCACCAAATTCAACAAATTCTGAGGTGATTCTAAGGTTTCTAACTTGTATGTTGACCTGACTTTTACAATTATCTAATTTAAGTGAAATTGAATGATCTAAAATGCAAAATGCAATCTATATGCACTTTTCACTAATGAAATATTTAGAATCCCTAAATGAAAATTAACTAATGCAAAACCTAATGCAAAGTTAACAAACTCTAGATCTAGGACTATGATGGTCTCCAAATAAAAAATAAGGTGTTCAAAGGCTAGGTTCACCAAAATGAAATGAAGGAAATAGGGTGCTCCACCTTTTAGGAGATGAAGCACAATTAGGATTTGATATTTTTCTATGGTTTCATTTAAGTAAACCTTAGAGATATCAATCCAAATTATGGAAAGAGATATGCAATAAGGTGTCCTAGGGTGTGATTAAAGACAAAAAAGGGGGGTTCACCACTAGGAAAATGCTTAGAAAGACAAGAGATGAAAGTAACGTGAAAAACTTAGCTATATGACCTAGAAAATGAACTCAAATCAGAATAACAAACTAGAGATAAACAAAGGTACACCTAGAAGAATGATGTAGTCAAAACAAGCTTCGAAACCTTGAAATTCTGACTTTTGATGCTCATTGGAACTCATACGCCAGACTAGGTGATTTAGTCCCAATATAGGGTTTTTAGGTAGGATTTGGAATATCTCAGTGACTTATCTGTATCTACTGAAATATGATAAAAGGTAAGTACTGGGACTCATATGCCTAGACTATTGCAAAGTGTCTCGTTTTGTCGTGAAGTGTCCAAGGAGTGAAATTATGAAGTGAAACTTTGTGAGCCTTTGAAGATGGATCAAATAAGCACTTTATCACTACTTTCATGTGAATAGGTTGGATATCTTTCTCTAGATTTGAGTTTTTGTGAGCCTTGACAAATTTTCATGAAGTTAACTTTTGCAACTTTATCATTTTGGTACTTTTGAGGGCTTCAAATCCACTTTTTCTTCAACCTACAAACCTAAAATCATAGAAAGAGAGAGAAAAAGTGTTTTTTTGTTAGGGAATGGGGGTTTTCCTTGGTCAAACCCCATTTAGGTAATTAAGCCTTATGATGAAACAATGAAATATGAACATGAAACATGAAACATGAAACATGAACAATGATACCTTGAATGATGTCTTGAAATGTAAATCTGCAATCTAACATGAAGTGGCCATGAAGAATGTAGATCTTGACCTTAAATTAGACGTGGAACAATGATTAAATTGGATCTTGAATGCTACATCACAACACTATCTCAACAAAAAGCTTGATGTATTATTCCTTTGACATGATAATGGATCTTGAATTGTTGCAATGAAACTCTAATAATTTTCCTTTGAATGTTCTTGAAATGCTCTTGAATATTATTGAATGCTCTTGTGAACTCTTGTGAAAGTGCTCTTGATTGATTATGAAGTTCTAGGATGAAACTATGTGAAATAGCCTTATATTTATACTTGTTTATTCCAAATTTCCTGAAATTGCAACACTACAAGCCGACATCAGATCTAGGATAATAAAATTCTGCAAAGAATTTGATTCAAAATAGGTCTTGGTTAAAGTGGGACTCATATGCTATTTGTGGTGTATGATTGCTAGTAGCTAAAACCTAGGACACAAATTTCTAGGAGTGTCTTGTTTAATGTACAACTTGAAACAAAGTCCCAATACCTAGGTGGGACTCATACACCCAAGGTGGCATATGAGTCCCAAATCACCAGCTCTAGAACACATGACCCAAAACATTAAATTATGATTGGTTATTTCATAAGTGTCAGGATTATCCACGAGAAGATGAAATTAATAAGGCTTGTGGATGTAAAATAGCACCAATTAAGGCATAAATAAGTCCAATTCATTAATAAAGCCCTATATTAGTGTGAAAGTGTTAATATACACTTTACAATACCATAAATAAGGCACAATTAGGTCCATTTTATCGTTAATTATTCATTCTAAAATTAAGTGTTAAAAAGGGTTACTTTTTCCTACACTACAATTGATATGACACAATGTCCTTGAATACATGAATGATCTAAGATGCAAAAATGAAATCTATATGCAGTTTCCACTAATGCAAGACTTAGAAGCCTTAAATACAAATTAACTAATGCAATACCTAATGCAAAGTTAATGAATGCTAGATCCAGGACTATGATGCTCTCCAAATCAGAAATAAGGTGTTCAAAGGCTAGGTTCACCAAAATGAAACAAAGAAAATAGGGTGCTCTACCTTTTAGGAGATGAAGCATAATTAGGGTTACCTATTTTTCTATGGTTTCATTCAAGGAAACCTTAGAGATCTCAATCCAATGGTTGACTTAGGGAAAGATATCTACAATAAGGTGTCCTAGGGTGTGATTAAATACAAAAAAGGGGGGTTCAACACTAAGAAAATGCTTAGAAAGACAAGAGATGGAAGTAACATACAAAACCTAGCTATATGACCTAGAAAATTAACTGAAATTAGAATAGAAAATTGGAGATAAATAGAAGTGCATATGGTAGAATGATGTAGTCAAAACAAGCTCTAAAACCCTGAAATTCTGAATTTTGATGCTGACTGGGACTCATATGCTAGAATGGGTGATTTATTCCTAGTATATGGTTTCTAGGAAAGATCTGGAATCTCTCAGTGATTGATTTGGATCTACTGAAATCTGGTAAAAGGGTAGTACTAGGACTCATATGCCCAGACCCATTTTGTCGTGAAGAGTCCTAGGAGAAGAATTCTGAAGCGAACCTTTGTGAGCCTCTGAAGATGGATCAAATAAGAACTTTCCCATTGGTTTCATGTGAATAGGTTGGATATCTTTCTCTAGATCTAATTTTCTTTAAGACTTGAAAACAACTTTGACAACTTTTGTAACTTTGTCATTTTGGTACTTTTGAGGGCTTCAAATCCACTTTTTCTTCAACCAACAAACCTAAAATCACATAAAGAGAGAGAAAAACTATTGTTTTGTTAGGTAATGGGGGTTTTCCTTGGTCAAACCCCATTCAGGTAATTAAACCTTATGATGAAACAATGAAATATGAACATGAAACATGAAACATGAACAATGATACCTTCAATGATGTCTTGAAATATAAATCTACAATATAACATGAAGTGGGCATGAAGAATGTAGTTCTTGATCTTGAATTAGATGTGAAGCAATTATTACCTTGGATCCTGAATGCTACATCACAACACTAGCTCAACAACATGCTTGATGTACTATGATTTTGACATGATGATGGATCTTGAATTGATGCAATGAAACTCTAATAATCTACCTTTGAATGATCTTTAAATGTTATTGAATATTATTGAATTCTCTTGTGAACTCTTGTGAAAGTTCTCTTGATTTCTTATGAAGTTCTAGGATGAAACTGTGTGAAATAACCTTGTATTTATACTTGTTTATGCAAATTCTTGAAATTTTAACACTACAAACTGACATCAACTCTAGGATAATAAAATCTCAACAAGAATTTGATTCAAAATTGGTCCTGGTTAAAGTGGGACTCATACACCAATTGCGATGTATGAGTCCCAGTAGCTAAAACCTAGGACATAGATTTCTAGGAGTGTCTTGTTTAATGTACAACTTGAAATTAGGTCCTAAGACCTAGGTGGGACTCATACACCTAAGGTAGTGTATGAGTCCCATATCACCAAATCTAGAACACATGACCCAAAACATTAAATTATGATTGGTTATTTGATAAGTGTTAGGATTATCCATGGAAAGATGCAATTAATAAGGCTTGTGGATACAAAATAGGACCAATTAAGGCATAA
This sequence comes from Sequoiadendron giganteum, assembly GCA_007115665.2. NCBI lineage: Eukaryota > Viridiplantae > Streptophyta > Pinopsida > Cupressales > Cupressaceae > Sequoiadendron > Sequoiadendron giganteum. The sequence goes on from CM021109.1 coordinate 579,253,188, forward strand.
ATTAGTCCCATTGATTAATAAAGCCCTATATTAGTGTGAAAGTTTTAAGATACACTTTATAAGACCCTAAATAAGGCACAATTAGGTCCATTTTATCATTAATTATTCATTCCAAAATTAAGTGTGAAAAAGGGTTACTTTTTCCTATACTACACTTGATATGAAACAATGTCCTTGAATACTTGAATGATATAAGATGCAAAGATGCAATCTATATGCACTTTTCACTAATGCAATATTTAGAAGCCTTAAATGCAAATTAACTAATGCAAGACCTAATGCAAAGTTAATGAATGCTAGACATAGGAATATGATGCTCTCCAAATCAGAAATAAGGTGTTCAAAGGCTAGGTTCACCAAAATGAAATAAAGAAAATAAGGTACTCCAACTTTTAGGAGATGAAGCACAATTAGGGTTACCTATTTTTCTATGGTTTCATTCAAGGAAACCTTAGAGATCTCAATCTAAAGGTTGACTTAGGGAAAGAGATCTGCAATAAGGTGTCCTAGGGTGTGATTAAAGACAAAAAAAGGGGGGTTTACCACTAAGAAAATCCTTAGAAAGACAAGAGATGAAACTAACATGCAAAACCTAGCTATATGACCTAGAAAATGAACTCAAATCAAAATAGAAAACTGGAGATAAACAAAGGTGCACTTGGAAGAATGATGTAGTCAAAACAAGCCCTAAAACTTTGAAATTTTAACTTTTGATGCTCACTAGGACTCATATGCCAGATTGGGAAATTTAATCCCTATATAGGGTTTCTAGGTAGTATCTAGAATCTCTCAGTGACTGATATGGATCTACTGAAATCTAGTAAAAGGGAAGTACTGGGACTTATACGCTAAAACTATTGCAAAGTGTCTCGTTTTGTCATGAAGTGTCTTAGGAGTAGAATTATGAAGCAAAACTTTGTGAGCCTCTGAAGGTGGATCAAATAAGCACTTTACCATTGGTTTCATGTGAATAGGTTGGATTAGATCAAAGTTTCCATGATCCTTGACAACTTTTGCAACTTTGTCACTTTGGTACTTTTGAGGGCTTCAAATCGACTTTTTCTTCAACCTACAAACCTAAAATCACACAAAGAGAGAGAAAAAGTGTTCTTTTGTTAGGGAATGGGGGTTTTCCTTTGTCAAAACCCGTTCAGGTAATTAAATTGTATGATAAAACAATGAAATATGAACATGAAACATGAAACATGAACAATGATACCTTGAATGATGTCTTGAAATATAAATCCACAAACTAAAATGAAATTTCCATGAAGAATGTAGATCTTGTTCTTGAATTAGATGTGGAACAATGCTTAACTTGGATCTTGAATGCTACATCACAGCACTAGCTCAACGACATGCTTGATGCGTTATGCCTTCGACATGATGATGGATCTTGAATTTTGTAATGAAACTCTAATTATCTACATTTGAATGCTCCTAAAATTCTCTTGAATATTCTTGAATTCTCTTGTGAACTCTTGTGAAAGTTCTCTTGATTGCTTATGAATTTCTAGGATGAAACTATGTGAAATAACCTTGTATTTATACGTTTTTATGCAAAATTTCCTGAAATTGTAACACTATAAGCTGACATTAGATTTAGGATAATAAAATCCCACCAAGAATTTGATTCAAAATAGGTCCTAGTTAAAGTGGGACTCATACACCAGTTGTGGTGTATGAGACCTAGTAGCTAAAACCTAGGACACATATTTCTAGGAGTGTCTTGTTTAATGTACAACTTGAAATCAGGTCCCAAGACCTAGGTGGGACTCATACACACAAAGTTGTGTATGAGTCCTAGATCACTAGATATGGAACACATGACCCAAAACATTAAATTATGATAAGTTATTTGATAAGTGTCGAGATTATCCATGAAAAGATGCAATTAATAAGGCTTGTGGATGCAAAATAGGACCAATTAAGGCATAAATAAGTCCAATTAATTAACAAATCCCTAGATTAGTATGAAAGTGTTAAGATACAATTTAAAACACCCTAAATAAGACACAATTAGGGCCATTTAATCATTAATTATTGATTCCCAAATTAAGTGTGAAAAGGGTTACTTTTTCCTACACTACACTTGATATGAAACAATGTCGTTTTATACTTGCATATTATAATGTTTTGGATTGGAAACAGTATGATATGATGTTGAAATAGAAATATATGCTTAAATTTTGATTAAATAGACATTGAGACGATGTCTCTTCCAAGAGGGGAAGGATGCCATAACCCAATTTTTATTGTATTTAAATTATAATATGATAAATTGAATTATTGAGTAAATTGAATATGTTGAATGCAAAACTTGATATTTTTGAAATGTTTGAAAGAAGTTGATCATATTTTGACTGTGTGATCTTTTGAGCTATCATATGCTTTATCATGATTAAACACTACTGATGAACTATGCAAGTGAAAGTGTGTGCAAATGCAGGGAAACATGTTGAAGGACGAGAACATGGTTGAGGTAGGATCATTTAGCCGGATTGAATAGTAAGTTTGATGGAATCTGGGTGCACACACCATAAAATGGCATGATAGTTGCATTTGAAACTTCATATAGAAGATTATAATGAATTGATTCAAATGATTTAATGATTAGATAAAAATAGGCTTGTGAAATAATATACATATGATTTCCTATCTAAATCTCTATTTTGATCTCATGTTCTCGAAATTTAAAAAAAAAAATAGAATGATTAAACATATTTGTATGTAATTTAAAAGGCATGCTTGAAGGATAAGAAAACCACTTTATTAGAAAATGATCATTATTCAAATAGAATAAAAGTTTATTCTTTTCTTGAAAGTGATTGAAAACTATATTGTTATAAAGTAAAATAGAGATTTAAATAAAACATGTATATATATGTACGCATATAATTATAAATATATATATATATGTATATATAAATACATATATATACGTATATATATATGCATGCATATATATAAATATATATGTATACATACTCATAAACAATCAAATATGGAATCAAAATTATCAAAATCATATAAATTAAATTGAAATAATATCCTCAGGAATATCTTATGAAATCATGGTCTGTATTCAAATTTAAGGCAAGATATTCAAAATTATATGTGGGGTGGCTAAAATTAATGTCAATTATGAATGAAATGACTCCCATAATGGAGTGAATAGGTAAGGAAAACATGTATTTCCATTTTGGTAGCATGAAATACATGAAATAAATCAATAGAGGTTTGGGAGTGGCGATGAGAAATCAAGGAAAAGCAATCCAGTGAATTGACTTATCTGGGAAAGAGGGAAAAAGCCAAGGAAAAGCCATGAACAAAGGTAAAAATTATTGTTTGATGTTGTGTATTCTTGGAATTTTCAGTATGAACTATTTGAAACTTTCATTTCCCTTTCATTATGTCGATTTCATTCGAGTTGAGGGTAAAACAATAGATGCCCATTTTCTGTAAGTGTATTTTGTTTTAGAACTAGGGCATTTCAATTTGAGGTCAACCATTTTCTTGGTTTATGTTACAAGGGCCTTATCGACCAACATTTGCATGCACCATATCTTTGCATATTCTTACTATTGGTATGATAGATGAATCAGGTTAAGCCCTATATGCTTTATTCATTTCACATCTTTCATTTATTTCTTGCATGTAACTTTTATTAACCATAACATTGTTAATTAGATGAATTCTAATAGCTTGATTTATTATTTTGTATTAAATGATTTAAAAATAGTTATCGATTTCCTTTAAGGGAGATTTCTGTTTCGCCATTGTAATCCTTCACTATTGGTTTTTTTCCTATTAGCTAGGCCGAATAGGTATGTCACTCGAAACGGGTGCAAAGGCTGTAAACATCATTCATTTAATAGTGTAGATATGTATATGTCATTGCTATTTAAGCATGTTGCCTCATTTACCTCGAACGATGGAGGAACGATTACATCATTCCATTTTATTATGTGGGCATTGATCTTAAAGATCAATTGTAGTATACCATTTGTACATAGATTTAATCGTTCAATAGAACGACCCCCATTTTTCTTTGCATATGCACGATGATTGCATATGTTGTTTACACCAGTCTGTTTTGCATGCACATATTGTTATTAGAACGATTACTATGAATGTGTCTTATCAACCGAGCATCGAACATTGTAAGTTGATAATCAAAATTTCTTCAAGGTTCAATTAATGTTAATGTTAGTGATGAAACCTAATAGTCATTCGATTATTAGTCATTCTTAGAATGATAGTAGTTGAACTTATATCCATGATAGCGACCCATAGAAACTCAGGTCTCTCCTAACCCAAAATAGTAATATAAATGTTCCAACTTGTATGTGATTTGAAACGAAAAGCATGTTGTTCGATTATTTTGTTTGTAGAAAAAGGACACTAGTGTTGTCTAGATAATTATATAACCAAAATCATAGAATATTGACCATTTACATGTGTAGACATGGAAAAATATCTTGAATGATATCATGCACTCGAATCAAGTATACTAACATCATTTCCTCCTAAAACCCATCCCCTTTTCTCCTAATTGATTAAATTGCCTAACTATTTAATTAATTTCATCATCTTCATCCAATAACCTAATCAATTTAATCAGGTTAATTCACCCCTTTTCATCCTAACATTTTGTCTCAGTAAATTAAATAAATCAAAATATTTAATTTAAAACCCTAAATCCTCTTATTTAATTAAATAACCCTAAGTTATTTAATTAAATGTCATCAACTTTTCCCCCATTCATTAAATCACTTTATTTTAATGAATATCATCTAATTATTTTTAATCCCCTAATTGCATAATTAAAATTGTTTAATTATCAATTATCTTAATTAATCTAATTCCCCCCACTTGTAAGGGAATATTCCAAGAGAATATTCCTCCTTTACACATTCCTCCAAAAGGAATCTTCCCAAGGAATACTCCTTCCCCTTTTGCACAATTAAACTTTATTTTAATTAACTAATTATCCTTTTCCCTCACCCATGAGAATATTCAAAAGAATATTCTCTCTCCTCAGAAAAAGGGAATATTCTTACAAGACTTCGTGTGCAAGTTAACTTGTGACCTCTTGTATAGGTCAAAAGTATGTGTGTTTGAAGGAATGTTAACCCTTGATTAAAATATCATCTTTCATTCTCATTTGTTGATGGGAATCCATGATCCATGCCTCCAACTTCTTCCATCCTTGACAATTGATTAGCTTTTTTTATCTCAACCCTCCATCTCTCATTTTCTCTCCTATAAATAGGTCACTATTTGGAGACAAATGGATCCATCTTTTAACATCAGAGTTATTCTTTTAAAATAACTCACAGTCACACTCATATTTAGCACACATTTAACATCTTTTAAATCATTTTAATTGCATCAATTATCTTTAATCTTTTATTAATGGCTTCCATGATCACATAATGTGCATCCATTTAGCTTGTTTATTAATTAGGGTTTTGAATATTTTAGTTTAGAATCCATTTAGATTAGCTTAGTAATTGCATATCTACATCCTATACAATAAAACCATGTTAAATTAGCTTGCATCATACTCATTTAGATTAAAATCATGTTTTCATACACATCTCACAATCGTTCCATCAATTTTCTTCAATAAAATTGACTAGAACAAGGTTATTTATCCATGGGATTGGGAAAGGGTCACCATTCCACATCAACAGGACACCACTCCCACAATGGGATAAGTTTCAAATGGATTGGAGTAGACATTTAATGCTTTCATAGTTTAGAATGCTTAGTTTTGATAAATGTTTAGTTTAATTTGCATTTGATTGATCCTATTGAGATTGGTGTTACTGGCTTTGATATGCTTCTATTCTCTATGGATCAAGCGTAATCGACCCATACTAATCCATCAATCACTTTTTGGCACTAGAAGGAGGGAAATCCTGATCAAATTTAATCAATTTCTATCTCGAATTCCATTTTTAAAATTTTTTGCAAGATAAAACGATGCCCAAAGGAATTTTAGTGATGCCTTTATTGGGTGTCACCATACAATGACACTATCATCATCAGAAATAGCGATGCCTATTTAATATACTGACGCTGATTAAACTAAATGATGACACTAATACTTTTTAGAGGTATCAAAATTTTCAAACTATGACGCTCCAAAACAATGACGCTATCATGATCACTAGTTTTCCATAGAGTGACACCCAAATTCACTAGAGTGACGCCCAAATGCCTTATAGAAACACTCTCATGAATAGTGACACCCTTCTATGGTTAGAAAAATGGTGATCAATTTTTAGCATGTGCTTTAATTTTTTTACTTCATTTGATCACTAACATGCCTCTGACTTTGTTTTGGTTTTTAGGCTAACTGGGTTTTATAGGTTGGATGGTAAAAGTTAAAGTGAAGAAGCATCTTTGTCTTAAAATATTATAATTGTAACAAGCGTTTGATGCTTTTGGGGCAATTATAGCCCATTTTCTATGCTTTTCATTTTATGTTTTAGGATGTTTTAGGACCTCACTAATTTTCAATTGGGTTTTAAAAAGAATGCTCAAATGGGACTAAAATTGAACCCTCACTTTATCATTTTACTTTGGGTTTAAAATTGAACAAAACAACTTAACATTTCATTTGGTGCATAGAATAAACTCATCTTTGCTTTCGGGGTTAAAATTAACAAATGTTTTCCATGTTTTGTGATTTACATCTTTGTTATTGAATGCATATGCACTTCTCTTGTGCCATTCGATGATCTTGAGAATCAGAAAAATTCCTTGATATTTTATATAATCACCCACATCTTTCGATTTGGAGTAAAAATGAACCCCATGCTAGTGTAGGGAAAATGAGTGTGTGCTCTCTCCTTGTTCATACGAATCAAGAGGTTGAAATACAAACATACTTCCTTTATTTTTTTTATCTTTAGAGGGCTTGCCTCCTTGCTTCGAAAGGAGGGAACAACCCAAGTGGTAACGAGCTAAAGCCAAGCTCTTTCAATTCACTATATAAAAATGTGTTTGTGACGAAATTCATAAGCAACAAGTGCGGATGTGTCATACTGACAAGTGTCACCCTTAGTATCCATGTGATACATGAAAATATCTTCTTAGGAAGGGGCTGGGAGTAGGGAAAACTTTAAGAACCGCCTCCCCCTCGGCGAAGGTGTAAAATCTCAACGAATCTTGTATACTTCCCGATAAAAATATTAATTTTATTGGCAGAGTTTTTCATTTTTTGGGAAAAAAAAATCCCAAGTGGCGAATATTTTGTAATCCATAGAAGTCTATGGAAAATATTGGCGAATTGCAAACTTTTTTAAACGAATAAAATATTTTTCATTAGTGATTAAAACCTTTTTTCAAACCATTTTTTTTTTCCATTGGCGAATTAATCCTGTTTTCAAAATAGAAAAATAATTGTTGGCAATAAAAACCTTTTTTCAAACCAAAAAAAATATTTTCATTGGAAAATTAACCATAATCTCAAACTAATAAAAAAATTCAGTGGCGAATTACACGGATATGCCAATGAAAAATCATATTGTGGTTGGAAAAATTATCAAATTCTGGGACAAATTTTCTGCACATTCAAATTCCTTCATAAAGAGTCTAGAATGCGGACAAGTTTCAACACATTTATTGTTTTTGTCAGTGCAAATTAATATAATCCATGACTATTTGATGAATTTTTGATGGACGAATATAGTTGCATTTCGAAAGTAAATCTCTGAAGCACTAAACTTGTGAATTGAAATCTCTGGAATAACACTAGAACCGTTAGATTTCCAAAAATCAATGTTTGAGATTTTATTACTTATTGAATCACTTAGTAATAACAACCAAAATAATATTAAGAAATAAAGCTGCAAAGAAAATACAAGTTACTTTAATAGTATCAGTGCACCATGGGTAATTGGATTAGGGCATATGATGTTACATGAGATTTTTCCTTGCCTAGAATTTATCATGGTCTATGCCCAAAATTATTATGATAACAAAAGAGAAATTGTTAATAAATATAGCAAAGAATAATTGTTATCCATTAATGCAAAAGAAATTGGAAAAGTGTTGGGGTTTACAACTAAAGAATTTAGAAATGTCCACATTGACCTAGAAAAGCTTGCTAGTGATTATGAAGCAGTGGAAGAAAGGGAGAAAAATGATTTCTTAAATAAAATAGTTCGGGATAGAAACAAATTGAAAGGTGATCATAAGCCTCCTTATGATTTGGATATTTTTTAAACCATGGGTTCAGGATACTATTTCCATGTTAGCATTTTGCCTCAGTCTAGATAGCAATTTGGAAGTGGGTGCAAGTCTCCTTGAAATGGTATATAATATCCATTATGGTGTTCAACATGTCAAATATAAATTTATTCAACACATTGTAGAATCCATGCATAAACAATTTTTAATGATTAAAGTAGGTTCCACCAATAGATTTAGGTTCGCAACCTACTTGTGCTATCTTTTTCTATTCAAATTTAGAGGAATATTTCAGACCAACAAGCTTTAGATTCAACTCTATAGTAATGCTGAGGAAAAGAAAATGGCCCCAGTATATGAATGGACCACTAAGATAAAGATGCATGATTCTCGAAGAAGCTACAATCATTTTGTAGACTACTTTTTGGCTCCATTGCATCAAGAAATTACAAATACTCCAATGCCTAGATTGTTTATGTCATGTAGAAACTGCATTCAACTAGGAAAAGAAATACAATTGGCTGATTGGTAATTAATGGAAGAATATAGTATGTGTTGGTGTTTTTTAATATAACCCAAGCAGACTTCCCAAGAGCTTCTATGAACTCGCCACATTCAATGATAAAAGTCTAAGAAGCGATTGGCCAACTCAACAAGAAAATTTATCATGCTAGTTCTCCTACGCTTCAGGCTCTGTAAGACCTAGGGGGGTATTCCCTAAAATGTGCTCTTCAAATACAACTTAAACAATTTCAACTGCACATTTATGAACAATAGATAGATTCCCCATCCACGCTAAAAGGATGAAAATCTTCAAGAAACTGGCTATTCCTCGAAAAGACTCGAGTCCAATTAGCAGAGAATTGCAAACACAACTAAAATAGGTTGATAGGAAATATTTGGATAAAATGTTCTAAAGTCAAAACATAAGACATGAGAAACATAACCATGATCATAATACTAGTGCCATATCCTAAAGCATAGAGTCAAATGAGAAAACTAAACTACAGGGCAAATTTCATCTTAGGTAATTATGATCTATATGAATTGCATTACAATCCACATATTTGTACTGATGTCTATCACTACTTTATGAATCCAGTTGCTAGCTTGCATGAACTTACACATTAACTAAGGAATTTAATCGATCCTTTGAACCAGAGCCATCGTTAAAACATAATTCCTAGTAAAGAACAATGAAGATCAATGAAAAAAATCTTGGACTAATATTTCATTAATAGTTCACACAAGATATCACAATAGGAGAGAAAACAGACTAAAGAGATTTTCATATTCAATACAAACATGCCTAAGAACCCCATAATTGACCAAGTTCTTTTATCTAACTCAAAACCTTAAGACAAGGACTTACATTCATACTCTATGTATCAAAAAACTCTTCTTTCTCCAATCTCTTATTCAATAGTAGACCCTGCACCACGGCCCATAATTCCCTTTTATAAAACAAGGGAGCAAAACAAGCTTTAGGCTGAAGGGTACACATGTCCATTTTTCATTGGACCGCTAATTCCCAATTTAGTTACATTTGCATCATGCGATTGGAGGGAAAAGGCATAAGACAAGAATAATCATTAGTTTCTATGGAGGAAGAGAAACTACCTTTCAAAGGGCAACTCGTTCATACCAAAGGCATCTTTAACCATTATAACACTTTATTCCACCTTAGCAGCTCGTACTTGAAGTCAAGAGAAGAATGCACATTTTCAAATGTAACTTCTAAGGCCAGACCTATATTATACATGACCAAGTCGCATTTCTCAACCTTAGTACTCATATTTCAAACTCATCAGTGAACACCTTTTTCCATAATTCAAAATCTTCCTCAAACGGCCACTTAAAAGCAATAACTTGATTAATCTTACCTCGATAGGGCACATACTTTACCATTACTAACATGGCCTCCTTATCAAAGTCTTCTAAGAAACTAATGAAAAATGATAGTTTCTCAAGTGTATTCTCCAACATACCAATGTCAGCATTTCTACATATTTCATGTGTCTGAGCTATCATTATATTAGCCATTTGATCCTTCCAAACCTGCAAAGGTTTTACCTCATCATGACTATGCAAAATTTTTGGTAATGGAGTTAAGTCCATTCCATCATATCTGGCCTTTAACTCTTTTATCTTTAATTCCATAGGGGCAACATACCCTTGAAATGTTTGCTCCATAACTCCTTTGAGAAATTGATAAGTTGATATAACCATAGGATACTTATCCCCATGTTTTGCTCACATTGCCATGAATGTCAGTTTCTCAAATCTGGGGCTCCATCTATCCAGCAATGGGGTGGCCAACTCTCTATCTCTCGGGAACATCTTAAGTGCTTGCAACATCAGAGAATAACTTGTATGAACACTATTTAATTTTCCTTGGACCCTCCTATTTAAGTGTCTCAACACAGTGTCCACAATCAATGAATTGCTCTTCCCCACTGATTCTCGGATTTGTTGCACCATCTCCTTATACTCCTCAACTTGAAAAATTAATTTCTCCCTAGAGAGTCCTCCTCTCAAGCTATTATCCCTTTCAACTATAATAGGAACCTATCCCATATTATATGGAACAATAGCTAAGGACTGTCCTTGTGAAGAGGGTTGAGGTTGCTCCATAGGTGGGTCAGAGATAGTGCGGCTAGAGCTAGCTTGCCCTTGAGAATTCAATGTCTCCATTTGCTGCTTTAGTAATGACAACTCACTTTCTAGCTCTGCCACCTTTTGTTGAATCTTATTATATTCAATAATAATGTCATTGTATTGGCCTCAAAGTATCTCGATCCTTGGTCAAATCCTCAATAGTTTCCCTAGAGAAATTAGAAACATTCACTACCATATCTGCAGCCTCCAATGCTAGGGTATCAACAACTCTTCTTACAACAAGGTGACCACTAAAATAAGATGGTTTTGTGACTACTGACTCCTAGATCCAGTGAACAAAGATGAGATTTCCAAAGCATCCCACTCCTCACTAAATGATGACCCTTTAAGAGCCATTGCAACTTCTTCATCGGTTGCAAGAAGTGGCCTATTGGCCCTTCTTATTGTATCAAACACCACAACATCAACAATATCCCATTCAAGAAGTAACAATACACTACTCTTCTATACCAGTGCTCAGCCTTGCTCTGGTGTTATTTCTTTGAATCTTTCCTTCATCTGCAACCTGATATTATACTGAATTACTTGTTTTGGGAGCTCAAGGTGCAAAATTCTTTCTTGAGACACCTTCTCAATATATAATGAAACATGTGCCCTCCATACAAAATCCTTGAAAGCATTGGTCTTGATAAAAGACTCATCCATCATGAACTTTATGCAGGCTTCCATCCTCAAGTCATCATTGTTGGTTATCCCCCTTATTTCATCTTTTCCTAGCCTTAAAACAACCACTCCAAAACTTGATGAAATGTCCTATGGAAAAGATGGCATTCCTTGATGCATTTCATCAAGAGTGACAATGATCTCTTTGTCCTCCTCATCATCATATTCAACCACCTTTTTTCTTTCAATTTTCTATCTATTTGGTGATGATGGACATGTTTGGTCAGAAAGCCTCAGAGGGGAATGCAGATCAATAATATTTGGCAATGACTACCCTAAAGATGATGGTACAATGCCCTTAGCAATTTCCTCAGCCCTACTTCCCCTTTTCCTAGAAAAAACTTTGATCTTCTTCGAGGGTTGATAAGTAGGTCTTTCCTCCAACCTTACTTCAGGGTATTCCTTAATAGTTTGTGACTTTCCCATTTCTTCCACAACCCGTTCATCCTTCAGAATCCCCACCAAACTTTCAAAATTGTCAATAGCATACATAACCTTGTTAAACTCACCATTGATATTTGGTATGGGATTAAGAGTAGGTATCTTTTCTTGCTTCTTCTTCACCATCTTGGTAAAGGCAATATACTTTTGCTTTCTCTCTTCATGTATCTCTAAATAAAAAATGTTCCTAATAATTTCCTCAAGAAAATAGAAATTATGGATGAAAGTTCTAGTCCGATGCTTAGCCTTCATTTGAGAAATAAAACCCTCAAGGTCATGATTCCTAGGGTATACATTCTTTAATCCATAAGGTCTAAGCAATGTGTATAAATCCTTCCATCCTCCCTTTGGCATAACAAAATCAACAAACATCGTATACTTAGGAAAGAAAGATCCCTTCTTTTGTTCTAGTGGAAAATGTATATCCCGAGCATACCCCAATTATCTCATGATTTCTAAAAACCCAATTCTTAGAGGCACATCCCTGGGTAAAATATATGGGTTGATATTAGTGCCATATACTCTGAAAATTGTTGTATTATGATAAGGGATAATATCTCCCCAATTATGTGTCAAATTTAATTCAGGCCTTCTTTCCATTGGCCTCAAGAAATCATGAATCTCCTTAGGAATCCTAGGTGGATTATGAACAAGAGCTCTTCTCAACTTGGACCCAAAGACATTCTGGAACGTTACATAATAAAATTTATAATCATGCATATCAAGGATCCTGGTCCAATATTGGTCAGACATGTCAACATTATCCTCCCTCTTCTTCAATTCCATATCCTGCCCAAACACTACCTGGCCCCTATACAAAAACATGTACATCAACAGGGAAAACCACCTGAAACCAACCCAAGTCTTTCCTTCCTTAAGGTCCACTAGAAACCCATGCATTTTTTCTGCCAAGTAAGTGGCAAAATCATATACCACATTAAAACCTAGATGTTGGAGATTTACAACCATGTACATGATATGAGTAGGTAGAGTGGTCTTCAAACTAATTCCTAGAACTGGCATAAGGCACAAACTGTCTTCTTGAAATAGTTAGAAAAGTAATTCATAGGAAAAGGTTCTAGCTCATTTTTACCAATCACTACCCACTTCTTATTATTTTTTCTTCTTGAGGTTGCCAAATGAGGTATCAATAGAGATGTTCTGAACAAACCCTTAGTATTTTTGTCTTCTTCTCTGAAAACCTCAAGATCGATAATAACCATATCTTGACTCCATTCATGCAGACCAAATATCTCTGTAATTTTCTCCCTAGTTATCTTTACCATTTCTATGCCAAAATGTGTTTTGACAACTTTGGTTATAGGGTCATACCTTGCAGCAACATCTTTCAACAAATCTACATCCAAATAGACATTAGGGACCACCAGCTTACCAAGATCCAACCTCCAAGGATTACATAGAGGAACACACAAATTCCTATTCCCAAACCAATTTGAGAACAACTGCCATTCAGTATACGGTAGCTCAGCATCCCAAATCGTACATTGTTTATTAGTTAACCCTTCCAAGAGTAAGGGCCCATAAAACAAAGCCTTTCCCTCCATCTTTTTGCTGGTAGAGGGTTTTAATAAGTCTATAATATCCTAGGAAAAGGACCTAGTAGAGGTTTTAGAGTCAGAGCTTCAGGCCTTGGGTGCCATTTACACAAGACAAAGAATAGTTCAAGCTAGGGTTTTGAAGTGTCAAATAATTATAGCTTACACCCTATAGCTTTAGAAAAAATGCTTCACAATTCAAGGAGCTACAACAATTATCAGGACAAGCTTTAAAACATTTTAAAAGTAGATTAACCCAAACATTCCTTTAGGAACAAAACAAAATGCAGTCAATAATAATTCTGAAACAACCATAAGACCTTCTGAAAACACAGGATATGGTATATGTGTTACTTATAGTTTCACCCGCAGAATGTCAATGGCAATGAGGCTGAATTTTCATAAAGACAACTCACTTCACTTGGTACCAGGAAATTATTCTTTAGCATGGAAATACACACGAAAATAGCAATTCACTAATATTTTAGCATTTAATTATGGGAGCACAGTCCAAACTCAACCATTACTATTCACTCATGCGAGATAAAATGACTATAGTACACCACCAACCTATTTCAAATGCCAGCCATTGATCCAAATCAATGTAAGCCAGAAAGAATGACTCAGATCAAGTCAAAAGTGGTTTGAAAATGCCATGTTTGTTCACCAAACCTCATGCGAATAGAAATTCACCAACAAGATACTGCCTCAGCATGAATGGGTCCCATCTCGATCATCTCTCATATGACATCGATGTCCACACATAACCAATTCACACACCTCACAACATTATTGAAACTAGTGTTTTAATTATGTGAGGTCAGCAAGGGACAACCTTGATGCATTGCTAAAGAAAATAGTTGTCAGCATCAGTGTCATTCATCGGTCAGCGAACAAGGACTGGGCCCCACGATCAGAGGCGATAGATGGCAGCATCTCGCATACCTTGCAACATTATTGTGATGTCATCGAAAACCTTGCGAGGCCAATGGGGAACAGCTAGGATGCGAATCATTCCATCCGACGGTTATGAAACTTGCACATGTGAAAAATTTATTCATAAAAGGGGGACTGACTAGGTGGACGGGGAAATGACCCTCAAGGCCGAAAATTATACAGATTAGTCTAAAACTTTGATCATTTATCAACCCAACACTAAGAAAAAATAAAACATAGTCGGAACGCAAAAGACCAAGAGGGCAGATAAAGAGGGGCTGGTAATGCAATAACCAAAAAGGGTTTAGACCATACTTATGTGACTGACCACCTGCAATAATAAGTCAACACTTGAATAGAACAACCATTACCAAGATTTGTGGTAAAACCCCAAAACCCAAGACCAAACCAATTAGAGCCAAGGACATAGTAAAAGCAAACTCATGGGGGCGGGGAAATTTAAAAGCTCCACCACTGTGCTAAGATTTTATGGATCGGCAGTACAACCATACAAACTTACAATACATGTGACATAAAGGGTTTTTTCATTGGAATATGTAAGGCAGATGCAGAGTGTTGATGAACTACACTTTCTCAGTCAGCAAAAGAAGACCTTATTTCCTTCTTTACCTTTTTCATGTGGAGGGTTCACATTCGAGAGAAAAGAATTTAGTGTGGCACATAATCTTTTGATTTTTTTTGGATTTTGATGCTATTTGTCACTGGTGTAACTCAGATTTTTCGGATTTATGGAAGATGCTAAAGCTGCACAAGATTAAACATCAATTCTAATCTAAATAAAACAACAAAGAATGATAAGTAAGCATGATTAATCTAAACTAATAAAACTAGAATGATCTCACCGAATATGCAAATACTTCCTCGATTTATCTCAATTGCCCTTCTCCATCTTGCTGTATTGTTATTCTTGCCCTCAGATTTCTGTGTTTGAATGCAAGCATAACTTCGTCGAGTGTCTTAGCAAAATATCAAAGATTGTTTCTCTTCTCAAAAGTGTATAATGATTTCGGGAGGAGGAATAATGATAATGACAGGCCATTTTATAGATTTTGTGTTTTCAAATGATCGGCTCAGATTGAAAGAGAGATCGACGGATGAGATTGATGAATGCCATGCAATGAGTTATGTGATAGATAGAACGCGAGTTAGAACGTGAGTTCAACTATAGGTAAAGACTAATTTTAGAACATGAGTTAGAACATGAGTTCCAATCTTCATCTTCAAAAAATAAAAGAAATAGACTTTGTATGCAAAAGCCAAAGTTAGAAGTTGGAGAATAAATGCATGATAAATGCATGTGAATGCAAACTTGAGTTAGTTAATTAAATAAAGATATTTAATTAATAAATATAGATCATGCATATGAGTTGGAACTAGTTAATTGACTAGTTGTGATGGAGAGTTCTCTCATAGAGATAACTCGAGTCAGACGATAAGTGCATGTAAGAGATAACTGAATGTTAGAGGAATGTGACATAATTAATTAAATAATGAATTAAATGTTAATTTAATTCAACATTCGAAATATGAGACTTTTAATTAAATAAATAAAGTAATTTATTTAATTTGACTGTTGAAAAAGATAAATGAATAATTAAATAATGAATATTTAATTATAGATGAAAAGGGGTTAAATGAATAATTAAATAAAGATATTTAATTATAGTTGGAAAAGTATGATAAAGGGGAATTAAATAACAAATTATTTAATTATTAGATAAAGGGGGAAGAATTAATTAGTTCGCAACATAATTAAATAAATATGATTTATTTAATTAATTAAGTTGAATAAAGGATGATTATGAATTAATGAATTAATTAAAAAGGGTATTTAATTAATAGAGGAAATATGTGTTAGAAAGGCAATTAAATAAGTAACATTATTTAATCAAGAGGACGGACTATAGAAAATTATGTTGAAATGTGTACTCACAGGCCTAGACCAATTTTCAGTATCTATAGTTTGCCCCTCTTTGATACAATGTTGGTACAATGTTGTGTCAAAGAAAATATGCCCCGGTCGTGCCCCTGTATGAAACAAGTTAGGGTATACCCCAGTGAAAGGGAGAATGACGAGGAGGTAGTCGTATGCCCCCTCGAGAGGATAGGAGGGTTTGAAGAACATGAGTGTGCTCTCGAAATGGATAGATAATGGTGGTGAAGATGCAGAAAAGAAGAAATGTTAGCATGGATGATTTCAGAATGTTAGTAAGAAATAATTAATGTTGGTTAATTTGAGAAAAAGACATAATCTTTGATATATTTCCAAATACACTATACTTGCTTGTTATCATCATTGGGCGGACATGACACAAATGGATGGTACACACTATGATATGAGATAGACCATAGTGTACAAAATCATCCATCTGCAAAAAATAGACAGTCGTAGACAAGGAGTGTCTTAACTTAGAATAAGGACAAGATACCCTAGTCTTTTGGTCAAGACAAACCACAGACAACAGACAAATAAAAGACGGGTCATGAGACGTCATTGCTCCTCTAAATCCTTGATAGGACATCCTTGAGGAAACTAGTAACATGATTCAAAAAGCCAAAGTTTAAAAGACAATTGACAGACAACAACCAAAGAAAAAGAATCCTGAGATGTCGTTGCTTCTCTAAATCCTTCAAGGGACATCCTTGAGAAAGCTAGTAACAGGATCTTGCAAAAATCGATAAAAAGATAAAACAAAATAAGATATAAAGTCATAAAACCAAATAAATGTATTCACCAAAACTTGATCTTGTGGGATTGTTTGATGTTGATGTATGACATAGTGTAATGTGAGAGAATGACACATACCTCCTAAGACGTTGAGTCTGGTTTCAACTTGGTGACTTCTGTATAAGGCATGACAAAGCCTGGTTTCAGTAAGACATGTGCCGTATAAGACATTGGAGTTTGATGATGTTGAGGTGACAAGCCACATGAGACTATGACAATTTGATGATGTCTATTGACAAGAAAGACATATCTTGCTAAGACATGGGTTGATCGCTTTGACAATGTGTATGATATTGACTTGATGACAAGTTGAGACATTTTTCCTTGTTGATACATGACTTGTTTTGATTCTTTGACTGATAAAAGTGTGTGTGTAGACAGTGTTTGACATGAGACGATACCTTAAACTATGATATGCAACTTGTGTGATAATGATAGTGAATGAACCCTATTGGACTAACCTAGTGTGGTCTCGGGAGCTCATCAATTGATTAGCCTTGCCTACGTTGTACACGCAAAGACCTCGTAGTTTGAAACAACCAATGACTTTGAATATACAAAGAGTCATGATTTAAATGTGTGTGATACATGACAAACCTAGACTGACAGACCTAATGCCTCAGGGGCACATCGATTGATGGCCTTGCCTACATCCTAGTCGTAGAGGCAGGCAACATAGTTCGACTATGACTATGACTGTCTTAACATGACTGACTTGACATTGTTTTGTTTTTGGTATTTTCTGATATGTTTTGATTTTTTTGGATTTTTGAAGTTTTCTAATGTTTTTGTTTTTTTCAGGACATTTTCTGATGGTGCGATGCTATGTACAAGGCATTCATGGAATAAAACAAGGATTTGTCCCCAGTCGGGAATAAGATTTGGAAGATGGAATGGATCATATGACGGAATGGATGTTTAGATGTCAATCATTCCAAATGATGGATAGGAAAACCATTTATTATGAGTGATAGTGAAAAAGTCTGATTAGAATGATGGTAGACGAAAGAGCGAGCTTGACTACACATGGTGCCTATTTGCCAGGTTTTTACCATGGTACTTATCCCTAGCGTCACCAAAGCGGTTTTCACTAGTGGACGGATTTATTTCTCTTTACTGTTTTGATTTTCTCAATTTTTTTTTTTTTTTGGTGTTACAAAAACACCTGTTTGCCAGGTTTTCATCAAGGTAACCATTTTTTTGTATTTTTCCAGATTAGGACATGGATTCTCAGAAGCTAAGCATAGAACCTCTTTAGATGCAGACTGTTGATAGGTGACAAAAGCGGATCTCCTTCAGGAGTAGATAGTTGGTATGCTCCTGACCCAAAGGCTTCTGTGACAATGTATGGCCCTAACTAGTTAGGCTCAAACTTTCCCGGTTTCTCTCATTCAGCTTGGTTCTTCAGATTCTCCATTAATACCAGGTCACCAATGTCAAAATATCTATTGAGAACCTTCCTATTGTAGCTCTGATGAAGACGATTCTGATATGCTTGCAAATGATCTAATGCTTTATGTCTTCGTTCATCCAGTAATTCAAGCTCTTGTAGCCTAGATACACGGTATTCTTCATCGTCGACATGACCCTTCAAAGATACCCTTGGAGAAGGTATTTCAACCTCTATAGGTAAGATAGCTTTGGACCCGAATACGAGGGAAAATGGAGTGGCGCCGGTGGGAGTGCGAATGCTTATGCGGTAAGCCCATAAGGTAGGATTAAGTTGTAGGTGCCAGTCACGACCAGCATCATTGATAGTCTTTTTAAGGATTATAACAATGGTTTTATTAGATGCCTCAGCTTGGCCATTACCTTGTGGGTAATACGGGGTGGAAAAATGATGCTTGATGTGGAATTCTTCACATAAATGGCGTACTTCTTGGTTCTTGAATGCGCGGCCATTATCTGTGATTATGGATTGTGGTACACCATACCGACAAATGATATAGTTTAGAATAAACTTAGATATTTGGGTGCTAGTGATGTAGGTCATGGGAATGGCTTCAATCCACTTGGTGAAGTATTCGGTAGCGGTAATGATGAATTTGTGGCCATTGGATGATGGTGGGTGTGTCTTACCTATGAGGTCGAGTCCCCATTGGGCGAAAGGCCATGGTGAAGTAATTCTAATCTAAATAAAACAACAAAGAATGATAAGTAAGCATGATTAATCTAAACTAATAGAACTAGAATGATCTCACCGAATATGCAAATACTTCCTTGATTTATCTCAATTTCCCTTCTCCATCTTGCTCTATTGTTATTCTTGCCCTCAGATTTCTGTGTGTTTGAATGCAAGCATAACTTCGTGGAGTGTCTCAGAAAAATATCGAATATTGTTTCTCTTCTCAAAAGTGTATAATGATTTCGGGAAGAGGAATAATGATAATGATAGGCCATTTTATAGATTTTGTGTTTTCAAATGATCGGCTCAAATTGAAAGAGAGATCAACGGATGAGATTGATGAATGCCATGCGATGAGTTATGTGACAGATAGAACACAAGTTAGAATGTGAGTTCAACTGCAGGTAAAGACTAATTTTAGAACATGAGTTCCAATCTTCATCTTCAAAAAATAAAAGAAATAGACTTTGTATGCAAAAGCCAAAGTTAGAAGTTGGAGAATAAATGCATGATAAATGCATGTGAATGCAAACTTGAGTTAGTTAATTAAATAAAGATATTTAATTAATAAATATAGATCATGCATATGAGTTGGAACTAGTTAATCGACTAGTTGTGATGGAGAGTTCTCTCATAGAGATAACTCGAGTCAGACGATAAGTGCATGTAAGAGATAACTGAATGTTAGAGGAATGTGACATAATTAATTAAATAATGAATTAAATGTTAATTTAATTCAACATTCGAAATATGAGACTTTTAATTAAATAAATAAAGTAATTTATTTAATTTGACTGTTGAAAAGGATAAATGAATAATTAAATAATAAATATTTAATTATAGATGAAAAGGGGTTAAATGAATAATTAAATAAAGATATTTAATTATAGTTGGAAAAGTATGATAAAGGGGAATTAAATAATAAATTATTTAATTATTAGATAAAGGGGGAATAATTAATTAGTTCACAACATAATTAAATAAATATGATTTATTTAATTAATTAAGTTGAATAAAGGATTATTATGAATTAATGAATTAATTAAAAAGGGTATTTAATTAATAGAGGAAATATGTGTTAGAAAGACAATTAAATAAGTAACATTATTTAATCAAGAGGACGAACTATGGAAAATTATGTTGAAATGTGTACTCGTAGGCCTAGACCAATTTTCAGTATCTACAACTGGAAGTATGATCCATGTGACATCATTAAATCAATGATTGTGGCCAATAAGAATGCTGCAAGTAAAATTGGACCTCAAAGTAAACCCTTGTTTGAAAACTTGAGAAACAAGGATTCTTGGGATGAGGTCAAAATAGCAATGGAGAAAAGTGTTGCTGAGAATGGTATTTTTTTTTAACAATTATCAACAGAAATTATGGCATTGCACTGAAAGACAATCAAGACATATGAAATTTTTTATGAAAAAAGTGATAAATCATCTAGTAGAGTAAAATTCCAAGTTCTCTAGAGAAGGAAGTTATAGAGAAAAATTGGTCATGATAAAAAATTACTACCTTTTGGTCTATGAGGAAGGAGCTAGGTGATCCAAGATCTCTTGCAGAGTATGAAGATAACAAAGAAGATCTTGAGTTTAGAAAATTGTGGAATATAGAGCATCCTAATGAACATGGAAACAAAGAAAATGATGATTAATCTAATGATGATAGGGAAGAAGTAGATCAAATCCATACCAAAGCTAGTTTAAGTGAGGCCACAAAAGAATCATATACTTTAGGAGCAGCCGTAGCTGAAAAATGGGTTATGAAGGTGGTGGTTTGGGGTTCCAAGGACAAGGAAATCCTACAATAATAGATGTACAACATAGAAAACCAGTTGATAAATCTAGCCTTAGAGCTAATACAGTAGACCAAGGGCATACAAGTAGAGCCGAAACAATTCAATTTGTTAGAGCTTATAATCCTCATCCTCATGGTCAGATACAATCATAACTAGGACATGCCCATGGTGGAGAGCTTAGTGCAATTGGCACTGCCTCTGGTGGCGATGGTATGGGTAGTAGTACTAGTAGTGGTCAACATTTACTACAACAAAAAATTACACACAAGAGGAAAATAATACAAGATACCATAGAAACACCAAGTGATCAAGGCATACATAAGAGGAAAAAGGATTTTGATAGGTCCAAGTCACACTATTAGTGGATCCACCACAAAGGATTTATTTCCAAGCACTCCCCCACTGCCAGTTAGTGTGGTTGCGATGTCATTAGAAACTGAAAGTACTCCTATTCCTTTTCCATTCAAGCATTCCATTGTTCCTGCATCCCTAGGTTATGATTCCATTGAAGAGTTTAAAAAGAAATTAGACTTGTATTAAAAAGAAAAGAAGCAACTGATGGAGAGTGTGTATGTTGTAACTTCAGAGCTTGCAACAACCATGGTATTACCCATATTTGACCCAAATAAAGTAATCATGGAGTACACAATTTTTGCTCCCATAGTTCAAAACAAACCGACAAATCAAATGGATTGATCTGAATCCCAGGTGACCAATTTTCAATTGGATTTTTTGGACTAAAAAAAATCGACAAAATTAATGTATTAAAGAAGAACAATGAATTGGTGTACACATCATTGCTAAAGAAAGATAGAGATAATAAATGGTTTCAGACCGAAATAGAAATTTTATAGGAAGACCTAGTAAATGAGAAAGCAAAGAGGAAAGCAACAGATAACAAGAGCAATGAATTAGAAAAATAAAAAATAAATTTGCATCTACATCAGCAAGCAAAGAGGATAAACAAAATGAGAGAGAAGTGAATGATCTTAAGCAAAGGCTAGATGAGAGAAAGAAGAAATATGATGAGGAAAAATCCAGTTCAGAAAAATTAAGACTAAGCATTGCGAATGGAAATACACAGTGGGAACAAAAATTAGAGAAAGAGAGATTGGAGGCAGAGCTGATGGAAGAAAAAAAAAAAAACTCTTGTCAAAATAAGTTATCTGCATTTTGTAGAGAAACAAAAGATCTGGGATGAAATAATGCAAAGGATTGATCATTTGTGTGACATATTTCAATTGATTGATGCTATCAGACAACATTATAAGAAGCTCAACAAATATCTAGTCGGCAACAAAAATGTGCTAGCATTAGACAAATCTGCAAATCAAGTTCTACAAACAGTCTACAAAGCCAGTGATAATGATTTGAAATCAAAAGGGATTACTAATTGGATTGATACCTCAATGAAGTTGTTATCTATCATTGAAAAGAGTTTTAGAATGCGTGAAATAAAAGAATATTTTCATTTGGCTGCAAACACGATGAAGAAGGTGGATGAAAAGGTAAGGAACTTCATAGAGTTTGGTTTTCCAGAGGCTTTTGACACAAATGAATAATTCATTGGAAAGGATGATTTCAAAAAGAAGATGGAGGGTGCAAGGAAGATTGATTTGGACCAATTTGGACCAGTTTTCTAAAAACCCAGATGTGGTGAACTATTTGGATTTCATCATAACACTGATAACCTTGAATGCAAAATTGACAAAAGAATTCAAGATAGGTTTCAATTACAATCATGAAATGTTAACAAAACTTCAAGTGAAACAACATCAGTTAGAACAAATGGCAATTCCACCACCTGAAGAGTGGAAGTTTCTAGAAAAAGTGATAAGTGATTTGATTTTTGAATCTTTGATAATATGAGTTTTCGGGTTCCAACTCATCTTTGTGAAGAGTTGTCTTTGGGCAATATTTTGAATTGCCAATGCCTCTATGTACTCCTTCATGTGAAAATCAATAAAAAACTCAAATTCAGACTTCAGTAATGTGTTGATGTTCAATTATCTGTATTATTTATTTTATCATTTGAAGAAAAAGTTTGTGGTTTCAAATACTAGATACACATTAAACGATTGTTGATGTTCATTGTTGTATATGCTACTATAGACATGAAAAATATACAGATTGATCCTACACATCTGATCCCGATCTTACTAACATCGTTTCTTCCTAAATCATTCCCTTTACTAATCAATTTAATTAAATAATCTTTATTTGATTAAATTCATCATATTTCCTCTCTTAATTAAATAAATCAAATTTATCTAATTAATTCATTCTCTTCTATTAATTAAATAAATCATTTTGTTTAATTAATCTTATAATTCCCCTTTTAATTAAATAATCCACTTTATTAAATTATTCTCTAAGATCATCTCTTTAAATTAAATAAATTAATCTTTATTTGATTTAATCTAACATAACCTTCTTTAATTACATAAATAAATCTTTATTTAATTAAATCTAAATTCCATTATTCATCTCATTTTGATTTATTTAAATCCTAAAATCTAAGTCAAAATTGTCAAATCACCTAATTTCCACTTAATTTGATCAAATCATACTTATATATAATCTTAATCACATCAATCCTCTAGATTTTGCAACTTGCACCAATAAATCAATTTAATTGATTTATTAATTCACCTATTTTCCCTCAACTTGGCATCAAAAGGGAATATTCCTGAAATTTGAAAATCCCTCCAAAAGGGGATGGGTACTTCCAACAAGGTATTTAATGCCTTTTACATGTCCTTGGCCTTGAGCCAAGTGAAATTAACTCCATTCTTCTCTCCCTCCAACTTTTCATTTCATCAAATTCAAACTTGAATCAAATAGCATTTATGGGCACATTCACCAAAATGTGTTCATTCCTCCTCCAGTCACATGTGGACAAGTGGCCTCTTCTCATTGGTTGGTCTTTTGTCCCATATTCACCCAAATACTTCAATCTTCCATTATTCAAATCTATAAATAAAGGTCTCCTCTATTGAATTGATCATCCACAATTTGAGTAAACTTACTATACTCAACTTCATCCTCAAACATGTCTATTTTCATCCATTTTATCAAGATCTTAGTTAGGTTATGCAAGTTTTTCATCATGGAGCTTGATTGAATCTTCATCAAAGTGGATCACTCATCAACATTGCAACAAAGGAGTTGGGAAAGAGCCAATTTCTACACATAATTGGCACCAATTCCCCCATGGGATTGAAAGTTTGCTCATTAGAATAGGATTTCATTGCTTTTATTGTGTTGTTCTTCATTTTATTCCTATTTTGATGTATCAATCTAATTTCATGGGGAATGTTCTTTCTATCTTGCATAATGATCTAATATTGTGTGTTCTTTTTGTTTGTGCAGGTATAGAAACTCCGTTCACATTTTGGTGCTAGAAGGAGGGCAAATTTGAAGAAATTAACACTTTTTTTGGTTAAATTCTACTATTTTTAATGGTTTTTGTCTTCTTAGGTCAAACAACACCGCTAGAGGTCAAATAGAGCTGCTGGAGGGAATTGCAATGCATTTTCGGTCTCTATTTTTTCAAACAAAGCTGCTAGTTTCATGAGAGCGCTGCTCGAATCCTCAAATAGAGCCGCATTTGCAAATGACGCCGCTGCAAAGGGCGTCACTTTTGTTTTCTTATTTTTTCACCCAAATTAAAATGACCGTATCTTGGTCATTTTTTGATATTTTTCGGAGATTTTTTTTTTGAAATGGGGTAGAATTTTATAATATATCCAATGGTGTAAGTGTTTCTAAACTTTTATAGAGTTAAAACTTTCAAACTTTCACCTAATGTCAAAACATCATGAAACTTGGTCTAAATTTTAGGGTTTATATGCTTAATCATTTATCTAACTCTCATATCTTCTTGTTTCTTGATTTTATCTAAAATTTGGAGCTTGTATTGTAGGTTTTAAAGGATAATGGAGCATGGAAGTCAAAGGAAAAACATTATCACATCATTGTATCAAGTGTTTCTGAACACTTTGGGGAGCAATTATAATCCCACTTCTAAGGACTTTGTCATCTTCATGATATTTAGGACACTAATTTTCGTTTGGGCTTAAAAAGAAGAAGACAAAGGGGTTAAAATGAACTTTAGGAAAAACTCACTAGATTTGGTTTAAGGATTAACAATTGAACAAGGAAAATTCCATATTTCATTTTGGTGCACTAAAAAGAATCAAATCATTTCTTTGTGGACTTAAAATGAACAAGTGCTTCTTTGTTTTGTAATTATTTACCTAAAGTAATATCACTAAAAGGGTGTATGCACTTATCTCATGCTTTATAGTGATCTTGAGAATCAAAATTCTTTGTGGTGATCTTAAATTGTGTAATTGATTTCCTTCACATTTCATTTAGGATTAAAAATTGAACCAATCTTGTGAGTGTGAGTGTGGCATATTGCGAGTGTTCTCCCTTTGTTTTTCAATGAAGGTTGATCAAACTACGAGATATGCTTGCTAGCTTTTTTTTATCTTAGAGGGCCTACCTGGTGGGAAAAAGTAATCATCCCATGGAATGACCCAAACGGTAACATAGTAGATGCCAAGCGACTTCCAACCGGTATATAAGTGTGGATCCTTGAGGAAAGTTCAAGAATCATGAGGATTATTCTGATGAGAAGGGCATCAATGGTCTCTTGCTGCATGGATGGTCCCCCATGAATGGAATGCCCACATTAAAACCCTTATGTAGAAAGGCCAAAAATCTTTAACTATTTGTTGGTGCAAAAGGTTATGTCCTTTGAAGCCGCCCCATGTAACATGCGGTTCTGTTGTAGAGATGAAAAGTATGCCATGGGAGTTTCATGGGTACTGATGCTTGGTTGACCCGAGAAGCATGTGCACTATAAGGGGGAGCCTATGTGGTCAAGCATCTAATCATCCACACTGAGTATGCGCAACTGGATTTATCCAAGTGGGGACCTAACAAATATTGTCTTTTTAGCCTAAGGCTGTGCATGTCCTTGGAATCAAAACACCTTGCTTGGATCTAAAACATTGGGAAAACAAACATTTGACAAGATCTTCAAAATATTAAACCCTTTGGAGGAAACAAATATCTTTGACAAATCCAAGTGCTCTTGCTTGCCCTAGGGATTCCATCCTTAGAGGCTTCTAATTATTTGGGTTTAATCATAATTTTTTCTCTCTTAAGTCAACCTAGGAAACTATGTTCTTGAAACCTTAATTTTCACATAATGGACCTTGTGGAATGAAGAGGAATTGAGACATAAACATTTAGTTTGAAAATTTTAATCAAGAAATTGTTTGTTGTAAAAAGAACTCATTAAGAAAAGATAAAGACAATTGGACCCCACACGTGTGTTCTCTCAAATTATTTCCTGCAAAATCAAAATCCGCAAGCCCAAATTCAAAAAGCTTAGTCCAAAGGACCATGAAGAGCGTCTTTCAAGGCTTCACGAGGTAAGAGAAAGGTTGGTTTAAAAC
This sequence comes from Sequoiadendron giganteum, assembly GCA_007115665.2. NCBI lineage: Eukaryota > Viridiplantae > Streptophyta > Pinopsida > Cupressales > Cupressaceae > Sequoiadendron > Sequoiadendron giganteum. The sequence continues at coordinate 579,279,817 of CM021109.1, forward strand.
TTCTACAAGAAAGATTCAAGTAACAACTCTAACTTGTATGAGTTTTATTGTCAAAAAAATCCCAATCTCTTTCAAAGGTTTTCTTTTCTCACATAGGGAGTATTAAGCATGTTCTTCAAAACCGAGGTCTTGTTAAAAATGAGTTTTATCTAGGTCAAGACTAGGATCAAAATCAATCACTCTCACCCATCTCTCAACCGTCAAAATCAAAAATCACCTCACCAACAAAATCTTGGGAACTTTGAAAATATCATTTATGCTAAACTTCTAGGAAAAATAAAAACCATCTTGTTTGGTCAGATATGTGTAGATGAATCCTTCTTCACATACTTTGACCAAATTATCAATCCTTGTGAATAAATTTACCTCTGGATAAAATCCAACATCTTGGGGTCTAGGAGTTCATTATCTTGTTTGACTTAACACACTTAGTCAAATTATCCTCTTATGTACGAGTTTACTCTAGGATAACACAACTTCCTAGAGTTTACAAGTTCTTTATCCAAAATCACTTTGTTTGACTTAACACACTTAGTCAGATTATCCTCAATCAAAATCAAATCAAATCAAGCCCTAAAAGTTTAGCATCTCCCTCAAGGTTCTTCAAGATTTTTCATCATCCATATCATCCATTTTTTGTCTTCATCATCACTTTGATCCTTAATCTATCCTAGTTCTCCCCCTTTTGTACCTAAATTGATCTCTATTTTATGGTGCAAACAAGATCTCAACACAAGAAAAATATGGAAATCACCAAGGAAACATCAACTTCAAGTGATCTTCATCAAACTACTCCCAAAATAAATCTTGGTGGATCAAACAATCCTCCAAGAAATTTCCCTCTATCATCGCAAACCCCTCAAGAGGAGGGTCAAGTAGAGGATGTCACTAACAATGTCTTAGGGATGACACAAGAGGAAATCCTAATGATGGTGCAAAATCCAAAAAATCATTTAATTTTCAATACTATGATGAATTTATATCCCTCCCAATACATGCTTGAGTTGGAAAAAGAAGGGGCTAAACTCCCTTCTGACTATGACAAGCATAATTGTGGAAAGACCTCTAGGGATCATGCCTCCAATCCCACACATACCTCCATTTCAAAACTTCATTCAAAGTAACCTGCAAATCATGCCATCCACCACTCAAACCTCGATCATCAACATGACTATTCGTCTCATCATAATGGTCAACACCATTCCTAATCCACCGCCACCACTACTAGAAAAAAACATGGAAAATTCATTCAGCATCACGTTGCAAGTTTCTTGACAAGCCACCTATCAAAAGGTGCTCCAAAACCAATAGACTACACAACTAGATTCTCAAAAAGCACAAGAAGAACAATAGGATGCTATAGCCCAAGCTTTACTACAACAACAAAAGGTTTCCCAAGCTGCGTAAGCTGCTCAAGCCGCACAAGTTGCTCAAATAACACAAGCAATCCAACAAGCTCATGCTCAAGTCCAAGCCCAATATCAAGCTCAACAAGCACAAGCACAATATGAAGCACAATTGCAAGCAGTTCAACAAGAAGCATATCAACAAGCCTTGCAAGATTATCAAGTACAACAACATCACGACCAACAACAAACATTGTTGGCACAACAACAACATGACCAACAACAAGCATTGTTGGCACAACAACAACATGACCAACAATAAGCATTGTTGGCTTAGCAGCAAACACAAACATTACTCACTCAACAAATCTTGCAATAGATTCCCACCATAATCATTGAAAATATGATCAAGATCCTTCGACCGATGATCATGTTGACAATGTCTCTACATCACCTAATGAGTTAGAGGACATATCTCAAGAATTTATTCCAAAGCATGATCAACATCTTTCACCAAGGTCTAGCAATGATCCTTTCCAAAACATATGGACATCCTTTGACCTCGTGACATTTGAGATGATTTATATGGCTAATGAAGATATCCAATAACCCTTTATAAGCAATCCATTCTTTGAAATTGACTCATGTCAAGAACTTGATCCAAAGCATGTCGAAAGAAATTCTGAAATCATTTGGATCAAGAATTTGTATCTCCAAGCTACTGCAATGATATAATGGACACTCTCCTATCTATACGAGATGATCACATCCACACAGCACACACTCCTCCTTCTACCCATGAGATGCTTCCCGTGGATGGACACGTAGATGATCTTCATTCAAAACAAGATTCCTTTACTCCTGACATTATTACATAAAAAGAATTGGTTATTGATTCCTACAGTCAAACTAAGTTGTCAACATCAGGATCAGATATATCCAAAATCTAGACTAAGGACATCATGTATGAACATATCCAACATTATCCACTCAAGGAAATAGTTCAAACATAATAGGATATTCTGGAGTCAGCAACGCAACAAATTGAAATAATGTCATCTGCAATGGTCATTTATCAGAGAATTCATTCTGAACAAGACATCTCAAAATGGGTAGAATCAAAGCATGAAGGTACTACTTCCACAATACTAGAGGCAACTTCATCTCAATTAAAATTCAACATAGGGGCCATGAAGAATCCTTATGGTGAAACCAATGCCAATACTACATTCAACCACGTCATGAATCTTCATCCACCCATCACCCCATCCACTAATTGGGACCAACATCAAAAGAAGGTTTTGAATCAAAGCACAAAGAGCGTTATCAAAGAAAAAGAAGCTAAGAAGCATATCAGAGAAATCAAATACATATGGATACCAAAAAATATAAAGAAAGATGATCCCTATCAAACTCCATTAGTCAAAGAAACTATGGGGAAAAATAAATTAGTGAAAAGTATCCATCAAATATGTCCACAAAGGAAAAATCAGGCTTCTCAAGCAATGTACAAAGTCTATCAAGCAGTTGGTCCTAATTCCATGCACACTTCAATATCCATCCATCATTGCTCATCTTCCCAAGTTTGGAGACTCAAAGGTTCCAAACTATCAACCAATCCATCTTTTATTCTTAAAAAAAAATCCATCCATGTCTCCATGCATGATATCCAATTATCACATTGACCATGTATTGGAAGCCACCCTTCATCATAAGGATTTAGAAGGCACACTATCGTGATGTGCACATAAAGAAAAAGTTAACCTTGGTATCAACAAAGAAGATCAAGAATCTCAAAAGTTGCATTCAAGTGCATATATCTTGGCAAGGCAGCTTCTTCAAGCAAGATACTGATGGCACATTATAAAAAAGCATCTACATCGACACCACCAGGTGGTTCAATATGAGTTTAAAATCTTTCACAGAAAAATATAAAAAAATCAAAAAAATAATTGAAAATAGTAAAGAGAAAAATCGTCCTTCAGTGAAAACCACTATGGTGGCACTTTGGACAGGTACCATGATGAAAACCTCGAAAACAAGTGTCATGTGTAGAATCGAGCATCTACGTGTGCCAGTTCAAGGAGGAAGCATCTTATCACATCCATAATAAAGCCAACATTCCATTCATCTCATCCATAATAAATCCATTCATCCATAAACCAGTTATCCAATCCATTTTCATCTATCTACATCCATCTTCCAAATTATCTTGATCTTGACCAAGTTTGGTGCAAAATTCACACTTGCTTATGGTAGACATCTTGACATGGGTCATTTTCATTGATCCTATCCAATCCAACATTATCTCAGCCTTGAAGCATTATCCAAATGAGAATCCTTTGTCCGAACACCTTATATTATCGCAAGATAATCCTTGGCATCCTTTGCATTCTTACCATATCTATCCATTCATATACCTATCCAAGAATCCACCCATGGCATTCCATACATTGCTAGACACTGGGGGAAATTATTTATATCTTGCTTCGAGAATAAATCTTGATCTATATCCTCCAACTTATGTGGTGATCAGAACATTGGAAAATGAGAAATCAAATTGGTCAAAGAATTTGTGAGACAAAATCCAAATCACTAGCCTATCGCATATTTTGACAAGACGATGTTCATTTTCAAGCTTTATCTTTCATAGAACATCAATCCAAACAATCAATATCAGTCGCATCTAACTTGCACGTCAGCATCACATCTAACTTGCACATTAGCGTCACATCAAATCATCAAAACAATTTTGTTCCAAATCAAGCTTCAAAATACTGATCAATCAAAATCCAATCAATCCATCATCATCTCAGGATATCCTTCCCAATCCTCGTGTTTCTTCACACTATCCTTGCACTATTGTGTATCCTCAACAATGTTATCCTCATCAATCTTGAAATCCTCATGTTGATTAACACTATCCTTTCATTGTTGTGTATCCTCAACAATGTTATCATCATAGATCCATCAATATGATCAATCAATCCTATCTTGGTTTTCAACAAAATCCCAAAACAAAGCATCGATATCATATCCACATCCAAATCATTTAAAATCTCAAAAAATAAAAAACTAGAGTTATTCGGCTGAACTACGTCATCTCTAAGCTTGAATTTAGGAAAGGTTGATCTTTAATCATCTTGTGAGAAATTTTAGGTCAGTCCTTTAGGCATCCATCGTAATGGTATGGCAATCCATTTGCCCATCTATCTCATTAGAAATCAAGTTCGGTGTCAGTCGAACTACATGGTCTCTGCATGTATAATGTAGGCAAGGATAATCTGTTGATCAACTCTCAAGACCCCTATAATAGGTCTTTAAGTTAATTTCTTGGTCATAAATCTCGAAAATACCAAAAACATTGGAAAAACTCAAAATCCCAAAAACAACCTCAAAACATTAAAAAAAACCAAATATTTGAAAAAACCCAAAATGGTGCATCCATCTCATCTTGCTCTCACCCACAATAATCATCATTCATAATAAATCATCATCGCCTTCATCCTTTGGTAAGTTAGTCAGAAGCAAGTCTAGCAGGTTCAAAAGTGAACACCTAATCATTCAGGTCTCAAGTCTAGGTCAGTAAGCAAGAAAGTTGATCAACTCAGAGTATCAATAGATTATCATCCAAATCAATCTCATCATCACTTGATCACATGTCCTAGAATTCATCCTTCCTACTATGGACATCAACATTAGGAATCACCATAGCTTAGTCATGGCTAGCAGTACGAAGAACATTAGCTTGTTTGTTTACATTATCTTTTCTTTGGATTTATATTATTGCGCTCATTCCAATGACCTCTTGATGATGTCTAAACAAAAATATTTAGAGAGAAAGGAATTGGGCAATGATCATTATCTGTTTATCTATTGTGCTTGTTGGATATCCTTGTAAAATAACTTCGTCATGCATGCTTTGTTTGGTTTGTAGGGAGGATGTTCTAGATATCTTGTTGACCACATAGAAAGGCTTGCTTTTCTATTTTTTGGTCTGAGATGTTTAGACTATCTGAACTACATTCTAAATAAGGTTCCATATGTCAAGTGTGAATAGGAATATTCCTATCTAATTGTCAAGTCAAAGTCCATCACACTAGGTACAATACCATCTTGGTTCTTTATACCTTGATTCATCGTACCTATGTGTATTATCAAACATAAAGTAATTGGCCCTTTTAAAATCCCAACTCCTAGTAAGAAAATCATCATCATCATCATCATCATCATCATTAATAATATAGGATTGTTGGATCTTCTTTCTTCTATCTTTACTAACATTTCTATCCAAGATTGGTGTGTTGTATCAAAATATACATCAGGCTACCCATGGCCGATGACTATCTATACATCATTAGAATTGTCTACATCAAATAATTATCTTTTGTCCTTTGATCAATAGAACCACTCCTCTTGCATTTTATCACGATCTCGATAGGAAAATTGGAATTTCCGCTCGATCTCTCGAGGTGGTAGTATACCAACATAATTCTTCTCATTGGGGCAGTAGTGGGGCATCTAAAAGGTCAATTTTTTTTTTGAGTTTTGATCACATCAACTTTTTCTTTGAACCAACATGACAAGTGCATTGCTTCAAAGAGGGGAAAAATATAGACATGAAAAATATACAAATTGATCCTACACACCTAATTCTAATCTTACTAACATCGTTTCTTCCTAAACCATCCCCTTTACTAATCAATTTAATTAAATAATATTTATTTGATTAAATTCATCATATTTCCTCTCTTAATTAAATAAATTAAATTTATCTGATTATGTCATTCTCTTCTATTAATTAAATAAATCATTTTGTTTAATTAATCTTATAATTCCCCTTTCAATTAAATAATCCACTTTATTTGATTAATCTCTAAGGTCATCTCTTTAAATTAAATAAATTAATCTTTATTTGATTTAATCTAACATCACCTTCTTTAATTAAATAAATAAATCTTTATTTAATTAAATCTAAAATCCATTATTCATCTCATTTTGATTTATTTAAATCCTAAAATCTAAGTCAAAATTGTCAAATCACCTAATTTCCACTTAATTTGATCAAATGATGATTAAATCTAATCCTAATCACCTCAATCCTCTAGATTTTGCAACTTGCACCAATAAATCAATTTAATTGATTTATTAATTCACCTATTTTCCCTCAACTTGGCATCAAGAGGGAATATTCCTAAAATTTGAAAATCCCTCCAAAAGGGGATGGGTACTTCCAACAAGGTATTTAATGCCTTTTACATGTCCTTAGCCTTGAGCCAAGTGACATTAACTCCATTCTTCTCTCCCTCCAACTTGTCATTTCATCAAATTCAAATTTGAATCTAATAGCATTTATGGGCACATTCACCTAAATGTGTTCATTCCTCCTCCAGTCACATGTGGACAAGTGGCCTCTTCTCATTGGTTGGTGTTTTGTCCCACATTCACCCAAATCCTTCAATCTTCCATTCATCAAATCTATAAATTGATCATTCACAATTTGATTAAACTTACTATACTCAACTTCATCCTCAAGCATGTCTATTTTCATCCATTTTATCAAGACCTTAGCTAGGTTATGTAGGTTTTTCATCATGGAGCTTGATTGAATCTTCATCAAAGTGGATCACTCATCAACATTGCAACAAAGGAGTTGGGAAAGGGACAATTTCTACACATAATTGGCACCAATTCCCCCATGGGATTGAAATTTTTCTCATTAGAATAGAATTTCATTGCTTTATTGTGTTGTTCTTCATTTTATTCCTATTTTGATGTATCAATCTAATTTCATGGGGAATGTTGTTTCTATCTTGCATAATGATCTAATATTGTGTGTGTTCTTTGTGTTTGTGCAGGTATAGAAACTCCATTCATAGCTACTAATACTATTGTTAATATGTTATTAAGAATTGAGTTGAGTGATGAATCACTGAGTACATCCATAATCTTAGTGAAATTGTATTACAATTCACACATCAATACTCAAACTCCATGACTACTTAATAATTTATTAGATCCACTAAAAAATTATAGGAATTCATGTTTTAATCAAGGTACTTTAATTGGTTCATTAAACCAGAGCCAGAATTCAAGTTGAACAATATTTTGGTGACTCTTATTGTATTCATCAGTAAGCTCATTATATTTACTTCTTATTATCCATAAATTTTAAACTAGTGTCAATAATTTTAAACTTCCCCACCTTTTGTCTTTCAGGTCTTTTACCTCATTCATTTTCAATGCCTTGCTGTTTATTTCTCTTGGAAAATGCTCAAAGTCATGGTTTTTGTGCTTTTCCTAACCTTAGTCGCTAGTCCTCAGAGTTTTATAACCTTGTCGTGGAGTTCTAAATTTTCAAAATTTCTAGATTCCTCAAATTGGTTCAATTTGTTGAACAAGTAGCGGTTTTTGTGCTTTTCCTAACCTTAGTCGCCAGTCCTCAGAGTTTTATAACCTTGTCGTAGAGTTCTAAATTTTCATAACTTCCAGATTCCTCGACTTGGTTAACTTTGTTGAGTTGCATGTCTTTGTTGGTCAAAGACATCTTGATTCTTTGTAGTCGATGAGTCAGAATTTCCAAAACTTTGAAACTTTTGAGTTTGGTTATAAGGTTGAAAGTTTCCATGACCACACAACATTATGGACTTATCTTGGCTTTGAAAGGAACCGTCATCTCAATGAATGCTATGTACGAACTAACCTTGAGTTTTCTTTTTCAGGAATTTCAAAAAGAGTTTAAGTTTACAGGCTATCTTTTCAAGGAATGAAATTGAATTCCGCATTAAATGGACATCCTATCAAAATTAATGACATAAGTGCCACTACTGGCGAATTTTTACTATGACATATGTCATTTAGCCTGCATTCTCGTTCTTTTCCAATGCCAATACTTCTCAATTGAAAACATTCTATCTCCACGAATTTGTTCTCATGCAGAGTGGAATTCAAAATCACTAATCTAGCGTGAGGGACACTAAAATTGGGCACCTCAATTTGAAGGAGTTTTTGGTGTGCTTGGAGAAAAGGAAGAGAATAACAGTGCAAGATAAAGTTCTGCAAAATGGTTTGGCACATGCGGGAGGTTTTCCTAAGGTTGTACAAAGCATCGACCTAGTGATTGTGTGTGCAAGGGGCTACATTCTAGAGACTTGAGAAATTAAAGCTTTGGACGGGTTAGTCATTGCAAGAATTACTCCTGAAGTCATTTGTCGTGCATTAAGCATTCAAGAGAGAGAAACTGTAGAGGATATGTCCATAGCTATTGGTGATGATCTTTTTAGAATGAATGAGGAATGGTGCAAAACTTCCATTGCGAAGAATTGGTTGAGGTCTGAGAAAAAGGGTAAGTCTTAATTGCCCTCAAAGCTTAAAAGGGTTCACTTTAAGGATGAAATTTTAGATGCTATCATGTTGCTACATCATATGGTTGGTAATGCATGTTCAAACTCTTTTGAATTTTGGATGTGTCATTTTATTCTAGTGATTTGTAGTGAAAATAACTTCATCGACTGGGCTGAGATTATTAGTTATCATTTAAATGAGCAATTGATAAATTTCTGGGAAATTATTGCCTTCAACATGTGCTCATACTTAGTTTACATTCTAGCCAATCAAGAGGTTGTCTTGGAAGGGTTGGAACCATAAAGGTCTCCAACACCGAACACACCTGTGTATAGAAGGTTTCCATAGCTAACTAAGGAGGTTGGAATGAGGAATTTTTGCCACGTCAATGATGCATTTTTAATGGAAATTGTAAGAAGAATTGATGGAAAACCTGAGCTTATGGTTTCACCTGAAGTGACTGCTCTAGTATTGAGGTTTGGAAGTTTCTACATTTAGTTCGACAGATTCACTTATCTTAGAATTGGAGGTTTTGAGAAGGCTCCAATGAAATTGCCTCATTACCCAAGTGATTTCCTAGTTTTTCTTGAAGTTTTCAGTAGATGGCTATTGAAAATCTTAATATTCAAACATGGGAAAGAAGGGGTATGCTTTTCTATTATCCATGCCTTCATTTTCTTGCAAAAGTAATAATATTGCTAGGGGTGTGCAGAAAGCCATGAATGAATTCAATTTTCAGTGTTTTCCCATGAGAACTAATTTTGATAGCAATGGTTATTTTAAGAAAAAATTGTATGGAGCTAGCAGCTATGAACATCACCCTCATATTGAATATTTTTGGGAAGACTGTATAGATGAAGGCGAGGTGCATAGAAGAAATTTCATGAGATTAACCCTAAGGAAAATAAAAGCTTTTGGTATTTCTTTCAATACTCTAGAAGATGCACAAGAAGAATCAGTGATCTTTGATCTTGAATATTGGGCCCCTACTACTAAGCTCTTGTATAGAATTAATTGGTCAAAGGATGAATTTTCAGACATAATGGTCCTTTCTGCCCTTATTTTGAGAAGAAATTCAAACTGGTTGAATGGAAAATGGCACCAAAGTGTAGGTTCTCCCCATGAGCAAAGAGTTTAGTAGAGAAAAGAGCAAGGGACTGTACATGCCTCTAGCATAAATATATCAACTAGAAAGAAATCAATTAGGCCATATGGTAATGGCTCACAATTAGGAGGAGATGGAAAGAAGCCAGAAGACACTATGGCCAAGCTAAAATCAATTTATGAACAAGATAGTGTACCCTTGGTACCTAGGAAAAAGGCTAGTAAAGAAAAGACAATGCCTACAGACTCTGAGGGAATTTTTCAACAAATAATTGATGATAATTATTTTCCCATATTCTTTGAAGATCAACCTTCTCTAGTACAAGATACTTCTATTTCACTTTCTATTCAATCAATTGAAAAGAAGGAAAATGTAAGTGTTGAAAGTAGAGACACTAGATTAGTGGTATCTTCCTCAATATGGTTAAAGAAAGTAGTCGAGAAGAAAAGAAAGAATATTACATAAATGAAAATTGAAGTAGATACAGTTGCTATGCTGTTGCAGGGTCAACAGAAGCCCAAAAAGGACAAGAGGATGTCACAAATTGTCACCGATTCCACTTCTGGGTATCAACTATTGGAGATTGTTGATCTAGAAAAGGACCTAAATGAAAATGAGATAACAGAAGTCGAGTACAAGGTTACTTATGTTGTTATGGGGCCAACTACTTTAGAAGCTGATGTATATCATGCTAATTACTCTGTTAATGCATTGGTCAAAAGAGCAAAAGAATAGAAAAAGGAGAACCTTCAGCTGCAATCTAATATTCTTTCTTTAAGAAATTTTATTTTATCATTTGTGACTTTGACCACTATGGAAGCCTCAAGCTCAAATGTTCAAGGTATTGATTTTGACACTATGCAATGGGTTAGGAAAAAAATAGGTTATTCTAAAGCTTCCAGTGAATGGAAAAAAGTGCTTTATCAAGATGGCCTTTTCTACATTCGTAAATTTATGCAATTTTCTGTTAATTTGTTTGATAAAAGAAAGGAACTAGTAGCTGAGCTACAGGACATCAGAAGAGAACATGGTAGCACATTTTTTCTTTGAAGGGAAATTACAGAATTACTCTCCATGGAGCACATTTTGTTAATTAAAGAAAAAATTGTGGATGACCCTAAAGAAATTGATCCTAGTTGGTTTGATTCCTTGGAATGGAATTTGTCAGTATATGAAGATTATAAAAAGGAAATCAATAAAGTGTTAGAAAAGTACTCACATATTGGTGAAGGTCAAGGTGAAATTCAATGCTCTTGAAGTGGAATTCACAGATGGGTTTGATGAAAAGGTATTGGATGTTGCAAACGTAACAAGGGAATTTAAAATGTGTATCATAAAGAAGTAGGTGATCCTGAGACAACCACTAGAGATTGCTTCATAAAATTGAGTAACTTACAGACCTATATGAGTTCATTTAAGGTGGAAAGTGACAACATCTATGAAACGCTAGCCGAGTTGGATTGTGCACTTCCAAAATGGAGGACAAGGTTGAAGATCACCATTACTCCAGGAAGAAAAAGCATCACCGCAATTGTCACCAAGTACCGGGAATATAGGCAAAGAATAAAGGCACAAAAGGCATTACTGGAGGAGTAGGAGGTGGAAATAATTGGAAGCAAAGGAGTTGGTGGTGGGACCTGATTAGTTTTTAGTCTTTATGTTATTTTCTTTAATTTGGCTCTCTTGATACTTCAAGTTCAAAGACTTTTTATTTTAATTTCTAAAACGGTTGTCTTAAACCGTTATCAAGACTCTGCTATTTTTACTGCTTTTCTATTATTTCAATATAGAAAGACAATGGTGAAGTTCATGCATGCATAATATTTGAGCTATGGAGTGTGGATTTATTCTAATTTTGCTGAGAAGTTTTCCAATGGATTATCTATTATTGGAATGATAGATGTTTGGTTAGTTTCATTGTTGTGGAATGTTTATCTGTGAATAAAGATTTTATGGTGATGGATGTGTAAGGATTTCTCAGTATAATTTAGGTGATTTGGTATTTTAAGATTTTATTTGTTAAGTTGTGTGGATGCCTTTCAAATATTTCTGGTTAAAATCATTTCCTTTAATTTTCTTTCTGGTTAAAAGCGATATTAGTTAAAAATCATTTATTGAATATTTGAAGAAGATAGCTGCCACCTTTTAAAATAAGTAGAGAATCAGTCTGAAATACTATTATGGTTGATTCAACTATTGTTACGTTTGTCACTTCTATGGGAATAAGAATATAGATTTAGGTGACAAATATGTTAACCAACACTTCTATGCATGTCTCTACCTTTAGTAAGGATCTCAACTGTTGCTTTTGTGAGCTTAGCAATGTTTATAAATTATGGTCATGTCAATTGCTTCTAATGCTGGAGTATCAAAAACTCTTTTTATAATCAGTTTCATAGAGCTTCTAACTTCTAAGTTATGGATGTTGAACTATTAGCTTCTATTCAAGGAATAGAAGCATATACTTTTTAGTTATTTATCAAATATTGTTTGAATGGAAATGAAATAGGAATTTATAAGTAGTGTGATAAGTGTTGTTCTTTAAAAATGATGCAAAATCACATATCAAATTCAATACCAAGGAATACAATATAAAATATAAAATACCATAATTTAATGGAATAGAATATAAAATATCATCAACTACAGTTTAGAATATGATTCATGAAGTGCAATATAAAATAAAATATCATGAAATGCAATGATTCACAATTTTATTGAATACAATATAAAATATCATCAACTATAGTTTGGACTTTGGAACAATGGAAACTAATTCATGAAGTGCAGTATAAATACCTAAAAGCTGCTAATTCTCTTCCATTTCCAAAATGGAGTTAGGGTCCTCAAACTGACACTCATCTTGAGATAAAGTAAAAGACTCATCTTGATTCTCAGTCTGCTCTTCATTTTCTTCGGCATGTGTCTCAATTTCAAATTCAACATCAACATTCATTATGTGATTTATGTCAATATCATCTATCCCAGTCCCATTGCCACTACCAGTGCCACTAGTACCAACATTTGGAATTGGAGTGTCTATGTTGCACAACCAAGTCCCTCTTTTTTCACATGTGGACCTCTAGATTGCGAGTGCCCTTTGAAATTTTATTTTTTTGACATTATACATAGTTCCTTTCATCCTCAAGCAATTTTCCAAATTCTTGTCTAGTTTTTTTCTTAACTTTGATTTCAAAAATCCCAATGTACTGAAAACTCTCTCATCCTCCACCAACCCCAATATCATTGTTTGACATAAATCAACAAGTTTGAAATATTTTGATATCGAATCATGCAATATTTCACTCTCACCTAAGTTTTTCCAAACCTTTTTTATTGATCTTGGTTCAAAGGCCTTCTCCTTGCCCATGAATTTATACTAGTCCTTCATAACTATTGTAAAACTCCCATATTGTGATCTAAGCTTATTTTCATTTAAAATTCCTTCTATTGTCTTCTCATTGTATGTCACCCTTTTCAAAAATTGTTCGATCAAGATTTTTACTTGATCATGAAAATATTTTGGGTTATCTAGATTTACCCAAAATTGAGGATACACAATACCCATGGCTTCAAGTATTTCATGTCGAGGGAATCTTTCATGAATATCTAAGGAAAGAGATTTTACAATTTCCTTCAAATTATCACTAACAGATTTAACAATGTCGTCAAAATCTTCCTTGTTAACAACTACTTCTCTAATAGAGCGCCTTGCTATCTTACAATGGCACATTGGTATCTCATATCCACATACATAGATACATAAGTGCCTGCTTGCATTAAACTATAAATAATTATCAAGATTATTCAAATCAGTAATTTTCTGCCACATGAAATAATTTGTGCCTTCTTGTGTTAGATTTAGATATAGATGATCGGGGACTAAGAATGTATGTTTATGTAGATTGGAATATTCATAAATATACATATTTGTGTCTTGGGATTTCTTCACAAGATTTTTCATCACATCCAACATGGGGAGAAGATTAGATAAAGTGAATAGTGTCTCTATATCACTTAACCTATGTAAGAGGTCAGGAGCTTTGTCTACTATGTTGTGGTGCTCGTACATCACTCCAATCAAGGATTGATATTCTGAAAGAACTCGTTGTGCTGGTCCATGCAAGGAGATCCATCTGGTATCAAAATCCTTGAGAAGATTCTTTCCTAGTGTTATCCCCTCAGCAAAATTTTGAAATTATTAGAAACATTTGGGACTTCCGTAGAAGTATGCGTGGATCTTGTGAACTAGATTTTCAACTTTTGATATTCTAGGAAACTTGCTTACAATTTTGAATGCTAAATTCATTATGTGGGCCATGTAGTGAATGCCAAACATGGATGGTGCACAAGTAGTTTGTAACTTTGTGCAAACACCACTCCTTTGACCTTGCATCACTGCAGCTCCATCAACTCCTACACACACCAAATTTTTGGCAATTGTCAACTCTTCAATACCTGCAATTTCATTCAAAGATTTCTTGAGTAGTTCAAATAGATTTTGCGATGTTGAATTGTCCTTCATTTTATGAACACAAAGAATATGAGATTGGAGAACATGTTGTTCTATAGTATACAAATGCATACGAACCCAAGAAGTATTTTCTACCACACTAACTTCATCTAAAGATAATGCAATGGAATTTGACTCTTTTAATTTCTCCTCTAAATATTCCTTTTCCACAACGGCAAGGAATTTTTCCCATTCCCATCCAAGATTTATGAACCAATGTGAGAAGGGATAGTGAGGAACACTCAAATAAGATAATAAACTAGAATATTCTAGGTAGTCTGTCATAGGACACCCTTTGGACAAAATATGAAAAACAACACCCATCTGAACAATTTTTGATAAATTTTCCACTACCATTGCTTTTCCAAAATGAGCCTCAGGTGTACCTTGACATTCATCAAGCTTCGACATTCTATGCTTATGCTCTTCATAATCCATGTTATACTTAACATAAAGACATTATTCCTTTGATTTCCATCATATGATTGATTGTTCCTTTCCGTCTATGATTTGTTTTTTTGTAAACTTTACTGATATGATTTTATATAGTGTCAAGCTTTAGCTGCAACATCTTGGCTCTTCCACATTTCCAACTACAAATTGTACGCTTACATAGTGTTCCTTTTTCAATATCATTTTCATTTGCTACCCCCACTAGTACAATGAATGGGTACTTCGACAACTAACCAAGTTGGAAATTCCTTGTCATTTCCCACTCGCGCACCAATTTTGATTTTCCTTTTTTTTTTTCCTTGCTACCAACATCATCCTCATCCAAGTCAATTATCTCATTCTGGCTAACCAGGGTATCCCTTGGAACATCTTCTGCGATATTACCATCCTCATTTGATATATTTTGATTTAACTCAATGACAATCTCACCTTGACCTTCCTATGGCAGTGAGGTATTGTGAATGCCTTCTTGATTAATATTTGGTGGAAGAGCTGATGATATAGCTCCATTTTGATCTAATGGATCAGAAGCTTTGCTAATTCCAAAGTAAGACTATCTGGTACCTCTACATTTTGGGTGTTTTGATGGCCTCCAAGTCTCTTAATTACCCTGAGGAGTCGTACCCTTGTTGCTAAACATATTGATCTCTCACTTCGAATAAAAGTTGGAAAATAATATCTTCTTGTTTAAGAAGGATAGAGAATATAGATCCCATTCCCTACTCAAAATCATATTTAAGACTGAAGCAAGAATGGAAAAGAGATAAAGAAATCTTATTATTATAACTAATAACATTATGAAGAAATGATCACTCAACTTTAAGTATACATTTTTCAGCTTTCACTAACTTCCAAATTGAGAAGTAAAACCTCATAACTGAAAAAAATGTGAGAATAAAAGATAGTTTCAATTGTATTTATATCAATCCATATTTGGAAAATTCTGCGGGATTTTTAAATGGTATATTAAAAATTTGGCGAATCCTGTGTGCTTATACAATGATACATTGTAATTTTTAAGGTGAAATGTGTCCTCAAATGTAATTATTTTTAAATGTTATTGGCGAAATAGGTCCTCATAAGAAACTATTTATAAGTGTTAATTGGCGAAATGGGTCTTCACAAGCAACTATTTGTAAATTTTAATTGGTGAAATGGGTCCTCATATAATGTTGTTTTAATAGTATTAGCGAATATGTAGGTGTTTTATTACATGCTCTTGGGGTTCCAGGTGAAAATATTAATTGGTCCATTTGAAATGCATAGTCTGTTATGGTGAATTTATTGCTTAAATATGCCTCATTAAAAAAATCGTTGGTGAATAAACATGCATTGGACCAATAGTTCATAAAATCTGGGCTATTTGGACACCCTATTGGGTATGATTAATTCACCAATTTGCGAAGATTCTCCACTAAAGTTTTCCCTAACTAGGAGGCCTCTTTGTTGAAATAACCTTGAGCTAATATTTCCACATGTATGGCCACCTTGAATGAAATCCCTTTCTAAGAACTATTGTTTAGAAGCCGAAAACTTGTATGCTTGCTAGTGCAGGAATGGTTGTTCCAAAGCAACCCCACATTTGTACTATTCATTGTTGAAATAGAAAAATACTTAGGATCTTTGGATCTTGAGGATTTGAGATTTGGTGGTCCTGAGAAGTGTGTGTTGTCAAGGGGATCTAGTGTCACCAAATCTCTAGTTGTTTGCATTGTCTTAGTGTTTGGATAAATCTGAGTGGGGATTCAACAAGTAGTATCTTTTGAACCAAGGATGGTAAATGTTTGTGAGTTAGTTTAATACATTGCTTGGTTACAAAATGTTACAAAAAAACATTCACAATCTTCCTCAAAATTTCAAACCCTTTGGTTTAAGTATGGATACCTTTTGAAACAACCTTGATATTAAGGCTTGTCCTGAGGATTTCTATCCTTAGATATTTCTAAATATATTGACTTAAATATCAATCCATACTTCCCAAAGTCAACATAAGAAAATATGGCTTGAACTTCATCCTTTTCACAAAATGGACATTGTGAAATTTATGATGTTTTTGACATAGACATTTAGTTTGAAAACATAATCAAGAAAAGTGTTTGTGGTAAAATAAACTGATTTAAGGAAGACAAACTTGAAAAATTGAACCCCACATGACCATTTGGAGACCAATTGCTCCCACTGAACAATCCAACCTTACACCTACTATCATTCAACCAAAATTTGAACTCATTGAAGGAGAAAAATCTAATATAATTAGCAGTTTGAGAAGCTTCACTTTTGACACAAAGGAAAGATCCACTCAGTGGAGAAACATAGCAAACATCTTAGATGAAGAAGAGGAACAATCTGATATTGAGGCTAGAAGGCCCATATTACCACCACCCACATGACAATAAATATATTCTTTTTCATGATCTTAACTTCTGTAAATGATCTCACAAAAAATTAGAATCCCCAAGAGAAGGTCTACATGTTGTCATTTCAAACTTAGGCATTTTAGTCCAAAAGCTCTCAAAACACCTTTTATCACTTCACCAAAATAGAACCAAGTTGGTATACAAGTTTTACAAACATGACTCAAGGAACAACCCAAACTTGTATATTTTCTTTTTTTGTCAAAACCTTGGTCTTTTTCATGATAATGAACATATCTAAAACATTGGGTCTTTAGGATTTGAAAACTTTAGAGGTCTAGCATGTTTTCACTACCTTGGTCTTATCAAACAAAGGTTCACTTTAGGTCAACATTGGCTCAAACACTTCACTCCACCCCTTCATCAAACTTTAAAAAAAATTTGAATACACAAACACTTTTGGAATTAAACATCTATTAAACCAATCCCTAACTTGGCTACTTTGTATGTGAAATATATCCTTTTCCATGCACATAGTTAAGTTAGTTATCATCTTTGAACTAGTTTATCTCTGAGGTCATGAGTCTACCCTAAAGATTTCCAAGTTCATAAACATCCTTTATCCAAACATCAAACATAAAATTCTTAAGCCAAAAGTGTTGTCCCAAAATGTTTGCAAAGATCACACTCCACATCATTCACCTTTTCACCTCCCATTGTCATCATTTCTCCAAAAAGACTTAGAGCATCCCTTTTACCTAGATTTGAGTCAACTAGAGAGTTCAAACATTATAGATCTCAACACAAATCTCCCATAGGTGACCCAAAATTTATGGTAAAGACAAGATCACAACACAAGAGAATCATGGAGAAAACCAAATTCAAATTCACCTCAAGTGATCCCAATCCTTTAGAATTTGATCCAAGAAGTCAAGTTATCCCATCAAAACAACCCTCTTCTCCATCAGGGCCCTATGAGATTGAAACCCAAAATTTATGGTAAAGATAAGATCACAACACAAGAGAATCATGGAGAAAACCAAATTCAAATTCACCTCAAGTGATCCCAATCCTTTAGAATTCGATCCAAGAAGTCAAGTTATCCCATCAAAACAACCCTCTTCTCCATAGGGCCCTATGAGATTGAAGATGTTACAAACAACCCATTTGGACTTACTAAGAAAGAAATCATGGAATACAAACACGAACATCAAGCCTTAGAGAATGTTGCTCCAATTTCCCCATAATTTTTTGTGCAACCTTTGACACAAGGCTTAACAACTCCATCAATAGGGCTAAATCAAATGTCCTCTCCTAGTCTTGCAACTAGTCTTTCCAAAGACTTTGGTCTAACTCTTCCATTCGAAAGAAATACACTTGTGGGTACTCTCAACACAAATCCATCCACTACTTGGACACCAAAATTTGGTTCTTCTACCATTACAAACACCCCCAACATCAACATCAACCACTTACACTTCATGAATCCACGACAAAATCAACATATCAAGGGCACCCATCTTCATCCATCCCACAAGTACCACAATTGTACCTAACATCCCACAAGGAAGTATAGGCCAAATATCTCAAATTGACCCAAAAGGGAATTGAAACTATTGGAATCAAGGAACATTGAGAGGGGGGGTGAATCAGTGTTCTGCAATTTTTAACTTTATCAAGATCTGATGCTTCAAGCATTTATAACATTCAATCAAAAGAAATATGCATGAACATAAATAAAAAGCCACAACACCATAACACAAGAATTTTTATGTGGAAACCCTATTAGGGGAAAAACCATGGTGGATGGCCAATCCATATGAGAATACTCAAAATGTTTTATAAAATGGGAATGCACTTGCATTCAGGCAAAATTCCTAGAGCTCACTGCTCAGAGAAGACTCGGTATCTTACAAATATAATCAGATTAAATCCATCTGAGAAATTGAATTGAGAAAATAGCATCTACCAATGCTTGATTATAGTTTCGGTTAGGCTCAACAATCGATCTTCTATCCTTCTGACTGATTCTACACTTCTACTTTGCTCTGCTCAAACTCGCATCACAAAATCCTTAATGCACAAGTGAAACTATACATGATCGCTCTTCTACTCTTCTGATATTCATAACTCACACCAACACACTTCACATATATATCAAAATGATATGATCGATCACTTATATATATCTGTGACTAAGAATTTAATTGCTTGCTTGTCGGCTCAACAAAAGTATGAAAATATATTCAAACTGTTGGCTCAATCCATGATTAATTCTTGATGCGTACCAGTTAAAGTCGGTCATTACATATTGAGGACCTAAATGAAAATTGTTGAATACAAAAATACTTAAGCAATTACTTCTCAAACATTCACAACACATTATATCCACGAAGTCAGCTTTCTACACTGATAAATAGGAAATTAATTAACTGAATCTTCAAACTTGCACACCTATGAATGCCCACCTTGGATAAGATAGTATGTACACCAAAATATCTTCCCTAATATCCACAACTCAAAATAATAACAGGAAATCTTCATGTGAATCGATGAACACAAAATTGTTGGATGCTCTGTTCTTCCTTGACTGCCAGTATGATCGAATGATGATGTGCAAGTCCAATCACTAATTAGGGTTGCCATCAATGACAATACCAAATGATATTTGTAGTGTCTCTTGCCAACAATCTCCCCCTTTGGCATTGATGGCAACACTTAGTGAAAAATGACTAAGTGTCAGATCAATACCAACATCAATTACACCGTCACTCTTCAAAATTTCAAAAACATAACTCTCCACCTGAGATGATTATAAATTTTTCACTCTACTACTCTCCCCATTTGAAATCAATGAAAAACTTTGGGGAAACTGCATACCAAAAATCAAACAAAAGCTCTAGACTATACAAGCATGCTTCTAACTTAAACAAACTTGAAAATATCTATAAAATATTTCTTCAATAGGACCAAATTTGTGTCCCAAACCCTTTTGAGACTTTCAAAAATTGCTATGTGACCAAAAACTAAGTAAGATTGTGTCTCTGTAGACTCCACGTTCATTGGATCACTAACTGCCATAGCATCTTTAGCTTCCTTTAATGCACTCGACATTATTTCTATCTTTGGACCAATTAGGCCTCTAAGCTCACATGCTCTTTCCACAATTCTATCATTGTGATGCTTCAAGCTCCTTATCTTGTCAAGAAAAGATATCACCTGAACTTCTTGCTTTCCAACACTACCAACTAAAGGATCAAAAGCTTCAAAAATAACAACTAACTATTTTTCAAGATCCTTAACCTTCTTCTCATTGACCTCAGTAAATTTAGAAAAAGACAAACATGAATTATAGATATTTCCACCTTCAGATAGAGCACTTTGAATATTTTTCACATAGGTGGTTAATAGAGTTTTATCATTAGCAATAATTTTTTTCAACCTATTAAGCCTTTTGGCATCAAACTCCTTCTGAACTTTAACCATGGCTGACTTCTCAAGTGACTCGAAATGAGTACTTACAGAGTTAATGAGCTTCTTCAGTTCACCGAAGGAGGAACTAGATAGATCCTTGACATGAGTAGGCATTATTTTCTCCAGAAGTCCAAATGCAAGATTTAAGAGTTCACTATCCTCAATGTGAGACTTCAACAATTCTTCTCTATCCTTCGCCTAGGAAAATGATGTGTGATCCTTTTAAAATGTCAAGTCCTAATGTAAGATGCTAAAATGATGCAATAAGAAGAACTAACATAAGAAAAGGGAACCATAATGATTAGCCTAAGAAATAGATAACATGAAAGCAAGATAAACAAATTGATTGTTGATTGTTATACCTTCATACTGCTTCTTCCTTGGTTGGCCCTTGATCTTTGGATGTCTTGTGTGCTCCTTGGATGGAAATGGAGTGAAGTGGATGCAAGATGCAAGATGGATTGATGAGAAATACTATGGAAAAACTAAAATTCTGCAAATAGCAATTTGGCAAGAGTTTGGTAGCAAAAGACTTGATTCCCAAAATGGGAGAAATAAGGGGGTATTTATAGGATAATTGGAATTCTCTAGAGAATTCAACGGTTGAGATTGATCCAACAAGATCAAAATGAAGGGCTATGGTGAGTTGAGGACTCCCAAGCCCTCACATCTTGACATGTGGAATGTGAGATGTCTTAGGGTGGAATGATGTGGAAATGAGGTGGAAGAGAAGTACATGAGGTGGATTGTGGACAAGTACTTTTGAGGTACCTTGGAGGATGAGAAGATTTCCTCAAAAAGTAACTTCTTGTCCCCAAATGAGGATGAAAGAGACATTTGAGGAATTTTAGAATTCCTCAAAAATCTCCATGGGAAAAGGTGAAGTGGTTGGAAGAATAAATGCAAATTAAAAATTTACATTCATTGGAGAGTTTATTGGGTAAAAGAAGGTCTCCAAAAAGTTGGAGATTTGTTAGATTTGGGTGATGTGACAAGTCCAAGGTTCTAGAAGTCCTTGGCACATGTAAAGTGACAAGTCAAGCCTTCGAGAATCTGGCATGGGGATGGGGGAGACCTTGGAAAGAAAAAAGTGAATTAAAAATTCACATGGGGAAGAGAGGAGCCTTGGGAAAATAAATGTGAATTAAAAATTGACATGGGAAAGAGAGTCCAGGCTAAAAATGGTAAGTGGGAAGGTTGACCAGAAAAAGGTAAGGTAAATGTGGCTAATGATTCTGATTAAGGTTGTGCAAACATGGGATTAGGATAATTAATGAGAGATTAGAGGCAAGTGGGAGATTATGGAGGATGTGACACTTAATCAAGATTAAGTGATGCACATCCTAATAACAGATTAATTAATTTAATCTGGATTAAAAAAGGGTTATGGAGAACTTGACAAGGAGAGAGAAAAAGGGGAATTAAAAATTGATTTTAATCCAAATGGGTTAAAAGACTAAATTAAATAATTTGTTATATTTATTTAATTTAGAGAAGAAAAGGGATAAGGTAAAGTATTTAATTTATTTAATTACATACTTTAGGAACCTTAGGCAAAAAATGAAATAATGATTAAATAAATTATTTAATCACTATTAATGAAATAGATGAATAAAGTAGATGATTTTGATCATATGGAAGTGATCAAATTTGGATGTCTACATTTTTCCCCTCTTCGAAGTACCGTTAGAATAAATGTGCTTCGAAGAAAAGAAAGTGTAGATGACTCTATAGAGGAAGTAACTGGAAGACGATGCCCCAGCGTGGGGAGGAGGATCTGAGCTATCCAATTAGTGGGGAATCGATGAAGATGCCCCAATCCTAGAAGGGATTGACTATGGCAGGGAAAATTGGTAAATGTGAAGGGTATGCCCCCTCGAGAGGGTGACGAGGCAAAAAGAGGGGTCCCGGGCGACATCTCAATAAGAAGAAATAGATAGTATGGTTGGAAAGAGGGAAAAAAATTAGGCAAGTTTTCCTTTTGAATGAAGTCAATCCGACAAACGGGGTACTAATGGCGGCCTCGGGAAGGGAAAGGATTAATCGGAGGAGAAAAAGGTAAATAGGAGGTAAAAAAGACCTCTTAAAAGAGGGAGAAAGTGAATATAAGGTAATTTTTTAAAAATACCTCATGTCATTTGCATTGTAGTAGTTGAGAGAAGAGGAGAAGAGAGCAAGCAGACGAGGAGTGAAGATGCCGCAGGATAATGACACCGAGATCGTCCACTGAATAGACGAGGTTCGACAGTCCTACAGGGAGCAACGTGGGCCCACCAGGTAGGCGACAAAACACTCTATGCACTATTTTCATGATTTTAACGCATTTGAGCTATTTTACTAAAAATGTGAAATATGGGTTTTGTGGGCGAGATAAAATAGAAAAATGGGTAGGCGGGAAAAAAAAAAAAGTTGAAAAAAAATTGATTTTTCAAAAACAAATTTTTTTCTACCAGAGGGCGAATACGCCCTCCGTCGGATGGATCCGCCCCAGCTCAGGGTGAGTCCGCCCTGAGGCAAGGGCGGATCCACCTTGGTTGGGGGTGGATCCACCCCGATCGAGGGCGGGTCTGCCCTGCGGTGGGGCACATAGGTGCCGCTACGACTAGTGGTGGCGCCACCCGACGGCTCACAGTGGTGATGCCACCCTAGCCAGTTGAGCCCCCCGGTGGTGTAGATAGGCACTACCGTGACTAGTGGTGGCACCGCCCTATGGCCAGTGGTGGTGATGTCGCCTTGGCCAGTGGGGCTGCCCCCGTTGTGTGGGTGGGTTCGCCCCGGCTAGGGGAGGGTCTGCCCCACTGCAAGGGAGAGTCTGCCTCGGTCAAGGGCAGGTCCGCCCTGCTATAGGGGCAGATGCGCCCCTCGACCAGGAGGAAGGAGGGAGGGTGGAAGGACGGGAGAAAGAAAGAGAAGAAGATAGAGAGAAAATGAGAGAGAGAAAAGGAAAAAGAAAGTTGTGGCATTAGGAAGAGAAATTTTGATGAAGAATTTTGATAATGTAGATGGGATGTTTATAGGATTTTGGTAGATTACAGACTCACGAGTGAAGGCCAGAGGCATTGGCGGCGACAATCAAGGCGATGACTGGGGTAG
This sequence comes from Sequoiadendron giganteum, assembly GCA_007115665.2. NCBI lineage: Eukaryota > Viridiplantae > Streptophyta > Pinopsida > Cupressales > Cupressaceae > Sequoiadendron > Sequoiadendron giganteum. The sequence continues at coordinate 579,303,499 of CM021109.1, forward strand.
ACCATGCAACACTGGAGTAGGCGGGGTTACTGCACTTAGTACAATTTCTAGAGATGAGAGCGCATCGGGCGATGCTGACAACCCTGATAGAGAGATGGAGTTTGACAACATCGATATTTCATCTGCCAACAGGAGAGATGATGGTAATGTTGGAGGATGTGTGGCGGATTTTGAGGATAGCGATAGCAGGTCGGTTAGTGAGTGAGGTAGTGTCGAGAGGAGCACAATTAGATGAGACTATCCTAGTGCTATTCAAGCGAGATGACTTGCCGATACAGAGGGGGCAGCTAGACGTAGACAGATGCCTAGCCTTGGGGGTGCCAGCATTACCACTATTCTTGTGCTATTTGATCAATGAGATGCTATTGCCTGATCGAAGCAGGTGATTCTGTAGCTTGTGGTATATGGAGGTGATATGACATATCGTCGAGTGACGAGAGGGGTAGTTTTCTTGGGGGTCATGTGTATTGGCCCAGTTATACCGAGATATGCACGTGATTTGTTATCGAGGGATGCAGAGCATGACACATAAGACACTATTATAGGTGTGGGGGTGGGAGCACATCATGGTGACGAGACCCATAGTGGTCAGGAGAGGAGAGTTGGATGATAGGGAGCTGGTGGCTTAAGAGTTCGAGGCTAGAGGATGAGCAGGACGGGGGACAGGAGGAGGAGCTAGAGCAGGGTGGACATGAGGATGAGGGAGAGGAGGATGAGGGTGGCACTGGAGATCAGCTGACAAGGAGGGGGAGGGTCAGGAGGAGGCGACCTCTGAGGAGGGCGAGGAGGGTGAGGAGAGATGTGGGAGAGGAGATGGAGTCAGGAGGGGCAGGTGATGAGGGAGAGGAGATAGAGGTAGGAGGGGTAGGTGGTGGGGGAAGGAGAGAGAGGTGGTGAGATTGGGGAGCGAGCCAGAGGTGGACATGCTCTGGGTGGTGGAGGGGAGGCATGCGTAGACAAGAATTGGTGGTAGAGTACGACAAAGGTGGGTGTAGGTGAGAGTCGAGTAGGAGGAGGTGAGATCCCTAGAGCTCTAGCAGGAGGTGAGGGCTATAGAGCCATAGGAGGATGCGAGGGCTAGAGCTCCTCGAGAGGGAGTAGAGAGGGCGACAGATGTTAGAGGATGTCTTGGGGAGATTCCTGAGAGAAGTTGATAGAGGAGGGTCTAGCTAGCGAAACAGGAGCTAGAGGGGGAGAGGCGGCCGGGAGGGGAGCCACAGAGACTGATGAGGGTGGAGAGGAGAGGATAGCCACAGAGGATTTGGTTGACGAGCTGAGCTGAGCAGGTTTAGAAGGAGAGAGAGGGGGAGGTGATGGACCTAGATGTACAGGTGGTGGAGCCTCTAGCAGTAGTACTGACTGCTATAGTTGATGATGAAGTGGTGTTACTGAGAGGGGCCCAGACGAGGGTATGGGTGTTAGAGGAGGAGGTGAGGAGGGCTGAGGCCAAGGTGCAGAGGGTGAGGGAGTCAGAGCTAATAGAGTTTGAGCATGTTGTGAGTCAGCTGATGACAGATATACTGGTGACGAAGAGAGAAAGAGAGGGGATACGAGTGGATATGGAGAGGATGTAGGGTGAGATGGCTTGGGTGACTTGGGATTGAGATAGATTAGAGGCCATGATGATAGTGGCTTAGATGGGAGGTCAGTCAAAGCCAATAGGAGGAGGGGAGATGAAGACACTGAGAGTTCAGGTGGCAGGACTTCTGGAGGAGAGGACAATGCTATAGGAGAGGGTATCTATAGTAGAGGCATCTTTGGAGGAGATGAGAGCAAGGGCCGAGTCCACAGAGGTTGGATTAGAGATAGTGCATCAGGAGAGAGAGTACATAGGGACAGGTGCAGGCACTATAGGGGGAGAGGGATAGTGTATAGGGATAGATGCAGGCACTATAGGGGGAGAGGGACAGTGTACTGAGATAGGTCTAGATCCTGTAATTCCAGAGAGACGTAGCAGTGGGCCGGGTAGAGAATGCCAAGAGGGATATAACACAAAGGCATACATGTGAGGGTAGGGTGATTGGATAGAGCTAGAGACTATGCAGGTAGAGAGGGAAAGGTCTATAGAGCAGATATAACTATTGACAGTGGCACAGGTGGCATGGGAGCAGGAGTGATAGGCCATTAGTAGAGAGCAGGATAGGTACAGGTATGAGCGAAATGCCGCTCAGTTCCAAGCTAGGTAGAGATGAGTACATGCACAAGGTGGCGTACTGGAGGGGTGTGTAGGAGAAGGTAGTGCCAGATCTAGTGCAGCATATAGTGCAGTATGTTAGGCAGATACCATAGATGTCGGCACTATCCCAGTCTTTAGGGACATGGACCAAGGGGTACAGTGATTTTTAGCCGACTACTTTGCGATTTGGGACTCCAGCTCATGAGTCGCAAGGGACCCCGACACACAGGGGACTAGTACCTGAGTCTCCTCAAAGGTCAGGTGTGGGTAGCTCGAGATAGGCAGAGGACAGGTGACAAGATACAGGTGCTTTTGATAGGTACCGGATGGAGGTGTAGCACATATTTTTAGAGGATGCACCTTATTTTGAGGATGGGATGTATGTGATTATGATATGACTATATTTTGGATATGGGATGGTTATTGTATTGTTTTGACGATGATATGTGATGGTTCCCATTGATATTGTGCCACACATTGTTGTGATGGATGATTTATGTTATGCATATGTATATGATGTTTTTGTGTTGATATGGATGTTGTGTTATGATGTTAATGATTTACTTATGCATGTGTGGATGATGTGATTATGGATAATGTTAATGATTTATGAATGGTAATGCACTTGTATGTATGATGTAAGTAATATGGGCCTGTTAATGATGTGTGGAAATGTATGGATGAATGATCATAATGAAGTGAATGAACCTACATGAATTAACACAATATGGATAAATGAATGGATGTAAGTGAGCCTAAATGAATTGATGCAATATGGAAAAATGAACTTAATGTATTGATGTGAATGGATAAATGAATGGATGTAAGTGGATAAATGAATGAACCTAAATGAATTGATGCAATATGGATAAATGAATTTAATGTATTGATGCAAATGGATGTAAATGGATAAATGAACTTAAATGAATTGATGAAAATGGATAAATGAACCTAAATGAATTGATGTAAATGGATAAATGAACCTAAATGAATTAATGCAAATGGATAAATGAATGGATGTAAATGGATAAATGAATGAACCTAAATGAATTAATGCAATATGGATAGATGAATGGATTTAAATGAATGTAGACATAGGTATCAATGGGTAGGCATAGGGTGTGTGGAGTGCAGTACCTATCAAGGAATGTAAGGATCCTGAGAAGAAAATTTAGTAAGAGTGAATGAAAGTTTGCACAACCAAAATTAGGACTCATAGGCGTAGGAGCAAGATTGGATGAAGGGGGAATATGCAATGAGATGAAATGCAAAATGAATTCAATTTGCCATCCTTTAGAGCATCGATTTTTGCTATAGCATGAGACATCAGGCGTTAGGGCAGGTAAGCCAAGATGGATTAATGTCTAATGCATAAAACAAACACAACAAACAAGAAGGCTATCCCAATACCCCAAAGTTGTGATGACTTTGGTTGGGCCAGGTATTGGGATAACCACAAGCACAAAGGGATGCCCCCACATAATGTAGGATCCGAGAGGAATCCTGGGGGGGGTCTACGTGGAGCATCCTAGTAGACAACAAAAATAAAAAATTCAAGAGATGTCCCTATGTTAACTAGGCAAAACACACCACAATATGAAGGATCATGGCGATCTTGACTAGTGATTATCCAAACTGTGTTCCTCAACCTTATATCCCATTGGCATGATCCAAACTATTCTAGGATCTACTGCTTCCATTAGGCATTGATCAATGTCAACCATAAAGAAGATAGTATCTTTATACTTCTCAACAATAGATGTGGGAATTCTTTCTCTAGCCTGCATCATACTCTAATTTTTTTTAAATATCCCCAGATTGAAAAAATATTTGTTTTCATGTCAGCAAATCTATAAAAGATATCTCTAATTTGAGCAGCTACCGATTTATCTTTTTGCAAATGTACCTTTCCAAATCCTAGAACTTCATTCATGAATTAAAAGAACAAACATAACAAAAAATTACAATACTTAAAGGAATTATTCTTATCCTTCTTGATTTTTCCAAGATTTTCCATCAACTGAATTCTAAGTAACTCACATAGATCATAGCCTGCATTCTCCTTTACCATCTGATATGCTGCATAAATGGCTATGCCAAATATAGAATTGTCTCAGGTGGAATGATAGATTTTATAGCCAATAACCATAGATGCAAATCTAACATCTATATCAACAATATCAACAATTTTCATTTCTCTTCTTTCATACTTAGAACCGGTTGCATAAGTAACAGTTTGATCTTTACAGACTTTAAGATCAGTAAACCATTGGAGGAATTTAAACCTGTAACAACACTTATAGCTTCTTTTGTAATCTTGAAGGGGCTGATTCAACCACATAAATTCTGCAAGAACTCGACTCAAGATATACCAGACCTATTCACTTTCTTCAAAGACAAGAAATTTAACAATATGTGTAAATCTCTTCTCTTCTAGGGTTTTGAATTATGGTTTGACATAAAAGTATTCTCCTATAATGTGATTGTTATACAAATTTAGTAGTTATGAGTTTCCTAAATCTTCAATGTTTGCGTGGATGTAAGCCCTAATATCTTCAATATGTAAGACTTAATATGGAACAAATGAAAAAACACCTAGCAGGTTTGTCTCAACATATTTGAAAGGATGCCACTTGAATTTCGGATGAGATTTGTCCTTGATATCAACTATGAATAGAGTATTCATTTTCACAAATTGATAAGTTCACAATTTTTTTCGATTTATACCTTTTCATCGGATTGAAGTTTGATTGCTAAAGGCTCCTTCACACTTTAATTCTGCCTCAATTTGCCAAAGTTCACTTTAGAGCTCTCCAAACTTCTTTTCTTCAAAATGAAAAGTGGAAAATGAAAGATAAATATTACCTTTTATCATTTCGCACATCTAACCCTTTTTTTCACAATAAATTCTTCTTACCCTAACTCATCCGATTACCCTATTTCCATGTGTTGTGAAAGATAATTCTTCTGTGGACCTCCAATACTACATAATACTCTCTCCAATAGATTCAAAAACATCTATAGAGAATCTATGCACTTATTGTACTTGTCCACATCCCGTGTCAGTTATCGATAGGGGGTTAACAGATTTTCTTGACAACTCCCCCTAGGCCAAAGGCCTAAAACTAATTCCCAGAGGAATTACTAGAAGCAAGTTCTAGTGCTGGCACATTTACTTCAACAGAGGGAATTTTCTTCACCCATTTATTCTGCATTTGCTTCATGATCACATCAATAGTGACTTTTCATTTTCCCTTAACATCCTTCTGCATGTTTTGATTTACCGAAAATTTTCTGTTCTAATAGAATCTATTAATGTGACCAAATTTGTTGTAGTTAAAGCACACAACATTTCTCTGTCTGGACCAGTTGTTTCACTGATTTTCTCTTGATTTGCATTGGTTAGAAATATTCCCAAATCTATTGCATGTATAACATCTGACAACTCTATGAAATTTTTTCATCATGTTTCTGCATTCATTTGACTTATGACCGTACTTGTTGTAGTTAAAGTACTGACCGAAGAATGATTGATCATTTGAATTAATTCTACTTCTACATTAAGAAGCCATATGACCAAATTTATTACAAACAAAAAGTAACCATTGAATCTTTGAGCATTAGGTTTTCTTATCGGATACCTTCCAGATTTGTTCATCTAATTTCCTTGCCTAAATCTCCTTTGTCCAAATCCAAAACTTTCTCCTTCCTCATATCCAAGTCCTTGCTTGTCACCTTCGATCCTTTGACTTTTAATTAGTTCATCAAGCTTGGTTGAGATAATATTGAACTTATCCTTGAATTCATTTACAGTAGCAAGCTCATCTCTGAGATCATCAATCTATTTTTCAAGCACTTCCTCATTGTTTTTAGATTGTTCCAATTCATTGTCCAAATGGCAGCATTCTTCATATTTTTCTTTCAAGGAATCTACAAGCTTCTCTTCATTCTTCTTTCTATCTTCAACCTCCTTGGTCATTCTCATCATAATAGATTCCATTTCATGCTTTAAAACTGTGTTATCTCTACTAAGATTTTCACATTCTTTTGTCTTTTCCTTAAGGGCTTGACTAAGTTGTTCATCTTCAATTCTCTTACTATCATTCTACTTAATCTGATCATAGAGTTCATTTCTCTTCTCCCCAGACTTATTGATTTTATCTTTTAAAGACAATTAATATCTTAGCATCCATGAGGTTTTCTTGAAATTTCTAAACTTCCTATTTTGACTTATCAAGATCATCTAGGGCCACCAAAAGTTGTTGTTGAAGACTGCTTGAATCGATTGAATTTATTTCCCTAATCTTTCCCAAGCTATTAAACTTCTTCCGAGGAACTAGGCTCTAATACAAATTGTTGGAATCAAGGAACACTGAGAGGGGGGGGTGAACCAGTGTTCTACAATTTTTAACTTTATTGATCTAATCCTTCAAGCATTTATAACATTCAATCAAAAGAAATATGCATGAACATAAGACAAACAACCACAACACCATAACACAAGAAATTTTACATGGAAACCCTATTAGGGGAAAAACCATGGTGGATGGCCAATCCACAATATTATCTAAGTATACTCAAAATTTTTTATAGAATGGGCATGCACTTGCATTCAGGCACACTACCTAGAGCTCACTGGTCAAAGAAGACTCACTATCTTACAAAGATAATCAAATTAAATCCATTAGAGAAATTGAATTGAGAAAATAGCATCTACCTATGCTTGATTACAGTTTTAGTTAGGCTCAACAATCGATCTTCTATCCTTCTAACTAATTATGCACTTCTACTCTATTAAGCTCAAAATCACATCACAAAATCCTTAATGCACAAGTGAAACTATGCATAATCGCTCTTCTGATATTCACAACCCGCACCAACACACTTCACATATATATCAAAATGATATGATCGATCACTCATATATATCTACAACTAGAATTTAATTGCTTGCTTGTCGGCTCAAACAAAAGTATGAAAATATATTGAAACTGTTGGCTCAATCCATGATTAATTCTTGATGCATACTATAATTGAGGATTTATTTTGCAAGATCAAATTGTTAGTAAACATGCAAGTATATTAATCAAATCCACAAATACCAATAAAATGTATAGGAATAAAAAAAAGAAATAGATGAAACGAGCCCACCAAATCCCTTATCCTCCATGATTGATTTCTATTGTACCTTATAGCTTTGCTGAAATGTAAAGAATGCCCTCAGATTGTGATGAGGAAACTTCTATGCTCTAGACTAGTCCTAAGCCAAGTGTTGAAGGATTTCCTATAAGCTATGCAAAAGAAATTAAATTCTATATGCAAGTAACTAAAATGACACAAGATCAAATTCTAAGATGCAAGATTAAGAGATGCAAGATTCAAGATTAAATTAAGAGATATCGAAATGAAGACAAAATTGGCATTTTATAGAAAGTGAAATTTTGGATGGACAGATGGGATTGAAGATTGAGAAATGCCCTAAAATCAATGGTCAAGATTCAAAATGGAAACTCTCAATTAGGGTTAGGGTAAGATTCCCAAATGAGTGGACATGATTTAATTTAAGAAATTAAATCAAGGATCGAGAATAAACGTGATAGTGAGATGAAAATTAGTAAAAATCAAAAGATAAAGATGAACAAGAAGATGAGATTTAGAAAATCAGTAATTTTAGTAATTACTTGATTTGTAGAAGAATATTACCATTTTGAATTAAAACTATTCAAAATATGGATTTAGTGACATAGTAAATAATTTATTTTAATATTATTTACTAAAAGAAGTGACAGTTAACCATGTGACGCCATTTTAAATAAATTGTTTTATTTAAAATGATGGAAATGTCAAATAAGGCAATTAAATAATTAAAGATAATTATTTAATTTAGAGAAGGTGATAGATTAATTAAATTAATTAATAAATCTATTTAATTATAAGAAGACTTTTGAGAATTAGTGACATATTAAATAAATAAATAAAATATATTTATTTAATAATCAGGAGGATATAAGTGGCAAAGATTAATTAAATAAATTGAGAAATTTATTTAATTATGAGAAAGCATTAGATAATTAGTGACACATTAAATAAATAAATAAGATCTATTTATTTAATAATCATGAAGAATTAAAGGAATGAATGATTTAAATTATGATGAATTATTTAATTAATAGTCGAAGGTGGACAAAAGACATAATTAAAATTTCATAATTATGCTAGGACGAAAAGTGCTAAAATAGTGCTTACAGGCCTAGGTCATTTTTATGTGTCTACATTTGCCCCTCTTTGTCATAATGTAGTTTATCATGTTATGGCAAAGAAAACAAGTTAATAATATGCCCCAACGAAAGTATGGAGTGCTTATGCCCCCTCGGGAAATTTTTCGGATTTTAGCCCGGGGTCAATTTTTTTTCTAAAGTGTCCTGATTAATCAATTTGATGACCAGAAAAACAACGATGTGATCAGTTTTGAAAATGGAGGACACTAAGCTAGTCAAAATTCCAGACAAAGGTGTCCAAAAGAGCCCTCAGTACAAATCTATCAGGTCAAACAATAATTTTCAACCTATAAATAAGTTGAAAAAGCCAAACCAAGTGTCATTTTCATATTTTCTATTTAGAATTTTTGGAGATCAAAGCTCAAGGAGAAGATGGTGATTCCTATGACAAACCACTATGGCTACCACATGTAGAAATTCCAATGACCCAAAGGGGAAGAGGCACCAGTAAGTACCCTATCCGACCTTTAATTTTTTTGATTTTCCTGCATTTATTAGGGTTTTGGGGGGAGAAACAAATGCGTTGCGACATAAATGTCTTCACATAAATTGAAATCACCTTCTCATTCGACACATTTGATTGTGTCATGATGCAAGTGCAATGGGTAGATAGGTTTTAGTTTAAAACTGCACAATTGCTAGGCAAAATGACGCATGTGTCAAAATGCAATGCATATGTAGTTTTCCGCGTGACATGTTGTGACGCAGGTCCAAGGCCAAATAACACAATTGTTATAAAATGATGCAATCGCCATGTGGAAATTTGCAATTACTGTAAAGCTTCACAATTGATAGATTAAATGATGCATTCATGAAATTGCGACGCAACTGCGAGATGTAGAGCCAGATGTGATATAGTGCAACACAATTGAAGTCAACATGACACAATTGCAGTTGACTAGGGTTGACCAGCATTGACCTTGTGCAGACTCTTATTTCAGATGCATTTTTGGTTTCTTAGATAGTAATAATGTGTCGAATTGCTAATCCATGTGTTCTAAACCCTGTTTCTGCTTGTGCAGAGATGTTTAGTGCCCATTTACACCCAAGAGTTTAGGCCTTCTACCTATGATTTTAGATATCAGATGAGTGATAGGGAGAGGCGACAGTTGATGAGACTAGGGTTGTACTATATCAGTTATATGCCCATAATTCAGGCAAACAGGGGGTTACTGATGACACTCTATGAGAGGTGGCACTCAAAGACATGTTCCTTTTAGTTACCTATAGGAGAGGCTACCGTTACGCTGGAGGATGTCTATCATATTCTACATATCCCTTTCAGTGGGGAGCGAGTGGTATATGATCTCCATAGAGGGCGACAGGTCCAAAGAGATATGTATAACAATGTAGGTGGTGTTAGTCTAGGCATTCATAGGTATGAGATCGGGTGGGACTTTGTGGCTGACCATTATCCATAATGGGATGCCATGCTCATGACATTGATTGCTAGAGTGTTGATTCTAGATCACTACAGAAATGGGTTTCTGATTGGATGGGGGGATGTACTAGTCCGCATGCGAGCACAGAGGACAGTATTTGCTTGGGGGCCCTACTTATTAGCCATGTTGTATCATTAGCTTCATGAGGTTGTTTACCATGAGGGACAAAGTATCAGTTGTGGTACCACATTACTTATGATCTGGGCATGGGAGCACATTCCCATTTTTTGACCATCGGTACAGATTCAATAGTTGCGTGATGGGATGCCCTATGTTTATCTATATGCTAGTTCAATTAGCCAGACTCATGTAGGAGATACTAGGTACTTGAGACATCAGATCGACACATTGATCAGCTTTGTCTAGAGGCTGTACAAAGATTGCGCCCAGTGGCCAGATGAGGATGGCCATTTGTCATTATGTAGATAGTTCAAATACCTGATTGGCCACACAATGTAGAGTCAGCGTATCATTGAGATGTACCTACCCTAGTGGGTACTATGATAGTTTGGTGAGCAATAGGTTGTGCCAATAGGTACAATAGAGTATGAACGGTCATCTAGGGAGATCGTATGGGGGTCGCTGATAGCAGTGGCATTAGCAAAGTAGTAGATAGATGGCCTGGTCACGCAACATTGGTTATGGAGAGGAGGTCCAACAAATGGAGGGACATCTACTGAGTTTGATGCCTAGTGGTAAGATTCATAGGCCCATTCCTTTGACAAATCCAGATGGTTTGGCTCCCATAGATCGTAGATTAGTTATCTCACAGGTACAGAGGGGAGGTCGGGGTGGCAGAGATGGAGGTAGACATGGTAAAGGGGGTCGGAGGTAGAGATGGTGGCCAGGGAGATGGAGGCAGAGGTGAGGGAGATGATGCGGATGGCGGGGGAGGAGGTGATGGCAGAAATAGGAGGGGTGTGAGGAGGGGTGATGGAGGGTAGAGGTAACCTAAGAGAGTTAGGCAGAGAGTGAGTGGTGCACCATTGTCACCCATCTGGGAGGAGGGTAAGGAGAGAGAACAACCAATTGGGTAGGAGGCAAAGATGGGAGTAGAGGAGGAGGTCAGAGGGGGAGAGAAGGTGGAGGTGAGAGTAGAGGGAGAGATTCCAGTAGAGGAGGGTCCATTTATAGAGCACCATCCTCTTGACATTGATGTGGAGGAGATCAACAGAGAGGAGGCGAGGGAGGAGGAGAGGGAGGAGGAGAGGGAGGATGAGGATGAGGAGGGGGAGGATGAGGCTGAGAGGAGGCTACATGAGTAGATGATTGATGGGGATGAGGAGGGGGATAGGCTACCCATTTTTCTAGCGGATGCCACTATTGATTAGAGGATTTCTTATTGTCATGGTAGATTAGATGCAGCCTTGTCTTAGAATAAGGCCTATGTAGCTGAGTTGGAGGTCACGAGAGTGGAGAGAGACTAGGCCATTATTCAATGGCAGGATTCAGACCGATGGGTGATTAAGCTCGTAGAGTTATGTGCAGGGTCAAAAAGGGATATGGCTAGGGAGCTGGCTAGGGTGGTTGAGAGTAGGGGTTGATATAGGTTACTTTATGAGTAGGTCGTTCCACTAGAGAGATGGGACCCAGGATTGTCTCAATCATACAACCAGACAAGTAGTGGCACTCAAATCCACAAAAGTAGCAGATTACATAGCAGTAGTCATACTAGTGCTGGGGGGTCCACTTCATCAGGGTAGTCATCAAGCCACAGGCCACACAGTTCACACAAATAATCATCAGGCCATGGCCATAGGTCAGGGCATAGTCACAGATCAGTGTCATCAGGACATCAGGTAGTGCAGAGCTAGCCTCCTGTCGTTGGGCCCTTGGGATCCCAGAGTCAAACTCCGGACAACACTCCCATCTAGGTTACTTTTCATGTGATGAGTCAATTGCAGCCACCTCATGATTCACCTCCACATGATGGAGGAGGCACAACATAGGAATTGCATTTTTTATATTTGTATGAGACATATATTGACATTCAAGCCTGCAAGCTCCATTTTTGGGATATCTTATGACTCTATCTTGTGACATGGTTTTTTTGAGATTATATATATGAGATGCAGTTTTGATGCGACCCATATGATTTTGTGTTATGGTGCTTTATGCTTTATCAGATGCTATGTGATGGGATGCATTTATGATGTTATGAGATGTATGGATATCGTGGTTTATGTTTATGAATGCAATTATGGATATGGTTATGTATGTATGCATTGTGCAATGTATGGTGATATGATTCCTATATGTTAATGCAAAATGACAATTATGATGTTTATATCTTAATGCAAATGGTGGTTTTATGTATGCCAAATGGATGAATGTACATGATAGTGTCATGCAATGTGAATTAGGGTATTTTATTTATGCAAATGTGAAATGTGAATATAAAATGCTCGTATGATCATGTATGCAGCTCTATTTTTGTATGTCATAGGATATCATCAGAGGATGAGAGAAGAGAAGACAAAGATGGATGTTAGTGTGGAGAAATATATGCATGTTAGTGTGGAGAAGATATGCATGTTAGTGCAAAAAAAAAAAATCCTTCAACACTTGCCATAGTACTATCCTAGTTGTTGCTCTTTAATCATCATTGGATGAAAAATGTCATGATGGCCAACAAACACTATGATATGATGTAGATCAATAGTGTGCAAGGTTGAACCATCACGTAGATCAACAGTCATAGACAAGGATGATCATGACTCATACGAGGAATAAAATTTTCCCCCAGTCATTTTGCCACAACCAACCGCAGACAGACAAGACTAATCATGGAATGTCACTGCTTCTTTAAATCCTGATGTTAGGACATCCTCAAGAAACTAGTCACATGATAGTCAACAGCAGACAAGAAAATCATCGTACTACGTCATTGCTCCTCTAAATCCTGAAGTCAGGACAACCCTGAGGAACTAGTAGTAGGATGATCATCATGATATGTCATGGTTCTTCTAACGTAAAGAACTAATATCGTGATAATCATCAAAAAGATAGAATAGTATTTGCCAAGTGAACAGAATGTCAAGTGTTGAAAATACCAATTGTTTTAATGTTGAAAATGCCAAGGTTGACAAGGTCAAAGTTTTCAAATGTTGAGTGATAGCAGATTCAGGAATGACACATCTTGAATGACGTTGATATCAAAAGGATCGATTTTCGAAGTTAGGAGAATCTACCAAAATGCTAAGTGGTGATGACAATGCTTAGGAAGGACACATCCAAAAGCATAAAGAAATGACGAGAGCTGCTTCTCAAAAGGACACATCTAAAGAAGAACCCAAATTTTGACAGGTTGATTCACCTTGATAGAATTTGACTAAATGATAGAGTTTACGACATGTCATCACTTGGCATGCAAACTTGATTGAAATGCTGATGAAATGAATTTGTTGGTAGATTGCTCATTTAAGATTGAGAGATGATTTGATTTGAATATTTTTGATGTGTGTGAAAGTGTAGTGCCATGAACACTAATGGACTAACCTAGTGCAGCCTCGAGGGCTCATCGATTGATAGCCTTTCCTACGTTGTACACTTAGATACCTCGTAGTTCAACATGACCAATGTCTTTGTCCAAAGGACAGGAGTTTGAATCATGATTTGATTTTGAAAAATGTAGAAATATTGACCTAATGTCTCAGGGATTCAAAGATGAATCTTTCCTACGTAGCAAATTCATAGAGATAACGTAGTTTAGACCAAAGATTGACTGACTTGATTGACTTGATAAGATTATGACTAACTTTGACTCTATTTTGAGATTTTGACATTGATTTGAATTTTTTTGTGTTTTCTCAAGACATTTTTCAAATTTTAGGTCTTTTTTCAAGACTTTTTAGGATTTTTATGATTTTTTTTTTTAGGACTTTTTCAGATTTTTATCTTTTTTTTTTCAAGACTTTTTCAGATTTTTAGGATTTTTTTAGGACTTTTTACAAATGCAGAATCATGCATGACACCCACTGCAGTTACATGATAAAGGTCTTGTCCCCAGATAGGTCGAGGATGATGGAAATAGGTAGACACAGGGCAAAAGGCAAGGATATGATATGTGTGATGTCAATTGATGCTAGCCATGGCTGGAATTGACAGGACTTATGACAAATGTCATGAATGTGTCAGGATGTTGTGATTATGGAAGTGGATAAAAGCCGATTAGAGTAATAGTAGATGGTGAAGCAACGATCGACTATGCATGGTGCCTGTTTGCCAGGTTTTCACCATGGTACCTATCCAAAGTGCTAGTTTCCCATGTTTTCACTATTGGATGAATGTATTTCTCTTTACTATTTTTGCCATTTTTTTATTTTTTTGGTGTCACCAAGAGGCCTATTTGCCAGGTTTTCATCAAGGGACAATTTTTTCTTTATTTTCAATTTTTTTTGTATTTTTAGATTTTAGCCAAGCTCTCTGATGCTATGTGTAGAACTTTCACAGATGTAGGCTATTGATGGGTTCTATCAACTATTCTCCATCAAGTGTGGCCAACTGATAAGATCCAAAACTCAATGTTGCAGTAATAATATAAGAACCGAGCCAATTAGGGTCAAACTTTAGAGGCTTTTCATGGTCAGCCTGATTTCTTGGATTCTACATGAGGACCAAGTCATCGATTTCAAATTTTCTCACCATTACTCTTTTGTTATAGCTTTGACAGAGACGATTTTAATATGCTTGCAAGTGATTCAGGGCATTTTGTCATCTTTCTTGTAACATTTCTAACTCATGTAGGTGAGACTGTCTATAATCATCATCATTGATCATTCCCTTCAAGGAGACTCAAAGAGAAGGAATTTCAACCTCGATGGGCAATATGGCCTTAGATCCATAGACAAGGGAAAATGGAGTGGATCCAATGGGTGTACGAATGCTGGTACGGTAGGCCCACAAGGCAGGATTAAGTTGTAGGTTCCAATCTCGATCAACATCATTGATGGTCTTCTTAAGAATGCAAAGAATTTTTTAAATGATGCCTCAACTTGATCATTACCTTGTGGATAATATGGGGTGGAGAAATGATGTTGGATGTGGAATCACTCACAGAGTTCATGAATGTCCTAATTTTTGAATGGACTCCCATTATCTGTGATGATGGATTGTGGAAAACCATACTGTCAGATGATGTAATTTAGGATAAACTTGGATATCTTCTTACCAGTGATGTAAGTGAGGGGGACGGATTCAATCCACTTAGTAAAGTACTCAGTGGCAGTGATTATGAATTTACAGCTGTTAGAGGAGGATGGATGGATCTTTCCCACAAGGTCGAGTCCCCATTGTGTGAAAGGCCACGAAGAAGTTATCAGTCTTAGCTCCTGCATAGGTGTGTGGATTAGGTCAACGTGTACCTAACATTTTTGACATGTTTTGATAAACTAAAGAGCATCTTTTTCTAGTGTCAGCCAGTAGTATCCAAGTCTGGTGACTTTCTTAGCTAAAGTTGGACTACTCGAATGAGATCCACATATACCCTCATGTACTTCTCATAAAGATGTTTGGGCTTCATCAGTGTCGAGAAAACGAAGAAGGTGTTATCAAAGCCATGGCAGTCTAGGGTGTCACTAACGATGGTGTGTCGGGCAACTTTTTGTATAAAGTTCTTTCTCTGGTTATTGGAAAGGTTGGGTGGTAGGGTTTGGAACTTAAGATAGTCATAGATGTCTTGGTACCAAGGTGAACTAGGACCAACAATCTTGCAAACCATTTTTAACTTTAAGATGTCATATGCTGACATCAATAGTTGTTCAACTAAGAACTCAAATTGTGACACATTTTTGGGGATGTCTAAGAGAGTTCCAATAGTAGCCATTGCATCAAATGCCTTATTCTATGTCCTAGGGATTTGTTCAAAGGAAATCAATTTGAAATATGTCAGGAATCTATCCACCATTCACTTGTAGGGGAGAAAATTTTCATCTTTTGTTTCATAATCATCAATCACTTGGTTGATAACTAACTGAGAATCCTCGAATACTAGCAGTGTCTAAATTTTCCATTTAATTGCGATCTTGAGTCTTGTGACCAATGCTTCATATTCTACAATGTTATTAGTACAAGGGAAGGCAATCCAAAATGCCTTAGGAATGGAATTCCCTTGTGGTGTGATGAACAAGATACCAATCCCTGAGCCATGACCAGTATGAGACCCGTCAAAATATAGTTTCCATGGTGACGTAGGCTCCACATGAAAGATAGACTCATCAGGAAAATCAATTATCAGTGGATGGGTGCATCTACAATTTGATCCGCTATTACCGGCCCTTTTATTTCCTTGAGCTCAACATATTGTATGTCATATTCACTTAAAATCATGACCCACTTTGCTAATTGACCTATCAATGTTGCCTGACTTAGAAGATACTTTAGTGGATCAATCTTAGCTACCAGGTGCATTTGGTGACTCACCATGTAATGTCATAGTTTATGTGCTGCAAAGACAATTGCAAGGCATGCACATTCAATGGTTGTATAGTTCAACTCATATCCTATCAGTGTATGACTGATATAGTATATAGCTCTTTCTTTTTCCTCATAATCATTTTGTGCCAATAATGCCCCCAGTGCATTTGTAGTTGCAGAGACATATAGGATCAATGACTTGCCTTCAATGGGTGGCATGAGGACAGGTGGTGTTAATAAATATTCTTTGATTTGTTCAAAGGCTGTGTGGAATTTGTCTATCCATACAAAGGGGATACTTTTGCATAACAGGTATTGAAATGGTTGACACTTGTCTACCAACTGTGCGATGAAACATTAGATGGAATGCAGTCTGCCCTGAAGTGTTCTAAACTTGTTGATTCCTTTTGGTGGAGGCATGTCTAGTATTTCTTTCACCTTTGCGGGATCAGCTTCTATTCCTTGTCATGAAACTATGTAGCCCAATAGTTTTCTCGAAGTAACCCCAAAGATATATTTTTTTGGATTCAAATGAACCTTGTAATCCTCTAGCCATCTAAAAAAATTTTCTAGGACCCCGAGATGATCCTTCCATTTCAAAGATTTGGCCAAAAGTTCATCCACATAATCTTCCATTTGGATATGCATCATGTCATGAAAGATTGTTGTCATAGCTCTTTGGTATGTGGTGCCTACATTCTTTAAGCCAAAAGGCATGACATTCCAATAGTATGTTCCCCATGGGCATGTAAATGCTATTTTGTTCTGATCCTCAACTGCAATGTGGATTTGGTTATAGCCCGAGAAACCATCCATGAGAGACATCTCGTACCCTGCTGTGAGATCAACAATCATGTCTTTATTTGGTAATGGGAAATCATCTTTTGGATAAGCCTTATTTAAATCTCTGAAATCTGTATAGATGTAGATTTATCCATTTGGCTTTGTGATAGGGACAATGTTGGATATCCAGTTAGCATAGTCTATTGATCTTATGAATCTAGCATCCAGTAACTCCTTTAGTTCAGCCTTTACAAGTAGTGCAATTTGTGGATGCATTTTCCGTAATTTTTGTTTGACTAGTTTTATACCCAAGATTACGGGAAGATGAAGCAATACCAATTTTGGATCAAGGATTGGCATGTCAACATATGACCATGCAAATTTAACTTTCCTTTCTATGAAGAATTATTGAAATTCAAGTTTTTCTTCTTCTGACAATGAAGTGGCCAAGAGAACCATTTTGGGATTCTTTGGTGTAGCTATGTTAACTTCTATGGTGTCTTTGATAAGCATAGCTGATTTTTTCTATGTTATGGGAAGAAATTCCAATCCTCCATCCTTAGACACCTCAGAGAGGTTTCCACCTTTGGATACATCCTTTATTTTTACTATTTTATTGTCAGAAGGCACCTTGCGGTTTTCACCTAAAGACATTTCTTTTTTAATCTTATTCTTTGTATTTTTGCGATTGGAGGATTACACAGTCTCCCTGAAGTAATTTGTACAATCTAGGTCAATGGAAAATCCTTCTTTGTGATCACCGCATGGTATGCCTTCCCGAAGTCCCATGAATTCTTCTATTGCCTCATCATTCTAAAAGATATCTATAATAGGTGGCTCTTGTTGGTCACAGTCAGTTAGTTGCAGGTAAACAAGGGCAATCCCATCATCAGTGTTGGTAAAAGATGGGGAAGATGCAGAAAATGTGCAAATTGAAGCCTCAAGTGTGAAGGAAAAGTTGTCAATTTCAACTTCTGTGTCAGATACAATGGATGGACCATATTCAAATTCAAATGAATTAAATTCATAGTCATAATAGGGCACAAAAGTATTAGCATCATGACTACTAGATGAAATTTTAGAGGCATGGATAGTAGGTTTAGGCATGTCAGGCTCATGGGTAGGCTCGGGAATGGGGTGGGATAATTTAGACAACTTATGTTCTTCTGGATCCCAAGGAATGCTTACCCATTCCTTATTTTTAGAATGACGGTCAATAGGATCAATGTTGTATTCTTGTTAGAATCGTAAATGGATTTGGCCAGGTTCTAGGAATATCTCGTCAATATCATAGTTACTAAGGTTTTTCTTAGATCCCAATTCCCATTCATTAGAGTCAGTTTCAGTAAGGGATTCTTTGCGTGTCTCAACACTTTCTATAGCCATTACATCCTCACTTGAAAGCTCATAAGTATATCGATCATCAGTTCTGATTTGTTCAAACCTTAGCCCAATGTACCTTGGTCTTACAGAGATAATGACAGGTTCTCTTCTTCCATTGTTGGCCTTTCCAAGACCACTTGTGCTGTCAAAACCCAGTGCCTTGCATATGTCATAGCCTTTTTGATAGAGATGCACTAGTAGTGGAGGTAATTCTTTAGGGTCTTTGTAGATCTAGTTAGCTATGTCAATAATGACTTCATTACCCATATTGCCCCATAGTGTGAAAACACTTTTTGGTGGAACCTTGAAAGTTGTTTTGGGCTCGACTGCGAAACATGGTCTACCATAGACTTTAGGTGGCTTAGGTATTGTGGTGATATAGTAAGCTGTATTTAGTTTGAATTCTCCATAGCTAAGGTCTTGGATCTAAAGGTCCTTACTTGGTATGGAGGCTGAGGAGGATGGTGCAGTAGAAGTCGATGGAATGGATGATTTGGTGAGTGCAGACGAGTCAATATATTTGGAAGAGGTGGAAGTTGAGGCTTCCCAATTAATGGGTACTTGGTGTTTAGTAGTGGCTCTCATATTGGTATAGTATTGAAATGGATCAGGATCTCTTGGGATAGTAATTTCAGTACCATCAAAAGGGAACTTCAGGCATTGGTGGTATGTGGAAGGAATCCTTTAGGGCAGGAATCCATGGGCGAACAAGTAATATATTGTAATGTGTGTCATGATCTAGGACTTGGCATGTTGTATCTATAATAACTGGTCCCACACGAATTGGAATTGTGATAATGTCTTTAGAAGCTTGTTATTCATCATTGTATGCCTTGATGGAAATGCTCTTGGTAGCATCCACACATGCATCAGAGAACCCAAGAGATTTAACCAATTTTAAAGAGTAGATGTTCAATCCTCCTCCGCCATCTACTAAGACTCATCTAACCTTATGTTTGTGGACAAAAACCTTGATATGAAGGGCATCATTATGAGATGGTTTGGGTGAGGAATAGTCACTGTCTAAAAAGGTAATGTGGTGAGGCGAAGTCAGATATCTGACCATGGTTTCAAAATGATTGACATCAATGTTGTTTGGGACATAAGACTCTTGTAGAACCTTATCCAAGATGGACTTATGTGCGGGTGAAATGCGGAGCAATTCAAGGATGGATATTTGAGTGGGTGTTTTGTTCAATTGCTCAATAAGGTTGAAGTCTGGCTTAGATTTTGACTGCCTAGCAGATAGACCAGGTATGGTAATTTTAGGCTAACGTGCAGAGGGACCTAGGATGGTGACCTTGCCTTTACGTGTTGTGACATTGCATTCTAGGGCCTTTTTAATGGTAATAGTATTGACACACTTGTCTTCATTAGCAACCTGCAGGTTGTTAATGATGGTACCATCAGAATAATTGAAGGTAGGATGGATGTGATTGGCTTGATTATTGTTATTCTTCATGCCAGATGAGGAGGGGTTACCAGAACCATGATCCTACAATGGGTTCTTGTGTATTGTATGATCTGCATTAGGCACAAACCATTGATCTCCTAACTCAATGGTATGGTTTTCAATAAGGTCTTGCACAATATTTCGTAACCGATGACAAGAGGAATTTTTGTGCCCTTTGACATGATGGTAATAAAAAAATTCATTATCATCCCACCATGATGGCTTGAACTGACCAGGGTCATACAATTTAGGTTCTTCCAAAGTTATGACACCATTTTGGATAAGTTTCTTTAAGACAATTTCGATAGGCTCACTTAAGGGAGTGTATGTGCATTTTTGAAATTATCGTGGTTGACGCGGCTGCCTTTGATTAAATTGAGTAGGATATTTTGAATAGCATTGGCAGTTGGTGTGGGTGTGGTCACAGGTGCATTTTGATTTTGAACTCCTTTGATGGTGAGTACATGACCTATTGCATTAATAGTTTTTGCATCAACCACACCATCATTAGTGATGTGTTTATTCTTAACCCAGTAGTTGGTTTTGTCATTGGAATTAATTGGGTTAGTGTTTGTGGTGGTGTTGATCATTTTTCCACCATATTTCAATTCACCTTTGGCGATCAAGGCTTTTTCAAGTTGCACACCCTTTTCAACAAGGTCAACAAAGATGGTACAAAAATGGACTTGTAAGCCATATCTTAGCGGTCCTAGGAGATTTTGTACAAAAATGGTGACTTTCTCCTTTTCAAGTATTTCTACTGAACATCTGCTTGCTAAGGTTCTCCATCTTTGAAAAAATGGGATAAAAGTCTCTCTTGCCTCCTCTTGGGTAAGTCTGCATAAGGAGGCAATGTCAATATCTGTGTCAATGTTATAGGCATAGTTTTCAACAAACTTGTTTGCCAATTCATCCCATGTTTTGATTCCTTTAGGTAATAGTGAGAAACACTCCAGTGCATGGCCTGTGAGACTTCTAGAGAAGAGTCTCATGAGATAGGTTTGTTTGTATGCAATGTCCATGCAACTAGTGGTGAATTCTCTTATGTGTTCAATGGGGTTTGTCTTACCTTTGTATTTAGGGAAATGTGGAACCACATATCCATGAGGAAATGGTGGCATATACAATATTGTGTCAAATGGATATGGACATAAGTCATGTGACATGTAAGATTTTTTGGTTGATTGTTGCAAGGTCTCCACTTGCGTTTGAAGAGAAGCAAGTTGGAGTGTGAGTGCCTCCAAAATTAGGTTTGTTGGTAGCATCACACATGTTGGTGATAGGTATGGATTGAGTTCCCACCTATTGTGATGAGATGTGTTTATTTGGGATTTTTTGTTGGTGAGCAAAATGAGTGTTATGATTTTGCGGTTGTTGGAAATGAGTGTTTTGATGAGGGATTTTTTGTTGTGTATGAACTTGAGAAGCATAAGTGGGGACATGGGATCCCACCATGTGGGATTGAATTTTGGGGCCTTGTTGGCTTTGAGCATGTTGATGCCCAAATTGAGTGGAAAATTGGGTGCCTTGATTGCCTTTCCCAAATAGGTAATTATGGCCTTGAGGAATGTGGGTATTTTGCCTCAAAGGAATGTTAGTATTTACCTATGAGGAATTAGGTTGGGTGCCTTGAATGACAACTATTTGTTTATTCCTCCCAAAAGGGTTTGATGAGTTGGTTGCCATAGCATTTCAAGAACCTAATAACAGGTGTGTTGATGAACTCATGGAACTAGATGAAGTACCAAAGAGGTTTGAGGTGGTTGCACCCATTGTTGATCCAAATTTTTGTGAAGGAATAGTGGATATTTGTTGGGGGATGGATTTGTATGTGGTGTTGGTTTGGGTAGATGATCCCCCAATAGATGTTGTGTTGATTTTGGTGGATACATTGGTTGTGGTGGTAGCATGACCAAGGGAGGTAGGATTAATGGTGTTAATGATGTTTTGTGATGTGGCTCCCATGGAAGTATTGTGTGATTGAGGATCAAGAGATGTTTCTCTAATAGTGTTGAGGTCAAACCCTTTTGGTAACCTAGCCCCTTGGTCAAGGAGCATGGCTAGATCTCTAGTTGAATCATTTAGAATGAGTTCTTACACAAAAGAGGCCACTTTTGGGTTTGGGGTAGCATCTTGTATGTCTTCTTCAATGAATTCCCCATTTTTGTCTCTACGGAAAAATTTGTTCAAAAGGATTGTGTGAAGAGGGTGGTAATGACATCTCACTAAATGGATTGATAGAAGAATTTCCCATGTCATTAGAAAAGGTATTCATGTCATTAGGGAATGAATTCATGTTGTTGGTGAAATTGGGAAAGTTGGTGTCTTGACCAAAAGAACCCATGGGTCTTTTCTTTCTCTATAATCTAGTTTCAACCATAAAAAGTTTTGCTCAACTTTAGAAAATGGTGGAGAATGACCTAACTATGCAAATGTTATGACACTATATATTTTTTGGGTTTTTTGGAATAAAATGATGCTATGCAATGATGGTGAGTGGTAATGCAAAATGAGACTAAAAAGGAAACTAAAGGTATGTAAATGCAAAGGAGACTACTGTAAATGGGATGAGACCAAAAGTGAAAAGACTAATGGTATGCAAAGGATTCTAAGATGCACTCACGAATGGTAAATCTAAGGAGATAAAAACTTGATCACACTAAGTTTTGGCAATGATTTAGGTTTGGAATATCAATGGACTGTAAAAAGGACTAAATGAGGACAAAGTGAAATTTCCACACTAGACTAATGAGTGGGAAATAATTCACAAAAAGAATTGACTAAAGACAAAAGGTTGATTGAGTCCAATGATAACCTACTTTTGAATGCAAAGGTTTGAAAAAGGGTGATAAGGAATCTACTCCTAAAATCTGCAAAAAAATGAGTGTCCAAGGAGATGGTAAAGTTCAACAATGCAACTAATGAAATGCAATGGGATCCTATGGTGACTTAAGAATGCTACCTATAATGTAATAATGAGATAAGTTGATAAATTTAATGTCTAGATTGACAAAAATAGTAGAGAAAAATGTGTTGGAGCCTGGTAAGGACAAAATTGAGTCTCAGTTTTGACAATGACAAGCAATTTTTTGGAGACTAGAAAATGCATCGCAGAAAATGCGTTGCGACAAAGAAAATGCATCACAGGAAAGGTGATTGCGCTGCTGCAAATGGTAAATGTGGTGTAAAATGGAAATTGTGGCATTTGGTAAAGCAATTGTGGTGAAAGAAAATATGTTGTGTTGCAATAGAATGATTGAAGCTTAGGAATTAGCACTTGTGGTCTAAAATAGCATATGTTGTTCAAAAGGGCAAATGTAGAATTTGATAGATCGATTGTGGTGAAAGATAGTTGATTGTAGAGTTTTAAGTTGCACATGCATTGCAATAGGGTGAGTGCAGCTCAAAATTTATCATTTGCGGTCTGAAATTATAGTTGCGTCACAAAAAGTTGTTTTGGAAAAAAGTTCAGCAGATTACAAAGATTTGTTTCAATTTTTGAAAGTTTGCTTCATATTTTGGAATTTATGTTCATTTGTTCAAATTGTCTGGAAACACTTGGCAAACACATGATGTTGTAAAAATGAAAAACAACCATGTAGAGAACATTTACAAAATCCTATGGCTGCAAGGACAATATTCTTATGGATCCCACGTGGATTTTACTCCAACCACATATTCTTAGCAGATAAATTCAGAAGCTTGGCCCCATGAGCTCCCCCTTACAGTGCACTCACTTCTCAGGGAAACCAAGATTCCAACATCCATGAAACTCCCATGGCAGATTGATCATCTCTACTAAAAACTGTGCAGGTGTGGGTGCCTTGGCAACGACCATTGCTGCACCAAAGAATAGAAGGTTTTTGGCCACTAAAAACAAAGTTTTTAATTCAGGCACCCATTCGAGTGGTCATACATGGGGCACAAGATTAAGCTCCATTAAGGAGGCACTCTAGTTTGAAGAGGTTAAGATCAATATGGTTTTGGGGAGTACTACTTGGTCCGTATGACATATCTGCACTCATAATCCTAGGCTTTCCCTTAGGATTCACATTTATATACTGGTTGGGAGTAGCTCAGCTAAAGAGCTTCATTGCCAATTTGAGTCACTTTGGGGTGAGTACTTTTTCCCACCAAAGCATGCCCAATTTCTAAGGCTAACAAAAGCGAGAAAACATATTCATAGTTTAATGAATCTTTGTTTAAAAATAAAGAGAGAGCACATAAATATGTTTGGCTCACACTCACATGTTTTTTTTCAGCCCAAATTGAAATGTGGAAGTGTGATAACTAACTAAATCACAAAATAGAACAAGAACTCATTCATTTTAACTATTTGTAGTGTTAGCAAACAAAGGGTTCATTTTAACCATTTGTAGTGTGAGCTAACTAATAGTTTATTTTAAACTCATGAAAAATGTGAATGTTCTTTTTAACCTCATGCAATTGCGTGATTGTTCTTTTTAACTATGAGTGAAATGCATGATTGATTATTGCAAAAAAAAAAAGATAGCCTTGGTTAGCCTCCAGCTTGACACACACTATAAAAAATAGATTAGTATAAAAAAGAACCTTAATCTAAAAAATAACTAACAAAAAAGTTAGAAATCCAAAATATAACTGGAAATTTTATTTTACCAGCCGATTGCGTCGCAACAGAGAAAATGCATCTCTTGAGTATGCACATACATCGTGTAATGTCGAATGCGGCCCGATTTATGTCGATCGTGACTCTCGATCAATCATATGCGGCTCGGTTTGTCATTTGCATCGCGTGAAGTGTTAGTTGCATCACGACAGAGCACATGCATCACGTAAGGTGTCAAATGCAACATAGCAAAGCGTTTGCGTCGCGTGATCTATCGAATGCATCATTTCATACTTGTACCTAAAAAATGACAAAAAACGTACAGAAAACTTGCAAAAATGTGTCAAAAAAAGTAGTTGGGTTCACCAATGTAATTGAGGATTTATTCTGCAAGATCAGATTGTTAGTAAACATGCAAGTATATTAATCAGATCCACAAATATCAATATAATGCATAAGAATAAATAAAAGAAATAGATGAAACGATCTCACCAAATCCCTTATCCTCCATGACTGATTTCTATTGTACCTTCTAGCTTTGCTGAAATTTAAAGTATGCCCTTAGATTATGATGAGAAAACTTCTATGCTCTAGACTAGTCCTAAGCCAAGTGTTGAAGGATTTCCTATAAGCTATGCAAAAGAAATTAAATTCTATATGCAAGTAACTAAAATGACACAAGATAAAATTATAAGATGCAAGATTAAGAGATGCAAGATTCAAGATTAAATTAACAGATTAAATTAAGATATATAAAAATGAAGATAAAATTGGCATTTTATAGAAAGTGCAATTTTGGATGGACGGATGAGATTGAAGATTGAGAAATGCCCTAAAATTAATGGTCAAGATTCAAAATGGCAACTCTCAATCGGGGTTAGGGTAAGATTCCCAAATGAGTGGACAAGATTTAATTTAAGAAATTAAATCAAGGATGGAGAATAAATGTGATAGTATGATGAAAATTAGTAAAAATCAAAAGATAAAGATGAACAAGAAGATGAGATTTAGAAAATCAGCAGTTTTAGTAATTACTTGATTTGTAGAAGAATATTACCATTTTGAATTAAAATTAATTCAAAATATGGATTTAGTGAGATAGTAAATAATTGATTTTAATATTATTTACTAATAAGAAGTGGCAGCTAATCATGTGAGGCCATTTTAAATAAATTTTTATTTAAAATGAGGGAAATGTCAAATAAGACAATTAAATAATTAAAGATAATTATTTAATTTAGAGAAGGTGATAGATTAATTAAATAAATTAATAAATCTATTTAATTATAAGAAGAATTTTGAGAATTAGTGACATATTAAATAAATAAATAAAATATATTTATTTAATAACCAGGAGGACATAAGTGGCAAAGATTAATTAAATAAATTGAGAAATTTATTTAATTATGAGAAAGCATTAGATAATTAGTGACACATTAAATAAATAAATAAGATCTATTTATTTAATAATCATGAAGAATAAAGGGATATGAATTAATTAATTAATAGTCAAAGGTGGACAAAAGACATAATTAAAATGTCACAATTATGCTAGGACGAAAAGTGGTAAAATAGTGCTTGCAAGCCTAGGTCATTTTTATGTGTCTACACATACCAACCAAAGTCGGTCATTGCATATTGAGGACCTAAATGAACATTGTCAAACACAAAAATACTTAAACAATTACCTCTCAAATATCTGCAACACGTTATATCCACGAAGTCGGCTTTCTGCACTGATAAATAGGAAATTAATTAATCGGATCTTCAAACTTGCACACCAATGAATGCACACCCTAGATAAGATAGTACATACACCAAAATATCTTCCTTGAGATTTACAACTGAAAATAATAACATGAAATCTTCATGTGAATCGATGAAAAAAAAACTGTCAGATGCTCTGTTCTTCCTTGACTGTCTTCATTCTGACTACCGGTATGATCAAATGATGATGTGCGGGTCCAATAACCAACTAGGGTTTCCATCAATGACAACACCAAATGATATTTGCAGTTTCTCTTGCCAACAACAACACCCTAATGCAAAGTCAACCTATAACACAAATAGGGAAATCTCTATCCAGTCCCTCTACTGGTTCGCCTGCACCATTGGTTTCACAAAACACATCCATCCCATCCATCATCAACCCAAATCAAAATAATCCCTTGGTCATGAGTCCCATCAACCAAGGTAATACTTTTTCCACATCCCTAACACAAGGAAATCCTCAATACATTGGACAAAGGAACATTTTAAATCAATGGACTCAAGGTCCTAGTATTCCATTATAATCTCAAAATATAATGGAACCATCCTCATCTTTCCTCACGGTCCCTATTACAATGAAAAATCAAATGGAACCTCAAACTTACATTTCTCCATCTCAATCCACCATCTTCCACAAAATGTTAAATCAAGGGAATCCCCAACCTCTCATCAACAATCTACTACCCACTCAAAACATCAACACCCAAAATCCATCACAAATGTCCCAACAACCAACTGATCCCAAAGTGTAAGCACATGCCTTAGCTTTACAACAAGCACAACAAGCTTACCAACAAGCCATCCAACAATAGAAACAAGAACAAGTAGCCTTAGCAGAACAACAACAAATAAAACAACAACCATAACAACAAGCAACCTTAACAACACACAAACAATAACAACAAGTAGCCTTAGTAGCACAACAATAGTAACAACAACAACAAGCAGCCCTAGCAGCACAACAATAGCAACAAAAACAAGAAGCAACCCTAGTAGAACAATGACAAAAACAATAGAAAGTAGCCTTAGCAACACAACAAGTAGCACAACAATAGCAACAACAACAAAAAGCAACCTTAGAAAAACAACAACAAAAATCCCAACAACAAGCCCAACAATAAGCCCTAGTGACACAAAAACAACAAGAAACCCTTGTGGCTCAAGAAAAAAAGAAAGTCTTACTAGCTCAACAGTATGCTCAACAAAAACAATAACAAAATTCCTACTATAATCCTCAATAGAATATCATCAATACCAACACATCAGGAACATATACATCAACACCTCAATCACCTTCAAAAAATCCCACACCACCAAAGACACCATACAACACTTTATCATATCATAATCCCACATATAATCCATCTGCCATCCCACAATACACAAAGTATGTTCCACCACCAAACTTTCAAGATGATCTAGCAACACAACTTAAGGCATTATCACAAGAAATGCACGATCTTTGAATGGGCAAGATAAAGAAGCCCCATACATAGAACTTATGTCCATATCCATTCAATCAAAACATCACAATGGTACCATTGCCTCTCGTTTTTGAAATCCCTAAATTCGATAAATACAAAGGGAGAGGAAGTCCTGTAGACCATGTCAAAGAGTTTAACGTTATGTGTATGGAGGTTTCCTATAATGGTTTTTATTTGTTGTGTCTCTTCCCTCAAAGTTTAACAGGTCCTACCATGGATTTGTTTTCTCAATTGCCCCCCGATATCAATTTTTTTCAAGAAATAACTGATAAATTTATTGATTATTTATCCTTTAACCTTGACATGGATGTCATCCTAGAAAATTTGTACACTCTCAAACAAAACAAAGGAGAATCTTTCACCAATTTATTGCAATAGAGGAGACAAAGAGCTAGTAAGAGAAAGTGGACCCTTCCCAATGAATAAAAAGTGGGAATCATTATAGAAAATCTAGATCTAGATCTATCCTTGCACTTAAAAATGCAGTGCATCACCTCATATGATGAGATTTTCCCTAGATCTCTTAACATTGAGAGAGCTCTAATCTCATAGGGAAATACTCAAGCTTGCAATTTCCCATCAACTAGTTCAAATGGAAAGCCTCGTGTCTAGGGTAAGAACACAAATGTAACCATTGATAGCATGGTAGATGCTAAGGTATTGCTAAGTGCTCCTAAACCAAACAACAATCAAGTTGCTAACATTCAACCAACTGTGTAGCAACCAACACCTCCTCAAAACAATTACATCAACAACACTAAAACACAACAAGGATGAACCCCTAAAAAGAACAACTATCCAAAATGCAAGTACACACAATTTTCAGAACCTATTGAAACTATCATGAAGAAATTGGTAGAGTCAAACCTAATAATGCTTCCAAAATTTAAAAAATACCAAGAACCACAAGAGAAACCATCCTGGTACAATGAGAACGATCGTTGTGACTTTCACAAAATCAAAGGACACAAAATGGAAAACTACATGAGGCTCAAAAATATCATCCAAGACCTTATAGATAATGATACCATATCTGTCAAGGTACCGACCAAGAATCAAGATCTTAAGATATACAAGAATCCTATGCTAGATCATAGTAAAGGGAACAACACCGGAAAAGGTAAAGATTACACAAACGTACAATATACCTATTCCAACGTGGTTGCTTCCTGTGACAATGCCATTACCATTATCACCATCAAAGGGCCTAGTGTAGAGTGTGGAGTCACCACATGACATGGAAAAGTCACCATACAAGGATTCCCATCTTAATCTAGGACACATCCTACTTTGCCAACATCAAATCCTAGCAAGTATAATTTCTTAGATCAGCTTAAGAAGACCCCCACACAAATTTCAATCCTAGAACTATTGAGGCTATCCACCACATAGGGAAATCTTCTCGACAACTTTATTAGAATCACCTGTCCCCGAGGATATTGATACAAATTGGTTTCAAGCTATGCTAGGGCATATTGCTAATCACCTTCCCACCTTCTCAGAATAAGACCTGCCATCACAACCATCTCATAACCATGCTTTACACCTTGAGGTCGTTATTCATAAGAATAAGGTCAAAAGAGTATTTGTAGATGGAGGTGCTGGTCTAAACATTTGTACCCTTCATTTGATCAAGAACCTAGGATATTCAGAGGATACTATTAAGAAAGAAATGAGTACCACCATCAGAGCATATGATGACCATGAGCGAGTATCACAAGGCATCATTGCACTACCCATCCAAGTGGGACCTATCATTGTAGAAACTACATGCCAAGTATTATACCTTCATCTTCCCTATGAAATCTTACTTGAATGACCATGGATCCATTCCCTAAAAGTTGTAGCTTCGACCTATCATCAATGTGTCAATTTTCTTTTCGAAGGTAGAGAAATTACCATCCATGGAGATCCTTAGCAATTTTACTACTACAAGAATCTTGAGGCTAAGTTCTATAAAATCCCCCAAATACCCAAGAATGATTAAGTACCTACACCATCTTCCTCACATGTTAACCCATCATCCCTTGCATCTACCTCAGAAGCGAAGACACCCATTGTGCAGAACATTCCCAACATCAAAGCAATGATCTGAGATGATCGTTATGAAACTATAAGCTAATGAAGAATACCTTTGTCTTGGGATAGCTACCTCTTTCTCCTTAATCCCATGGGAAACCCACATCTAGCAACAAAGAACCCAAAATAATCAAGATGGTAGCTACTACCTTCACTAAGTGGGGGGATATGAACCAAGAAGATATCAATGAGGAGGATGTCTCTAAGCTCCTCTAACAGGATGAATGACCTATCCCTATTCTTCCCATGGAGGATGAAAATAAAGGCCTACAACGAATGAAGGGATGGGGATATAACAATAATGAGAAGCTAGGACAAAATGATAATGGTTTTCTAGAACCCATCATTCTTGAAAAATTTCTAAAGAATCTAGGCTTAGGTTATACTACTAGTAATGTACCCTTATTGGCAAAGGTACTTTCGTTAAAAGGGCTAAGGATTCCTCTTGGTTAGCTACATCATGTGATACCACCTTAGATGACTCCCCCCTTGATGTTGTTGACATATTTTAGAAAAACTCCCTCTTCATGATATCCATAACATCCTTTGCTTTGAGCAATCAACCAACTGAACAATGCCTAGTATACCCACAACTCATTGAATTGGACTAACAAGGACCACCGATTCTAGATTTATTAGAAAATGATGAAGTGATCTTAGAATTCATGGGACTCCATGACAACTTACCATGGTCCAAACACAAAGAAGGTTTTGACATAGAGCTAGAAACAATAGCATACTATGGGGAGACAATTGAATCCTTTGGTTGCAAAATTAACGAAATACAAATAACATGCAAATATTTGAGTGAAATCTACATTGTGGCACTTTCTAATCCTAAAATAGAAAAAATAAAGGACATATCTAAGGGTGAAAACCTCTCAGAGGCACCCAAGGATGAGAGATTCAATCTCCCCCTTAGCATGATACATCCACAGAAGTCGGCAGTTCTAGAAAAAAAGGCCACTCCAGTTAATGTGGGAAAGAAGAAGCACCCAAGATCACTTTCTACACCGAATCCTTGTTAGATAAAGAAAAGAAGCACCTAACAGAGTTCCTAAAAAAATAAGTGCAAAATTTGCATGGTCATACGCAGATATGACAGGGCTCGATCTATAAGTTGTTGTGCATCATCTAGCAGTCTATCTTGAAGCTAAGCCAGTGAAGAAGAAATTAAGAAAGATGCACCCTCAGATAGCACTTTTGGTGAAACTTGAGTTACAAAAGCTCCTTGACATTGGATTCATCTGACTGATTGATTATGAGTGGTTTTCAAACCTAGTACCAGTCTCAAAACCCATTGGGGGCATCCGAATATGCATAGATTTTAGAGACTTAAACAAGGCATATGCCCAAAGGATGATTTCCCTCTACCTAACATCGACCTCATTATGGACTTAACAACTGGGCATGAAATGTTGTCACTCATGGATTGTTTTTCAGGCTATAATCAGATCATGATCACCAAGGAAGATCAATACAAAACTACATTCACTTGTCCATGGGGAACTTATTGTTGGAACATGATGCCATTTGGGCTAAAGAATGCTAGAGAAACCTATCAAAGAGAAATGACCCTCATATTTCATGAAATGATCCACAAAAAATCAAAGATTATGTGGATTATATTTTGGAAAAATCAAGGAAAACAAATGAGCACATAGAAGTCTTGGGACCCATCTTTGATAGACTTGAAGAATACAAAGTAAGACTAAATCCAAAAAAGTGTCTTTGGGGTCACATCAAGAAAAATTCTTGGCTATATCGTCTCACAAAGAGGGATAGAAATTGATCCAGTAAAATTGAAATCCATCCTAGACATGGAACTGCCACAAACATTGAAGTAGATGAGAGGGTTACAAGGAAGATTGTAGTCCATCAAGAGGTTCATAACACAACTATCAAATAAAATCCACCCTTTTTCACATCTTCTCCATAAAGAAATAGCTTACAAGTGGGATGAGAAGTGCGATAAGGATTTCCAGCAGATCAAGGACTACCTATTAACACCTTCAGTACTCATACCGCCGATACCGAACAAACCATTGATCTTATATATCTCAACAACATCTGTAGCACTATGAGCTCTTCTAGCACAACATGATGAATATGGAAAAGAAAGAGCTATCTACTATATCAATAGGACCTTGGTGGGATATGAAATGAAATATTCATCTATTGAGAAAGCATGCTTAGAAGTGATTTTTTCTTCACAAAAGTTCATACACTACATGTTGCCACACCAAATTAAGCTCATTACAAAGATCAACCCATTAAAATACCTGTTATCCAAAGAAACTGTCATTGGGTAAATGGCCAAATGGGTAATGATCTTATCTAAATTTGACATAGAGTACATGGAGTGCAAGGAAATCAAAGGACAAGTAATCATAGGCCAGCTAGTAGAGGCATCTATATATGCAGAAAACCCATTGATATCAGAATTCCTTGATGAATCAGTGTTCCTTGTCAATCTCACAGATCAGTGGAAAATGTACTTTGATGGATCATTCACTCAAAATGGATCAAGAGTGGGTATTCTTTTCATCACCCCTCAAGGTGATTGCATTCCAAATTCATATAGACTATCATTTCCATGTACTAACAACATTATTGAGTATGCAACCCTAATCACAGGTCTAAGGATAATAGTTCAGTTGTAAATACAAGAGATGAAAGTCTACAGAGACTCCTAGCTGGTTATCAACCAAGTCAATGATGACTACCAAACTAAGGATGGTAAAATTACTCCTTATAAGAAGATGGTGGGAAATCTCAAGGAACTTTTCATTGATATAAATTTTGAGAAAATTCATCGCATGAATAATCGAGCAACATATTTTATGGGAATAATTGGATCATTATCATACATGTTGAAGAACATCCTCGAATGCGAATTCTTGGTAGAACAACTTCTCATACCGACTTTTGAAATCCTTGAATATAAATTTGTGTGTGTCATTGTTGTTCTTGGATCCTTGTGGTATCATGACATATTCATCTACCTAAGTAAATGAACCCTCCCATCTGATATCACCTCCAACCTTAAAAAGATCTTTGTCAAGAAGGCATCCCGATTTGTGATCCTAAGTGATACCCTTTACCGTTGAAGCATCGAAGGGACATTACTACAATGTCTTAACCAAGCGGAAGCCTCGACCACTTTAACAAAAGTTCATGATGGCATATGTGGATCCCATTCTAGTGGTATGAATTTAGCTAAGAAACTATTGAGGACAAGGTACTATTGGCCAACTATGGAAAGAGAAGCCCACTGGTATGTGTAGAAATGTGTCTAGTGTCAACAACAAGGAGATCTGATTCATGCTCCAACTCAAGAATTACAACCAATGATCACACCCTGGCCTTTCTCATAGTGGGGACTTGATCTCATAGGAAAGATCACTCCAAACTCATCCAATGGCCATAAATTTACCATAACAGTTACTAAGTACTTTACCAAGTGGGTTGAAGCCATTCCTATGACCTATATAATGCGGAAGAAAATTGCTAAGTTTATCTTGAACTACCTAATCTATAGTTACGGTGTTCCACAAACCCTTATGTCAGACAATGGAGCACCCTTCAACAATTAGGATATGAAAGAGCTATGTCAAATATTCAACATCCAACATCGATTGTCTACCTTGTACTACCCCCAAGGCAATGGTTAAGCAAAGGCTACAAACAAGACCATTATGAAGATCCTAAATAAAATGGTCAATGAAGCTAGTCGTGATTGGAATTTGTAGTTAAATCACACTCTTTGGGCTTATCGAACTAGTATTTGCATTCCAACGAGTGCAACCCCTTTCTCCTTGGTCTACAGATCAAAATCCATTCTTCCTATTGAGGTTGAGCTCCCATCACTATGAGTGTCACTACAGAACCTGATCACCAATGAAGAATACATAGTATCTCAGCTGAATAAGCTAAATTTCTTGGATGAGCATTTTCTTGAAGCTCTTAATCACTTGCAAGCATATCAAAACCAACTGAAACAAAGCTATAACAAGAAGATCAAATGTCAATATTTTTAGGTAGGGGATCTTGTGCTAAAGTAAAATAAGAAGAATCTTCTAGATTAGGACAATAAAGTTTGATCCTATCAGTTGGGTCCCTTTTTCATCACAACAAGCTATGGATCAGGATCATATCAATTGTCAACACCTGAAGGTGAACCCTTGTAGGAACCAACTAATAACTTACATCTTAAAAAAATTTATGCCTAGTCTTGAAGGGTGTAAAACTGAAAATACAAAAAATAAAAAAATGATCAAAGTCCAAAAAAAATGTGAAAAAGGATTGAAAAAGTAAAGAAAAAAACAATCTCTAATGAAAACCACTTCAGTAGCACTTTGGGCAAGTCCCTTGGTGAAAACCTATCAAACAGTCACCTTGCGTAAATAAAGAACCTCCATATATTCTTTGGCTCTTTATCCTATCATTCTTGGCATCACATCCATTCATTACATCATTTTTCATCCTCTTTATTCCATCACCCATCTGTTTCCTTATCATAGCTTGATGTTGTGAAGTATTGCATCCCCTTAGTACTACTTGGCATATTCCAAAGGTCAGTTTGTCCTGCCTATATCGAGGTAGTCTATCATATCACACTAGGGGAAATTCATTATGAATCAGATTGGGTTCTCGTATATCTTAAGTTTATTGGAAATCTCATCAAAAATCCCAAAAATATTTGTAAAATGTTCATCAAAAACCCAAAAGCATAAAAAATCTTGTACAACTAAAATCTAAAACATCCAAAACACATCAAAATCCATAAAACGGTCAAAACATTGAAAATCCAAAAATAGTGCCCTATCGAACTATGGGTCTCTGAGCTTGAACATAGGCAAGGCCATCATTGATGTGCCCCCAAGACACCTTAGGTTAGTCCTTTAGGAGTCCATCATAATAAATTGGCATCCCATCAACTATTCATATCTCATCTACAATAAGTCAAGTTAGTCGAACTAGAAGGCTTTTATGTGTATAACATAGGCAAGGCTAATCTTTCATCAGCCCCTGAGGCCCCTAGGATAGTCTTTTAGGTTAGGTTCTTGGTCAAAAATCTTGAAAATCCCTAAACATTCAAATATCTTGAGAAAACCCTAAAAAGCCTCAAATAACTAAAAACAAAAACATTCACATAAACTTTCAAAAAGACCAAAAACAACCTCAAATCATTTTTAAAATACCAAAAACATTGAAATATTCCTGAAAAACCCAAAACCATCCATCCCATTTCACTTTCACCTGCAATAAAACTTCACCCATAATAAAAGAATTATCATCTTCAACCTTTGAAAAAACAAGTAGAACACAAGTATTGCAAGTCATAAAATGAAAACCTAAGTGCCAAAAGCTAAAGTCTAGATCATTGGTAAGCATGTTAGTGGAGTTTGTATCAACAACTTATCACACACTTTATCCTAATCAAACCATCTGATCAACATTTCCTAGGATGTATCCTTCTTGTGATAGACATCAACATCAGAAATCACCTTAGCTACATTTTACAATGGCAAGAGATATAGATAACACTAAATATTTATCTTTAATCTTATTTTATGATTTATCTTAATGAACCATTTCGAGTACCTCTCAATGTTATTTGTTAAAATGATTTAGAGAGAAAGGAATGGGGCATAGATCATTATCTTTCATTTTTTGTGCTTGTGGGTATTGTTATAAAATAATTTTGACGCATAATTGCTTAGTTGTGTGTAGAGAGGTTGTTTAGTGTACATGGTTGACTATTGTGTATGCTTTGGTCCGATGTATTCAAAGCTTCTAACCTGCATTCCAATGAGTTTTCCATATGTCAAGGTGTGAACAAGAACTATCCTATCTATTTGTAGAGTCAAATTCTATTACACTAGATACATTGCCATCATGGTTATTAGTACCTTGATGCATCGTGTCGATTGTTATATAATAAATAAGGAACAATGGAAAATCCCAATCCCAAGATATGAGAAAATCATCATCATCATGCATGTATCATCACCATCTCTAATAAAGTCTTAGTAGATCCTAGTGTTGAAAGTATGGATGTGATGGTGGTGTTGTCATTAATGTTTTCATTGATGTCAACATAGTACAGGTGGAGTAAGTTGAGTATTTGCCAGGTTCTTTTGAGAAAATTTGAGAAATAATGAAAGCAGTGTTGAAGTGTGTTCTAAGTGTGCTCTAGTATTGTGGTCGAAATTTCTTCTATGTTGATCTTATACCTATGTGGATCTGTAGGTTTTTTCATAAGCTTTAATGGATTATATACTCTGAGTTTCAGCTTCTTGGTCAACGAAGAGTAAAAGTTATGTTGACCAGTGTGTGAACTGGTTTGTCAGAGTTATCTGGTTATGGACTGGGAGAAATGTTCTGGCTCCACAGTCTTTTGATATTTGGTTTCAGATCTTTTGGATCTAGGAGATGACTCTTTTTGATGATTTTTGTGTTCAGACAAATTTTCTTGTGGTTTGGCACTCCGATAGACCTGCTCCAAAGCTCTTGTGTTTTTTCTGGTTGTCTTGGTTGGACTGGTGAAGAGTTTTCTATGAATAAAGTTTGTTGAAGTTGTTGTGGATGTGTTTGAATTGTTCTTAGAGATGATGATATGTCTGGTGAAGCATGTTGAGCAATCTACGTGTGATTATCTTGCTAGAGATGTGCATACTTCAAAGATCATCGGTGTTTTCATTGGGTTTGGCCGACCTGGTGTTTACACGGTACATTATGCTTTTGCATCAATTTGAGAAAGTGTGTGCATGATCCAAGATATTGTTTGGTTCCTAAAGTAAATATGTATTTGGTCCTCTCACATTCTTATCCACTATGAGAATGTTGAGTAGCCATGTAATTTGAAATTGTACTGCCAACCTTTGTGAATGTTTCTAAGGTTGAAGATGGTATAAAATTGAATCAAGTTGTAGTGAATTAATCATCCATCCATCTTTCGATTCAAGCAATAGAAGAGTGTGCAAAAAAGTGCAAAAAGTAGAGTGTGGAAGAGCGAATCAAGGAAAAAATACTTTATTGTATATACAATCTTCTTATCAAGTTGTGAAGTGTGTGGAACTCCTAGTGGTATATCTTTATTTATCTCTCTGTATTTTCTATAGGCAGTGAGCCTCTCTTTCTAGATAGTCAGTCCTAAGGTAGTGAGCGCTTAATCTGGGTAGTGAGCCTTTGTATCTAGGTAGTGAGCTTGTGTATTTGGTTTTTTCATTCTACTATATTATGAGTTAATCCTCGCCATGGTTTTTCCCTCATTTGGTTTTCCACATAAATCTAGTGTCTCTAGTGTTGTGTTTCTATTGTTTTCATTCCATGTTCACACTTAATAATAGATTGAAGATAAAGTGGAACTGATTAAGGTTATAAGTAAAGTGATTTGATACAATTGATTAACCCTCCCTCTCAGTAATCTTGTGAATTTCAACAATTGGTATTAGAGCTTTGGTTCCTTAGTGAAAAGCTTAACCACTTGAGGTAGATCAGATGGCGCACAAGTTGCAGCTTCCTATTTTTGATGGAGTTGATTATAGTGACTGGAAAGAATAGATGAGGAGTTATTTGATTTCACTTAGTTTCAATACCTAGAAAGCTATGGAGACAAAGTATGTGATCAGCAACTAGTCCTCCCTCTACTGATGAGATTACAACTTTTGAAGAGAATGAAAGAGAAAGGTATGCTCTCTTTAGTGCTTTATCTAAAACTGAAAGAATAAAAGTTATCTCTCTGGCTACTACTTATGAAGTATGGAAAAAAATGAAAGATATTTATGAAGGGAATGATAGAGTAAATTTTTCAAGGAAACTAACTACTAAGCAAAAATTTGAGAACTTGAGAATGGAAGAAGGAGAAGACATTGCAAGCTATTATCAACGATTTAAAACTATAGCAACTGAAATCAAGAATCAAGGTGGTACCATGGTAGATGAAGATATAATTGAGAAGATCTTGATGACCTTACCTAATAATTACAGTGACAAAGTATCTACTCTTGAAGAACAATATGATCCAAAGATATTTACTAAGGAGTATCTATTTGGTGTCTTGACTGCATTCGAGATGAAATTTTTTGCAAGAGATATTGAGAAGACTGAAACAACCTTTAAAGCAATGAAAATAGGAGATTATGATGATGATGATGATGATGATACAAAATATCTAGAAGCAAATTTCACAAGGAGATTGAAGAAAGGTACTAGTAAATACAAAGGTAAGCTGCATTTTAAGTGTTTCATTTGTGGAAATATTGGTCATTATGCATCAATATGTCCTAATAGATTTACACAAAAGAAGAATAAGGATGGTAATAACAATAATTACAAGGATAAGAATGATAAGAAGTTCAAGAAGTTGTATTATGTCAAGGAATATGCAAGAATTTTTGATGATGAATATGAGTTTGAGGAAGATAAAGATGAATGCTTGTTTCTAGCCTTGGAAAAGAAATGTGCAAAGGAATTTGTTCTGGAGAACAAGAAGGATGAAACAAAAGGTACTCTAGTGACTGTTTTCATGCCAGACAGGATGAAGACATAATCTATTAAGTGTTGGACAAATATGCAACAAAGGTTTTAAGCTTGTGTTTCAGGATAATACTTGTGAGATCAAAAAATGATTTAGAACTATGGTAGCAGCTAGAAGAACTCATGGAAACATCTATAAACTTAAAGGTGGTGATGATCAGTGTATTATTTCTTAGATCAATGAGAGTTAGCTCTAGCACTAGAGAATGGGACATGTGAATTTTGATAATATGGTTAGGATCAGTTCTAGGGATGTTGTGAGAGATCTTCCTAGAATCACTAATCCTTCTAATTCAATATGTAGAAGTTGCCAAATGGGGAAAAAGATAAGAACCAATTTTAAAGTAAAAGATCAATCTTCTACTCGAATGCTAGAATTAATCCATATAGACCTCTATGGTCCTAGAAGAATAGGAAGCTTGAATGGTAATAGATACTTTATGCTTTTAATTGATGATTACTATAGTATGACATGGGTTACATTTCTTAGAGAAAAGACTCAGGCTCTTGATAGATTCAAGGTGTTTAAGGAAAGAGTAGAAAATGAGGCAAACTTGAGAATTAAATTCTTAAGATCTGATAGAGGTGGAGAGTTTACATCTAGTGATTTCAATGCATTCTATGAAGAGGATGTCATAAAAAGACATTATTCTACTCCTAGAACCCCACAACATAATGGAGTTGTAGAGAGAAAGAATTGTACTATGCAAGAGGCTACTAGAATCATGATGAAAGAATCAAATGTTCCTAATGTGTATTGGAGAGAAGCTATTCATACTGCTATTTACATTCTTAATAGAGTTCAAATCAGAGGTAACAAAAGTAAGACTCCTTATCAATTGTGGACTGGTAGGAATCCTACTATGAAATATTTGAAGGTATTTGGTAGTAGATGTTAAATTAGAAGAGATGAAGAAAATATTAGAAAATTTGATGCTAGATGTGATGAATGAATCTTTCTTGGATATTCTAACAACCACAAGGCTTACAAATTTTTTAATAGGAGACTAAGGAAAATCATTGAAATTACTAATGTGAAGGTTGATGAAGCTATGTATAGACCAATGGAAATAATTGAAGTTGAACCTAATGATCCTATCTGTGAGAAAGTACATGAAGAGAAAGAACAAAGTGAAGAAGAAAAAATTCCAAAACCTACACCCAAGACTCCTAAATATGTTCAGAGAAATTATCTAGAGGAATAAATAATTGGAGACAAAAGTGAAGGAGTGAAAACAAGAAGAAAAATGGTTGAGGTAAACTTGTGTTTACTTTCTAATATTGAACCTAAGACTGTGAGTGAAGCATGTAATGATGAAAGCTGGGTAAGAGCTATGAAGGAGGAATTACAATAGATAGAGAAGAATGAGACATGGGACTTAGTCCCTAGACCTACAAACAAGAATGTAATTGGTTCGAAATGGGTATTCAAAAACAAACTAAATGAAGATGGTGAAGTGGTAAGGAATCAAGCAAGACTAGTATGAAAAGGATATTCACAAGTTGAAGGTATATATTTTGAAGAAAATTTTGCACCTATAGCAAGAATGGAGACGATTCAAATATTCTTGGCATTTTCAGCTCATAAAGACTTCAAGGTATATCAGATGGATGTCAAGTCTGCATTTCTAAATGAGGAACTGGAAGACGAAGTATATATGGAGCAACAAGAAGGTTTTTCACTGTCAAACAAACCAGACATGGTTTGTAGGTTAAAGAAAGCATTATATGGACTGAAGAAAGCTCCTAGAGCTTGGTATGCTAGATTGGATAGATACTTGACAAAGTAGGGATTCAATAAAGGGTCCATAGGCAATAATCTTTACTTTAAGGTTGAGAAAGACAAGATGTTGATAATTGTGGTATATGTTGATGACATCATCTTTGGTGGAAATGAAGGTACGTGTAAGAAGTTTTTTGAAGAGATACAAATATAATTTGAATTGTCTATGATTGGTGAACTGAATTTCTTCCTTGGACTTCAAGTAAATCAAATTGACAAAGGGATATTCATTTCACAATCTAAGTATGTTAAGGAATTGTTTAAGAAGTTTAGAATGGATGACACAAAATCGGTTTATACCCCTATGGTAACTGGATGTAAGCTAACTAAGGAAGATGAATTTGCTAAAGTTGATCAGAGCATGTACATATCCATTATTGGTGGACTATTGTATCTTGTTGCTACTAGACCTGAAATTATGCATGTAGTATGTTTAGTTGCAAGATTTCAAGTAGAACCGAAGGAAGCACATGTTACAGCTGTGAAAAGGATATTCAACTATCTTAAAGGAAATCTAGAATATGGGCTATGGTATGTGAAGGACAATGATTTCACATTGAATTCCTACACTGATGTTGACTGGTCTGGATGTGTAGATGACCAGAAGAGTACAAGTGGAGGAGCATTATTTCTTGGAGGAAGATTAGTTTGATGGTTGAGAAAGAAATAGGATTCAATTTCTTTATCCACTGCAGAAGTAGAGTATATTGCAGAAACATCCTACTATACATAGGTACTTTGGATGAAGCAAACCTTGATGAACATAGGTGTGGTGAGTGATGAACCTATCTCTATATTGTGTGAAAATACAAGTGCTATAAATATTTTAAATAATCTGGTGATGCATACTAGAACAAAGCACATATCTATCAAGTATCACTTTTTGAGGCAGAAGGTGTTAAGGAATGAAGTTAGAGTTGAATATGTACCTACCAAGGAACAAGTTATAGACATATTCACTAAGGCCCTTCCGAAGGATACTTTTGAGTATCTCAAAGAGAAGTTAGGGGTTATTACCCCTCCTTCTTTGAACTAAGTGCACATGGATGTGCATCAATCCAGTGGATTCACATACCCTTTTGTTCTAGACTGATGATTGAGGTCTACTCCTCAGGGGGAGTAGAGAAGTGCATTGTTGTAGTATGTGATGTGGGTGTACTCTTTAGGGGGAGTGAACAAAGCTTTATATGGAAATAATTTCCTTTTCCATTGATGTCAAATGGGGAGAGAGATCATGTGAAAATGGGAGAGAGATCATGTGATATCTTTATGCTTGGAAGGTTGTCGCTTCTGAAAAGAATGTATGCTATCTTTAGTGGTTTTTCACATCATGTGTTGCCATCAATGACAAAGGGGGATATTTTTGCAATTATGGATGTGTTTGGTGGTTTTTTCATTAATTTTTTCATTGATGTCAACATAGTTCAAGTTGAGTATTTACCAAGTTCTTTTGAGAAAAATTGAGAAATAATGAAAGCAGTGTTGAAGTGTGTTCTAAGTGTGCTTCAGTATCATGGTCTATATTTCTTCTATGTTGATATTATACCTATGTGTATTTGTAGGTGTGTTCATAACCTTCAATGGATCATACATTCTGAGTTTCAGCTTTTGGTTCAATGGAGAGCAAAAGTTATGTTCACCAATGTGTGAACTGGTTTGTCAGAGTTATCTGGTTATGGACTAAGAGAAATGTTTTGGCTTTTCAGTCTTCTGATATTTGGTTTCAGATCTTGTGGATCTAGGATATGAATCCTTCTAATTATTTTTGTGTTTTGAAATTTTTTGTTGTGGTTTGGCACTCCAGAAGACCTGCTCTAGAGCTCCTATGTTTTTGCTGGTTCTCCCAGTTGGACTAGTGAAGAGTTCAATATGAATAAAGTTTTTTGAAGTTGTTTTAGATGTATCTGAGTTGTTCTCAGAGATGATGAGATTCCTAGTGAAGCATGTTGAGAAATCCACTTGTGATTATCTTTCTAGAGATGCACATACTTCAAAGATCATTAGTGTTTTCATTAGGTTTGGCGAACCTAGTGTTTACACGGTACATTATTATT
The DNA here is from genome assembly GCA_007115665.2 of Sequoiadendron giganteum. Lineage (NCBI taxonomy): Eukaryota > Viridiplantae > Streptophyta > Pinopsida > Cupressales > Cupressaceae > Sequoiadendron > Sequoiadendron giganteum. Next base: position 579,345,730 of record CM021109.1, read on the forward strand.
TTCCATCAATTTGAGAAAGCATGTACATGATCCAAGATGTTTTTTGGGTCCTAAATTAAATATGTATTTGGTCATCTCACATTCTTATCCACTACGAGAATGTTGAGTAGCTAACCTAGTTTGAATTTGTAATTTGAAATTGTATTGCTAACCTTCGTGAATGTTTCTAAGGTTGAAGATGGTATAAAAGTGAATCAAGTTGTAGTGAATTAATCATCCATCCATCTTTCGATTCAAGAAAGAGAAGAGTGTGTGAACAAGTGTGATTCAGAGTGTGGAAGAGAGAATCAAGGCAATAGTACTTTATTGTATCTAGAATCTTCTGATCAAGTTGTGGAGTGTGTGGAACTCCTAGTGGTGGATCTTTATTTATCTCTTTTTATTTTCTATAGGTAGTGAGCCTCTCTTTCTAGATAGTGAATCCTAAGGTAGTGAACCCTTAATCTAGGTAGTGAGCCTTTGTATCTGGGTAGTGAGCCCTCTAGCTGTGAGCCTCTATATCTAGTTTTTGCATTCTACTATATTGTGATTTAATCCTCACTGTGGTTTTTCCCTCATTGAGTTTTTCATGTAGATCTAGCGTCTCTGGTGTTGTGTTTCTATTATTTCCATTTCATGTTCACACTTAATAATAGATTAAAGATAAAGTGGAATTGATTAAGTTTATAAGTAAAGTGATTTGATACAATTGGTTCACCTCGTCTTAGTTGTCTTGTGTATTTCAACACATAGACTTGTTGGATCTTTTGAATAAATCATCAAAATCAATGGTCATTCATCTTATTTCTTCTATCTTCTCTCAACGCTAACCTAGTATCATGACAAAAAAAATATCATCAATGCATCCATCTTGCATTCACAAATCATTAGCATGCATACATCTTGCATAATCATAGCATATCATAAAATGTACATCCTACAACATCATTATCATTTAATTTATGATGAATAATATAGATTTGTTATTCTAAGCATCTTAAATCATTGCACACATATCATAAACATACATCAGATTATCATGTCATAAACATGAACATCTGCATTATCCATACATACATCCATATGCATAAAAAAATACAAAAAAAAAAATGCATACATATCATTTGCATAAATATATCATCCATCCCATAACATATCATAAAAAGATACTAAAAAAGAAGGGCATTCATCCATTGCATTGCATTACATCACATATCACATCACATATATTGCATAAGCATATATAAGCATATCACATCAAATTGCATCATATCAAAGTGCATCCATACATCCATAAGCATGAAATAAAGTAAACATCACATCATGAATCTGTATCATCTCATATATATGTGTGTCTGAATATGTGGGAACAAACTAATAAGCTAAAAAAATACACCAATGTGACATTGTATCAAAGAAATCTAATTTAAAGATAAACAAACTCTAAACTCAGTAGATTCTTCAAAGAAGTCCCATTGTCCTCTATCTCCAAGGATTCATTTTAAGTTGCTTGCTCTCAAATTGTGTAAGAAAAAACTCAACAGAATGACAACCTAGAGAATGAGATAATATGCAAAATGCATTCTTATGCTAAATGATATGAGATAAATCTATGCTAAGATATGAAACTAAACAAATTATGCAAGATATTCTACCATGATTGTTTATGCTAAAATGATAAAGCTAAGATGCTATGCTCAAGAAATCTAGGATATAAGATTGCTAAATGCTTGATAATGCAACTATAATTCTCATGTTATGCAACTAGATTATATTATTTTCAAAGCACAAAGAGGTTATATTTATAGACTTTTGGAGGCAAAAACCTAGTTGGAAAAGATCGACGGTTGAAATCGAACCTAGCATGATGAATGGTGGAAGATCGAGAAGTTGGAGAGAAAGAGGGAAAATGTTTCCTCCTACACAACCTTCTCCATTCAAAAATGAAGGAAAGTAGCCATTTGTCATTTTTAGTTATGAGGAGTTAGTTGGTAGTTGAAGATAATTACATAATTAAATAATTAAATAATTTAATTATATGCAACATGTGTATTTGGAAGCTTCCATAATTAAATACTAAAAATATTTAATTATGTGTGAAAAGTGAATAAGGAATTTAATTAAATATTTAGAATATTTAATTATATGCAAAGTAGACAATTAGAAATGATGATGAATTTAGAAGAACATCTTTATTTGAATTTAAAAATTCAAACTTAAAGTAATAGGATAATTAATTTAAATAAATTATAAAATTTATTTAATTAATTAAGAGGAAGATAGAAAATGATAATAATTAAATAAACTTATTTATTTAATTAAAATAGAAGAATTAGAAAATGAACAATATAAATAAATAATTAAATTTATTTATATGTAGATGGAATTTGAAGATTAATTAAATAACTCATATTTAACTAATTACTAGACTTGATTTGATGTGACCATTTTTAGATGTATACATTTTGCCCCTCTTTGAAGTGATGTGTTTTACACATTGCTTCAAAGAAAAATTCAGATAACAAAAAATTTATCCTTGACTTTGAAAAACTGATTGATAATGATATATGCCCCCTTTGGAGATAAATCGCGTGGTTTGAATATTTTGATGATGTTTAAAGATTTTGAATGATTTGATGTAGTTTTGTCGATTTATCTGCCGAAATAGTGCTCAGCTTGGTTAAAAATAAAACTAACCACACCTTAATTACCCCCTTAAAAGGTGGAAAAAGGTAAAAGATATTGTCATTTGTATTGTGGCATTTTAGCGAAAATAGAGCTCTAAGAGACTGCAAACGAGATGGGGATCCACTATGAGTGACAAAGATTCGAGAGTGTGCGACAACATCAGAGAGCAACTGCTTATGGACCTCTAACAATATTTTGAGACCATCCTTGTGAATTAATTTGAAATTTTCACATGCTTTTTGAATATTTTGATTTTTTCTCCTGCTATTTTAGCACATAGAATAGAGTTTTAGTGCATGCGAGCCTTCCTATAGCACATAGATTATATCCTTTAGTGCATCCAAAATAGCGCATTTATGCCACAAATTACTGCGTAGGATTGATAAAATAGCGCATAGGTTAATGTAGTGCATAGACATGATAAAGTAGTGCATTGACTGGATATCACACATAGGATGATAGATTAGCACATACATTTGGGGATTTAGGGCATAGAATGAATTAGCGCATTTGATAGATAGATTAGCACATACATTTGGGGATTTAGCGCATAGCCTGAATTAGTGCATTTGATAGATGGATTAGCACACTGGCTAGATAGATTAGTGCATTGGCCAGAATTGTGCATTCACCCTCTGTTTTAGTGCATCCATGGATCTTTTAGCACATTTGTTGATTTGGCACATTGATTGTCTGTTTTAGTGCATCCATGAAATTTTGCTAATTTTGATTGTTTGAGGATCAAAATATGATTTCTTGATGTTTGTTGCTATATTAGACAACTAATTTGACAAAATTAAGTTGCATCAAGGATAATTGATTGAATTTTGATGATGATTTTGATAAATTTGTCCTCATATTGAAATGAAAAACAAATAGTAATGATGATTTGTTGATAAATTTGCTTTCATGTTTGATGAAAAACAAATAGTAATGATGAACTAATATGATTTGATTTTGATGATAAATTTGTCTTCATGCTTGATGAAAAAAAAATAGTAAAATGATGATTTGATATGTTACTGATGTATGATTTTGATAAATTTTCTTTCATGTTTGATGAAAAACAAATAGTAAAATGATGATTTGATGTTGATGCTAATTCGATTTCGCATGATTGCTTGATTTTTTGATAGATTGATGTACTTTTCTGATATTGTGGTCTAATTGATTTGATATTTATATGATCTATAGGAGGATTTTAAGATCCTCTAGGTTAGAGAGAGATTTCCCAAGACCTGGGAGATGATTCCCAGACTATCATAGCTTGAGGTTGCAATGATTGCTAGATGTGGGTTGGGTTCATTGCTTAGGATCCTGTAGTATAGGATCAATAGGGTGTTATTGACAACCTTAGTTGAGCGTTGGCATAGTGAGCATAATACCTTCCATTTTTCCACTGGTGAGATTACAGTGACTCTTGAGGATGTGTACAAGATTTTAGGGATCCCAGTGGTTGGTGAGATTGTGGTCTATGACCACAAGGAGGTTGGTGAGACTCATGCCTTGCGAAGAGTGTTCCAGGATCTAGACATTTGTGGGTATGAGATCCCTTGGAGAGAGATGGTTGAGAGCTATGCCTCACTCCCTTCAGTATTGTCTGGTTTTATTGGTGGCTTTTTGTGTCCCGACTGCAAGTCGAAGGGACTATCAATAGGATGGGGTCAACTTCTAGAGCAGATGATCCTACATCAGATGAGGTATGCATGGGGTACATGCATGCTATCCCACCTATACCATGATTTGCATCAATTGGTATATACAATTGGGAAGAGCATATCTTCTGAGGTTACCCTCCTACAGATATGGTTGTGGGAGCATATTCCATTCACCCACCCCTTTATAGGGAGAGATCATCCCATTAGTCATCCTTATGTATACGCATACATAGGTCCACTTGTCTAGTATAAGCTAGGAAAGTTGGAGTACTGGAGGAGAGTTTTGGATGATATGAATACTATCATTTAGAGGCCATATGTAGATTGTGAGGCCTAGGATGAGGATGATATTGAGTTTCCTTACTACGATCTATCTAGATATTTGATTGGGAGGACCCCTTTTATTATAGAGATATTTTTGGTGATGTGAGTATTGAGATAGTTTGGGAGAGTACATGTGATTTCGGAGGGGTTTCCCATTATGTGAGGTAGAGGGAGGATGTTGTAGACTGGGGTCCATTCATTCGTTATGAGGCAGCTAAGGCAGAGTATCTGGGTTTAGAGCCAGAGATTTGGGACTATAGACCAAACATCATAGATGCTCAGATGACAAAGGAGTACGTAGTGTACTTCCATACACACCCTTTCCCATGATTGATGAGTCCTGATGAGCCCACTCTACTACTTGATGGACCAAAACTACAGAGTGCACGAAGACAATAGAGGGGTGAGGCATAGGAAGAGCAGCCTGTTGGAGGAGGAGAGGATATTGGTGGACATGAGGATATTGGAGGAGATGACAGGGATGATGGGGAGGATAGTGATGAGGATGATGATGATGATGATGGAGATGATGAGAATGGTGGGAGGAAACCACCCTTTTTTTATTTTCAGATAAAGACTAGACCAGGGACTATGAGGATGGTTGAGTAGCTAGCAATAGGTCCATCTCACATCATGATCAGGGCTAGATTGATAGTTTATAGATGTAGGTACAGGCTCTCCAGAGCCAATTAGCACAGGCTTAGATCACTCACTCAATTGTAGACACTGATAGGATAGACACCACCCCCAGACCCATAGGTAGCTCAGTTGATTATTGAGTGGGACAACTTGAGGTAGTGCTGCCAATAGGCAAAGGAAATAAGAGAGAGGCTATTGAGATCTGTAGAGGGAACCTCCATTGTAGAGGTTGTTGTAGAGGGATTGGAGACTACTTGAGAGGCCAAGTATTACAGGATGAGACATTATGAGGCAATGCCTCCTGAGCAGTGGATATCATTCACACATTCAGGCATCACATCTCACACTCACTCCATGACTCATTCTAGGAGTGTGACCAGGAGTGTGCTACAAATGGGTATATGAGAGATAGGTGGTATAGGTGGCAAGGATCCAACCAGACCAACTACTTCTCGAGGTAGTAGTAGCCATAGTCATCATTTTGACGCTCCTCATTGATGACTCGTATACATCATTTTTGTCACATTTTATGTATCTCTCTGGACATTTGATATCATTGTACATTTGGACATTGATTTGATGAGATTATATGATACGCATTAGTGATTTCTATATGCATTATTTTACGATGGATGTTCATGTATGCATTTTTATTTCTATATCTTATGTTGCTTATGATTATGTCATGATGATGCATTTTTATGGATAATGATCTTTGCATGATGAATCTATCTTATGATGTGATGATGATGTCTATGCATATGATGATAGTGATGATGATGTTTATGAATTTGATGATTATGATGCGATGACCTGTATATGAACTTTACATGCTTTATGATTGATGAATATGCCAAATATGTTATGATGGATGATTTTAATGATATGTAAATGATCTTTATGATGTTTAATGATGTATGGAAAAATGTATTGATTATGGATACAAAAATATCATGGTGAAATGGATGTAATGAATGCATTTTATTCATTTCCAATGTATGGTTATATATGTTAATGCAATTATGTGGATGTATTAAATATAAAATGAAAATGATAAAGAATGGAAACAAATGAATGAGTCAAAAATGATAAGTAATGAATGATAAATAAAAATGCAATGAATGATAATGATAATGAATGAATGATAAAAATGACGTGAAAAATGATATTGATATGAATGATAATGAAATGATGGGATGATAAAAATGATATGCAAATTATAATGAAAATAATAATGCAAAATGAAATGATTTGAAAATGACACATAAATAACAATATGATAAATGAAAGTGAATGATAAATGAAAATGAAATGAATGATAATGACAATGAATTATTACATGAAAATGATATAAAAAATGATATGAAAAGTTAATGAATATGATGATGAAAATAAAAATGACATTGATGTGAAATGAATGATAAATCAGTAAATGATAAATGATAATGAAAATGAGGAAATGATATGAATTGAAAATTATAATGTTATGAAAATGCCATGAAAATTTATATTGATATAAAGTGGTATGAAAAATATATGAAATGATAATGAAAATGCTAATGAAAATGAATATGATAATGATGTGAAAATGATTTATGCCAATGTCCAACTGTACTCAATCTTTGTTCAAAAGAGATATATCATTTTTGATGTCCTTGACAACCTCCAAAATCCATTACACAAATGAAAAATGAATGCAATCTATATTAATCATACAAACTTAACTATGCAAAATGAACTACACACTGCTGTCATTTTGTGAAACAGATTTATGCTTGTTTATCATCATTGAGCTTTTTGAAATGTTGGAAGTTAGTACAAGCATCATAAGGTATATCTGCACTAAAAATTTCCTGAGTACAACTTTCATGATGTTTGATATAGCAAGTTAATACAAGAATCAAGATGTAATTGAACCAAGATGACCTGAGTATTTCTTGCATAGACAGACAAATGCTAATCCTTTTCCTATGAAAATCTTGAAATGTCATCAATGATATTTTATAAACCATGTCTCATGAAAAAATTGTAAAGTAATAATGATTAACTTACAAACAACAAACAAAGAAAAATCATACTCCTTCCTTGTTACTCTAGCTTAGTACATCATTGAGTCACTCCAAAGATATGATGTCATAAAATTTCAAAACAATAGTTCAACTCATGCTTTAAGTGTTCCAATCATTTTATTCAGATTAAGATCATCCAGCTTGTTTCAGTTTCATTTTGTGACATGTCTTATAGCTGTTTTGACCATGCATGATTGGATATTCGATGTTGATCTGATATTTAGATATGCGACGAACGTTGCTATTTGTCTACTTTAAAAGCTCAAAAGTTGATTTCCCCCAACGAGTTTGCACTTTGACTCCCGATTAGACACAACCTACTACTAGGAATATAAACAATGATCATTAAGCCATCATGAAATCCTTGTCGTCTCTAGGAAATTTTATGCTCAGGATGCAGATTGATGGCAAGGGATGTATTTGATGCTGATAAAAATGGCTATGTAAAAAAGATGTAAGGCATAACTTAATAGATGGAAGAGCCAACTAATTCACAAATAGCGCTTGATTGATAGGTTTTCACCATTTGTTTTTATTTCACTTTTTTAGATTTTGTGATTTTTTTGTTGTTACCAAGACGCCTATTTGCCAAGTTTTCATCAAGGCAACTATTTTTTTTTCACATTTTTTGTATTTTTCTTCTTTTTGATTTCATTTTGTTTATTTTTGTTTTGTATTTTCCTTTTTTTTTTTACCTTTTTGTATTTTTCTCTTTTTTGATTTTTTTTGTTGTCACCAAGATGCTTGTTTGCTAGGTTTTCATCAAGGTGACCATTTTTCAAGGACATTTTCTGATTTTTATGGATTTTTTCAAGACTTTTTCTATTGTTTTTGTATTTTTCCAGAACTTTTTATGTTGTTTCTTGTATTTTCTAGACATAGAACTTCTTCAGATGAGGGCTATTGATTAGGCCTTCAAATAGGTCCCCTTCTAGTGTAGACAAATGATCTGCTCCAAAAACATATGTTGTAATGATGACAAATAGATCCAACCAATTTGGTTCAAAATTTCCTTTCTTATCCTGATCTTGTTGGTTGCGGGGACTTTCCGTTAGGACCAAGTCACCCACTTGAAATGTTCGTGGTCTGACTCTGTGATTTTAGCTGTGAGACATGATTTGTTGATAACCCTTCAAGTGATTGGTTGCACTTTGTTGTCTCTCATCAAGTAGTTCTAGTTCTTGTAGCCTAGAAACTCTGTAGTCTTCATCAGTTATGAGCCCCTTCAATGAAACTCGAAGTGAGGGTATCTCAAATTCTAGTGGAAACATTTCTTTTGCTCCATAGACCAAGGCATATGGGGTGGCCCTTGTTGGCATGCGAATGCTAGTTCTATAGGCCCACAAAGTAGATTCAACTGGACATACCAATCACGACCGACATCATTTACTGTCTTCTTTAGGATCTTTAGGATTCTTTTATTTGAAGCCTTTGCTTGGCCATTTACCTGTGGATAATAAGGTGTAGAGAACCTATGTTGGATATGGAATCTTTCACAAAGTTTGTCAAAATCTTGATTCTTAAAAGGTCTCCCATTATCAGTGATAATGGAGCTGGGAATGCCATACTGACATATGATATAATTCAAGATGAAGGATGAAATTTTCTTTCTAGTTACGGCGGTTAATGGAACAAATTCAATCCACTTGATAAAATATTTGGTTGCTGTGATTATAAACTTGTGTCCATTTGATGAAGATGGGTGGATTTTGCCAACCGGGTCTAGTCCCTACTGAGAAAAAGGCCATGTGGTAGTGAAAGGTTGTAGCTCTTGAGCAGAGCATGAATGAGGTTTCCATGTATCTGACACTTTAGATATTTCCTTACAAAGGTGAAGGATTCATTTTCCATAGTTGGCCAGTAATAACCCATTCTAACAAGTTTCTTAGCTAAGGTCAATCCACTTGAATGAGTTCCACAAATACCACCATGAAACTCTTGTAAGGATTTTTTGGATTCATCACGTTCAAGACATCTAAGGAGGGTACCATTAAGACCACGTTGGTAAAGGATGTCAGTGATTAAGGCATAGCGAGAAGATTGGTGTATAAAGTTTATTTTATGATTCCGAGAAAAATCTAGGGGTAAGATGGTATCTTTTAGATATGTATAAATTTTTCAATATAAAGGGGAATCATAACCAACCAGATGATAGATGATTTGGGTCTCAAGATTATCATATGTGGTGGTAAATAGTTTTTCCATTGGGAATTCATATTGAGCTTGATTTTATGACAATTGTAGTAGCGAAGCAATTGTAGCCATGGCATCTACAGTTTTGTTGTCAATCTGTAGAATCTGTGTGAACTTGATTTCAGAAAAATAATTCTTGAAATCATCAACCATATTTTTACAAGGCATCAACTTATCATTATTAGTGTTGTAATCATCATTTATTTGGTTAATGACAAGTTGTGAATCATCATAGACTTGTAGCTCTATGATCCTCCAGTCTAATGCTATTCTCATTCCAATAAGCAGTGCTTCATATTCAACTATGTTATTGGTGCAAGGAAACATCAATCAATAAGACTTTGGAATAATATGTCCCTGAGGTGTGACAAAAATAATTCCTACCCCCGAGCCATGTTGTGTATAGGACCCATCAAAGTATAGTGTCCATGACTACTTTGTTGTTGTTGTGAAAACATCTGCATCAAGAAATTCAATGTGCATTGGATGATTTATTTGTAAGGGTGCCTCAGCTAGCTGATCTTCTATGATTTTTCATTTGATGGCCTTTCGATCTACATAGTGAATTTCAAACTCACTTAAGATCATTACCCATTTGGATAGCCTACCGGTTAAGGTTGCTTTGCTCAAGAGATACTTTAATGGATCAATTTTAGCCACAAGTTTAATTGTATGAGCTAACATATAGTGTCACAACTTTTGGAAAGAAAACACTACTACTAAACAATCCTTTTCAATAAAATTTTAATTGAGCTCATGACTTGTCAAGGTCCTTCTAATGTAGTACACAACTCGCTCTTTTCCTATTTTGTTCTCTTGTGCTAGCAATGCTCCCAGGGATACTTTTGTGGCTGAAATGTAAAGTATTAGTGGTTCTTCTAGTACTGGTAGAACCAAGAATGGTGGCCTCATTAGATATTGCTTGATTTGATTGAATTTTGTTTCACACTTTTCTTCCCATTTGAAAGGAACATTTTTATGCAAGAGATGTGTGAAAGGAAAACTCTTGTCTGCTAGCTATGCGATGAACCTCCTAATGGATTGTAGTCACCCTTGCAATGACCAAAGTTGACTGATATTTCTTGGTGGTGGAATCTCCATGATGGATTTGACCTTTTTTGGATCTACCTCTATTCCTTTTTTTGAAACAATATAACCTAAGAGATTTCCAAATATAACCCCAAAGACACACTTCTTTGGATTGAGTCTAACCTTGAATTTTTCCATTCTGACAAAGATTTTAGATAAGATATCCAGATGTCCCTCTCTTGTGTAATATTTTTCTAAGAGATCATCCACATAATCTTCCATGAAAGTTTGCATCATGTCATGAAAAATAGTGGTCATTGCTCGTTGATATGTTGCACTTGCATTTTTGAGTCTGAATGGGATCACATTCCAACAATAGGTACCCCAGAGACATGTGAAATTATTCTTGTCTTGATCCTCAGGTGCAATATTGATCTGATTATACCCGAAGAATCCATCCATTAGTGAATACATGGCATGCCCAACTATCAGGTCCACAATTGTGTCAATGTTATGTAGAGGAAAATCATCTTTTTGACATGCTTTATTAAGATCCCAAAAATCTTAACAAATTATGATACACCCATCCAATTTTGACACTGGTACAATGTTAGAGATCCATTCTGCATAGTCGATAGACCGAATGAACCCTACATCCAATAGTTTCTTAAATTCTTCTTTGACCAATAATGCGACATGTAGATGCATCTTTCTAATCTTTTGTTTCACTAGTTTTTCCCTTGGCATTATAGACAAATGATGCATGATAAGATTAGGATCTAGTCTAGGCATATCTGCATCTAACAAATCAAAATTGATTTGATTAGCTTTCAGGCATATAGTGTCTATGTTGATTTATTTTTTTGGGTCTATCAAAATAGAAGACCTCTCTTGATAGTGTTCTAGGAGAGTGTCAATTTTCTCATCTTTCAATGCCTTTGAAAGGTTTTCACTATTAGATACACTCTTTCTTTTTCCTTTTGTCATGATCTAACACTTCCTTTTCTTGGTTTTCACTGTTAGATCAATCTTTTATATTATTAATTTTGCAGCTAAGAAACTTGACACTCTCTTGATTGAAATTTTGATCATGAGATTCCTTGGTGGAACCTATTTCCGGATTGGAATAACACAAAAAATTTACAATGATCTCGTCATCTGGGAATATTGGGATATCAATTGGTTCAATTTGATCCCAATCAATAAGCTCAGGATGGACTAAAGGCAAGGTATATTCTAGTTGGGTGAGTTCAAGGGCTATGAAGGTCATGGCATGGTTATCATTCTCACCATAGGGAAGATCTATGATGGTATCCTCCTGTTGATTATCAATCTCATTTTGAATAGAATCATCCTCGCTCGAGTTATGGCCATCTTGAAGCACATAGTCAAGTGGAGGCCTTGAAATTTCTCCCTGTGTAAGCATGGGTGTATATTTTTGTATGACATTCACCTTTTTATCCCTCTAGAATTCAGCATCATAAATTGTGTCCCATTCATATTCATTTGAATCGGTATCAGAGTTATCCTACAATCTAAGAATTGTTGAAGCTATCTCTTCATGGGATTTCTTTTGGGCTGATTCTTTTGCATCCTCACCATACCCAAGTCCTGTTTTATCTTTTGGATGTGTTACTTTTGGTTGAATGGGTTCCATAATTCCTTCTTTTATTTTGCCTATGGGACTAGTCCCTTCATAGCCTAGCCTTTGCATTATTAGATAGCCTTAACCATATTGTTTAGTAGGAAATTTGATATGTTGAACATATTCATCCTTATCTTTATATTTCCAATTAAGAATAGATTTGTTTTCAGCCTCATTTTCTTGAGTGTTAGCCTTGATGAATATTCCATCAAACATGGTGATGGGGACTGAAGATTGTACTCCTAACATGGAAGCCGCTGCAACTTGTTGTGTGGATATTATAGGATGACCATGTGACCTTGGAGAGATACGTAGGTTAAAGGTACATAATGAATATTCTCCCACCCCTTTTTCCTTCAACGACAATTTTTTGCCAAAGCTCTTTATCAATTACTTTGATTGGTCATTGTGTTTTGAAGCAAAAACAAGAGCCTCTTTATTATGTGGGACAAAAGTGTCTTGGGTTGCTCTAAGATTAGAACAAATATGACTGCTATTATGATTTGTTGGTATGGTTATTTCTTGTCTGTCATAATGAAATTTTAGATATTGATGGTACCACTTTCATCTCATCGATCAAAGGATGACCCAAAAGTATGTTATAACAAAGGTCTCGATCCAAAACCTAGTAGAAAGTGTTCTTTACAACAGGTCCCACTTTGATAGGTAGCATGATAAGACCCTTAGAAGCTTGTTCCTCATCATCATATGATTTGATTGTTATCTTTCTCCTCAGATCAATAGAATCTTCAAAATACCCTAAGGTAAGAACCAATTTTAAATTACAAATATTTAGACCGGCCCCCCCATCTATTAAGACATGCCCGATTCAGGTTTTATTAACCATGACTTCTAGATAAAGTGATGAGTCATGGAGGCATCATATTTCTCAAAAAATGATAGGCAAGTGGGTGAGGACAAATGTCCCACCATGGCTTTAAATTTGTCAATATCCAAATTAGTGGATATAGTTGTATCAATGAGAGCTTTCTCCAAAATGTTCTTATGTGCCAAGAATATCTTAAGAAGCTCCAAGATAGAAATTTGAGACTATTTTTTCTATAATTGATCGACTAAATTATACTACCTTGGAGGACGGATAGTTGATTTGGATGAGCTTCCTTTTAAAACAATTTTAGCCTGCCCCCTTGTTGTTGCATTAACTTGTTGATACTCTTGCTTTCCTTTGACCTTGATGACGTTAACTTGCTGGTCATCCATGTAAATATGATTGATTGTGGTATCATAGACATAATTTAAATTTTTTCCTTTGTCACCTGAAGATTCCCCTTTTTGATAATTGGGAAGCGGTTCCTTAAATTCCCGATGATCATCATTGGCATGGTGTCTCTCAACTATTATGGTGCAATTTTCGATCAAATCTTGGACCAAAATTTTCAAACCTTGGCAATTATTTTTCCTATGACCTTTGCATCTATGGTAATCACCATAATATGATTCATTCCATGATGGTGGTTTGACTCATGGCTCATAATCTCTCTGACGCGGCAACGCGATAGAATTTTTATCCATAAGTTATTTGAGAACTGATTCAAGATATTGGCCGAAAGGAGTGAAACTCCGTCGATTGGAGAAGAATTATGATTTGGGAAGGTTTAAATTTTGATTACTGCCGAGATTATTGTTGAAATTACCATGATTATTGGCCATATTTCCTTGATTGGAATTGTTTCCCTAATTGGAATTGTTATTACCTTGGTTAGTTGAATTTCCAAGATTGATGTTGTTGTGTTGGGTACCTAATAGATTAAGGATGGGCGACTTTAATTTCACATTTTTGGCATCTACCACACCATCATTGACAACATTCTTATTTCTAGTCCAAAATCTTGATTTGTCATTGTTGTTTTTATGATTATACGAATTTGGAGTATCTTTGTCAAGCTTTATTACTCCCCTCTTGACTAAGGATCCTTCAATAGTGATTGCATCTCAATAAAATTCTCAAATGATGGAGGGAAATGAAGTTTGAGCCTATAACTCATTTCTTGATTAAGACTGTCAATAAAGATTTACATATTTTCCTTTTCAGGAATTGGACGAGAATATCATACAAATAATCTTCTCCATCTTTGTAGGAATGTTATGAAGGGTTCTCTAGTATTTTTCTTTGCTTTGCATAAATCAAGCATGGTTATTTGATGTTGAATGTTGTAGGAGTATTGAGATATGAATTTGTTGATCAACTCCTCAAATTTTTTGATGGGTGGAGTGATTTTAGAGAGCCATTCCATGGATTTCCCACCTAAACTTCATGGGAACAATCACATCAGGTACATATCTTCATGTAAAAATTCAAGCCTCATATTACGAAACTCCCTCACGTGATCAATAGGATCTATTTTCCCATTGTATCTATCAAATTTCAGAATTTCACAATGCTTTGGGAAAGGAATCATGTTGAGATTTATATCAAAAGGATATGGAAAAATATCCTCCAAAGCATACCTTTTGGTTGTACCCCCTTGTATTTCCTTAATTTTCCCTTGTAGTTATTTTATTTGTTGGGTAAGAGCACTAAGATTGTTTAAGGGGGTTTCAATTCTTTTAGGATCTTCTTTGATTTTATCTGTATCATAGTTTGAGGGAAATTTGGCACCTTGATTTTCCAATAAAAGATAATATCTTTCTTTATTCTGTTCTAAAATATTTTCCATGGCTAAATCAAACTATGAATCTTGTTCAGCTTCTTGAAGCATTTCATCCATTATTTCATCTCTTGAACTATTTCCATGAATCCTATGAAAAGGATTTTCTTCCCTATCATCCATGTTGCAAAGTGGATTTTCCCTTTCATCTTCTTCTTGGTGTTTTCGGGACCTTGTGACAACATGCATATGCTTATACCAAATTTTTACTAACTTTGATCACAAATGTGAGAGTGCAATTTGTTGGATGCCTTAGTTAGAATAGAATGATGGATTCTATTGATATGACTAAGGAATTTCTAATTTTAAGATTGTGATTCCTTGGATGAAGAATGATGATCCTATTGTGGGAATTAAACTAAAAATCAAAAATTGATGTGAAATTGATGCACTTTGCAATGTTTTGATCTTAGTTTGATAAAATGAGGATTTTGCAAAACCCTAATGTTTCCATGTTCTCTATTGCAACACTTGATTTGGATGGTTGGAATATTGAATTATGGGTTACAAAATGAAAGAAGGATGAATGGGCTGACTATGATTATGGCTTTGTGAAAGAGCTCTTCATTGATAATAAGCTTGTGAATTAAAGGCTCTAAAGAAAAATCATCAGTAAATCCCCTAGAAAAGTCATGATATCTATGGATGAAAGTTTTATGCTCAAGCAAGACTTTTCGACTTTCATATAAAAAGTGTGTCCTTTTTAAAATCTTCTTGTAGCTAAGGGGCCTTTTTAGTTTCTTGATCCTTTTCCCCAAGGGATTTCCTGAAAAATATTGTAGATTTCTAGACCCTAAGCATAGAAAAGACCAGAATTAGTGGCGGATTGCATCAGAAAACTATTTTGACTTAGAAAATAGATGCGCTACTTTGTGCCAGGTATGCGCTAAATTGTTCAATGGATGTGCTAAAAGATCAGATTAATGCACTAGATTGTTGCATGGATGTGCTATAACAGAGCATGGATGCGCTAGAATAGAGAATGGATGCACTAGAACATAGCATGAATGCATTAGAAGATCAATTCAATGCATTGAAATAGACATGTTTTTGATAGTTTACTAAATTGGATGATCTTATCTGAATTATTGTGTGAAAAACACATGTAGTAGGAAGATAGTTATTTTTAAAGTCCTAGAATCTAAATAATAAGTGTATATTCTTTGAAATTTCTATGGGTATTTGAACAAAAAAAACACTTAAAGTAGACTCACTCTTAATGGTCAAAAAGGTCATCATAATCATCACAACCCACATCTTAGAATTGCATCGACTCACACAACCGTGTCACCCCCGAGAGGGCGTCTATGTTTTTGCCTTTTCTAGGTGTGTACTCAAAATTAGATTTCTCGATCCCTTGAGCAAATGATCCTTGTCAATTATATGGTGAGTATTCTAGGGGAAAATTCTTCCCTCCCCTTGCACTATGAGTATTATAATGTTTGGCTACTAATTCGATTAGCTTCTACACTAAGGCTCATAGCAAGGGTTTCCGTTCAGTGCGGAAAATGATAAACTCCCTCAAGAAAAACTCCCAACCTTTAGAACAAAGGCTTTGGGGATGGTTATCTTGCACATTACTGTCGAGTGGATTTTCATCAACAAATCGCTTTTGATTATAGTGGGTTGGAATCCTTGGCTTTAGGGGTTCCCACTTAGGTCATTCCTCTTGGGTGAGTACTTTTTCCCACAAGAGAAGGCCTACTAAAGGTTTTAAAAAAACATAAATTACATGAAATGGAAAGATTATTTTGGAATTTTAATCACCTAGTTAAGGGGAGAGCATAGGCCTATCACCTGACAACCACATCAAACAATCTTGTTCAATTTTAATCCCAAATAAAAAAATTGTTAAGTTAGGTGAAGATGTTGCTTCACAAAAGACATGGGATTCATTTTATCCAAGATATATCAATTTTTTGGTGACTACCCTAGGATTGGTTTATTTTAATCTGAATGGATACCTTAGGATTGCTTCATTTTAACCTTATGCAAAAATTATTAATCTTTGTCCACGAATGCATCAGAATTAGGATTAAAAATTATAGTCTCCTGGATGCACTAAAAGAACACATAAATGGGCTAAAACAAAGCATATATGCGCTAAAAGAAATATAGGGATGCGCTAGAATAGAGCAACTATGCACCAAAAGAACATAGGAATGCACTAAAACAAAGCAACTATGTGCTAAAATTGGCCTCATATACACTAAATTGTTCAATGGATGCGCTAAAATGGGTCTCGTATGCACTAAAACGCAAGTCTAGTTTGTGACCTACCAGAAAACCTACAATAAAATATTAAAAATAGGGCAAGTGCCCCACGGTGGGCACCAAAAATGTGTGTGAATATATGGGAACAAACTAATAAGCTAAAGAAACACACCAATGTGACATTGTATCAAAAAAATATAATTTAAAGATAAGCAAACTCTAAACTTAGTAGATTCTTCGAAGACGTCCCATTGTCCTCTATATCCAAGGATTCATTTTAAGCTACTTGCTCTTAGATTGTGTAAGCAAAAGCTCAACAAAATGACAACCTAGAGAATGAAATAATATGCAAAATGCATTCTTATGCTAAATGATATGAGATAAAGCTATCCTAATATGAAACTAAATAGATTATGCAAGATATTCTACCATGATTGTTTATGCTAAAATGATAAAGCTAAGATGCTATGCTAATATGAAACTAAATAGATTATGCAAGATATTCTACCATGATTGTTTATGCTAAAATGATAAAGCTAAGATGCTATGCTATGATCAAGAAATCTAGGATATAAGATTGCTAAATGCTTGATAATGCAACTATAATTCTCATGCTATGCAACTAGATTAGATTCTTTTCAAAGCACAAAGAGGCTGTATTTATAGACTTTTGGAAGCAAAATCCTATTTGGCAAAGATCAACAATTGAAATTGAGTTTGGTACGATGAACGGTGGAAGATCAAGAAGTTGGAGAGAAAGATGGAAGGTAGAGAGAAAGAGGGAAAATGTTTCCTCCTACACAACCTTCTCCATACAAAAATGAAAGAAAGTAGCCATTTGTCATGTTTAGTTATGAGGAGTTAGTTGGTACTTGAAGATAATTACATAATTAAATAATTTAATTATATGCAACATGTGTATTTGGAAGCTTCCATAATTAAATATTAAAAATATTTAATTATTTATGAAAAGTGAATAAGGAATTTAATTAAATATTTAGAATATTTAATTATATGTGAAGTAGAGAACTAGAAATGATGATGAATTTAGAAGAACATCTTTATTTAAATCTAAAAATTCAAACTTAAAGTAATATGATAATTAATTTAAATAAATTATAAAATTTATTTAATTAATTAAGAGGAAGATAGAAAATGATAATAATTAAATAAACTTATTTATTTAATTAAAATAGAAGAATTAGAAAATGAATAATATAAAAAAATAATTAAATTTATTTATATGTAGATGGAATTAGAAGATTAATTAAATAACTCATATTTAATTAATTACCAAAGTTGATTTGATGTGACCATTTTTAGATGTATAAATATTAAATGATGATTGTCAATGTACAATATCTTAGTCAGTGTATGTATATCGATCAAAGGTACAATATTCACGAGGCTATCAAAAAGGAGCCAATGAATGTATATCTATATAAATATTCGAGCAATAATCAAAAAGTGTTTGTACAAGTAGGATAGCCCTAATGGCTGCTACCCTCACCAGGTTGTCTCTTTGGATGATCCTTTTCCTTGGTATGTGCCCCACTCCTCTGTGCATAATCTAGTTGTCTAAGCACCTATGGGACATCCCGGTGGTAGTACATTTGATAATATGCCACCTCAGTCATGAACTCTATGTACAATCTGGCAAAAACTATTCGCCCTTGGGCTGCCGCTGTCATGGTCTCTAGCTATTGGCACCGCCTGACCTCCTATGCCAATTGCATCTTGGCGGTCTGCCTATACCTGCTACCTGGCCTAGTCTCTCTTAATAGTAATAACCCAAATCTATTGGCAAGACTAATCTCCCTCACTCGCCACCACCCGCAACTATTGAATTTGTACATCATGGGGATCTGGCCTTGATGGTGGCTATTGTGGAGGCTATTGCTATATCAATGGATACTGTGGATGTAGCTAGTGCAATGGTGGTACACCTGGGACTTTTCCATCCTACTGATCCTATCCATGCTTTCCATCCTATACTCTTTCTTGTCCTCTACCCTGCCCATCATCAGGCTTCCCTCTCAGCCTCCTTCATGGAGGAGCACCTACTAGGTCTATCAACCGATGAGGGGGTGTAAACCATGCATCATAAGAAGGCATTGTCTATGCATCCACCTATCCCTAATCATAGGACCATAGCCTAGCAACCAACTATCAGAAGCCCTTGACAAACTCATGGGCTGGGATCGTAGGTCCCCACACTATCTCTTGAGCTGACCTAGAAAATATGGTGGTATATTGATCATCAATCCTATTCTACCTGTCGCCAAACTATCTCAAAACCCTATTAGGTAGGTACTTCTCAATAATCATATGCTCCTGACCCTACATGAATTGGATCTGTCTAGCAAAGAACAGTTGTTATACATCATCATACCATGTTGGCATCTAATGCCATGGTTGCCATCAAAACACTATCATCTTATCGATCACTCGATGCCAATAGCGAATGTTGAGCTAAACTATGTGCTACAATGTGATGGTGCCTCTATATCACCAAACAATTGGATCATCTAGCTCCACATCTACTATCTGAACAATCAGTCAGAGCACAAAAATATGCTTCTAGGCCCCAATATGGAGAAGAGTGACTCCTATACCGATAGCCCTACCATCATAGTATACAAAATCATGCATATCATGGTAAAGGGAGGATAGCATCACTAGACCCCATACATACCGAGTCCTCTAAAATCACATCTTGTGCCAAGCCAAACCCCATCACGGACTGAATCCTCTACTTCGTCGATCTGGAGCAACTAAACCTGAGATAATCGCTGCAATAATCAATCAGAAAGCTGACATCCAACCTCTATACATCTTGAGGTCTATGTAGGAGGTGACCAAAAAAACATCCTCCTATTCAAGCACCTCATGGGAGGCATCATAATTAGCATCAACATCATAGATCACATGTTCACCATGTATCAACAAATTCAATATCTGCCATACATCCTCGAGCGTCATTTTCGCCTCTCTGGTAGGTAAGTGGAACGATGAGGTCTCGCTATGCCATCTCTCACACAATATTGTTATCATCACAAATGTGTTCGGATGACAGGCATGTAAGCTACATACCACAAACTAATCTCCCCTAGGTGCTCATGTCGAAACTCAGATAAATCACCAAGTTTGGATAAAATAGTCAGCCAGTTCTTGTAAGACATCAAAGGCGGGATTACCTCTTGCACCCATGAACTAGACGACATCAAAATTCATAAAAAATTGACTAAGTTTAGAGTTTTTATCCCCAAAAATGAAAATAGCGTCACTATTTTTGTAGCGTCACTATAATTCAAATTCCAAACTACGACACCCAAAGCATTTAAATTCCAAATTGACATATACGTCGCTAAAAACATATGCATCACAACTTGATTTTGGAAAATGTTGGTGTAAATAAATTCTTGTACCTAGTTAATTCATTACTAGGGGACTTATTTACACATGTTAAGTTTACTTAGGTCATAGGAAAGAATCTTTCTAGAAGGTGTTAGTTGTCATTAGTTGTTATCTTATCTTTTGACTTGTAACATATGTGCATGTAGGTAAGTGTGATTAGTTGTCTCATGTCATATGATTAAGACACTTGTCATAATCCTATGACATATTGTATCTCACCTTGGCTACATAACCAAGGGGTCTCTGTCATTGTATGTCATCACAATATCATTGAATCATATTGATGAGAATATAGTTTATTCTTATCACATTCTATTCTTTCTCTTTGTGCTTTCCATTTGGTCTCAAGTCTTGGTAGCCATAGCCAATTCTAACAGAAAATCCTAACCCTAATTTTCAAATCAAAAGATGTGTCACCATTTACATATGCATTTCTATTTAGAATATGAAACCCTAAATCTAAACTGTGAACTACATCGCTAATCACATATGTGTCCCTATAAATCTAAATAGCACCACTGATTCTAAAAATACTATTGCTATATAACGATGCCGCCAAAGTTCAAATTTCAAAATTCATTAAATGTGCCTCAAAGTCAAATTTCAAATCAAGTTTCAAATCACTTTTTGGTGGTCCTACACCCGGAAGCCTTTGGTACTCACAAACCCGATCAAAAATGTGTCATGGGAGCACTTGTTGCACCATCTCATCAAAGGGTCAGGGCTCAATTTACAAGAATCCTAAAGGTGTGAATGTAAAAATGAATTGAAAGTGACCCTTCCTCACCTATTTAAGCCTCCAAATTAGGGTTTTTTTCCCTAATTTAACCATCAAGCTAGGGTTTTTCACCATTTTCACCGATATTGCCAAACTAGAGCTTATTTTGCATCATTTTTTTCATTTTTGGAATGTTTCTTCCATCCCAAAGCCTTTTCGACCCTTGTGGTAGCCTTTAATATTTGTCGAGAAATCAACCCAAAACTCAAAATTTTTGCCTGATTTCTCGAGGGGGTAGGGAACCAACTTAATCCTTTCACTAGGGCAATAGGGGGGCATCTAAAAAATCAGATATTTTTGATTTTTTGATTTGAGTAGTAGTTTTTAATCTGAAGAGCATTAGTCTTTGAACCAAAGCAGCAGGTACCTCACTTCAAAGAGGGGAAAACTATAGACACTAAAAAATGTCCTCAATGATATCATGCACTTGAATAAGGTATACTAATATCATTTCCTCCTAAAACCCATCCTCTTTTCATTTAATTGATTAAATTGCCTAGCTATTTAATTAATTTCATCATCTTCATCCATTAACCTAATCGATTTAATTAGGTTAATTCACCCCCTTTCATGCTAACATTTTGTCTCATTAAATAAAATAAATCAAACTACTTAATTTAAAACTCTAAATCCTCTTATTTAATTAAATAAACCTAATTTATTAATTAAATGTCATCACCTTTTCCCGCATTCATAAAATCACTTTATTTTAATGAATACCATCTAATTCTTCTAAATCCCCTAATTTCATAATTAACATTGTTTAATTATCAATTATCTTAATTAATATAATTCCCCCCACTTGCAAGGGAATATTCCTCCTTTGAACATTCCTCCAAAAGGAATCTTCCCAAGGAATATTCCTTCCCCTTTTCCACAATTAAGCTTTGTTTCAATTAACTAATTCTCCTTTTCCCTCACCCATGAGAATATTCCAAAGAATATTCTCTATCCTCATTTGAAATTGGGAATATTCTTACAACACTTCATGTGCAAGTTGACTTGTGACCTCTTGTACAAGTCAAAAGTATGTTTGTTTGAAGGAATGTTAACCCTTGACTAAAACCTCATCTTTCATTCTCATCCATTGATGGGAATCCATGATCCATGCCTCCAACTTCTTCCATCCTTGGCCATTGATTAGCCTTTTTGATCTCAACCCTCCATTTCTCATATTCTCTTCTATAAATAGGTCACTATTTGAAGACAAATGGATCCATCTTTTAACATCAAAGTTATGTTGTTAAAATCACTCACACTCACACTCATATTTAGTACACATTTAACATCTTTTAATTCATTTTAATTGCATCAATTAGCTTTAAGCTTCCATTAATGGCTTCCATTATTCACATAATGCATCCATTTAGCTTGTTTATTAATTAGGATTTTGAATCTATTAGTTTATAATCCATTTAGATTAGGTTAGTATTTGTATATCTACATATTTTAGCATAAAGTCATGTTAAGTTAGCTTGCATCATGCTCATTTAGATTAAAATCATATTTTCATACACATCTCACAATCGTTCCATCAACTTTCTTCAATAAAATTGATTGGAACAAGCTCATTTATCCACGGGATTGGGAAAGGGTTGCCGTTCCACACCAATGTGACACCACTCCCATAATGGGATAAGTTTTGAATGGATTAGAGTAGACATTTAACAATTTCATAGTTTAGAATGATTAGTTTTGATAAATGTTTAGTTTTATATGCATTTGATTGATCCTATTGAGATTTGTATTAGTGGCTTCATTATGCTTTGATTCTCCATGGATAAAGTGTAATCGACCCATACTAATCCATCAGTCACAAAATAATATACAAGATAACCTGAAACTGTCAGCGCGACATATTGGTATAGTAACTTGTAAACTTCTACAAACAACATTGTTTTCATACAAACAAGATTATTTGGATACAAACAACATTGATTTGATACAAACAACATTTCTTTGATACAAACAATTTTTTTTATGCTACAAATAACATTATTTTTGATACAAAATAACATATAAGTATGTGGAAAATGTTCAAACAAATATGTTCTTATTTCTTTGAAAAAGGAAATTAACATCTTGTATTACTATCAAATGATATGATAATCTATATCATTATTTTGAATAAAAGCAGTTTGATATAATGGTTTTTATTTCAGAATGTATATACAAATTTATAACTTAAGTCAACACATATATGTGTATGCACATAGAGACTCATCTACATACATACACATACTTGTGGCATACCTTCTTTTGTTACTTATTTAATTCATTTTTGATGAATACTGAATTAAGGTGAATGTAATCATGTGACATGTGTATGAATTGAATGGATAAAGCATTGAACAAATCCTCTTGAATTATTTTTCTTAATTCATTTATGTAGAGGAATTAAGTAGAATGAAATTATATATTCGTCGATATTTGAGTAAATATTACTCTCTTTGTTTAGTAGAACAACACCTAAGTAGACTAGAGAACCTCGGGCTAGATGTTGCTGAGGGGTAGATAGTTACTATGGAATAAACTTGTGTTGTTAGAAAGCTACCTTCCAGAATGGTTGTCGAGATGGAGTATAGAGGATATAGGTTTTCTTTATCCAAAACCTATCTTTTGTTTTCACAACTTAATTTTAATTCTTGACCAAGCAATTAGCCCATTATGTATGTATGGACTTTGTGATAACACTCTATGCCATTCCTCATATAGATCTTGCATTTTTCTAATCATAGATAGAGATGCATGTTGATTTTTGGGAACACACTAGATTCCAACTTGCAGATTGTTCTCTTGCTAAACGTTTTGTGTAGGGTTGGGCATTCTTCAAGTAGGAAGAATTTCAGGGAAGCGTAAGCTTCATGGTTGGGTGATAAAGCGCCTTAGCCATGTTCTCATCCACTAATGGAGGTGAGTGGCAAGAGGAAACCCTGGATGTTTTCATGATTATCATGGTCTATGGTGTAACTTTGATGTAAAAATGTACATTTTATTGACTTTTTGGCCCAATAATCTAGGTCATCTTGGATATTGTAATTGAAATTTAGAAATGAATACATTTTATTATGACTTATTTTAATTAGACATGTGTTTCTATGATTGAAAATAATTGCTTTAGTTATGTCTTTTTAAAATTAATATTCATAATGTCATTTGAAATAATTATTCAAGTAATAATTAAAATGGGCTACTACATTTGGTATCAGAGCTTAGCGTTCAACTCTAGGCCTTTTGAGTCCACAATAGGGGATAGTTGACCCTTGACCAAAATTGAGTTGTCCTGAGGATTGACTGAACCTGGATTGAATGCAGGTATGGGAAGGTGTAAGTCAGGAAGGAAGAAAGGGAAGATAGTTAGGACCTCAAACGAGAAAGTCGTAGTTGAAGAAAATACCAAGATTGAGGTTCAACCTGAGATTCTTGACGCTGAGACTCTAGATCAAGCCCTCACTTGACTTAAGCTGGAGAGAGGCAAGAAGATTGAGGAATCAAAGAAAACTCCTAAGATTAGGAATCTATCTGCATTCACAGATTGGTCTCTAGGGTGTGGACCAAACACACCCTTATTAACTAAGGAGAAAAAGGAGAGCCTATGTGCTCAACCCTCCTCTTATGAGAAAATTGATGTAAATTCTGATGAGGGCCGAAAGGAGCATCCTCTCTTTGAGAATGAGAAAATTGACTAATGTAACATGAATCTTTTGTAAATAGGGGCCTACTGACCTACACTTAATATAAATAAAGGAAGATGTTTTTTTTGGTGTGTTCAAGTGAAGAACTCAAAAAAATGCTTTACTATGAATGCATGTGTATGTATTTAATGAATGAGAGATATATGCATTTGATGAAGTGTTATGTGAATAAGAATGTTTACCTGTAAAACCCAGTGTTAAGTTACAATAGACGTGAAATGTGATGCAAGTTGGGTTTGAGTTGGTATAGTGACCACTAGGAAAGAGATAAGTGGTAGTGGGTCAGACAATGGACCAAACAAGACGTTGGAACAAATTCTAGAACTTTTGAACAAGAAAGAGGCTCATATGGACCAAATAGAACATGAGTTTTGAGTAACATGAGAGGATTGGATGCTCAAGAATGCAAAAGTTAATTACAGAGATGGTGGTCTAGGGGAAGTCCCCCGAGGTCAAATTGAGGAAGAACTAGGAAAGGATATCAAAAGAGTAGCACCGCTTAAGTTTTATGTAAAATCCATCAGAGTAGGAGCTAAAGCATGAATCATTGAGATGGAGAAATATTTTGGACTCTATAACCTATCTTATCAGACTAAAGTGACATGGGCTAGGTGTCAGCTTTCAAGAGATGCAACAACTTGCTGGGACAATGAAAATACCGAAAGGAATATTCAGCCTCATGAGATTACTTGGGAACTCTTCCTCTAGTCTTTCAAGAATAGATGGTTATCACATCTCTTTTTCCATAAGAAGATGAAAAAATTCCAAAACCTAACTCAGGGGAGCATGACTATGACCCAAATCTGGGAAAAGGTCACCAATCTACTGAAGTATGTGACTCAGTATCAAGGAGACAAATGCTTCCGTATCCAAAAGTTCATATTGGGAATTAGACCCCATGAAATAGAAGTAGAAATACATGACCCTCTCACCATGAATAAAGTCTTCTTGAAGGCCACCAAACAAGAGAAAAAATTGTAGCAGTTATCCAACTTCTGCAACAATTCAAATCCTAAGTCGTAGTTTGGGAACAAGAAGTCTCATAAAGGAGATAAGCATCACTAGATCCATAATCTCAAGAGGGGAAGTGAGTCACAAGAGAAAGGTGAAGGTGATAATGGTGGAAAGAGAAAGAAGGAAAATAACAATAAAAGTAAAGATGACCAAAAGTAGAAGGTCTTCAGAGAGGACAAGCTAGGAGGTCGCAAGGGGCCTCACGATGGGTGCTATACTTGTGGAGGTGATCATTATGCCTCTAATTTTCTGCAGTGGTCAAAGTCATGAAGGGAAGGAAACAATCAGTAGACTCAACATCATCAGACCCATGTTGCAGTGGATAACAAGCAGGAAAAATATTAGGCTTCACCAATACAGTTGACGAGTAAGCTCTATGGCCGAAATCTTTCTATTTTAATTGATATCGGAGATACTAAATGTTTAATAGACCTTAGAGTAATATCCAAGATACCTATTAGAAACAAAGCAAAAAAAAAGGTAGATACTATTGGAAGAATGGAGAAGATAAATATTTTATGTTTTCATTGATGTCACCATGTTGATTGAGGTATCATATGAGTCTGATACTTTGAACCCATATGAAGAATAGGTTTACATCCTCCAGTGTTCTAGTCTGGTGTTTTGGTCCACATTTCCCCTCCGGTGATCATCGTTGTTCAAGATTTTGGTCAAAGGTTTATGAATATTGGAAGCATGTATGTATGCAATTTTGTATGCTCATATGCTCGTATGGTGTGTTGGCATTGGTTTGGTGTTTTATTATTAGGTCTATCCATGGCTGACCTAATAATTAGTTAATGACTTAACATGTATTGTGGATATATGAGACACCTATTTTTGGTCCCATCTGACATAATATTGCATGCCACATAGTTGAATTACCTTTGGAGAATTTTTGTATGAAGTCGACAGTTATATTTTTGGTAAATATGTGTTGCATCCAATTAGGCCAACCTAATTGATGCTTGCAAACAAGTCATATACATATACAAGATAGTTTGGAGATCAAAAGGGATGAATTGTAAAGCGTGAGTAGAATGTGAATGCGAAGAAGAGAAAATATTAGTCTATTGGCATGTGAATACTCTAGGCATCAAAGGAACTGAATCTACACTTGTATTGTAACTTCATCAGTTCATATTCTAGTTGTAAGCCATTTTTTTTTTGTTATATTTTGTAGGTAGTGAGCCTCCATATTTGGACAGTGAGTCCTACCTATAAGCAATGAGCTTTTATATTTGGTAGTGAGCCTCTTTTGTATCCAGTTTTGGAACTTCTATATACTGTGAGCTAATCCTCACTATGGTTTTTCCCTCATTGGGTTTTCCATGTAGTGATTTCATACTTTGTTCTTTCTATTCTTTGTTATATTAATTAAAGTAATTGATGGTGTTTGTTCAATGAATTTGAGAAGATATTGATTCAGCCCCCCCCTTTCAGTATCTTGGATATTCAACAATTGGTATCAGAGCTTGGTTCCTTTGTATAATTCTAACAGCTTGAGGAAGATCTTGTAGATTGAACAAATGGATAAAGAAGAGCTCTAGACTGCTCTTGGAGATTTTGACAAGGATGAAATTGAAAATAGAGATCTGAAAGAAAATCTTGATGAAGCAAATGAATGCATCTAGAAATTGATAGAGCAACTGAAGAAATTCAAAGAAAGACATAGAGAAGTGAGTGAGCAACTGAAACAAGCAAATGAATAGATTACCAGATTAAAAGTAAAAGTGGATGAAAAGAAGAGAGTTGAGGAGTGTCTGAATATAGTGATACAAAGTAAGTACGATATATGCTCAAGGCTTGAATAGGAAGTGATGAATCCGAAAGCAGATCTAGAGAAAGAAAAACTTTGTGAAGATAATTTCAAGTCAAGCTCCACCAAGCTTGATGAATTGATTGCAGGACATAGACCTTCTAAAGACAAAGGTGGTTTGGGAAATGAAGTTGGTAAAAATATGTAGAACTCAAATCCAGTAGACAATCAAAAGACTCAAGATAAAGGGAAGTAGAAAATAAATCTAGGAAGAAGACCGCCTATCAGACAACCAAATGCTCAAAGGTACCCATCATTCAACGGTGTTTGTTTTTCATGTAATAAATTTGGCCATAGGGAAACTGAGTGTAGGAGTAGGATGAATCAGTTTTCTGGTTCCTTCTCTAAACAATGTTATGCATGCAAGAAAATTGGACATAGAGCTACTGAATGTAGGCCTTAAGTGAGGATGATTAGTTGAGTGATGATGAACAGGTTTAATGGAGGTAGAATGGATCAATATTTTTTTGGCTACTGCTATACCTATAACAAGTTTGTACGCAATGCAAATAAGTGTAGATCACGTGTTAATGGAGGACAAACAAAATAGAGAAATATTGTTTACTACAGTTGTAACAAATCGAGACACATATTTCAAGAGTGTGCAGAAGTAAAAAGGGAAATTAGTATGCTCTGGTAAAGGAAGATGAACCTGTGAAGAATATTGAAAAAAATGAGATTAAGCAAGAAATGAACAAGATATGGAAAAAGAAAGAAGAACCAAGATGATAGATGCATCTGTGCCCTCATCTGATGTAGATGATTCCTCTAGGAATTAGACCTATCATGGTCTTAAGGGAGCCTTAATAGGAAATTTTTGGACCCCTTGGAAGTATGGCATGTCAAATGTTGGCACAAAGATATTTTGTAAAGATTGGATGGACAGAGGTTATGCAAAAGAAACCGAAAGAAAAAGTGCAGGCATGTTCTTTTGCGGAGTGACTTAGGGTTTCTCAGTGTAGTAAAAGAAGGTTTTCTATTAGCTTTTTGAAGCTTATGGAAATTAATGCAAATTAGGGTAGAATGATGGTGTATAAAGAAAAATTTACAAGTCATTTTTGATCACCTATGAATTTGAAGAACTCAAAGAGAGACTTGGAATAATCTTGAAGTGATTTTGAAGAAATTTGGAGCAACTCTAAGAGATCTTTGTGAACAATCAAGAACAAGTGACAAAAGTTTTTTTCTCACAGCTACAAAGGAAGGTAAAAGAAGAAATTCTTGTTGAATTTGGAGAAGTTAAGTGCTATGATGGGATCTTTTAACAAAGGATCGAGCGGAAATATTCCACTGAGGCTAAAAGGAGTTGAACTGGAAGAATTCAATCATCGAAAGATAAAGAAAATGGAATTGGGGTTAGAGTCAGATGATTTTTAGAATATAAAAACCCTAGGCTTGGATTTGTGGGGAGAATTCCCTTGGTTTACTGATAGAGAATTCATATTTTGAGTAAATTTAAGGATGGCAGCATTGTGTTGGAGAAATCCTACCCTATTACGAAGGAAGTGATTGAAGCTATCACTGGGTTATGTAATATTGGAGACCTCCCTAGAAATAAAACTATAAAATACAAAGAAGTGGAAGAGCTGATGGGAATCAAAAAAGACCCTCGAGCCTTGTTGATAAATACTACTGTCGACCCCGTCATAAGGTATGATGTGTACGATGTCTCCTACAAAATTTATTTCAGAAATCATGATAGTTCTACTTTGGCTATTATCATGTATCTGGCACATAAAATGCTAAAGGAGAATAGGAAATTTAATCTGTGAGACTTGATCTTGGAAAATCTTATTGAAAATGTACGAATGTCATTGGTAAATGGATACCCTTTCCATTTTAGGTCTTTACTTACATGTCTGGTATTCTACTTTTTGGAATCGCTATCGAAAAAGGAAAATGTTGAGTGGGAACCTAGGATTCCCATTGGAAAACAAATCTACAGATATTTGGAAGGAATGGAGGAGAGTGCACGCACTTGTAAAGTATTTTTCTTATCCTTGTAGAAGGATATGTGCTTTGGTATGACTATACCTAGTCAATTTGAGGAGGGTTCATCCTACAAAATAAAGGAATTGGAAGTTGTCATTGGTGATTCCCCTCTAGAATCTAATAAGAGAAAATTTATCTTGAAAGACATCATTATCATTCCAGAAGAGAAGGAAAATGAAGAATAATTCTAGCCTGGATTCAAATCTTTTGATCAAGATGATATCCGAACAATGTTAGATAAAGGTAAGATGAAGAAAATTGGTGAAGTGTGGAATGCATCCTCTCTAGTGGATAGACTCAAAATTGATGATGCTCTAGTTGAGTATCTGCTTTGAAAAGGTATTAATGTGTCAAGTGTTTTTGATTCTTTGTTGAATAATTTAGTTTAAGTTGTTTAAGAAAGAATGTTACTGAAAGGTACTAAAGGACATAAGTTAGAATCCATGGTTGAAAAGAGATTTGCTAAAGCTAAGTAGAGGTTATCTGAACATATTAATGAGACAAATAAATGCATCAAAGAAACTTTAGACATCTACAAGTTTTGTCTCTGGTAGCCTACTACGGTTGACAATTTTAACAGTAAGATTGAAGCAATTGAATCTGAAGTGAACAAAATTGGAAAGAATTTTGATGTCTTTGAAGACAAAGAAGGTAAAAAAAGGATGAGAGTTGGTGGATTGCAAGTATAGTTGATTACTGTTCAAAGACAAAGAGAAGATGTGGTGAAGACCTTTTGGCTTGTTAAGGAGATTGTTGAGGTCCAGTTAGACCATCTTTCTAAAATACTTAATGATGTAGAATATTGTGAAAGTCAATGTTCATCCGCAGGTTGGTCATCTTCTTTCACATTGTTGGATTTGGTGGAAAGCATGTGCACGCCAATGGATTCTGTTGTATTTTCCTAGAAGAGGATCTTTCCTATTATCAAATAAAGATACAAGAAGGTGTTTCAGGTGAATTGTGTTATTTTTACTTGAATATTGAATGATAAAATTTCTATTATTTTCCTGTTGTGACAACAAAAGGAGGAGAGAAAATAAAAATTAAAAAGAAAATAAAACAAGGTGAGAAGAGAAGTTGAATTGATGATCAAAGAGGGATTTTTTGAAAGTTTTGCAATGTGTGGAAGTTTCTGGAAGTTTTTTTTGGAAACGTTGGAGTTTTGGAATTTTGAAGGTACAATGTCACCATGTGCATTCATTTACATCCTTTTTGTTTTGGTCACCCTTTTCCATTGATGTCAAAGGGGGAGAGATTTGGTTACATATTTTTTTGGCACATGTTGCCATCAATGACAAAGGGGAGATTGTTGGAAGAATAGAGAAGATCAATCTTTTATGTTTTCATTGATGTCACCATGTTGATTAAGGGATTAGACATATTTGGTACTTTGAACCCATATGAAGAATATGTTTACATGCTTTAGTGTTCTAGTATGGTGTTTTGGTCCACATTTCCCCTTCGGTGATCATCGTTGTTCAAGATTTTGGGAAAAGGTTTATGAATATTGGAAGCATGTATGAGTGTAGTTCTCTATGCTCATATGTTTGTATGGTGAGTTGGAATTAGTTTGGTGTTTTGTTATTAGGTATATCCATGGATGACCTAATAATCAGTTAATGAATTAACATGTATTGCAGATATATGAGTGACCTATTCTTGGTCCCAACCAACATAAGATTGTGTGCCGCATAGTTGAATTAACTTTGGAGAAGTTTTGTATGAAGCCAAAAATTATCTTTTTTGTAAATATGTGTTACATCCAATTAGGTCGACCTAATTGATGCTTGTGGATGAGTCATATACACATACAAGATAGTCTAGAGATCAAAAGGGATGAAGTGTGAAGCGTGAGTAGAATGTGAATGTGAAGAAGAGAAAATATTATTCTGTTGGCATGTGAATACTTTGAGCATCAAAGGAACTGAATTTTCACTTGTGGTGTAACTTCATCAGTTCATATTCTGGCTATAAGCCATTTTGTTTTTGTAATCTTTCATAGGTAGTGAGCCTCCATATCTAGACGGTGAGTCCTACCTATAAGAAGTGAGCTTTTGTATTTTGTAGTGAGCCTCTTTTGTATTTAGTTTTGGAACTTCTATATATTATGAGCTAATCCTCACCATGGTTTTTCCCTCCTTGGGTTTTCCACATAAAATTATGGTGTTTATGGGTTGTGTTATTTCATGCTTTGTTCTTTCTATTCTCTATTATATGCATTAAATTAATCGATGGTGTTTGTTCAATGAGTTTGAGAAGATACTGATTCAGCCCCCTCTCAACATCCTAAATATTCAATAGATACCTATCTCTTTTGTAGTGAGTTAGAGCTCCCAACCTTCCAAACCCAACTCAACCTATATGTGGCACCCTTAGGCTCATACGATGTAATTCTAGGTATAAATTGGTTAATCGAGCATAAGTCTTTAGTGAATTGTGAGGATAAGGTAGTTAGCTATCTAGATGGTTATGGGAATGTAGTCGAGATCTATGGGATGCAAAGACCCTTAGAAATTATAAAAATCTCTTCTATTCAGCTCAAAAAATCTCATCAGAAGAGATGTGCTATTTATGATGTGCATATTAGTAACCTTGACAACAAGGAACCATATTTAGATGACTACCTTATTCTCAAGGAGTTCTAAAATGTATTCTCTAATAAATTCACATAATTATCTCTCAAACATGAATTTGACTTCTCCATTGACCTTGTACCAGGAGTTGAGCCTCAATCCAAAGCACCATATAAGATGACCACCACCGAACTCTATGAGTTGAAGGCCTAGTTAATGGAATTTTTGAATAAAGGGCTCATAAGACCTAGTGTGTCTCCTTGGGGAGCACTAGTTATCTTTGTCAAAAACAATGATGGAACCTTGCATCTGTGTATAGACTATCAGATGTTGAACAAGGTGACCATCAATAATCAATACCCACTCCCAATGATTGATGAGTTGTTTGAACAAATGAAGGGAGCAATAATGATCTCCAAAATCGATCTCAGGTGGGGATAACATCAAATGAGAATACAGGAAGAAGATATTTTGAAGACTAATTTTTGAACCTAGTATGGATATTATGAGTTCACTATGGTAACTTTTGGTTTGACCAATGCACCTACGACTTTCATGAATCTCATGAATAGTGTGTTCAGAGACTATTTTGATGATTTTGTTTTGACTTTCATTGATGAAATCCTAGTTTACTCAAAGTATATTGAAGAGAATGATAGGCACTTGAGGATAGTTTTACAATGACTAAGAGAGAAGAAACTCTTTGGGAAGCTATCCAAGTGCTTGTTTTATCAAGATAGGGTGCATTATCTAGGCCATGTTATTTTAGTCGAGGGAGTCTCTGTAGACCCTGAGAAGATCAAGGTGATCATGGAATGACTAGTGCCTCAAAATGTGTTATAAGTTCATAGCTTCATGGGCCTCATAAGATACTATAGAAATTTTGTGAAAGGTTTCTCCTAGATAGCATCTCCAATCAAGTCACTCCAAAGAAAAGGAATGTGGTTTGAATGGACCGAGAAGTGTGAAAAAGAATTCCAAATATTAAAGGAGATGATCATGAAAACACTAGTGTTGACCATCCTTGATCCTAATGGAAGATTTATTGTAATCACATATGCTTTAGGAGAGCGATTGGGAGTAGTACTAATGCAGGATGGAGAAGTGGTAGCTTATGAATCAAAGAAGCTTAAACAACATGAGGTGAATTATGCGCCGCATGACTTAGAGTTGGCCACAAAAGTTCATGCTTTGAAAATGTGGAGACATTATCTCTTGGGAAATCTGTTTGAGCTCAAGATAAACCATTCGAGAGTGAGATACATTTTTACTCAACCAAACCTTAATGCGCTACAGAGAAGGTGGTTGAAATTCCTTATTGAGTATGGCTTTGTAATTGAGTATATAAAGGGAAAAGAGAATAGAGTGGATGATGCTCTTAGTCGACGAAGACTTCTAGCAACCATGATATCAACAAGGTCTAATTTGAGACAACAGGTGACACAACATTGGCTAGGGGATGAACACTATGAAAGAGTGAAGAGTTCCCTAACAGAGAATCCATTAGATCATCATTTCAATGGGTATGGGATCGAATCAGATGGCATCTTGAGATATCAAAGAAGAATGTACATTCCAGACTCTAGAGAGCTGAGGAAGTTGGTTATAGAAGAGGTTCATAATGCACCTTATTCAGGACACCCTAGAGTATCCAAAATGATTGCAAAATGAAAAACTCTATACTTTTGGCATAAACTCAAGAAGGATGTGGTGGAGTACATAGCCAAATGCTTAGAATGTCAGTAAGCCAAGGCTAAACATGCACATCCAGTAGGGCTATTATATCCTCATGTCATACCTGAGTATAAATGATAGGTGATCAGTATGGAATTCATACAGGGGTTACCTTTGAGCAAGAATCAACATGATGTTATCTTAGTTGTGATCAATAAGTTGACCAAGGTGGTGCCCTTCATCCTAGGAAACCTTAAGGATGGATCACTGAACCTAGCCAAGAAATTTGTCTAGGAGATCTTTCGTTTACATGGAGTGCCAGAGACTATCATTTTTGATAGAGACACCTAGATGACCTCAAGATTTTGGATGACCCTGAATGTCACATTGGGAACCAAGTTAAATTTCAGCTTGACTTATCATCCTTAGACCAATAGGAAAACAAAGAGGGTGAATTAGGTAGTTGAAGACCTCCTCTAAATGTAATACATGGATGGACAGTATAAGTGGGAAGAATACTTACCATTGATAGAGTTTTCTTACAATAACTCTAATCACACATCTCTAGGTATGGCACTATTTGAATCTCTTTACAGGTGGAAGTGTCAAACACCCATTAGTTGGGATAGATTGGAAGAGAGGATCATAGTAGGACCTGAAATTCTTATGGAGATGGATGAATAAATGAGAGTTATTAAGAGTTGATTGAAGGAGGTGGCAGACCGAAAAAAGAGTTATATCGACAAGAATAGAACTCTTAGATAGTTTGTAGTAGGGGATAAATTCTTCTTAAGATTCAACCCTCATAAACGCTCCATTACCTTCGGAAAGTCTTCCAAGTTAGCCCTGAGATATGTGGGTTTTTTTGAAGACTTGGAAGTGATAAACCCAATTTCTTATATAATTTCTCTACCACCTGCTCTGGTTCAACTTCACAATGTGTTTCATGTTTCTTTGCTTGAGCCATATCATCCTGATGTAGCTCACGTGCTTGATTGGAAAACTTTGTAGGTATAAGACCCAGGAGTGGTGCTAGTGGAGCCCATTAGAATCCTGGATAGATGGAGCAGTAACAATGCTTAGTCTAAGGTCCAATGCAACTATTATTCAGAAGATGGTGCTACTTGGGAGGATGTGGAAGAAATAAAACACTCCTTCCCACATTTTCTTTCTTAGAAAGAGACTTTTGATAATTTTGTTTGAAAATTTTGGATTGAACATTATAATGTTTTAGCTTGGAAATAGTATGATATGATGTTGAAATAGACATATATACTTAAATTTTAATTAAATAGACATTGGGACAATGTCTCTTCCAAGAGGGGAAGGATGTCATAACCTAATTTTTATTGCATTTAAATTATAATATGATAAAATGAATTATTGAGGAAATTCAATATGTTGAATGAAAAATTTGATATTTTTGAAATGTTTGAAAGAAGTTTACCATCTTTTGACTATGCAATCTTTTAAACTATTTTATGCTTTATCATGATCGAATTTTACTGATGAACTATGTAAGTGCAAGTGTGTGCAGATGTAGGGAAATAGGTTGAAGGACGAGAAAACGGTTGAGGTAGGATCGTTTATCTGGATTGAATGGTAAACTTGATGGAATCTGGGTGCACACACCACAAAATGACATGATAGTTACATTTGAAACTTCATATAAAAGATTATAATGAATTGATTCAAATGATTTAATGATTGGAAAAAAATAGGCTTGTGAAATAATATACTTGTGATTTCTTATCTAAATGTCTATTTTGATCCCATTTTTTCAAAATTTCAAAGAAACAATAGCATTGCTAAACATATTTGTATGTAATTTAAAAGGCATGCTTGAAGGATAAGAAACCCACTTTACTAAAAAAAGAAAATCATTATTCGAATAGAATAAAATTTTATTCTTTGCTTGAAAGTGATTGAAAAATATATTGTTATAAAGTAAAATAGAGATAAATAAATATATGTATATATATATATATATATGTATGCATATAAATATAAATATGTATATGCATGTATATATAAATACATATATATACACATATATATAAATATATATGTATACATACTCCTTATAAACAATCGAATATGGAATCAAAATTATCAAAATCATATTGATTGAATTCATATAATATCCTAAGGAAGATCTTATGAAATCATGGCCTGCATTTGAATTTAAGGAAAGATACTCAAAATTATGTGTGGGGTAGCTAAAATTAATTACAATTATGAATGAAATGGCTCCCATAATGGAGTGAATAGGAAAGGAAAACATGTATTTCCATTTTGGTAGCATGAAATACTGGAAATAGATCGGCAAGGGTCTAGTAGTGGCGACGAGAAATCGAGGAAAAGGAAGCCAGTGAATCGAATCATCTAGGAAAGAGGGAAAAAGATGAGAAAAATCCACAAATGTAAAAATTATTGTTTGATGCTGCATATTCTTGGAATTTTTAGTACAAACTATTCAAAACTTTCATTTCAGTTTCATTATGTCGATTTCATTTGAGTTGATGGAAAAACAATAAATTCCCATCTTTTGCAAGTGTATTTTGTTTTAAAACCAGAGCATTTTGATTTGAGATCGACCATTTTCTTGGTTTATGTTGCAAGGGCCTTATCAACCAACATTTGAATGCACCATATCTTTGCATATTCTTTCTATCATCATGATAGATGAACTAGGTTAAGCCCTATATGATTTATTCATTTCACCTCTTTCATTTATTTCTTGCTTGTAACTTTTATTAACTATTACATGGTTAATCAAATGAATTATGACAGCTTGATTTATTGTTTTGTATTAAATGATTTAATTTTTTTTATCAATTTTCTTTAAGGGAAACATCTGTTTCACCATTGTAATCCTTCACTATTATTGTTTTTCTTGTCGGCTAGGTTGAACAAGTATGTTACCCAAAATGGGTGCAAAGGCTGCAAACATGATTCATAGAATGGTGTACATATGTATATGTCACTACTATTTAGTCATGTTGCCTCATTCACCTTGAATGATGGAGGAACGATTACATCGTTCCATTTTATTATGTGGGCATCGATCTTAAAGATCGATTGTAGTATACCTTTTGTACATAGGTTTAATCATTCAATAGAATGACCCCCATTTTTCTTTGCATACATTGATGCTCGCATTTGTTGTTTACACCAGTCCATTTTGCATGCGCATATCATTCTTAGAATGATTACTATGAATCTGTGTTATCAACCGACCGTCGAACATTGTAAGCTGATAATCAACATTTCTTCAAGGTTCGATTAATATTAATGTTAGTGATGAAACCTAAAAGTCATTCGACTGTTAGTCATTATTAGAATGACAATAGTTTAACTTATATCCATGACAGTCACCCATAGAAACTCGAGTCTCTCCTAACCCAAAATAGTAATATAAATGTTCCAACTTGTATGTGATTGGGAAAAAAAAGCATGCCATTTGATTCTTTTGTTTACACAAAAAGGACACTAGTACTATCTAGATAATTTTATAACAAGAATGATAGAACATTGACTATTTACATGATATACAAGATAACCCGAAACTATTAATGAGACATATTCGCACAATAACTTGTAAAATTTTGCAAACAACATTGTTTTCCTACAAACAACATTGTTTAGATACAAGCAACATTATTTTGATACAAACAAAATTTGTTTTGCTACAAACAACATTGTTTTTGATACAAAATAGCACATCAATATGTGGAAACTATTCAAATAGATATGTTCTTATTTCTTTGAAAAAGGAAATTAACATCTTGTATTAGTTTCAAATGATATGACAATCTATAGCATTATTTTGAATGAAAGCAATTTGATATAATGGTTTTTATTTAAGAATGCATGCACAAATTTATAACTTAAGTCGGCACATATATGTGTATGCACATAGACCTTCGTCTACGTACATACACATACTTATGATATACCTTCTTTTATTACTTATTTAATTCATTTTTGATGAATACTGAATTATGTTGAATGTAATCATGTGACATGTGTATGAATTGAATGGATAAAGCACTGAACATATCCTCTTGAATTATTTTTCTAATTTCATTTTAATAGACTAAAATTACATTTCTATCGATATTTGAGTAAAGATTACTCTCTTTGTTTAGTAGAACAACAACACCTAAGTAGACTAGAGCACCTCAAGGTAGATGCTTCTAGAGGGGTAGATAGTTTCTATGGAATAAAATTTTGTTGTTAGAAACTTACCTTTCAGGATGGGTGTTGAGATGGAGTAGACAGGGTATAGGTTTTGTTTTATCCAAAACCTATCTTTTGTTGTTGCAATTTAATTTTAATGCTTGTCCAAGCAATTAGCCCATTATGTATGTATGGACTTTGTGATAACACTCTCTTCCATTCCTATCATAGATCTTGCATTTTTCTAATCATAGATAGAGATGCATGTTGATGTTTGGGCATACACCAGATTCCACCTTGTAGATTGTTCTCTTGCTAAACTTTCCATGCAACATCGATCATTCTGCAAGTAGGAATAATTTTGGGGAAGCGTAAGCTTCATGGTTGGGTAGTAAAGTGCCTTATCCATGTTCTCATCCACCAGTGGAGATGAGCATCAAGAGGAAACCTTGTATTTTTTCATGATTATCATTGTCTATGACGTAGCCTTGATGTAAAATTGTATATTGTATTGACTTTGTGGCCCAATGAGCCAAGTCAACTTGGATATTGTAATTAAAATTTGGAAATGAACTCATGTTATTGTGACTTATTTTAATTAGGCATGTGTTTCTATGATTGAAAATATTTTCTTGAGTTATGTCTTTATAAAATTAATATTCATAATGTCATTTGCAATAAATATTTAAGTATTAATTAGAGTGGTTATTACAGTATGTAGTAATGACAAAGATACATAATCATACAACATCAAAGACTAGAAATATCAAGCCTGGACTGTCTGATGGATGTGGAACACATCTAAGCCATCAATTTTTGTTTTGTTGTGCTCACTTCAGGGTAGTGGAACCTCAAGTTGTCCACTAGGTAAGTATCCCAAAAGGGTGAAAAATGAGAGAATCATATTAGGCTCCCATACCATATCAAATCTATCCTCCTTACAACTTCAATAGGGCACCACAATGCTAAGAAAGGCTCCATAAGAAAGAAAGTTGTGTTATGCTAGGTGGCCTTAGGGTTCCAACTTCACAAGGTTAGCAAGTTGTGTTATGCTAAACACTTATGAACAATAATGGAAATAAATGTTTTTTTTGGTTCAAGGGGATTTTACTTAGTTCATGTAAGGTCTTCTTCTTAGTGAACATCATGCCTAATGTCTCCAAGAGAGGAAAAGTCAAGAGTAAAAGATTCACAACTTAGGGAATGCAGTGTGTCGCATCACCACTAAGAGGAAAATCGTACGCTAATAAATATCACACTCTTGGAGGACATCAAACCCAATGAAACCAAGAAAAGGACACATCACAAGAGAAAGACAATCACACCAAGAAACATGAGAAATTTTGAAAGATATTATTGATGTATGGCCCCACTTTAAAATGGTTGCTAACACCATTGCTACAAGAAATTTCTTTAAAGTATCCAATGTTTAATCCTAAGACATGAGAGCTTCATCAGAAAGACATATGCCAAGTCATATGATTCCAAAATAAATCTATATCATTAAAGAGGAGGGAGAGGTTGCCCCCAAAAATACATAAGGGATCTATAGATTGGGGGTGAGTATATCTTTGCCACAATGTTGTTATAGAGCTTTGAAATTTCATCATTCCCCAAATAGTCATAGATCCAAAAGAATTACACAAAGAGAGAAAAAAATAAAGAAAAAGCCTTTTGGGTCAACATGAAAGAGACCTAAATATACCGAAAAGGGAAACACAAGACAAATGAAAAATAATTTTAACAACATATAGAAGAATGTAGATACATATATAGGAATGCACAAAAAGAGAGAGACATCAAACACAATAGTATGGGGGATCACATTACACACATGCAGTCACATAAAGAAACATGAAAAATAAAACAAATCAAAAGTACTTTTAAGGCACATGCGATTCAACCTATAGTAGGTCGTCTGCATCCCAATCTCGGTCAGTATATGCAAAAGGTAGACAACTAGCCAAAGGGACAATGACAAGTGCTAAACTAGGACTAGCACCAAGTTCAACACTCTTATTAGTAGAATTGTCACTTAAGCTCATAGAAGAGGAGAAAAATGAATTGAACTCATTATGCACTTGTTCATCAATTTTTGGAATATCAATATCATCATCTAAATTAAAAATAATAGGAGGTCAAATAATAATATCCATAGAAGTTTGTTCATGTTTAAATTGCAGCGAGGGTGAAGAGACATTATGCATTGTGGAAGAAAAGTTCATATTAAGATTTTATGTGTTTCTCTTTTCTTATTTAGTTTGTAATATATGAGCAATAGGATGATGTCTACGCCTACGCTCTCTAGAATTTCAGTTCATTCTCAATCTATTATTGATTTGTGATTATGTAGGAGTGGGTTTTTCAACCATAGGTTTCTTTTCTTCCCTTAGGGGAGGAATGGAAGGAATCATAGGAGGTTTCTCAACCACTTTCTCTTTAGCTTTGTAAACTTGTTTTACTTGAGGAGGCACTACGAGATTTATTTGATTGTATCATGATCTCTTATA
Organism: Sequoiadendron giganteum; assembly: GCA_007115665.2. Classification (NCBI taxonomy): domain Eukaryota; kingdom Viridiplantae; phylum Streptophyta; class Pinopsida; order Cupressales; family Cupressaceae; genus Sequoiadendron; species Sequoiadendron giganteum. The sequence goes on from CM021109.1 coordinate 579,386,491, forward strand.
GGAAATGGTAGGAGGATTTTTAATAGGATGCTCCTAGATATCTGGAAGGTATTTGTGTTCAATCATGGTTTTGTCAAAGATAGGTGGCTCAATCATGGGTTGAGGCATATTTCTAAGGGATAATTCTGCTATATGCTTTGCCTTAAAATTTTGATATGCTTTGAAAAAGAAGTCTTCATGGGGTCTAATAGGTTCAATAGGCTCAAGCCAAAAGAAATCCAATGAAAATTTCCCATGGGAAGACACAGGATTAAATCCACTATGATGTATTGTAAAGATTTCTTTGCAAACAAAAAACTTTAAACATTTTTTACAACCAACAAGAAAAAATTCATGCAGTGAAGCCATGGATAGCCTAACTTCACATGAAATTGGTTCGACAACAAGATGATGGTGAATGAGAGATTTATTATTTTCAACCCAAATTTTAGAGGGAGATTTATCAAGCCAATCATAGGGCAATCAAAACCATTTTGTGTTTTTATCCATGGTTTTGGTCTTTCATATGTATCTTGATAAAGGTCATGCACAAATAGGAATTACCCAGTGATCACATTCTCTAGATAGATGGGATCAATTAATATCCCATTAGTAGGCTTGTCATTGATTATTCTAGTTATGTAAAGAGGACCATCAAGTGCATGTTTGATTATGTCATTTTGTGAGAAAGCAATATCAAGGGACATTTTGGTTTGGCTCGTATGAGGTTTAGCTTCAATAAATGCCACTACTCCAACCATGTTATCATATTTTCATCTATTGTGTTCTCATCATCCATGTCAACATTCATCACATCATTCTTTGTCTCACTAGCTTTGACAAGTGAAATAGTTTGTTTCGGCATGGGATTTGTAAAGATTTGTAAGTTTTGGTTAGGAGGAGCTATATAATTATTACCTTGATCATTCACACCTTCAATTTGAAGTTGATTCGAATCAATGAGGTCTTGTACAAGATGTTTAATATTCTTAAATATTCCATATCATGTCCATTTTTTCGGTGGTAATTGCAATGAGTGTTTGATCTATAGTTTGAGGGTAATGGTTTATTAAGATTAGGAGCTTTGACAGTAGGTAAGGAAATCACATTCTTGTCCACGAGTTGAAACATGATATTATGAAGGGTGTCGGGTAAAGGGGTAAATTGTCTATTCCTATCACCAAAGGAAAAAGGATTTTTTCATCTTTATGGCAGCTACTTGTTTATCAAATTGTTTATTTGGTTTAGGGGATTTAATTTGTAAAAATTCCCTATTCTATTTCTTGAAAGGTTGGTAACTATTTTGAGGTGCAGATTCAGAATTTTCAAGATGACTCGGTGGATTTTTCACATCACGACTACTAACCCAATTTTGATAATCACAAAGGGTTGTGCATAACTGTGTGAAGGAGGGAAATCTCATCATCTCAAGCTTTGTTTGAATTTTGTCTTGTAAATTGGAAATAAAAATTCTTTCAAGATCAACATCAGGAATCTTAATGTTTATTTGTGAATACATCTGATATCGTGCTATAAAATCAATAACCTTTTCATCATCCTTTTGTTTGCATGTCATTAAATCAGCTAGGGTCATCTTGGGACCCATGTGAATATGGAAGTGGTTGTAAAAGGAATCAATAAGCTCATTGAATGAGTTTATTGAGTTGTTCGGTAAAGAGAAAAACTACTCTGAAGTAGTATCCTTCAAGGATCTAGAGAAGAGTTTAGCGAGGAGCTTATCTTCAAAGATGAAGTCACTATATAGGATTTTATAAGTGGAAACATGGCTAACAAGATCTCCTTTCCCACCATATTTCTCAAATCTAGGAACTTTTATAGCTTGTGGCATTTGTGTTCTTAATATCTCTAGGGATAATGGGTTAGTTTTGATGTATTGTGAGGGTTGGCCATTGTTGTTTTGATTTAGGATGGTGATTTGTTGTTGAAGGGATGAAATGTTTTGAAAATGTTTGTTAATGATGGGATCATTGTTGGTATTGTAAGATGGAGGGGAATAAGGTGGAGTGGTGTATGTTTGTGAAGGGAAAGTGAATAGTAGGTTTGTAAGGGGAGATGATTGAAGAGATATGATAATTGAATGAACAAATCTAGAAGGATTTCCAATGGAAATACCTAAGGGGGTGTTGATATTGCTAGTAGGTTGAATGGTTATGGTAACTTGAGTACTAGTGTATGTAGGAATGGAGATGGGTATTGTTGAAGGAGGAATTGTAGTTCCACCTTGGCTTTGGGTACACCCCAAAGCTTGAGTACAACTAGTCATGGTAGGGATGGTATTGTTAACATCATGCACATTGGTTGTAGGTAGGAAAGTCATTGGAAATGAGGTATGCATGTTATGATCCATAGGGGGTTGGTTATCACACTATTAGAAAGATATTTAGAAAATCCAAGATCCATGATGAATGGTGTATCGTAGGATGACACGAGTCTCGAAATACGTTTCACAACAGTATTGCTAATAGGACACCAAGTTGTAAAGCTCATACAAGTTTTAAAAATGCAATGCTGACCCAAAATGGAAAGAGGGTAAAATGTAATGCAATGACCTAGAATGCAATATGTAAATGTAATTTTTCGATTCTAAACAAGGTAATTTTCTGATTACACTATGCAAAAATTAGAAAATGAAGTCTTGTAAATGCAATTTTGAAATCACACAATGTACTAAATTATCAAATTAAGCTAGATATGATCAAATTGATGAAACATAAATTCTGCAAAGAGAAACATAAATCTGAAAGAAATAAACAAAAATACATAAATGAATGTTTTGATGCCCAAAAAATTAGAATGTGACCCTAATCAGAGACTCATTCACCCTAGGGCGAATGGGTCCTAGGTGAGGGCTATAAAAGAGCTTTTTACAAATTTTTGAGTGATTTTCAATGGTTTTCAAAATCAGGTTTGTTACAAGTTTCAGTTTTAATTTTCTGTGAATTCAATGTTGAATGCAAGTGCAAAATGTGATAAAATGACAACATAGAAAACCTAGTTTGTTATGCAATTTTTGTTTCAAGTTTCAAATGAAAATTAATGCTATGTAAATGATATGCAAGATGATTGATTTTTTTTTTGTATTTTTCAGATTTAAAGAATGCAAAATATGGGATCCTACAACCCTTAAATGAAATGCAAAGTTAAATGCAAACCAGATACCCTAAATGAGACCTAATTCAATGCAAAAAGATGTAAATCAATGCAAGATATAAATCTAGGATGAAAGAGGACTCCAAAATAATAAAATTCAAGGATCAAACTCAGGTTGACCAAAATGAAATGTCAAAAAATATGGGTGGTTGAGTGTTCACCAAAATAGAATTGATGAACTACAAAGGACCTATTTTGCTTATTTCATTCAATATGTGTGTTATAATATGCAAATGTAGATCTAGAAAGGGTAAAATTATGTGTACCTTTCACCAAAATTACTTTTTAGAGCTCACTGAGGACTCATTCACCCTATGGAAAATGTGAGGACTCATTCGCCCTATGGAAAATGGGTCCTAGATAGGGTTTCTAAAAATTTCATTTTAGGTTTTCTTCTACCAATTCTGCATTCCTAGATCCTAGGTGTTCACTATCGAACAACCAAAAATAATGTTTGTAGAAGAGTTTTCATGATTTGAAAAATTTTCTTGCAACTTTCTTCAAACTTTCTCTTCAAATGATCTTCAAACTAGAACTTGCAATCGCACATAAAAGAGGGAAAAATGTTGTTTGTTAGGGAATGGGGGTTTTCCTTGGTCAAACCTTGTTTTGGTAATTAAACCTTGAAATGAAATGGAAAAGCATGAAGTAATGATGAATGAACAACAATATGTAACAACTCACCAAACCTTATTTGAAACCTTAGAATGAAAATCTGCAAACTAGCATGAAGTGACCTCAATGAATATAGATCTTGATCATGAAACTTGATATGAAACAATGTCCTTGAATACTTGCATAGGTCTTGAACACTACATCATCATATTAGCTCAAAAAATATGCATGATGCAATAAATCTTTGGCATGATGAAAGGAACTTTGATTGCTACAATAATCTTCTATAAATCTGCCCTTGAATGCTCTTTAAATCAATCTTAATCATAAACCTTTCTCTAGGATTTGAACACTTGAAAATCTAGGTGAAACATAGTGAAATAACCTTGTATTTATACATATCTTAACATGAATTCCTAAAACTCAAATATCACAAGCCGACATTGAATTGTAGATTTGAAATCATTAAAATACCGCCAAAAACATATTTTAGAGGGGGGTCGTAGGTCTAAGTGAGGACCCATTCACCATAGGGAAAATGGGTCATAGGTCACTTACCTAGGACACACATCGATTAGTGTTAAACATTATGTTAAATTAGGGTCATAGGTCTAAGTGAGGACCCATTCACCCTATGGCGAATGGGTCCCAGGTAACTTACCTAGGACACACATCTTCCAAAGTTAACTGTTGCGTAATGGCATTTATGAATGTTGGGTTTTATCCGGGCTTGAAATTTGTATTTAATTAGGCTTGGATTTGAATTAAAGGGGCCAATTAAGGTAAATTAACCTCAATTAATTAATAAAGACCTAGATTAATGTGAAAGTGTAAAGGTACACCTTACAACATCAAAAATAAGGCACAATTAAGTCCATTTTAACTTAATAAGGCCCTAAACTTAATGTGAATATGAAGAACATATTACATCACTAGATTAAGGCATAATTATGTTCATTTTATTATTAATTATTTCCAAATTAAGTGTGAAAAAGGAATACTTTTTCCTACACTACAATAGGTATCATCAAATATTTTGTTATACATTCTTTGAAAATTTATATATTCCTCCTTAAATGGCAGATTGACTTCACCACTAAATGACCAATGTCCCATATAACATAACTCTTCCTTACTGATTTCACTCTTTTCATTATTTTCTAGTTTAGCGAACTTAGATTTTCTATCTCAGTGTTTTCTATCACCTACATTGCAATAGAGAAAAAAGCGAGTCTTCTATAAGACTCAGTAAGTGCCCTCTTTTTCCCTTGGTATTTTTCCTCATTCCTAGCTTTCCAAGTAAATCAGAAAATCTCAATAGTAAGTAACAACAAAAAAATTTGGATCATTTTCAATATTTGGGTGAGTGCAAGATCATGTGGGTCCAAAAAGCGGCGATATGACCAAAAAGTGGTTGATGAATTTTTTTATCTCAATTTGATGAAATGAAAATGGTTTGTTGATAAAATTGTCAGCTTTCCAAAACGATAATATATGCCTTATTTGGAATTAAATAGATATTTATTATTGATTTTATACATACATTCTGACTAAAGTCTTGATTGATAGGCTGGTTGAAAAACATCTATAATTCTTAAATAATTTCAAAAAAATTGAATCTGAAAGATGCAATACATTCTATGCTTCCCATACTATAGGATAAACAAATAAAAATTTAATTTGATAAATTTTTGACTGAGTTATGGTGGTCATACAAATAATTTTTAATATATATTTTTTTTTAATAAAAACATAACTAATTATTTACTTGTAAAAAAATTACAAAAAAAAATGCAGCATATTCGGGCATGTGTCCTCTACTTATATTGAAATTTTCAAATAAATATATTATTTTTTTCTTGTACTTAGGTTGGTCAGACATACACCTCCTTTTTATTTTTTCCTAAAAATTTAGTACTACTGCATTGAAATTTCAAATTTTTACTAAATAGATTTACTTTTTTCCAAAAAATGAATAGTATCTTAGAAATTAAATTCAATTTTCTACAAATTTTGTTGTTACATATTTTCCAAATTATGTTGATAGATTATTCAAAATTTTATTTCAAGTTTCCTAACCCTATTTTTCTGAATTTCATTGCCACTTAAGGGCCTAGTTTGGACCCCCATGATCCTGCACTGACCCATTTATAATTTGACCAACCAAAATTTCATGTTTGTTAGTAGATTTCATATTTTCCCAATCAATAAGATCTACATAAAACATTAGCCATATTTCTCCTGCATAAAGACATTAAAAAAATGTGGGTACTAGATTCGAGTTTTTACATAATTGACAAATTTCTATTGTATTAACAAATGAGGAGAGAGGTAGTTTTTGAAGTATTAGTAGCCATTTAAAGAAAGCTTTATTTGGATCAAGTGAACTATTCCATTTCCATTGAAACACATTTTTCTAGCTGTTCTCACTTTCTTTAAGATTCCAACACTTGTTTACATGTTCACAGATGCACTTGGAAAGGGTTAGAGCATTGCAAATTTTTTCAGGGTTTAAGGTGCCAATTCTAGATCCATCCTCCCACTATAATAGTCTAAATTTCTAATTCCTTGGTTTTCACAACAAAGAATATCATTATATGACATATTCTAATGTTTCCATGATTCCTTTAGAATTGTATAAGTTTCCCATTAAGAATTAGGGAGATTGTAGTCATTTTTAATAGAGTCTCAAGTCTTTAATTGGTCTTTATCTATTATGTCTTTGAAGCTTTTGAATCCTTTTTTAGCCGAGGCTTTGGCTGAGCATCCTTGTGATAGAGCTAAGTGTTTTACTTTGTGGGTTAAGTTCCACCATATTGAATTTTTCTTATAGTTTACAATACTAATTTTATCTAATCAACCTTTGTAGGCTTTAACATGTTCCCATGCTTTCAACTTATTCTAAAAACCACAAAACCACTGGTGGAGACTAAAAAGTATCCAAATAGAAGATCACAACTAGGAATAAATTTCTAGGATATATATTTTTTAGGGTACCTTTAAATTTTATTCCTTATAAGTATTTTTGAAGGTTCACCCCCCTTGGTAGAGTTGGTTATCCATTTAACAACTAAAGCAGTACCTTGTTTCTTTATGTCCTTCAAATCTAGCCCACCACCCTTATTTCCTATACAAAACCAATTCCAACACACTACATGCTTATTATTTTTTTTCTTTACCTTCAGACCATAGGAACTTCCTTATCCTTTTTTGGACTTCCTCTAGTTGGTAGCTACAGAAGAGTCATGTCATCAAAGAATATTATAAAGTTTAGGAGGACAAGATACTTTCAAAAACTTGAAATCTTCCTACCATGGATAGATACTGATGGTGATAGCTATCAAATTTATTTTCAATCTTTATTTTGACCTAGTTCCACATGTCCTTTACACATGGGATAATTTCAAATGAGATTCCTAAATATCTAACTTGCTTTCTAGGGCCACCCCGTTAGAACTTGAATTTATTAAACCACTCTAGGGGGGAAATTTACCAACTTAACATGATTGATTTTAGTTTGGAAAATTTTACTCGTGAAGCATCACAATAGATGCTTAGATTAGTCATTAAATTATTCAATTTTTATTCCTCTATTTTAATAAAAATTGTTGTATCATCAACAAAATGGATATTTAACAATTCTTTATCATTAGGAAAATTTAAACCTCAAACCTTGGGACTTAATATATCATCACGAAAGAGTTAAAGCATGAATTTTATTGCAACTACAAATAAGGTTAGTGCAAGGGGGAAACCTTGTCTTATTGACCTTCCCAACTTAAACTATTTAGTCAACACCCCATTTATTTCAACTTGAGTTGAGACATCCTTTAAGACCGTTTTAACCATATTACAAAATTCATATGGGAATTTGAAGACCTCAAGGAACATTATTAAAAAGTGATATTCCACCCTATCATAGGCCTTTTCAAAGTATATAAGAAGCAACCCTAAATTTTGATTGGTGACCTTAGCCCATTCCATTCCTTCCCAACTAGTGATTAGATTTTCTAGAATATATCTCCCCTTAATAAAACTAGTTTGTGTATAGCTTATGATCTCAGCTAGTAGGTCATTTATTCTTAGAGCTATCAATGTTGCTAATAACTTGTAGGATACATTTAATAAGGTTATTGGCCTCCAGTTCTTGATCAATCACTTATACTCTTCTGTAGGGATAATATTAATAATACCCTTATTTATCTAGTTACCAAGGGGACCTTGGGGAATCGCTTCATTTCAAATTTGGCATAACTCATCACATATCCACCCTATGTTTTGCTTCTAAAATTCTATAGGGAGACCATCAACACTAGGGGATTTTTCACTGTTGAAGGTCAAAATGGTTTGAGCTATTTATTACTTGGTGATTTTTATAATAAGTAGTTCAACCCTTTTATTTGAGATCTTTTTAGTTATTTGAGTTTTTCAAAGCTCCATTACCTTAATAACTTGTGGATCCAGACCTTATGAGCTAAAGAGATCTTGGTAAAATTGAAAGAATTATTCCTAAATCTCAGAAGGGTCTCTATATAGTTTTCCCCTTCCCAAACACACCCTATTTCTTCCCTAATATTTTTATCTTTTAGAAAATTAAAAAAGAAATTTGAACCTTTGTCACCATGGGTGATCAAGTTAATCATGGGTTTTAGCTTTAAACCTTGAGTCTTTCTTGTTTGAAATATTCTTAGATCATTCTTACATTTAATTAGTTCCTCCTTTATCTCTTCTTTGGTTGGATCCAATTTTAGATCATTTTCAAGGCTAAAGAGCCTTTCTTGTAGAGAATTTTTCAATCTTCTTCCATCCAAGGCTTTCTTTTTCCCAATGGTTTGGTAAAGGCTAGCTCATGTTATAGTATTATAATTCCAATTTTCAATTGGGGATAGGTCCTTTAAAGCTAATTATTTAGCTCCAAAATAGTAAAGATTTCATTATTGTAGTCCTCATCCTTTAATAGTTTAGTATTTAGTATGAATTTGGCATCCCTTTTGATTTGGGCCTGATTAATAGTTTCAAGCCTAATCCTAGCCTTAATAGGGTGGTGGTCAGATAGTGTGCAAGGTTACACACTAATCATATATCTATCTTCAAAGCTATCAAAGTATACTATATCCCTATTTGCATATAACCTATAAATCCTTGAATAAATTCTTCTGCATCCTTTTTGTACATTACACCATGTAAACCAGATGGCTTTATTATCTTTTTTTCCAAGTTCTAGTAGGTCAAACAAATTGAGCATATTTTTCATTTTTTCTATAATTTTTTTTCATTTCCTTTCCATTCTAGCTCAAGACCTCCATTTTTTTCATTTTCGTTTTCAATCATGGTAAAGTCTCCGCCTAGAATCCATGGAATTTTTTCTAGTTCACACAACCATTTCCATAGGTTTATTCTTTCCCTATAGTAATTGGGAGTGTAGATAGAGCATATTACCATTTTTTTATTATCCTTTTCTAATATAACCCAAACAACCCTATTACATGGGGAAGTGTCATTGTTTAAATAAACTTTGACCATTTATTTCTTAGGAGTATAGAAAATCCACCTTTACCTCTTTCATGGTTGGGGAATATTTGGATTACATCCTTCTAGATAAACATGAGGTTATTTTTGAAGGTAAATTTTACCACTTTGACCTCTTGGAGGAGCACAAAATCCTTTATTTTTTCCATATTAAGGTATCTTTTGAAGATGTATTTTATATCAGGGGATTCAAATCCCTTGATATGGAGAGAGAGAGAGAGAGTGGTGAGATAGAGATAAGTAGAGAAGGAAGAGATAATGTGAGAGAGAGGTAGTTCTTGAGCTCAACGGAGAGAGAGTTAGATAAAGGGATGGAGATAGTGAGAGAGAGGTATAGAGTATAAGAGATAAATACTGAGCAAGATAGAGAGAGAGAGAGAGAAAGATGATATAACTTTCCGATCATTAAAATTTGACCTCTTGATCACTAAAATTTGACATGCTGATTACTAAAATTTGGCTAAGTTTAAAAAATTATAAGATCTTCTAAAAACTAGAATTTGCATGATAACTCCAAGAGATCAAAAACCACTGTCAAACATCTTGAAACTATATACATGAAATATAGCTTAAAGTATAAGAAAGTAAATGTCCATATGTAAATGTGTTAATTTAATGTATATGGTTTCCCTGGTAGAGAAAAACAAAGGCAAAGAAAAAGAAAAAAAGAAAGAGTCCACAAAAATGCGTTCCAAAAGTGATGCTTCACATTTGGTGAGTGCCAAATTTGGTGCTCACAAAATGATGAACTTCATTTGGCTAGTACCAAATTTGGTTTTCAAAAAATGATGCACTTCATTTGGCTAGTACCAAATTTGGTTCTCAAAAAATGATGCACTTCATTTGGCTAGTGTTAAATTTTGCGCTCACCAAATGATGCACTTCATTTGGCTAGTGCCAAATTTGGTGCTCATCAAGTGATGCACTTCATTTGGCTAGTGTCCAATTTGGCGCTCGCCAAATGATGCACCTCATTTGGCTAGTGCAAAATTGTATACTTTCCAAATGATTCACTTCATTTGGCTAGTGCCAAATTTGGTGCTCACCAAATGATGCACTTCATTTGGTGAGTGCCAAATTTGGCACTCACCAAATGGTCATTTCAGGTAAAAAACAAAAGTGGCATCTTTTTTGTGTCACAGATTGCTGCACATACCCAAAATATGTTTATGAATATCCTTGTATGAATAGAAACATGATGTGATGATTTTTGGAGAAGGTGATGTGACAAAAATGGTCGATATATGGATGATTGAGGAATATGAAAAATGTTTTGATTGGAGGATTGGACTCAAAACAACAAGGGCTATCTCTATTAAAGAAAAATTAATCTTTGCATTTTCTATGGGAAACACATCCACTCAAGAACACCATAGATCCACCTATGTAAAATAGGATCGCCTATCGATAAAGTAGATCCATCTATAAACGTATTTTCCCAAGAACATACTGTATCCACCCAAGGATAATGGTTAAATAGGTTGATAAGACAAAGCAATCCAAGAACAAAAAAAAATTGCCTATGTGGAAATAAAATATCTTATTAGTGGAGCTACGTGAGTAACAAAAAATCCACCTATGGAGATATAAGACCACTTTTCAATAGATCATATCCACCTATCTAGGTAAACCTGGTGAAAAAGCGTATCCACTTATGGATAAAGTGGTTCCACCTAAGGATAACTAATAGAATGGACATAGTGCATCCACCCATGAATAGAGCACAATTGGCTTGTCCACAGAGCATATATATACACAAACAAGGTGTATGTTACTATCTAGGGAATGACTAACTAGACAAAGGAAAATAAAATTCTTGTGAATAGATCACAACCACCTATCGATAGAGCCTATCAACCCGTGAATAGAGCATATATGCCTATCTAAGAATAGAGACCTAACAACAAAAGATAACTCAAATGAAAGACATAGATTGGATGGACTAAAGACATTCAATGGTATCAACAAGAAAACACACTTGATTGCACAAACCTAAATTAGTTAAGAGGGAGTTCAATAACCTACCATAGGCCCACCAGTCGTGAGGCTAATATCTCAATATTAGCACGAAGCGTTACTTGGTCAAGAGTCGGTAGATAGGGATCCAATGGCATAAGGGATCACCTTTTCCCTTTCTTTGGAGGTCTTGAGACCTTACCCAAATAGGTCCTACCTCTACTCAAGGAGATACATGGTGAGTAGCTTTGGGAATGATACTATACCTTGTATTATGATAGGCAATGATCGAAAGGTTTTATACTAGGCTAAAATAGGTGATCTAGTGCATCCTCTAAATACTATGAAGGTACATGAGGCATGTATGTGAACACCAACCCATCAAAAGAATGGGTTAGGAATGTCAATCAAGTCATTTAGACCAACCTTGCACTCCTAACTTAGAATCACCCAAGTATCAAAGCTTCACTAGACACAACATGACTAGATTGGGGTACAAATTGTTTTCTTCCCCCTTTATATACCTCATCATTTCATGTGGTTGTGGTTGTCCCTTAGGGTGATGAAATACCCAAGCAGGCCTCCTAAAAGGAAGGTAATGATAGGAATTTTTTATCTCTAGGCTCGCACAACATAAGGAGAGAGCATACACACAAACTAACACACCTAGGTAACATAAAGGACTTGAGTCAATTTATGATTTTTCATCCCTAGGCTCACCAAATGGTGCAAGGGGAGAGAATACATTGAAAAGGGACTCCAAACACAACAAACAAAGTTAATTGACCCTTTAAGAAAAAATTAAATGTTCCTATATTAGTTTAAGAAAAGAAATCTTTGATTGATGTCTTGCAAAGCAATTCGTTAGTAATTTGACCATCGATCTTGGAGAAATGAATCTATAAATGGGTGAAAAAAAATCATAGGCATTAACAAAAATTTAGTAGATGAGTAATAAATAGGCAAAAAATTGAAAATTCTAGAATGAAAGTATTAAATATATGTTACCAATAGAACCACCTATCAACAGTGTAGAGTCACCACTATACCAGCAGAGCCACCCCTATACCAGTAGAGCTACCCCTATAGGCAGTGCAGTCACCCATCCACGTATCTCCCCCTATGTCTATAAAATCCACCTATGCAATGTCAAATCTACCCCTATAGGATCAAGGTTTCCCATCTATGGAGCTGCCCTATATTATAATGATGTATCTTTCATCCTAAGAAAATTCACATTTGTAGGGAAAATGGATCTACCTATGTAGTGGGTCTACCTCTATAAACTAGCAGAGCCACCTATTCTTCATTAGTCATCTAAGTGACAAAGAGATGAATCATACCCCCCTCTATGTGAGATGGAGCCGCCTTTGAATATTTTGAATATGCTCGTGTAGTGAATCCACCTATGTGCAAGAAACTTGCAACTTCAAACTCATGAAAAGTTGAAATAATGGTTAGTAGACTGGTGATGTGGGTCCCATCGGGCATGCCATAATGTGTGCATTGATTTGATGTTATCAAATGAATGGAAATTACACTAAAACCCCAAACATAAAATCAAAATGTCAATCAAGATTAGGGCTAAAAGCTCACACCTTCCCCAAATTTGTTGTAAATGGAGTATGATGGCAAGCTTGTTGCATATATTTCCCTGATTATGTCAATTTTGATGGGTGCTATAAGTAAAATTTGATAGCATAACACCATGTAATTGCTCAAGGATGTGTGAATGTATTGTGATGATGAAAATGACCAAGTGTTAGTCTTTTGAGAGGGATGGATGGAATGGAGGGATAAGATGCAAAGTTGAAGATCAAGGGTTGAGATGTGTTGAGACATCTCAACTCTTGTGGTGGTGACAAGTGTTACCATGGGAGATGAAATGGGGGGAGTTGACCTCTCAAGGCCTAGGATGGTGACAAGTGTCACCATGTGAGGCCTTGAGACAAAGATTCGTACTTTGCAAGTACTTTGGGAGATGGACAAGATCTCCCTCATAAAGGGATTTCTTGTCCAATCTTCCATGATGATTGGGTGGAAGAATAAAAAGTAATTAAATATTCCTTTGGAGTACCTCTGGGGGAATAAAGAGGAATATTTCTCTAAGGTACCTTGGGAGAAGTAACCCATATGGGATTACTTCTCCAAATGAAGAAATAATTTAAGGTTTGACTTGACAAGAGGGTGATTCTATAAATGGCAAGATGATTATCTCTTCCTAATCAAGGGATTAAGGTTGTGCAAGTGATTAAGAGAGTAGTTAGGTGGGGGGATTAGACTAATGAAAGTAACTAAGAGGCAAGTTGCAAAAGCTATAGGATGTGACACCTCCTAATAATAGATTAGGTGTGTGCACAACCCTAATGAAGGGATTAGGAAATGGATTAAGGATAATGAGAAAATCATGGAGGATGGGACAAGGAGAGAGAAAGGGGAAATAATTATATATTTAATTTAATTCATGTGGAAGAATAAATGATTAAATTAAAAAAATATGCATATTTATTTAATTTAAAGAAGAAGGGATAATGGTAAAGCATTTAATCAATTAATTAAATACCTTAGAAATGTGGAGGAACTTAGGGAAATAAACAATGTTAATCAAATAATAGCAATATTATTTAATTTATGCAGACAAAGAGGGTTTTTAGATGAAATAGGGATTAATTTTGTTTGGAAAATGTGTCTCAGCCTTGTAATTACATAAATTACTATTGATACATAAGGTACCGTTCATCTGACAATGACAGGGAGGTGCAAGGTGTTCTCCCCCCGACTAGGGTCTAGGGGAAGCACATCCTGACAAGGACTTGGGGGCAACACCCACGAAAGGAAAATTTAATTTATATTTTATTATTGTAAATCTAGATCATTCATCATTAGGTCTTAGATCTGACGATTAATATTTTAACTTGACTTTCCTTAGAAGGCATCCCTATTTTATCAGGGAATTATATTACAATTACATATTGTGATGTATTCTGAGAGTCTGATAGAGGTTGTGTTGCCTCTAGATCTCTGGTTGGTGATACTCCTATGAGAAGCTTTCTCTGCAAGTATATTGTAATCTTTGTGATTTCTGAATAATATATTAAGCAACTTTTGGAGTGTGAGGGTTTTCTCCCAAAAGGGTTTTCCCCACATAAATTACTATGTTGTGGTATGCATGATATTTATGTTTATTTGTGTTTAAGTTTCTATAATTGTTAAAGATCCATAAAATTTTTGCATTATCCTCCTCTTAACATTAGTGTAGGAAGTTGTTCCGCTACCCCCGTTTCCTTACAAATTTGACCAGACATAAGTGGTCAAATTTAGGTGTCTACACATAGATATCTATCTATGATAATATCCTTCATCTTGAGATTCAGAAGGTCAAATTTTGTTCCTTGGAAGTTTCCCATTTCTATTTTGTATGTGCTTTACATGTTTTATTGCAATAAGATAAAAACCCTTCAATTCAAGGTCCCACTCAAATGAAGAGTAGTACAAAAAACCATCTACCCAACAGTTAGAACTTAAGATGATGAGGATTTGATGCTAAATGGAAGGAAGAAATGTATGCATAAAAATTCCTAAACTAATATAAGAGGAGAATAATGTGCAAATTTTACATCCTCACAATTATAGAAAGGAGAAACACATAAATATAAATAAAATTATACACAACATAATTGTATAAGGGGAAAACCCTTTTAAGAGAAATAGCCCACACTCTAAAATATCTTATTGTAGTATTCAATAATCTAAGCATGATTATAATACACTTACAAAGAAATTATTTACTTGAGACTATCACCAACCATATATCTAGAAAAAATTCTTGTAGTATAATGATGTACCTAAAAAATCACTATTAATACCTCCATCTCAAGAACTATGTAAATAGGATAAGTGATACATATAAATTCAAATAACCTAGAAGCGATGTTAAATAAGCTAGAATTCTTATTTTGAATAAAAATAATAGGATTGATGTTGAGACACATTGGTGCAGGAGCACCTACACCTCACCCTCCATTCTTGTTCATTTGATAGAAATTATGGTCCATAGAGTTAGTATTGGTCTTTTTGAGGATGTTTACCTCTAATAAGGTCTAGTAAGATCATTAATTTCATTAGTTTTGGTCTAGGTTGAGTTTGGAGTTTTAAGTCACAATGTGGTCAAATACCATCTTGTATTAAAACAATGTCCTTGTAGCCTTTGAAGGCAAAGCAACATGAATTTGTATGTAGGTGGGCAAGGTTCGAGGACTTGTCAATGTAATAAGGCTGCTTTTAAGCCTTTAGTGTGGTTTAGGAGTCATAAGTGAAAAATATTTCAGTACATTTGTAAAGTTAATAAACTGTGTAAAAGGCATAATCTTGACCTCCAACGGTCATTAGCGGTTCAAAATTCAGTTGTAGGGTAGTTGGTCGGGTGTATGAGGCAGTTTGAAGTTGTAAAAATTATATATCTTCATGTAATCCCCAAGGGGAGGTGGTTGTTGAAGTTTTAAAAAAGAAAGTTACATTTTGTGGATGTTGATCACTGTTCTTGTTGTTTTCCCTGAACTTCTCTTTCTGATATAGGCCCATACAGTTCTCACATGCAATAAAGCATTGGATACCTATTCATTTATGTGTTTTTCTTCTCTTGTGTTCATGTTGGAGGCTTAGAATCACCTTTTGTGGGAGTAGGGGCAACAAACATAGTGATACCCCTGTTTTCTGTGTTGGGGTTTGAGGGCTTCAATATGAGATGTTAACCAATCCACCTACTATTCCAGAACTATGGCTCAGTGGATTGGTCTATAATATGCTTAGTTAGGAGTAGGAATACCTTGGGGAAAGAGGGAACGAGGAGTATGGCCATGGTGTGATACTCTAATGCTGAATAGGGGTTAATGTGATCATGAAAAGAGGGAACCCAAGTAGCAAATTGGAGAATTGTTGAGAGAAGTGGGAGTGGGAGTGTTCCTAGAGTCACGGAAGGGGTAATACATGGTGTATGGACCCCTAGGAATATTTGGGGGAATCAAGAGTTAGGAGTTTCCCTAAAACCCTTGGTTTGTGGAGATTTAAGAGAGTTTGTGAGCAGCGGTCTAAAACAAGTTCTTAGGGCCCTAAGAGTCAACAAATCTTGAGTTTGAGGACCTTTTCTAAGACTGTTTCAGGTTCTTTTTGGTCGGGGATGAATTTGAGTGAGGGTTCCTTTGGAAAATAGACCAAATGGTGAAGTCTAGAACCGGGTAAGTGTATCAAAAGTTCAGGTTGGTCCAAAATAGTGATCCTTGATTTTCATACATGTTGTGTAACCCTGAAAAGGGTATCCTAATCTCCTCTTTAATTATTGGGTGCTTTGGAAAGATTGGGTGAAACTTGGCCTGTTCTGGTTTTGGGAGAGCCACAAGGGCAGGGTGATGCGTAGGTTGCTAGATGGTAAACCTTGGGGTATTGGTGATTGAGATTGTGTAGGAACCCCTATTTTTGGCATAGCAAATAAGGTTGTCACTTACCTCTGCATCATAGTGGTATCAGAGCAAGGGAGTAGGTCTTCTGTGAGATAAGGTTGAAGTTTGTGTGCAGGAAGAAGAAGATAGTTGGAGGGAACAATATGCCTCCTAAAAACAATGTTGTGGTGAGGAAACTGGGTACTCATGAGAAGGATATAGATACACTGAAAAGGGAGATGGCTGCAGTAAAGGCTAAGTGCAGGACCCTTCTGGAGGAAAGTGAGTCTGAAGAGGAAGAGACCTCTGGTGAAGAAGAAGAGATGGATCCAGATGATGTTAGAGCAATGAAGCTACTAAAGGCTGTGAAGAAGGATGGACATGGCAAGATGGATGTGCCTATGTATGGAGACAAACTTGATAGTGAAGAGCTCTTGGATTGGATAGGGGCTTTGGAGAACTACTTTGATAGTGAAGATGTTGATGAAGGACATAAGGTAAAGAAAGAAAAAACAAAACTGAAAGGACATGCTTTGGTGTGGTGGAATTTTGTGCAAGAAGATAGGGAGTGAAAGGGAAAAAGAAAGATCATTTCTTGGGAGAAGATGAAAGAAAAGATAAAATGTAAATTTCTTCCTTTTGATTACAATATTCAATTGCTTAAGAAATTGCAGAATCATAGACAAAAAGAGTTAGATGTGCAAGCATATACTGAAGAGTTTTATAGGTTAAGTATAAGGACTAAACATGAAGAAGATGAAGAAGAGATGACTGCTAGGTACTTGAATGGTTTGAGGTTCAACATTCAAGATGAAATCAGCATGATGCCACCAAAATCAGTAAAGCAATGCTTTCAAATGGCAATGAGGGCAGAAGAAAAGCTAAAGAGGAGACAAGAGAAGGTAGCAAGAGGAAGAGGTAACACTTCTAGAGGAATGGGATTCAATCCTAGTTCAAGGACAAATAATGAAGGCCAAGGAGATGACAAAAAGGATCAAGAGTAATCTGATTCAAGAGGTGGATGGAGAGGTTCAAGAGGCAGATTTAGTGGAGGAAGAGGATCATATCAATTCTTAGGAAGATGCTACAATTGCAACCAGCCTAGACACCCAGCCTTTAAGTGCCTAGAAAAACAAGGCTCAAGCTCTCATGGTGGAGAAAGGAGGAATCAATTAGTGCATGAGGATGAAGAGAGTATGACTACACCTGTAGTGAACCTTACATCAAAAGAAGGAGAGGCACTCATGATAAGAAGGACTATGTTGCAAGCATCCAAGGAGGAAGATTCAAGCCAAAGAAGGAGCCTTTTTAGAACTACGTGCAAAAGCAAAGGTAAAGTGTGCCAAATTGTCATTGATTCTGGTTCTCAAGATAATCTAGTGTCTAGGGAAATGGTGGACAATTTGTGTTTGGAAAGATTACCTCATGAAGCACCTTCTAGAGTCTCTTGGGTAAATGATAATCAAACCTTGGTAGTAAAAGAGCAAGCATATGTTGATTTTCAGATTGGGGAGTATAATGATAGGGTCCTATGTGATGTTTTACCAATGGATTGTTGCCATGTGCTCTTGGGGAAGCCTTGGCAATTTGATAGGAGATCTATGTATGATGGCTGGGAGAATACATACACCATCAAGAAAGGGGACAAAACCTTTCAGTTGCTTCCCTTGAC
This sequence comes from Sequoiadendron giganteum, assembly GCA_007115665.2. NCBI lineage: Eukaryota > Viridiplantae > Streptophyta > Pinopsida > Cupressales > Cupressaceae > Sequoiadendron > Sequoiadendron giganteum. The sequence continues at coordinate 579,404,848 of CM021109.1, forward strand.
GACAAATGTAAGGGATAAAGGGAAGGCTAAGGTAGTACTATTTGGCCATAAGGAGCCTTTGGGGCCTGAGGATAATAGGTTTGATGTGATTGCAAGTATGGAGCAGGTTGGTAGAAATATGACACTAAGGAGCACACCTATAAGTGGTGTTGGAATAGTAGATATGAAGGGAAGGTGTGGTTTATGTGAGAATGAGGTGAATTATACCCTTGCATGGCATAATGAGTTAGGTAACAAGGTGGTTCAGATTGGTAACAGGCAAAACGAGATAAAGGAGTCTTTGGAGAAGCAAGAGGAGGCTAATAATGTGCTTGTTGGGACTCTTAGATGTCTTGTGGTCTTGCAGCAGGTCAAGGAGCAGTCAGTAGGCATGAAGACAAGGTTTGGTGGAAAGGCAAATGAGAGGACAGGCGGTCATGAGACAAGGAGGATAGAGAACCAAGCACTTGGTAGTCTGATCACAGTAAAGGAACAAAAGTGCAGTGGTCTGATGATAGTAAGGGGAGAATAGTGTATACCAACACAGTTGGATTGGTGTGAGTATGGAGAGGGAGCAAAGAAGGAAGCAGGTTTACATGGTTCTAATGTTTGTTTGTTTGCAGGTCTGAGAACAAAAGAAAAGATGAATGCACATGAGAACACATTCCAAGATACCGATTACACAGGGCAGATTATTGCACAACCAATGTACTTGAACCAATGGGGAGGATTTCCTGATTAGTGGAGCATTTATAGAGCTTGGAGACAGTGGGATCAAGGCCAACTCATGGGGCATGAGTATTTTCTAGGGGGGGGTGTATGGTGTAGGAGCACCTACACCTCACCCTCCATTCTTGTTCATTTGATAGAAATTGTGGTCCATAGAGTTAGTATTGGTCTTTTTGAGGATGTTTGACTCTAATAAGGTCTAGTAAGATCATTAAGTTCATTAGTTTTGGTCTAGGTTGAGTTTGGAGTTTTAAGTCACAATGTGCTCAAACACCATCTTGTATTGAAACAATGTCCTTGTAGCCTTTGAAGGCAAATCAACATGAATTTGTATGTAGGTGGGAAAGGCTCGAGGACTTGTCAATGTAATAAGGCTACTGTTAAGCCTTTAGTGTGGTTTAGGAGTCATAAGTGCAAAATATTTCAGTACATTTGTAAAGTTAATAAACTGTGTAAAAGGCATAAGCTTGACCTCCAACGGTCATTAGGGGTTCAAAATTCAGTTGTAGGGTAGTTGGTCAGGTGTATGAGGCAGTTTGAAGTTGTAAACATTATATATCTTCATGTAATCCCCGAGGGGAGGTGGTTGTTGAAGTTTTAATAAAGAAAGTTACATTTTGTGGATGTTGATCACTGTTCTTGTTGTTTTCCTTGAGCTTCTCTTTCTGATACAGGCCCGTACAATTCTCACATGTAGTAAAGCATTGGATACCTATTCATTTATGTGTTTTTCTTCTCTTGTGTTCATGTTGGAGGCTTAGAATCACCTTTTCTGGGAGTAGGGACAACAAACACAGTGATACCCCTATTTTCTGTGTTGGGGTTTGAGGGCTTCAATATGAGATGTTAACCAATCCACCTACTATTCTAGAACTATGGCTTGGTGGATTGGTCTATAACATGCTTAGTTAGGAGTAGGAATACCTTGGGGAAAGAGGGAATGAGGAGTATGGCCATGGTGTGATACTCTAATGCTGAATAGGGGTTAATGTGATCATGAAAAGAGGTAACCCAAGTAGAAAATTGGAGAATTATTGAGAGAAGTGGGAGTGGGAGTGTTCCTAGAGTCAAGGCAGGGGTAGTACATGGTGTCTGGACCCCTGGGAATATTTGGGGGAATCAAGAGTTAGGAGTTTCCCTAAAACCCTTTGTATGTGAATACACTAGTTCACTAAAAAATTATTCATAAAGTTTATGTGGGGTCTATGAACTTGGTGAGAATAGTAATGGATAAATTCATATACATGTTATCTAAATTCATAGAGATTCAAATTATTATTCAACAATATATTTGCATGCACAACCAAGCCTTTCTTTTATCACTTTACGCATCCAAGAAGGACCAAAATCTATGGATGTTCTCTACCATGTCACTCCTACATGTGATTATTATTAAATCCTCCCAATTCATTCTTTTCTTGGAATGATGAAGGATATCCCTTCCATTAATCATACATGGCTAAAGTGTCATGATGACATGATTCATACTATCCCACATGATAACTATCAACTGTTTTCAATCCAAGGTCATTTCTTTATTAACTATTTTGATCCTATTCATTTTGTCCCACCCCAACCATGTATTGATTTTACATTTTTATTATATTATAATTATGTCAATATCATGATAATTCATCCCATTACATCTTCCAATTTGACATTTAAAAATATATAGTTTCTCCATCAAGTGCTCCATGTGTTACTCTAGCTCGTACAACCACTTTTATTTCTCCTCCTCCACCAATCAAAGATAAAGGAAATTAAAAGATGTAATATCCCTCCCCTTAAACTTACCAAACTGATCCTATGAAAAAATAATCCTTCAAATATCACAAGAATCATTTCCATTATACTTCTCAACCTACCCAAATCCCACTTATTTCTAATCTACCTAAAGACCCTTGAGAGAAACATGTTGATAAAAATTCCAAAAGAATTGAGGTGTTTTTAAATCTTGATTCCCTTCATTCTCCCATTCCATGTATTCCTAATATTCCCCTATACTTTGAACCCCTCAACCTTCACAATTTTAACATCTCTAGTGTGACTCTAGCATCCTTGGTAAAAATTACCCACACCCACCATCATATATTTTAATAATTAAAAATTTATTCCTTTGAAAATATTTTACATCCTCCTCAACCACCAAATATAAATTTAAGCATTATCCTACCCCATCCTAACATTGGAAAAAACTAGAAATAACACCCTTATCTCACCCTCTAATTCCTAGTGCATCTATTCCTCTTATAGAGGAAGTATCTTCCCCTCCCCAGTCCACTAATCATTGTACTCTCATGTATATTGGTAATATAGAAGATCAATACATGGTTTTATATACTCTACTTCAGTTACAAGACCATGTAGATAATGATTTCCTTTCTTACTTGGTAGTATACATGTTCCAACATTGCTAGTAATATTCACTTATTAGTTGGTCATTGCACCTTCAATGAACATTCAAGAGGACATTCCTCCTCCAACTTATACATAAAGTCACATTCATTGTATTATGATTCCCTCATTGACTCATTTTTTGCATAATAATCTCATGTCATCCCATGTGGCTGTGACTGAGAGTAAGATGATTTGTTGGACAAGAAGTTCAACAAGTAGGTATTTCATTTTTGTATCATTAGAACATGTGTATGTGTTTTAGATAAAGTATAATATTAGATTTATTTTTTAATTACTAATATGTACATGTGAGTTTTTGAGATTATTCTATTTCCCCCAAGAGGACTCATTCTACTCTCATAAGTGCATGAGGAGTTCAATATTGTGAATTTCCTATTTTTATCCCTTACATTCCTTCTATATTTCATTTATTTTTTCTTCATCATATTTATTAGATGATGCAAAGTATTGGGACATTTAGGTCCCCTTAATGTTCACCCAATGTAGTATCAAAAAATTTCGTCTGTGACATTTTCACACTTTTTTGGGCCCTCATAAAATTGAGCTTGACATTGCCTTGATTTAGTGTTGTAATGTGTTTAACACATTCACATTAGGTCTTGGGACCTTGTGAACTAAATGAACCAAACTGTACCTTATTTAGGGTATTGTAAAGTGTTGTACCACACTTTCACACTTGTCTAGGGTTTTCATTATTAATGGGGCTTCTTTATGCCTTATTTGGCTTTATTTTGTATCCACAAGCCTTAATTAATGCATCTTTCTGAGGATAATCTTTACATTTACCAACATCCAATCATAATTCAAGTGTTTTGGATTATATGGCTGAGATTTAGTGATTTGGGACTCATACACCACCTTGGGCATATGGGTCCCACCTAAATTTTGAGGCCCTGATCCTAATTTTACATGAATCTAAGCCTTTCTTGAAAAATGTGTCTCATAGCCTAGCCTAATGGGACTCATATGCCACTTCTAGCGTATGATTCCTATTTGGCCCAAAATTAAATTTAATTCAGATTCTTGGCAGGATTTTATCCTCCTAGATTTGATGTCATCATGCAGTGTTGTAATTTTAGGAAATTTGGCATAAAAAATTATAAATACAAGGTTATTTCACTCATTTTACACCTACCTATAAATTTGAGTATTCATGCATTACAAAAAATTTGAGCATTCAAGAGTTCACAAGAGCATTCAAGTTTTTACAAGAGCATTCAAGAGTCTTCAAGAGATAATTATCAAGTAGTTTGGAGAATTATTCAAATATCAAGCATCATGTCAAATTCATCATGCATCATGTTTTTTTTGAGCTAAGAATTGTGATGTCGGGTTTCATGATTCAAGCTAGCATTTAAGTCAAAACCTATCACATTCAAGAAAGAGTCAATATCAAAATCCATTAGAGCCACTTCATACATGTTTGCAGCACTTTATTGTTAAGGTTTGGTGAATTGAAACATTACATTTTGTTTATTCATCATTCCTTCATCTCACTTGATTTCATTACTAGGTTTGATTACCAAAATGGGGTTTGACCAAGGCAAACCCCTATCCACTAACAAAACAACATTTTTTCCTCTCTTTAGTGTGTGATTTACAAATCTAGGTTGAAGACATATTGGAGAGAAAGATTGGAAAGAAGTTGTCAAGTCTACAAAGTTGTCTAAAATGTCACCTTGTTTTGGAGAGCATTAAAATACTTCTAGAGAGCAGAATTCAATAATTTAGACCCAGAAATCAAGTTGAAAAGGCAGAGCAGAGGTTGAAGAGAAGATTTAGATCTAGATTCTATGAAGAAGCCAAATTGGATTAATAAGCCACTACTAGCATATGAATCCCAGTACATCCAAATTTGTAGTTTTTAGGAGTTCCAGACATATCTCTACCAGATTTCTATTCCTCTCCAGAAACCTTGATCTGGGACTAAATTTCCCAGTCTGGCGTATGAGTCCCAATCTGCATTAATTTTAGTATTTTCAACATTTCCAATTTCCATTCAATCTCCTATATATTTACAAGTGCACACCCTTTATTTCTCCAACTTTCTATTATGTTTTGCATTCATTTCTGGGTCATTTAGTGAAGCTTTTCATATCATTAGGTTAAATTGTTTGTTCTTGCATGTCATTTGTCTTTCCAAGCCCTAGCTTGGTGGTGAACCCTCTTTTAGTCTCTAATCATACCCTAGGACAATCCCTATTGCAAGATCTCTTTCCTCTACTTCATCCTTGGATTGAGATCTCTAGGGCATCCTTGAATGAAAAGTGAAGAAGATTTTTGTTCTATGTCCTAAACCATGGGCCTGCGATAATTTTAACCCTTTCATTTTGGTGAACTTGCATTTAGAACATCTTAACTCTAATTTGGAGTGCATCATCATCCTAGATCTATCTTGCATTAACATTGCATTAGGATTTGCATTAGTTAATTGGCATTCTTGGGTTTCTAAATCTTGCATTAGTGAAAGTGCATATAGGTTGCATTTTTGCATCTTGCATCATTGAAAGTCATCTAAAATCTGGATTTGCACCTAGCTTAGACATCATTCAAATAAAAAAGCATAAATTTCAGAGTGCATATAGGTTGCATTTTTGCATCTTGCATCATTGAAAGTCATCTAAAATCTGCATTTGCACCTAGTTCAGACATCATTCAAATAAAAAAGCATAAATTTCAATTATAATTTTCTGAAATTTATGCAAAAATCCTCATCTAGGACTCATACGCCCCTTTGGGTGATTTAGCCTCAGTTAGGTGATTTTTCCAAGTTTTTGGGTATTCTATGGTGACTATTATTTAGCATTTAAACCCCTAAAAAACCCTGTTTGGGACTCATATGCCCCTTTGGGTGATTTAGTCCCATTTCAGATTTTAAACTGCATCTTCCAACATTAAATTATCTATTTTAGTGCTTCTATATTTTTTTTTGTTAGTTATTAGTTTCAATTTGCAGAGTTTCTATTACATTCATTTCATTGCATTTAGTTTAGCTTCATTTTCTTGATTGTCCCTTGTATGAGCTTTTCTACTTGGTTTCCTATTGCTAATACTATAGTGAGATGAAGTTTGAGACTCATGTCATCCCATGATAGCATAATTGTCATGGATTTGGGGTTATCTAGCTCTTTCACTACTAATACTTACACTAGTCCACTAGGTATGGACCCTACCCTTAACAATTATTTTCCTTCAAGTAGTGTGATGCATGTTGAAACAATGGTTTCTAGTATTCCACAAGAAAACATAATCCAAATCCATGAAGACTTAGAAAACCTAAAAAATCAAATAAGTACTAAGAACATTTCAACCACTGCTATCCCTACCATAGATAACATACATCACATTCTTGAAAGTGAATACGGAGTTATGCATAACATTGTTAATATGTTTGGAAAAGATCTTACCTCAACCACTAGTTTTCCTTTACCTTTAAATAATGTTATGAGTCAAGGAGGAATTCAAATTCATCCTCCCACAAAAATTGCCTCTATCCCTACCTATACCAACTCTCAAGTTACGACAATAATGCAACCTACTAGCAATGTGATTCCTTCCTACGTATTTCTACTAGTATCCCTAGTAACGTTTTGGCGTCACATGTCATATCTCCTACCACTCTACCACCTATAAGAATTCCATTCACTTGTCCCTTGAACAAATAAACATGTCCACTTTATTCACCTCCATCTTTAAATGCAAACAATGATCCTCTCATAAACCAACATTTGTAAACCGTTTCATCCCTCCAAAATCAACTTTCCACCATCAATCAAAATCAAAAGGGCCAACCTACATATTATGTCAAAATCGATCCCTTATCATTGGAGATATTGAGAATTCCAATGCAACAAGGTATAGAGGTTCCTAGATTCAAGAAATATGGGGGGAAATGAGATCCTTCTAACCATGTTTCTACTTATACTGCCATATGTAGTGACTTTATTCTTGAGGATAAACTCTTGGCTAAGATTTTCCATAGATCCTTGAAGGATATAGCCTTATAATGGTTTTTACTCATTATTAAATAACTCAATTCATTCATTTCATGAACTTTTTGAGGCATTTATAAACCATTTCCATGTGCATATGACTCCTAAGATGACGGTAACCAATTTGATGAGATGTAAGCAAAAAGATGATGAAAATATTACTAACTTTATTTCATGCTACCTATTGTGCAGTTTTGCACACACACCCCACTGAAAGTGGGGACCCTCTCTTGGTCTGCCCTTTTGGCTTGTTTCTATGGCTTGCCCTCTCTTTTGTGCTTATCTTCGACCGACATTTGGCAATATAAAATATATTTTATTTTTGTTTATATTTTTCAACTCAAGTAATTCAATAAAATATATTTCAACCAAAGAGAAAGAAGATTGATCTCGACTAAGGAAAGCTTATTGACTCGACCAAAACCCACTCGATCGATATACTATTTTCCAAAAACTATCAACTAAAGAAAGCTTATTTCGACAAAATAATGTTTATTTCAACAAGTTAGAAGGTTTATTCCAACAAAAGAAGGTTTATTCCAGTCCAAAAGAAGGTTTATTCTAACAAAAGAAAATGTATTTAAACAATAGGAGAGCTATATTCAAAAGTACATTGATCTTGAACTTATTTAATTGATTATGTTTTTTATTTTCATTAATGCATTTGAATTTTGTTTTCACTATTTATATTCTTAGATTTCATTATTATTGATCACCAATTAGATATATGTTATTCCATTGTTTTTTTAATTCTTAGATATTTAAATGCAATATTAATCAAGTACATGTTTCATTGAAAGATCATGTGTGTAGAAATTTGTATGCAGTTGAATTCAAATTTGAGTGCAATTTGTGATGGCGTGTAAAAGGAATAGATCAAGGAAGTATGATCGAACATGAACAAGAAAAAGGAAGAGAAGAGCGGGTGAAGGAACATATCATGAAGAACCCATGGAAAATATCAATGACGAAGGTGACGTATAGGTACAAGAACAAACTGAACCTAATAACAGTGTTTTTTTGGACAATGGTATGGAAAATCTGATGGATATGGATGAAGATTCTCTTTTCAATAATTTTTCATTTCAAGATATGTTATCTGAAAGCACATTAAAATTACACTCAAAAAGAATATGGGATGATTTTTTTGAAGGAAAATCTCTAATTGGAAGAGCATAGTTAGTTGCAAAGTTATTTAGACAAAAATAAATGACCCTTGTTTTGGAGTTGTTAGGGGTTGATAATAGGAAAAAGTCATTAGATTTAAAACACACAATTGTTGAAAACTTGCAAGAAGCATTAGAATGTATTGAAAAAAAAAATTTGGTCTAGTGATTTAAGTGTTGCACGTAGAGCGTTGATGACTATAATTTCTAGTAAGAAATTATCACATAGAAGACAAGTTCAAGCAATTTCTGAATTAGTAAATATTTCTAGGAGAACTGTTCAAAGGTATATTGAAAAGAGAAATCAAATAGATGAAAAAATTAAGAAAAATTGGGTAAATATTTGTAGGGTTCCCCGAAAAGATAGAATTTCAGAAGATGTAAAGAAACAAGTGGTTGAATTTTGGACTACTCACTCTTATGTTTCATCCAATAGAAGGGATACTATACAAATAATAAGTGATGATGGTACAAAAATTTCTCATCCAAAACATTTTATAGATACAACACAAAGTGAACTTTTTGAAGAATTCAAGCAAGATTTTTCAAATGTGAAGATTTGTCAAAGGATGTTTGAGACACTACGACCATCATTTGTACATATAAATAAAGTATGTGAAACTTGTTGTTGTCGAAATCATGTTGAATTTTATTTACATCTACAATCATATAGAAAAGCTATGACAACAATTGATTGAAATTTAGCCATCCCTGGAAGTACAACACAATTTGTGAAGTCTCTTGTATGCAAAAAATCAGAAGATTAAGAAGAATTCAATGTTCAGTATATAAAAAATGTATGTAATCATTGTGGAGATTCGAAGAATCTTTCACATGTTGAGAATAATGAAATTTAAGTTGTTTGGAAGAGATATGAATATGAGACATAATTAACGAAGTCAGGAGTTGAGGCCAAAAAAATTGTTCTCAAAGAGAGTTGATTGCCTTACAATGAATTCATGAGTAAATTTCACAATATCATATATCCACATATCCAACATTGTCATGGTGCAAGATGGCAAGCTAAAAAATTCCGTGATTCAAAGAATTGCTTTCCACCAAGTTGTATTCTCTCTATTGTAGATTTCTCTGAGAACTATAGATTTAGTCCTCAAATTGAGATTCAAAGTCAATATTATCATTCAAAGCAAGTTGCAATCTTTGTGCAAGTTTTCTATAGGCATGCCGAATTAGAGGTTGATGGAATACAAAGTAGCAAAGATGGTTGAATTATCATCAAAGAGGTTCACTTTTATATCAGTGATGATACAAATCATGATAGAAGCTATGTAGCTCATTGTTTCAAAATGTTTTTTGAAGACCGAAGACGATGTGGCATAAATCAAGAACAATACTAGATATGGTCTGATGGATGTGCTGGTAAGTGTACATGTTATTTTTATTTATATTTACTTTTAATTTTGAGACTTAAATCAAGTCTAATTGCAAGTTTTATATATATATATATATATATAATTACTTTTTTGACTTGAGCTAATTTAGTTTTAGTGTACAATTATTTGTAACTTCATGCAGGACAATTTAAGTCTTCAAGAGCTTTTGTTTGGTTAAGCCATCAACATGCTAGATGCAACAACAATTTTTTGTGGAATTTTTATGAGAGTGGACATGGAAAAGGAGAGCACAATGGAGCAGGAGCATGTGTGAAGTGTGCACTTTGTCAACATGAACTTGCTGGTAAATTTCACCATATATACATATGGAACATGTAGATATATTTTTGAAAATATTATCTATATATATTTAAATTAAATTAAAAATTATTTTAAGTTCCTTGAAAGTAATAGGTGGCAAATTGTGCCAACACATGTGTAATTGCAGGTAATGCCATATGGAATGCAAATGAGATTGTTGAATGGTGTAAAAGTCATTTTTCCACTTACAACTCAACATACAACACACGTTATTTTTGGGAAGTTACAGGTACATCTCGTCAAAATTTGTTAAAAAAACAAGAATTTCAAAGTTCAAGTGTACATGATTTTTAATTGAATTTACAGATATTGATTGATCAAATCCTTATAATTGTCAAGTAATTCATGGTATTAGAAGTCTACATCAAATCATGACAACAGGAAGTAGAAAGCCTTATGTTTAATGTGAGAGAAAAATCATGTTTTTGTGATGATTGCATTGAGAACAATGCAAATATTGTTCAATGTGAGAATATTAGAGATGGGTATGTTTCACAATGGGAAATGAAATAATTAATATCAATGCCTCCTTTTGTTCAAGATGACAATGTCGATGTCTACGATCCTCTCTATTCAGCTGATTACAAATGTGTATCTAATTTAGTTGTTACAGGTATGAAAATTGATCTTAATTTAGTTAAATTTGATTTAAATATATTTCATGTTTAAGTAAGTTTTAAGTGCATGTGTTTAATTTAGTTAAAATTGATTAAAAATATATGGTGTGTACAGGAGATATTTTCATTGTTGTTGCAGATCCTCACAATGCAGAAGGTGTAGATTACTATCTACTAAGATGTACGCAACCAAAAAGAAAATTGGTGGAATTGATGAAAGATGGTGATGGACAAGAGTATCCCATTGGATCAGTCATTACTGAAGGCACATATTATCAACAAATAAAGATAGATATAAATTGTATTTATTTTGTTGATTATATACTAGGACAAAAGGTTCTACATTACAGTCACCTAGTTATAGCAACAAAAATAAATTTAGAAACTTTACCTAAAAAAGGATGTGCCAAACAAAAGTGGAGGTTGCCTATTGAAGATCATGAAATTTTTTTAGAGATAATTAAAGATAGAGAGGATCCAAATTTTATGTACCAAGAGCTTTAAGTTGTTTTTTGGATACGCACGTGTGTACATACTCAAACTTTTTATAGATTGAGCTAGATCTATATATATAATTTATAAATTGATTGGAACATGTGGCATGATTTAGAATGGGTTTTTTCAAAGGCTTGGTCATAAATTTTTGAAAGTTAATATGACCTTACTTGTTCACCTTCAAATTTTCAAGATCATCCATTTTCATATCCTAGTATGCATGTCACATCCTAGAAAATTATTATTTTCATCCTAAGCATCCCCCTTCATCCTAATCATTCATTAAAGATCGCATGTTCTATCTAATAATCACCATTCTAATCCTAATCACATGTGAACTCATGTATAATCATGAACTCATTCTAATCCTAATATGAATAATCACCATTCTAATAGGAAATTATGCAGGCATCTATAGAGAAAAGGTCATGAGTATATATACATAAGAGAGGAGAAAAAGAGAACTAATAAAAATAACTCTAACCACCAAAAATAGGTGTTAATTACACTAATGGAAGATGTCATCCACCCTCATAAAGGATCCTATCCTAACAACATAAAAAATCCTAAAAAATATATATATGAAAAATGCAATAACCCCAATAAAGGAAAATATAAACCTACACTAACAAATGAGATCACAAAAGTTCACATAGAAAAGAGTCAGTGACAAAGTAAAGAATGAATTCAATCTATCTTAAGGTTTAGAACTATTTTGATAAATTATTATAAAATTTATGTATGATTATCCTTTAAATCCTTTAAGGATCAATTCATCCTAAGCTTTGTAGAGATTGAAGTGTAAAGGATATTTAAAGTTACTCTTGTTAATTGGCTCAAATAACATGTTTCATTATTAGGCACACATAATATAAATAGGAATCATAACCCTAGGACACATAATCTAAATAAGAATCATAACCCTAGGACAAGTTTTTAATATTTTATCTAGAATCACAATAAACATTTCCAACAATAATAGAACCCTTCCTAAGTGATCATTTTGTGCTAAATTGAAGCATGAAAAACTTTATTTACACCCTTTAAATTGTTATTTAAAAAGAATAATCCAAATTTGTTTTAATAGAGGATTTTAATATCATCCAAGAGATCTTATTGTTGGCACAAAATGGTATTTTATCTAGCCACTTAGACTTTAGGACCTGTTCACACCTTATTCTTAATCTTCGGGTTTTTTTGTCTCAATTCATAGGATTAAGACACTTGGCACTATTGTGTGAGCCTTATGGATTTTTCCTTTGTTAATTGTGATGTGGAAAAAGAGATCCTAGACCTAGTCAATATTTCTTCACATCAACATTAGAAGTCAAGCTGGCAAGGTGACAAGATTGGTTAATAACCTAAAAGGAGATCCAATCTACCTAGGACACTACCTTAATGTTAGAAATAATAGAAAAGGTATAGTCTAGATTTTTCACTAGATATTTCCATTTGATAGTTAATCTTATTCATTTAACTGATTTACCTATTTTTTACCCCTCTTAAATTACAAGTTCAATGCTTGTGCAGGAAGGATTTGGAGTGCAACATGTCTAGGAATTATTTTATCCTAAAAACATGGTTTGTAGAAGATCTAGAATTATTTGTGTAAAGGTTACATTGCTATTTTTAGATGAAGTATATTAGTGATACATGTGTATAACTTAGAATTTAATTTTTATCATTTATTTTATTTAGTTTTGAATCTCTATAAAATAGTTGCTCATTCCAGACTATTATGATGTAAGCTAGAGAACATTCAAAATCAATAAAAAGTAAATAGTGACCTAGATTCCATTTTTAGCAAAGTGCCTAAAGTTTGTAATATGGTATTTATATAGCTATAAGATCATTTTTATCTAAATATAATTTGATATGATTAGCTGGATATTGTACCATACAACTATATATATATCACATGATAATTGAATACAAATTGTGTACATCATAGTTATACATGATCTAACTTAGTCAAGTTTAAGTAGGTAACTTGTCAATATAGATGTGTGCAACACTTGTGTGAACAAACCATAATTTAAATTTAAATTTAAACCTGTACAAACTTGTTAAATAAATAAAACCATGTAATAATTTGCACGATGTAAATAGATGTTTAACAAGTGTTTGAAAACCATAATAATGCACGATAACAAATTTATGAACAAACCATAAAACATGTACAAACCTGTGTGAATGTGATCTGTAAATCATAACAAGTGTACAAATATATATCATAAAACATAAACATGTATGAATAATGTGATGTATGTACATAAATCATAAAAAGTGTCTAGACAACATAATAATCCGATCTCAAAGAGACTGAAATCTACTGTGAATACAATCATCAGATCTATGGCCCAATCTCTTTCTTGATCTCTTCCTCTATCTCTCCCTCAATCCATGGACTAATCCCTCTCCTGGTCCAAGATGTGTGGATCCATGTCTTGATCCAAGATCTCTTGATGCGTGTCCTGAGCCTCATCCCAAAACCTGCATGTGTTCAACTACTTGCACATGAAATTATCTAAACTTGTATATACATGTGTACAAACTTTCAACGTGTTCAAACTTACAAATCGAGTACAATTAAATTTTAAAAATTATATTTAAAATTATTTAAATGTACCTCAGGTATGTGTTGCATGGGACCATGATCATGTGTGGATCCATGTCCCGATCCAAGCTCTCTAGATGCATGTCTTGAGCCTCATCCCAAAACCTGCATTTGTTCAAGTTAGTGCACACGAAATTATCTAAACTTGTATGTACATGTACAAACTTTCAACGTGTTAAAACTCACAAATTGAGTACTATTAAATTTTAAATTATATATAAAATAATTTAAATGTACCTCAGGTATGTGCTGCATGGTACCATGATCATGTGTGCATCCATGTCCCAATCCAATCTCTCTAGATGCATGTCCTGAGCCCTACATGTGTTCAAGTACGTGCACACATGAATGAACTTTTAAAATTTAATTTAATTTAAGTGTGTGTACATGTACAACTTATATATATATATATATATATATGTAAAAAAAAATTATATAAATGTACCTCATTTGTGTGTTGTATGGGATCGCCATCATGTGCCAAATTTAAAAACTCTAACAAATCACCATACTGCTTAAAAAAATTCACTTGTACATGTCGATTTTAATCAAGAGTTAAACATGTTAAACATGTATCGTACGTATTTTTTTAGAACATAATTAAATGTATATATATACTGTAAATTATTTAAGTACCTGACATGCCTGATTGAGGGCTCTACCAATGTCACTAAGCTCATTAGAATGCAAGGACATCACAGGGGGATTTGTAGTATGTACAGTATCAGTGCCAAAAAGAAGCTGAGTATATGCACCATGGACAACATCAGTTGTCCTAGTAACCTGAGCAACTTTATCTGTAACATCTTGATGACCTAGACAAGCTAAAGGATCTATAGGCTTCTCTAGAATATCCCCTGGAGTTGCCACCTCGTGGCTCGAATGTGTACGGTAAGGATATAACTCTCTAATAAATTCATGTACACGGTTGAGAGAGATCCCATGGTCCTCGCTAATGACCCGATATGCTACTAGTAAATTTGAAACTGAGACTCTACACATATTACGCAAAGTCGTGTGGTTCATATGCTTGATATATAAAGGAGTAGGTAGATCGGCACAAATAAATGGATCATAAGATGTTGATGTAGCCTCTGTGGGAGGAAGGCTGATCCGCGGGCGTAATAAGTATCTACCAACTTGATCAGATGAAATATGATCAATCTATGTCATAATAGAGGCAATGTTATCAATAATCTGGGATCGATTAGAGCATGTTGCTGACTCCCCTACTGCTAGCAATTCCACATGTTTTGGTTTTGGTTTGGGCCAACTAATGCCCTCTTATCCATAGGCGGTGGCAAACCTAGACGTCTAAATTGTGGTTTGTCATAAAAATGGCCTTTACCTTGGCTAGCATGCTCAGGATGAGATGTGTAGTCCACATCTATCTGTAAATGAAATTTTGCATATAACTGTTTCACAAAATATCCTGGCAGCTCATCATTGTGAGGCCATCTATGATACACTACCAACCATCTAGGGTATATGAATGGCGCAACAAGAGGATCTACACACCTCGTAACCACATATCCTCTAATTCTATTTTTTCTTGTATAATGAGGGAACATGGTTAACACATTTTCAGCTGAAACTAATTTGTCAACTTCTCTATAATTCATTGTGCCAGTAACACTCATAGCAAGAGACAAATAAAATTGCTCAATGTTGATCTCATCATAAGGGTTGAATGATTGAATCATCCCAATAATTCGATGAATCTCATCTCTAATAGTGACTAATCTATCTCAATTAGCCAAATTGGGGGAGTTGTGAATTATTTGCTCTAAACATTTTAGAGCATTGTTTAATCTAACAATACTATCCTAATATACATTTGATCTATTTTGAGCCTCTTCACTAGAATGAGGGGAATGGTGAGATCCCTCATCGGGCATGATATATGTATCTATGTAAATGTTTAAATCTGGAGGTTTGCATATCATTAAAATAAAATATACATGAATAACACATAAAAGATAGATAGGGAAAGAAAATTATAAATTTCTACCATCAATTCATTCTAGAGATAAAAAACATAAAATTAACCATTAATTATATTCAAGAATCTCACAATAGCAATCAAGTAAATGTATATATATATGTGTGTACATGTACATGTAGGTACATGTGTGTATGTATGTGTATGCATGTGTATATATACATACATACATGTGCATGTGTGTATGTATGTATGTGTATGTGTGCATGTGTGTATGTATATATATGTAGTACATGTATATGTGTATATGTGCATGTACGCATGTGTGTGTATACATGTATATGTGTATGTGTGTATGTATACATATATGCACGTATAATTTTCATATATACATGTGTATGTGTGTATGTATGTACATATGTATGTACAGGTACATATACATACATATGTATGTACACATATAGATACATACACACATACACATATATATGCAAATTATACACATATATGTATACATACACACACATATACACATATACACACATATACACACATGCCTACATGCACATATACACATATACATACATATATACATACACACATGCACACATACGTACATACATACATACACACATGCACATATATATACACACATACACATATATATGCAAATTATACACATATATACATATACATACACACATACATATGTACATATATACACATATACACACATGTGTACATGCACATATACACATATACATACATATATACATACATACATGCACACATATGTACATACATACATACATACACACATGCACATGTACATGTATATATATATATATGCATACATGTACATGCATACACACATACACGTAAGGTAGTGCTAAACATATATGTTAATGAAGACCAAGTAAAGGGTGATGGGAATTTCATTTTAAGTGATGAGAGCTGAGGTCTTAGGATTTCGAAGTTACCCATCGTAACTTTGAATTATCGAATTTTGTAAACCCTCTTGTTATGTTCCAGCAGTGACTTATTACGGGGGGCAATCGATTACTTAAGTGAGCTTTTATCCCTCTCGGGTCATGCTTTACCGCCCCCGTTTCACCTGATTCGTCGATCTTTTTGCTAAGACGGCTTATGTTCTATACCGCTGGGAGTTTCAGTGTGGGTCCCACTTGGATGTTTTACCTAAAGTCTGTTGAACTGTCTGATCACTGGTTTGGATCTAGGCTGCTTCTCATTGACCTCACAGGTTTTCTTGATGGCATCACCAAAGTGGTGTGAGGTTCATGAGATGTCACCATCTAGCATAAGCGGATGTGTGGGTTTTCTTCCCGAGGTGTTGGTGGTGACGTGTGACTATCTTTTCACTAGCAATGGTCATTAATAATAGGCTTAATTATGGTTTCTCGCACACCTCGCATGAGCGGAGTAAATATTCTGAAGGGTGTTGCGAGGTCTACGAGGATGTGACATGTGGCTTTTCTTTTGCTGCCAATAGGCCTATGTGGGTCCCACTATGTGGTTCATATCTGCTATTTTTTTAGGGTTTTGATTGGATGTGTTTTCCCAGGCATCGAGGTGGATTGTCAGTATCCATTGACTTGATCTCAACCCTCCGTTTTGTCAAGTGTGTTTCGAATCAGCGGTTAAATTTCAATGAGGGGGTGTGTGACTTGTCTGCGTGGCATATATTGCCTGGTTGTTGCTTGTGTCATTAATGGCACGTGTTTTCCTTCTCTAGAGGATCTCCGCCTGATTCTCTCCGGTGTGTGAACAGTGCCATCCTACTGAGAGTATTCATGGTTATCTCGGTCACTAATTGTTCGAGTGCTTGAATTGATTTCAAGCAATTGTACCCTGCATGTTGGGGCCATTCTATAAATGCTGACTAAATTGTGTGCAATTAACATTGCATCTTTTTATGTCTATGTGCAGGAAGGTTTCTTCTCCTGTGTATTGCAGAGCTCTATTTCTTTTATGGATAAATCAATTAAATGTAGGAGTGCAAGGTTGGGATCCCAAGCGTTACTAGTCATGATGGAGCCTGTTACACTCATATCACCCAAGGGTACTACAAGAAATATTGAAAAGAAGCCAGTGCACTATTCATCCCCTATGATCATTTTTGATTCAGATGAATCTGATACTAACTCGGACTACAGGTGTTACTTGGCCACTTTAACTGAACTCATTGGAGTAAACGAGGAGGCCATGGCAGTTCAACTGATAACTGCATTGGCACCGGGTCCGGTTGTTAGGGGTCATGCTGGCAAAGCTGGTCGTGAAGAGGAGGTTTCATCACTGTCTTAGGCGCAAACTCGAAGTGGTCGCCTGTACCGGGGCTGTGTTTTCTCTTGATGATAACTAGTGGTGGGTTAGTTGGACGTGTTTTCTCTTGCTTTTTTTCTTCTATGGGCGTGGATGTGCGTGTGCTTTGCATGAATTTTTGTTCTCTGACTAGTTACTGTGTATCCATTTTTTGATTCCTTCAATCATATGCGATATTATCGAATGATAAGGAATGTGAATTTGAATTTCACTTTGAGTTGAAATTCAATTTTGTATTGACAATGTAGCCTAATGCTTGTTGCTCTCCTGATATAAAAAGGAGATTTCACGGCTCATTGTAGGGTCAGCCTTTTTGGGTCCAAGGCTTTGGAATCTATATAGATAATTTTAAGGTTGAGGGGTTATGAACATATAGTTCAGGAAATCATCCCAAGTAGGGATTTGTATACAGTTAGTATGTTATTCTTTTTAATTACTGATATCGAAAGAAATCTACAAAATTAAGATGGTTTTCTCTCCTGTGTGTGTGCCATGGATTATGAATGGAGTTATCAAGGGTTTCTCTTTTTAGTTTCAATAATTAATTGAAAGTGTAGTTAGTTTTCTTGCTTTAACTTAAGAAGTTAATCAAATGCTTGAAGAGTCAATTACATGTTAATGGTTGTATATGCTCAGGATTCACGAAGTAGTACTGTCTTAATATATTGAAATATCTCATGATAGTAATGCTATATGAAGATAAGTTCACAGTATCAGAATTATACTCTGTATGACTTCGTTGCCCAATGGATGAGGCACTGAACAGTGTTTATAGCCTTCTCTTTGGTATAAGACTGTAAGCTCTAAGTATGGTAACCCAAATACTAAACATAAACATATATTAAAACTTTGTCTTCCCTCAGGAGGTATTTCCTTATTGTTAGTGGGACAATTTTGTTCCTCTTCTGCTGGTACTTATTCTCTGGTCTGCCAATACCAAGAATGGTGACTATTCCCTTGAGTGTGTAGGGATTGTGATCTATATGTAGAAGTTGTTCTGATCAGTTATATGGATTTCTTATGAACACATGTAGGTTTACCAACCATGGTCCTACAAAGCCAAAAGTGTAGGAGAGAATCAGTTCCTAACTGACTCTCGTTAGTTGGCCACTAGTTGTTGCAGTCATCCTTGATAGGGGTTGGCTACCTCTTAGAGAACTGTGATCACTATGTGGGAAAAAACACCAACAAAGGGATCACACAAGTGAGTACTATAAACATAAATTAGATTGAAGACCCGAATGGAATCATGCAAAACTAGTTCTATGATCTACTTGTACATGAAATCCCTAAGGGAATCATGCTTGAGTTTTAATGATGATACTTTACTTTTGATGCTTAGTAGACCACATCCTATTTTTGTTGGATTGTTATTAAAATTGATGTTTCCTTATAATTTATTTGTTTGGTATGATTCCTTTCCCACCCCTTACTTGATCTTGTTGGTTATCTTGTATTTTGTCATGACTCTATTTTTCTCTCATATTAATAATTGCATAAATGTATTATTTTGATGATGCTTTAGGTTTATTGTTTCCTAGATTTTGAATTTAGACCTATAATTATCTAGA
>CM021109.1:579424528-579955321 GCA_007115665.2 Sequoiadendron giganteum
ATCTCAGATGATGTCCTTTTTGGATGGGTACTCTGGATACAATCAGGTCATGGTCCAATATGAGGATAGGCACAAGACTGCCTTCACTATAAAATGGGGAACCTTTTCTTACCGGAGAATGCCCTTTGGATTAATCAATGCTGGAGCTACATTCCAAGGAGCTATGGATATTGCCTTCAAAGACATCATTGGCAAGTGCATAATCATCTACATGGATAATTTGATGGTCTTTTCCAAAGAGAGAAGTGATCATTTTTCATATTTATGCAAAGTATTCCAGAAGTGTAGGGAATTTGGTATTTCACTTAATCCAAAGAAGTGCATAATTGGTGTCACTGAGGGAAAGTTGTTCGGACATGTTATGGTTCTAGTTTCTTTACTGAACATTCTAGCCCATGCGTCCACTAGCTCTGGACATGAATGTATGACAAGTAACATGAACTGTGACATACCATAATTCCAAAGCTAGGAAGTGAAACCCTCAGAATTACCATGATATTTCATCCTCTGAAATGCTCCTTCTCTGAGAATTTTAGGGTTTTTGGCCAATCTTGGGTCAAAAACATTGTCAGCGACATCTCACACCACTTCTCTTTTAACACTTATGTCTACTTGCACCTTCTTACAAAACTTGAATGATTGATCCTCAAGATCTGGGGCATTAGCAAATGATCTTCGCCCAAAGACATTGGTGAAAATAAGCCTCTTTGGTATAGATTATGCCCTTCTTCCAGTTGTTGATCATTCTACCATGGCTGCTTCAAAATTTGTAGAGAGTTTTCACCGTAATGACCACTTTCTTTTTTCTTTCCTTGGAAAAATCTA
Source organism: Sequoiadendron giganteum (assembly GCA_007115665.2). Classification (NCBI taxonomy): domain Eukaryota; kingdom Viridiplantae; phylum Streptophyta; class Pinopsida; order Cupressales; family Cupressaceae; genus Sequoiadendron; species Sequoiadendron giganteum. Next base: position 579,425,354 of record CM021109.1, read on the forward strand.
CCTTTTGGTGTAATTAATTTCCTCAAGAAGTATGTGTAGTTAAGGCTGTGTCGTTACTACTAGTCCATTAAATACTACCAACGAGGAGATACGTGTAGATGCGAGATCTGCATCCCTCAAGAATGCCAAAAACTCTACAAGAATGGATTTAGTACATTCCTTTTTCCACCTCTTTTCACAAATAAGCTCGTTATCTTGGGGAGAGTTCCCTTAATTATGTCAATCTTGCATAGTGATATGTAGTCCCTTTGAAAAGACACGCTCATTAATTTTTCAAATATTAGCATGTTAATCCACATCTTTTCACTTATGTGAGCTAGCTGATGTTGATGATGGCCAAGGACACATGTCAACGAACAACTTATGTGAGCATTTACTCCTGATTCCCACAAATTAATTTTGAGACCGTATGTCTGATTTTCCATATGATTTATTCTCTATTCACCGACTGCTTTGATATTTTTCCATTGTCGTCCAGCCAAAAATAGAATTTCCACTATTTTGGTTCACTGACACCTCTTTTATATAAATAGCTATGCCACCTCAAGGCTATATTCATTCAAAAATTAAGGCTTTGGAGTCTAGCCAACTTTTTATCTATTTGCATATTGTCTTTCACTCTGTTGCTTTAACCATGTCTATCGGCCTAGGTACTCTTGTCCGTTTTCTTCCACGAAGGCCATAGTATGCCTTCATCGAAGAGATTACGGCTGACTGAATTAAACACCTAGTAAAGAGGTATGACCAGTTGGGGGTAATTTCCTTTCGATGGGTCATTGGCATGGAATTTATTGAAGATGAAAACTAGATGAGGAGTAAATGCAATGTCCTATCCCACTTTGTTGCCTCTCTCCTGGACCTGAACGTCGCCAAACACAAAATAGTTGAGTTGTATTGCTAAATGTTCAACGTCTCTCTACTAGAAGGGCTCAACAAAAGTTTGCAATTTTTTATCCTTGGTGTCGGTATTCCCAATGCGATGGACCTTAGCTAGTTCATTGATCATGGTGTGGATGTGCCTTGGCTTCCTTTTCTGAGTGACTTCCACACCATGGACCTGGAAAGCCACTATGCTTTTTCTCTACCTGCCGCCACCTACTTCCTTCAAGATTATGGTGTCAATGAGGCTCTTGGGTTCAACTTTAAAAATCACTTTGAGCTTGTGACATACAATCGTGGAGGCTGAGGTCGAGGTTCAGGCGCTACATGTTGTGTTGTGTCTGTGTTGTGTGTTCCCCGCTTTCTTGTTTATGAAGAAGAAGAAGAAGAAAAGAAAAACAATTATGGGCAACAAGCCCTTGTAACTATGGTTGGAGGCCTATCTTTTTGTAAAAATGCCTCCATTTTTGTTTTTTTGCATTTTTGCTCAAAGACCCTTTCTGGGTTTTTCTCAAGAGAGATTTTCTATTAAAGTTGAGCTTCGGGCTACCTCATATTGTACATTCAATGAAAATATAATATATGATGTAGTATTTCTTACTTCTTTCATTTCTTCATTTTTCCTTCTGGCTTATTCTACAACTTAAAACGTATTTACAAATTTTGTACATATGGTACATATCTGTGAAATTTTTTAAAAGAATGTCATAATTTAATGGAATAGTTTTAGATAAATACCATTTACTAGTATCTCTAAAGAATTACCTTTCATATCCTCTAGATCGTATGCATTCTTCTCCTTACATGCATTGATTTGGAAAGGCACAGTGCTTCAAATTTGGTATGCTACCTTGGTTTTGCAATGCATTCATCATATTTTAGCACTAGGCTTCCTTCTCGGAAATCTAGGTCGAAAGTCCTTTTGTCGAACCATTGCTTGATCATCTGCTAGCAGCCAACCATGGCTCCAAAGGAATTTTATTTTTCTTCCTCCAGCTTGAGGAGTTCAACTATTTGTACTTCCATTCCACCGTTTTCCTCTATTTCCAGTGCTTTCAGTAATTGTAAGGCAGGGAGTTCCAAAGAAACAGGTAGTACAACTTCCTTCCCATATACTAATTTTTAGGGAGATGTCTTTAGGATCTATTTTAGTGTGATTCGGTCTGCCCACAAAGCAACCCATAGATGTTCATGTCATTCTCTTTGTCGTTCAGACCCAATGCGCTTGATTATCCTGATTAGGTTTTTATTTGTCGACTCTCCTAACCCATTCCCTTGTGGGTAGTAGTTTGAAGAGGTCTTGTGATAGATCCCATTCCTAATAGAAAAATATGACACCTTTGAACCTACAAAGGCTCAAGAATTGTTGGATATGATAGCTTTTGGTGAACCAAACTTGGTTACCATTCCCTCTAAAAAGCTGACAATCTTGCCTTCTGCATCACCTTTTAGGGTGATATCCTCTGTCCACCTTGTGAAGTAATTGGTTGCTATGAGGATCCATTTATATCCAACACTAGAGATGGGGTTTATCATTCCAAAAAAATCTAATCCCCATTAAGCGAAATTCTCTTCTTTAACAATGGGACTTAAAGGGAAAGCGGAATTTTTCCTTTTGCAAACAAAGAATTGGCACTAAGTACACTTTTGCACCAAATGGTGCACTTTAGAAAAAATTGAGGGCCAATAGTATCTTTCCTGCATGATCTTAAGGCTGATAGTTTTAGCAGAAAAATGTCCACCCTCAGGACTACTGTGGAATTCTATTAAAACCCTTTCTTATTGGCACTTATCTAGACATCAAAGCAATACTTTGTCATAGTTTCTTTTAAATAAAATTCCCCTAATTAATACATACCTAGTGCCTTGCAGTCAGTAGTATCTTCATTTGTGGAATGGGAGATCCATCGGGTAATGTCCTTTCTACATATACAATGTCTGATTTGTCACCTAGGATTCATCAGACTCAAACTGATTTGAAAATACTTGATCAATCTCCTTGTTGGGTTCAAAACTTGGCTCTTGTGTAAGATATTCACAAAGGCCTCTTCCCCACACCAACTTAGTCAGCTTGATATCCACATTGTATTCTAGGATCTTGGTGATCTAATAAGCTCTCTTTTTAGTTATCTCTCCTTTAGTAATGTATTCCCTTACACTTGGGTGAGCGACCAAAATGGTGATCTCATTGGTCGATACTAAGTGTCGAAACTTCTTAAGGCTTTTCACAATGGAAATCTTGCTTTTTTACAAAGTTATATCTAGTTTTGTAACCCTTGAGGGTTCTTGAATGAAAAGAAATCAGATTATCCCCATTATCTTCCTCATACCTTTGAGTGAGCATAGAGCTATGCTATGCTGACCACTATACACATATAACAAGAAATCTTTAGAAAAGCCCAGATTTGCCAACACCGAGGTAGCAGAAATAGCCTTCTTGATTTGCTCAAAAGCTTCCTTGCCTTTGGGGGTCCTTTTGAACATTAAATTCTTCTTGAGCATCAACGTGATGGGCCTTGTGATACCCAAAAAGTTTGAAGTAAATCGACTAAAAATTTTGATCTTTTCTAAGAAAGACTATAGTCCATTCTAGTTTACCGATAAAGGTAAATCCATAATAGATTTCACTCTTTTGGAGTATATTGCAATTCCCTCCTTGGATACTACAAATCCAAGTAGCCTACCTTGAGGTACTCTGAAAACACATTTTTTGGGATTTAAAGAAATCCCAAAATTTTGGCATCTCTGGAAAACTTGTTCTAGGTGATAAAAATGATCACCCTTCAATCTTGAAAAAACTGTCAAGTCATCCAGATAAATCAGAATGATTGAATTGATCAATCCTATGAAAGCAATATCCATGGTCCATTGAAAAGTCGCGTTGAAATTTGAGAGTCCAAAGGGCACCTTTGCATATGCAAACATTCCCCACTTGATGGTAAACGTCATTTTATGTTGGTCACCTTCCTTAACATATAACTGATTGTATCTTGAGAAACCATCAAGCAATGAGAACATCTCTAACCTAGCTACTATTTGCAAAAAAATTTCTATGGATGGAAAATGATAGTGATATTTTAGCCAGGCTCTATTCAAGTCTCGAAAATTGACACAAAGTTGGATGTCACAATTTTTCTTCTGAACCGACACCAAATTAGACACCCAAGTTGAGTGTTTAATCAGGTAAATTATTTGGGACTCAATTAGCTTAGTGAGCTCTTGTGCCATCAGTGCCTTGACCTTTAGATTGACAGGCCTATGCTTCTGTCAGACTGGTTTTGAACCTTCTACCAAGTCAATGGTATATTGGATTATACTAGGATCGTATCCTCTGAGATCATCATAGGTCCATGTTATAACTTTGTCATACCTAGAGCACAGATTCCTTAACCTTTATTTATCTTCCCACTGGACATCCCTTCCTACTTTCAACTTTCTACCTTTTCTGAAAGCCAACTCTTCATAATCCTTTTCGTTGGCTATGGACCTTTGCTTACCATTCCTCACATCTTCACAATCAAAGAGATTCTCAAGGCAAATCAAACCCTGAGGGAGCTTATTTCCTCTCAGCTGAATGACATGCCCTTCAGAAGATTGATCCTTTGGTTCTGAACGGTTGGAAAATCCTTGTTGTTGATGGTGTTTTTATGCACTTCACAACATAGGAAACACGTAGGTGCATTACCTTTCTTGAAAGACAATCTTCCACAATCAAATTGCAGAACACTATCCCAAGGTCTCTCAGATGTCAGGTCATGACGAGTCTTGGAACATATTAGTTGTTTGATGTGATTTTGCTGGAATCACAAGGTGGTCTTACGTGGTCAAAGTTGTAGGGGAATTGGGTTGATGAATGGAGTTTTGTGGATATGGAATTATTGCACCTTGCTGCAGGTTCAGATAGCAGTCTTGAACTCCATTGTTTCATTAGATTTGGCTTTACAATGTGCAACAAACCTTAGCACAAGTTGTTTCTAAAAAAAAGGAAAAAGGGTGAGGAAAAAGGATGTTTCCTAGACCTGCAACTACCGATGAATAGTGATCATGGAGGTTCTTGCTGTGGACAGTTTCCTTAAATAGAAATTCACTTAATCTGAATTTTCACAATATCATGAAATTTGTGCTATTTTCTAAGGACTATAGATATTCATCATTCATTCTGCATGGAAATGTGAATAAAGATAAAGTTTAATGAGCAACAATGGGATTAAAGTCCAGACTAACTTTACACAGTCATATACTAGTAGCAAATGACCAAAAGTATGGATGAGGAAAGCATACACACAGCAGTAATCTTCAAAACCAGAGACACCATACTAATTCTACCAAAGTCAGTCTGAGGATGCTAAAACAGCAAAGTAACTTGAAGCAAAGTTCTAACTACATGGAGAAGAATCATGAAACATGTGGAGAAACCCAGAAATACACCAGAAAATGACTGTATTTGCTATTATATTTTCAGTAGCATGTCTTTACAGCAACTCAACTCCCTTAAAATGAGAGGAGGAGAGCCCTATTTATAGTTTCCAAAAAATAAAATGAGTGGCCAAGATTCAATTCTATTATGTGGGAAATATTAACTTTACAATAGGGTTTCACCTACCTCCAAATATATTACATTTATAAATTCATCCTTGTCCTTTTCCCTGTTTTGTCCTTTAGCTATTTGCCATTTGTTGTAGCTATTCTTTGAGGAATTCTTCATCGATAATAGGGTTGCCTTCACACTTCTTCAGTGTTGCATACTCTACGAAGTTCAAGATTAGCGGTTGGAGCTTATCCATCTCCATGATGCCTGATCGCAGCACTTGATAGTTCCATTCCTAGGAATTACTGACAAGTTTTTTCCAGTCCTCTTCATACTTGGCTACACTATCCCTGAAAATATCTAACTGCGAGAAGGCATGAGCTGAAAAACTCATGAAGTCCATGGTGACTTCAACTAACATCCCATCTTCCATGATTTTCAAGAAGTGGGGCTTTATGCTCTCAGGGTTGATCTCGGTTGCAGGCGGCTCATACCCCGTTATCAATTTGATGTACCACGAGCACTCTTCTCTAGAATCCCTAGCCCATTCGATGTCTGGCGCTATTCACTCAATGATTTGCTCGAGCCTTTTCCTCTTGTGATTGAAATCTCACTTCCAGACATCGACTAACCAATGGTCATCATCCTTGAAGGCCAAGTCCTTCTCCCAGACTTTTCCAGGTAACGCAAGTATGGCCTTGATCTTTGGATACATTGCCTTGTACTTCCTTGGGAACTCCTCACAAATCTGCCTTGTACCCTCAAGGGTCCTTTGCACTTCAAGGAACTTATTTGCTGTCCGGATAGCCAAATTGATGCCCGTGTTTCCCATGTCCAAGACCTACCGAAACCAATTTTTTGTAGTTTTGTCTAGAGGTGATTGACCTTTTGTTCTCTCGTGGCCACTCCCAAGTCGATGGTGGAGATGTTATAAACTATACCCTGTTCTCAAACCACTGGTGTTGCTATCTGCAATGCCATTGATCCTGAGGCATCCATGGTTACCTTCAAACTAACCTTGGGTTTCTTCTCCTTCTTTCTAGTGCTTACTTGTGCTCTGGCCATGATGGCTTCTAGCCTTGCCCTGGAATCCTTCAAGGTGGGAGTCTTCTGCTTTAGCTACCTTTGCAGCCACTTGGGTACTTGGGGCTCCTCCCCAGGTGGTTTACTTTGACTCCCACTGTCCCCTTTCTCAAGCTCGATGGTTCTAACAACAAGAGCCTTCTCTTTGGTCCCCACATCTTCTTTCTCCTCTTCGGAGTCTTGTCAGAGGGTTTTGTGTCCAGTGGGGAACTCAGTATGCAACTACTCTTTGGGTGGATCTTATTTTTATGCATCCCCCTCTTCTTCATTCTAATTGTATTCATCCTCTCTGGGACTCTCCCCTTGCTCGTCCTCATGGGGGAATCATTCCTTGTCATGCTTTGGGGTCTGGTGATGCCCTTTAGTAGGAGACTTGCTGCCCTCTGTCCCTTCAGCAGCAGTCTCTTCTTCTCTTGTAAGCCGGTCCTCGACTTCCCTATCTTCTATCTCCTTGAGTTGCTTGCCCCACTCTGAATTAAGTTCAGGGTCATTTGATTCTCTTATAAAATCAGCATTCAGCTCCTCATTGCTCTCACTGGAGGACTCATACACCACCTCATCTATCTCACGACGTTCAAACAGTGGATGTTCGTGATACTCAAATTCTTCCTCTTCTAGTGCCTTTGCAGCCTCTAGCTGCTGTCGCTTGAGCTCATCTGATATTTGAATTGTAGCCTCCATCTTTCATGGTTCGGTTGAGGGGAGGGGAGCTAGAGCATGGGCCAGAGCCTGAGCTATTGCAGCCTGAACCATTAGATTAGTGAGCATTCCTGAGAGCTCGGATGGTACATTTTGGATGTACTTCACCAAGGACTCCGGGAGACTAATTATGGGCACTGTAGCAACGAAAACGAAGGTCAAGGAAGGAGACATAAAAGAAGAGGAGACTGGCAAGGTCATGGCAAATGATGAATCTACCAGAATAATTTGCAAGACTAGAGAAATGGAAGCAAGGTGGATGGAGATGTCCACTGCAGGCGGGGAGGAAGTGAAAACTGCAAGCGGAGCCTATGGAGTGGGGGCAACAACAGTAGTAGCAGCAGGCTGGGACCTTGGTGATTTAGACTCTTCGATTCTAGTCTCGTGGGGTGGACCCTTGGTTATCATAGATGTGCCTGTGCTCCTAGTTCTTTTTCTTTTCTTCTTGGAAGGCTCCAGCTCAGAAGACTTGTGGGCATAGACCTTTGGTTTAGGTAGTTGCTCACTGGCCTCCTTTCTCTTCTTGGTCTTGAATGATGGTGGGGTTTGGGATGTTTCCCCAGTTGCAGTGGAAACCACTCCACCTTCGGAGCCACTCAGTTCACTCTCCAGTCCCTTGAATGTCAGGGAGACTCCCTGCTACTTTAATCAAGCCACCTGCTAGTCGACCCATGCTTTCGTTTAGATCTCGATGGGCCTAGTGAGTATGGTGATGTTGTCGAGCTCTGGTTCATTCTAGTCAATTGTTGGCAATGGAAAATTGGTGATGACATCATACCTCGAATCGATCATCGAGTCCTCATCTTCTTCAAGTTCATCGAGATTTGGGCACAAGTTTATCCTCCGCACATAGATGGCAGTCATGCGCATTTAGTGACTCAACTGTACCTCAAGATCATCCTTGCAGTTGGCCAAAAATTCTTCGACGTTGTGGAGGTGGGCATACTCTCATCCCAACACCTTCTTGATGTGTCCATACACATCCATTCGAGGTCGGGCTATATATTGATAGAAGTTGTACTCAGCCAACTCCCTTTCTGAATACCCCGCACACTGGGAGGTATGAATCTTGTACATTCCTTGGCCGAGCCCAATGGGGTAAGTCAGGCCCACCAAATGTTTATCGCTCAGGATGCTATGAATGTGTCGTAGCTGCTGGGTCAGCTCCAATAGAATGATATGGTCATTGGGGTACTGGGGCAGCTTATTCGGTCTCTTCGTGAATCCCTCGGCATGGATTTATGTGAACTTCAGGAACTATATATAAAGGAAGGCATATTTCCTGAGGAGGGCTCTGGTGCTATGAGAAACTCTCCTTTGAAAGTCACCCCCAAGAGACTGAATGATGTGAGCAATGAATGCATCATTCACTCGACAGTAATCCCTCTTGAAATTCCTGAACTGTAATTGAGTGTATTTTTCATATGGTTTGAGTTCCACCCCAATGGATCACTAGGTAGCATTGTCAATCCTTGATAGTGTCACTGATCAGCAAGGGAATATACCAAGTAGGAGGTCATGAAGAACTAAGAGGTCTTCTTCATAGTTGTAAATTGCTCATGGAAGCAGTCACTGATTATCTCTCCCTAATAGAAGGCGGTCCCCTTACCGTGGAGAATCTCCTCAATGAATAGAACATCCATTCCTAGAAGAAGGCTGCCCTAGGAAGGCCCATCACTCGGCTCAACAAAGTTACGAGGTCATGGTAATCTTTGAAGAAGTCACTGTGAAAAAGCTCCTGAGGAAGCTTGCCAGCGTTGCCCTGCTTATCCCTTAACCAATACTAATTGATGACCTTCTTTCACCCCAAGGGATCCTACTCCCATAGTTCCTTACACTCGGCCATGGTGGGGGTTTCCATGTGCTCATAGGCCGGAATGTGGAATGTTGCTGTTATACCTGATGGAGACATATCTGCAAGGACATTTCCATCCTGATCTACTATAGTTCGAGTCTCCTCCTGGTAGGCTTCCACGCATGCCATTACCAATTCTGGGGCCACCAAGGCCAGCGAGAAGCCTGCAGCTTTGGCGATTCTGCTCTTCTTTATCAATTTTGCATTCTCTATCTTTGGGTTCATCCTGACCCTTTGTATGAATTCGTCAACATTGACCTGGCTGATGTTGGTATCTGTGACTTTTCTCTAGAGAGAGGTGACTCTAGATTGTATGGGGACCCCTTTTAACTTATACTTCATCAGGTCCCTATCCTCCTTGCCTTGAGGTGTCTTGGCTATTCCTTTTCCTTTTTCCTTGGATGCACCGGAAGTTTCTGCACCGGATTCCATAAATCCTACACAAAATACAAGAATTAGTAACCATAAACATGAAGAAACGGTCCCAAACAAGCCCCTACACACCAAGATTATCCTTGCAATAATTATTCATATTCAATAATTTCATAACAATTGATAATTCATCGTTAGCAAGCAGGGTAAGCAATTTGGGTTCTCAAGGCTAGAATTCCCTTGGCAAAATGTCGTTTGAAAGGGAAAATTGATGATGGAATTCCCAAAGGCATTTCCCAATGTTGGATTCAAGAATTAGAAGGTTGGCATGAAGGAAGACCTAATTATAGCAAGTGGGTCGAAATCCATTTTGGATTTGAAGGTCATGTGATCCTTCATTTAGGAGTTCGGGTATCGATTGCAGGAAAGCCGTTTGAAACAACACATCGAGGGCGGAAGTTCGGGGGTCAGAATCCGTGTCTCGGATTGCCGTTTCTGGCAAGCGGTTTTGGATCAGCCATTGTAAATGGTGAAGTGGAAGTGGAAATCTAGGGAAGGAAATCCAGAGGACAATCTCCAGATTGGTCAGAGGACTCAGGACAGCCAGGCGACGAATAGATCACTGGGAACCGGAGTTCGAGAAGCTGTCCCGAATTCGCCATTAGAACGGTGCCTATGGAACGGAATCCTGAGAGGGGAATTCTGAAGGTCAAAATCCAGAAGAAGCCAAAGAGTGCCTGAATTTTAGGTTTCAATGGGTACCGGATCGGGGTCCGGAGTGAGGAAGATGTCCCAGGATGGCTGTTTGGAACAGTGAATGCGACACCGAATTTTGAGGATGGAATTTCTGAGGTCGGGGTCTAGAGCAAATTTGGTCAAAGGGTTCCGCTTGGCAGTTGGAAGACTTTCGAGGAGTCGGGAACTAGGGTTCAGAAAGTTGTTTGGGAAAGGCCATCGAAATGGAAAAGTCAGAGTGAAATTTCGAGGACAAAATCTCGGGGCTGGTTTGAATTTCGATTGATTCATCCAATTTTCAAAGGTTTTCAGACGGACTTTGAGTGTCCGGGGTCCGAAGGTTGGGAGGACACTCGGGCGAGGCCGTCGAAATGGTGATGACACAACAGAATCTGAGAGGGGAATTCCAGAGGTGGGTTCGGGCGTAGAGAATTTTGAAGTTAGTTCACGGATGACGGCAGGAAAGGCCAGGCCTAGGAATGTCGGTGGTTGTTCTGAAGAATGGTCGTGGAGAGATGAAGCTCCGGATTCAAATTCGGCTAGTTAAACGATTGATTTTTGATTTTCTAAAATATGGGTTTTTAGCGGAGGGCATAAATTTACTTAATTTCAACCCCGTTTTACATTTTACACTCATCAAAACATGGAATTTCACAAAAAGAAGTGTAGGGTGCGCGGACGGGAAACCTACCTCAAAATCTTAAAGAACAAATAGTCGGACGGATGGGAGATATCGAGAAAGCACTCGGACTACTAGGTAGAAAATGTCTAGACCTCGGGAGCTCTTCAAACTTTTCTATCACTCGGACTAATGATAATGACAGCCAGAAAATTCATTTAAATAGCGAAAACTGCCATTAATGTAGCATTCAATTCCTTTGTATGACGACGGGTGGAGTTGGTAAGTTTAAAAACACAGTCAGCAGTGGGAGGTCCGGAGTTCGGTGGCCAGGAAGTCATCCCACCACGGCCGTTGCAATGGCGAAGATCGAGAGGAAATCTAGAGGGGGAAACCCGACTACTGGGGTCTAGAAAGACGTCGGATGCTGGGCACTGGAAACAGCAAACCCGGAACGGAAATCCGAAAGGGGAAACTAGGGGGTCCAAGCCTGAAAAGAGCCAAAGACACCAGAGAGGGAATTCTGACAAGGAAAACCCAAAATGACCCCAGACTTAGCATTTTTAAAGGGGCGACTTTGGTCAAGCTTAAAATATGACTTTGGGGAACATGTTGACCTTTTAGGACACAAAATTGCGCATGCAAAATGACGCAAAGCAAAAAAAGGGCTCGGGAAGCAAAAAAGGGAAAAGAGTGTCCCTGTTCTGAATGAGGCGTGTGTGCAAAAAAGGCACAACAAATGGTGACTCCACTGGGAGAATGCTCCCAGTGTTCTGGAGATAAATATTCATTCCGAACCCATGATCTCTGGTTTCGCAAACCACAGCTGATTTGCAAAGCTGAACTAAGAATAGCTTAAGGAAGGCGGGATTGAATCAAACTACAATATCATCATGGAGGTGTGTGCATGGTGAGTTCATTTCCTTTCCTCAGAGAGAGCACGAATAACCACTGGTTGAGGGAGATAATCTACGTAGTTCTTCTAATCCCAAAAGTAACCTAGACATTGCTCCGCTACCAGTCAGACTTCCATAGCCCCGATGGAGTTGTCACTACGACCTCACGAAAACATAGCTCTACTACTAGTCAGACGTCCATAGTCCCAGTAGAGATATTCATACACCCATACAGTTGTTATTTTTGAGTTATTTATTGCTTGTGCTGGATGTTTCCTTTTAGCACTTTCTCTTTTCTTTTGTTCAACTGCGTGAGCACCGAAGCTCACAATGGGTTTGAGAATCTCAGTGGTCACTGGAGCAAACTTTAGATTTTTCACTTATCCCCACTTCCTAGTAGTCACCCTACCATTCTTTGGAAACATTTAAAATGTATTTTGTGGGTTCCATGACAAATGCAGGGGATTCAAGCGGATAACCATCCTAGGTTAATTCAGAGTTTGAAAGTTGAAAATCGATGCTTAGGAGCTTTCAGAGGTTAATAATAGGAAATGAAAGTGAATAGCGAGGTAAACCATCTGTTGGACCAAGCACGGCCACCACAATAGAATAGGGGAACTCTTTCAGAACCACAACAAAACGGCCAAAGGAGCGAGCAAAACCGAAGGGCAAACCAGGAAACCTATCCTAACCTATATATAGGTATTTACATAGACAGCTCCCAAGAGCTCAAGCCTGAAAGAAATGCTTAACGTGCTGCCTGTTGACAGGCAATGGGACATCTTCACTAGTGAGAGTCTTTAGGCAGAAGGCATTATCTCCAAGGATTTCAGTAATTTGAAAGGGGCCAAGCCAAAGCTTGTCGAATTTGTTGTGTCCCCCTTTCTTTTCATGGGCCTTGTCCCAATAGAGGACCAGATCAGAAATGTGAAAGGCCTTAATTTTGGATCTGTGGTCGAACCATCTTTTGACTACGCCCTGATGTTTTGCAAAATTTTCTATTGCACGGTCTTGTACTTCTTCAAGGTGTAGCAGCTCGGTGAGGCAAGCTTCTTTGCAGTCTCCTCCTTCATAAAAGGTGTTGATAAACTGAAGGGTTGGGATTTTCAAATGTATGGGGAAAACGGTTCTAAGTCGTAGACTAGATGGTATGGGGAATCTCCAAGAGCAGCCTTGTGGTGGGTGCGATTTTCCCACAAGGCAAAACAAAGTTGGGTATGCCAATCCTTGGGATTCTGATCTAGCAGCTTCTTGATCACTGTGATCAAGTTTTTGTTGGTGGACTCAGCAAGGCCATTACCTTGAGGATAATAATTAGAGGAGAATTTAAGGGTGATGTCATAATGAAAGGCCCAACTTGTGAATTTCAGTGAGGCAAATGCAGGGCTATTATCACATACTAAAGCATATGGGCAACCACAATGATTTAAAATGAAACTTTCTAAGAAATTGGTTACAAATTTGGTTGTACATTATCTACAAGTTATTGCTTCTATCCATCTATTGCAATAATCAGAAGTGGTTAGAATGTACCTGTGTCCCGCAGACAATGGAGGACTTATCAGACCAATGAAGTTGAGACCCCATTGCGCAAAAGGCCTTACCTCCAGGACAGGTTATATTGGGACAACAGCGTTCCTTTCTCTGGCAGTAGCCGTCTGGCACATGTGGTAGGTACGGATGCGGCCATGAGCATCCTTGAAAATGGTGGGCCAATAATACCTAGCTCTCAAGATTTGATGTGTGGTTGATAGACCTGAGCCATGGCCAGTTCCAAACTTGTCATGGAATTCCTTAAGCATGCGATCAAGTTCCTCCTTTCCCAGGCATCGCACATAGATACCTTCATGATTTTTCTTGTACAATATGGAGCCTTGTAACATATAGCTGTTGCTTTTCAATCTAAGGGCTCACCTTTGGACCCCCTACAGGTGAGGCAGACATTTATGATTCAGCAGGTAGTACACCATGTCATGTACCATTCTCTTGGAGAGACATCCTCCACTTGGTACTGTTGTACCGTGAGTTTGGGTCCAACGTCAATAACTACCTCTGCCATTTTTTGGGCAAGTGAATGTCCTCATACTAGCTTCATTGGCTTGATCTCCATGCGTACTCTTGTAGCACCGCAACCCACTTTGCCCTTTGTTCCCCCAACTCATTCTGCATAAGCAATGTTTTTACTGCGGGGTCAGGAACTATGGCAAAGACCTTGTTGCATAAGATATAGTGCCGATACTTCTTGACTCCTTTAACAAGGGCATAAGCCTATTTTTCAACATTATGATAGCATAGTTCGACATCCTTCAAAGGGGCGCTCATGAAGGCAATTGGATGCCCATTCCTCTCATCATCCTTTTGCGTCAAGATGCTGGTGTAGGAATGATCTGAAGCAAAGGAATAAATATAGAAGGGCTTCACGTAGTTGGGGCTGACCAGCACAGGGGTGTCAGCAATTGCCTTCTTGATTTCATCGAAGACCTATTTTGCTTCGGGAGTCTACTCAACCTTGGCATCTTGTTTCAGCATGGCATTGAGTGGTTTAACTATTTCCACAAAGCCTGTAATGAACTTGCGAACGAAGTTGATCTTTCCGGAAAAAGACTTCAATTCTTTCTTGCTACCTGGCATCTAGATTTTCATGATGGATTGAATGCGTTCGGGGTCAATAGAAATTCCCCGCTCTGATAGGACTTTTCCAAGGAGTCTCCCCTCAGTGACCCTAAAGATGCACTTCTTCGGGTTAAGGGAAACCCCAAATGCGCAGCACCTCTCAAAGACCTTGCATAAGTCAACAACGTGATTATCCCACTACTTTGAGAATACTATTAAATCATCCATGTAGATGATGATGCACTTACTAATTAGGTCCTTGAATGCAATATCCATGGCACGTTGAAAAGTGGTGTCAACGTTGATTAGCCCGAAGGGCATTCTTCTATATGTGAACGTTCCCCACTTGGTGGTGAATTTTGTCTTGTGTCGATCTTCATACTACAACATAACCTAGTTATATTCTGAATACCCATCCACGAAGGACATCATCTGGGATCCTTTTACTACCTACAACACCTCATCCAATGAGGGTACAGGATAGTTGTCCTTCTTTGAGGCCCGATTAAGGTTACGAAAGTCCACACACAACCTGATTTCCTCATTTTTCTTTCTGATAGGAACCAAGTTTGCTAACCATGTAGAGTGCCTAACCAAAAATTTGATCCTAGCTGACAACAATTTTTGTACTTCCTTATATATTATTGGCTCCAATAGAGCATTGACAGGGCATTGTTATTGCTGGAACGGTTTCACATTTGGCCTAAGAGGGATAGTGTGCATGATAATCGATGTGTCATATGTCTTGAGATCATCATAGCTCTAGGCTATGATGTCATGGTATTTCTGTAGCACCTCGATAATCCCTTTTCTTTCCTCATGAGTGCATACTTTACCTATGAGCAAATTCTTGGCATTTCCAGCCATACCCAAATTGTAAGTGTCACATTGGCCACTAATGGTATCCTTTTTAGCTTGCTGATCTTGGTCCTTGATCTAATCAAGGTCAAAAATTCACTCCAATTCAACCATCCCCCTAGGGATGGTGTTAGTTTTCAAGTTAATGATCCCCTCTATATCCAAGTCTGCTTCTTGGGGTTCAACTTCATCGATTATCTGGGCAGCGAACACATCCGAACTAGTGATGAAGTCTAGTATATGCTTGTCATCGTTCAATACCTAGAAATTGGCTATGTTATCCAGCACTGATAAGACGGAAGTGAGTTCCACCGTGAATCATTTGAGGCTAGATAGGGATAATGGTTGCAGTGTGCTTATTGCTTGCACAAGGGCATTGGTGGTATAATTCTGAGCACGTGGGATCAGCTGAATGTTGAACGCATCCAGCCCTTCCAGCAGATCCCATATGTGGTGCCGGTAGTTTGTGAGTTTTCAGTCATAGCAGGAATAGAGCTTCCTGACTTGCTTTATGACTAACTCTAGATCTCCATACACTTGGAGCATCTTGACATCCTTTCTTAATGCCATTAAGAAGCCTAAGACCAAAGCTTCGTACTCTGCCACATTGTTATTACAATAAAACTATAGTCTATGAGTAGAAAAGTATAATTTACCTTTGGGACTAATCAGTTCAAAATCTGCCCCAGCTCTATGCTTGGATTTAGAACCATCGAAGCACAACATCCAGAACCTGGGAGAATCCTTAGATGTAGGGCTGATAGATCCAGCCTTGACCTTTGGAGGGGGCTGCATTTCAGTGATCGCTTTGGGAACTATAGGAACGGAACTTGTTCGTCCACCAGATGTAAATCCCATTTTCTCCTTCGGAGTAGCTTGTTTTTTGACATGCTCAATTGCTATTTGGCACAAGCAGTAGTCAAATTCTTAATGAGCAACATTGTGCACCCGACACCAGTTAGGGAGCAAGATTTCCTAGAAGTTCATTCAAGTTCCCAGGCTGAGCTGGTCATGCACACATTTTTTCATAAAATCCTAGAAACCATCAAGCAGTCCCTAGCTGTCACTCTCTTCCAGCCCTTCATCGTCAAATTCGATGAGGACCTCAGTGCTCTAAGGAGCATTGTTCAAATTGGTAGATGGGATACATAGCATGAGGAAGACCTCACTCGTTCCCTCATCCTTAGGGTATTCTTGTTCATTCTGATATGATACTGGGTAATAATTCCCTAAACTGGTTTCAACATACAACACCTCGTTCATGTTGTTATATTCGGTGATTATAAATTTCATCTGTGGATCCCTATCAATCTGGATCTGATTGGGAATTCCTTTCCATGGTAGCCACATGTTAGAGTAGTCTGTAGCAGCATATCTATTTAATGCTCTCATGAAATCCCTGCCTACGATTATATCATAGGTATCTGGGATATCGGCCACCTGTATGTCAATAGTTTGTTGGATCTAGGGATCAATAGCAACTTGCATGGGTATCTTGTTGATCTCCCCCACTATGCTAATTTTGATTTTATCAAGTTGTGTTACCTTCCGCCGGGAAGGAGTTGGCATTATCCTGAGTGCCTTGCACATGCTCAAGGGCATGACATTAACCGAGGCTCCTGAATCAAGCAAGCAATTATGGAGGTTCTTCCCAAACACCCGGATGGTGGTCAAAAAGGGAGGAGTCTCGAATTCCCCTTGAAATAACCCTCCAAAAATGTCCACCTAAGTGACTTGACCTTTAGCCTTTTCGCTGCCCTTATTTTGAGTTGGTGCCTGATTAGCCACCCTATCTGGCTGCTTGCTTTTCTGTTCAACTGCTAGCTGGCCAGCCCTATTATTAAAGATCTATCTAACAACTGGTTCACTTGGCTGATTGTTAAAGGAGACCTTCACTGGAGTTTCCTGAGCTAACCCTTGTGGTGGAGTGTCATTTATCATTCTGAAAAAAGCATTCCGGACAATAGGCACCTTTAGGAGTTCAAAAGCTGACACGCTTAGCTTCACCTTCTTGAACTCCTCAGTAATATACACCCCTATTTGCTCAATCTTTTGATCATGGGAAATGTTCTGGGCAGAGCTAGTGGTTTGAATTTGGTCATTGTTTTGCTGTTTGTTTCTACTGAGATATCATGTGGGTGTGAGTGGAAAACCCAGGTTATTGTTTGCACTCGGATCAAGGCATGCTAAAATTGTTTGGTGGGGTGGAGGTCATGAAAGGACCCCCAGTATGGCCTCTGACTTGTCTATTTCTAAGGTTGTAAGGGGCAGTCCGCTGGTGAAACATTTGGACTTCGTCCTCCCTAGACTCCTCTTCATCATCTTTAGGACCATTATCTACTGAATCGAAAAGTTGGGCTAAAGGGCTTTCAAAAATTATCTCTCTCACCATATCATGATGGCTTGAATCAGCATACTCCAATTCGGGGGTGTTGCATTCTGCCTTTGGGAAAATGGCCTAATTTAGCACCAACACCGAGGCGTCGTACGGATCGGACGGGACAATGTCTCTACATCCCAAATTGTCGACTGCATTTTGAACTTTTACTTGGAATATCTCAACTGCAGTTTGAAATTCTAAACAATCCAATTCGGAATGGTGGCTTGTTTTGTGTATGCGGCACCAACTAGATAAAGCAGCCTCTGCCAAGTAAACTCCACTTGCGGGGTTTTCATTATTGTTACTATTGGGTTGATCAAGAGGCGTGGGAATGCCACCATTATTGGGGCATGTATTCCATGTCTGGTTTTTCCTCTGGAATGGTCTTCTATTGAAGTTCTAACCTAAGTTCTAATTCCTGTCATAGTTCTACCCCGACGATGTACCAGCATCCTAATTGTCCCGATTTTCATGGTGATCTTGATTTTCCCTGTTAAGGTTGGCCTGGATGCTCTTTTGCGATGTCTGTAGCTGATTATTTTGATTCTTTAGGTGTGTCAACTCGATTGATATTTTCTTGATCATCTTTGTAAGCTCATTGATTCTATCCTTTTCGGTGTTGTTTGGTTGTGTGCAGCGTTCTGAAGGAACACAGGCTATGCTATCGGCTGATTCTGGTGAGCGGGTGGAAATTTTGCCGCTTGAAGGTATGCTAGTATCTAGGATTATTGTGAATGTGACTGTTTCTATTAGGGAAACAAGTAGTGTGGCATCGGAGGTGCCTAATTCATCGGTTGCCCAGGATGCAGAACCATAGGTAGTTATGGCATTGGGTTCAACAACGACATCTAATGCTGTAGGCCTTGTGTGAGTCCCTATATTTACACCGGATGTGCAGTTTTCCCAAGAGAAGGCAATGGACCAGATATATTTTATTCCAAATCTGTACTGGCAATGATGGCTTCAGCATATGCATCGACCAACCTAGCAGGTGGCGGTCTCATCCTTTTTACCAAGGCTGAAATAAGGTTGTCCAACGCTGCATAGTAAACAGGTAGGACAATAGCATCATTGAAAACATATGGGGGCCTGCAGCTGAGTGTATGCTCTGTGGAAGTGATCATTGAACAAGTTGATTGGTTCATTAATTTCTCTTTGAACCGACATGAAGTGTCGGTATGAATCTGTGGGACTGACTGGGGTCTTGAACTTCTGCAGAAAAGCATTCTTCAAAAGATCCCATGTACGGATAGTTCCAACTGGCAAGTTGGCATACCAATAGAAGGCCTCCTCCCCTAATGATTAAGGAAAGAGCCTGCAAGCTACATCCTCGTAAATGATCTGCATGGTCTTCAAGGTGATTTCAAAAATCTTGACATGTTCTTCGGCCGTCCTCTGCGGATCTCGAGAGTTGAACTTCATGCAGAAATTCTCAAGGTTCTTTGGCATATCATGGTAAAGGTTGAAAGTGAGAGGAGACGGGTTATTACCCAGCCATGCCATTGGGAAAGGTGGTGGAGGTGGCTACACCAAATTGGTCTGTGGCTATGATGGGGTAGTAGCAACAGACGAGGAAGCAGCAAGACTAGTGACCGTGTTTGGCTGAAAGGCAGCGTTCAACCCAGATGGAGTGGTAACCTAGAAGGCTGTATGGATTGGATGAGTGGAAGGTGGTGGTGCTAGTGAAGACAAAGGAGACAAAGGTGGAAGGGCAACAGGTTGCTCGGTGGGAATGATGATGGATGGTTCCCCCTGTTTAGCTCTTTTAGCTCAAGTAAGGGGCTGCAATTCCTGTAACTCTCCCTTGTTGGGTGTAGACCTCAAGACTCGATGGAATCTTTCAAGGGAGAATGACCCAATTTGATCTAGCTTATCTGTTGCACCCTCCTTCTACTGCTAGTTTTGTTGATGGTGTTTTTATGCACTTCACAACATAGGCAATGTGTAGGTGTATTACCTCTCTTGAAAGACAATCTTCCATAATCAAATTGTAGAACACTATCCCAAGGTCTCTCAGATGTCAGGTCATGATGAGGCTTGGAACATATCAGTTGTTTAATTTGATTTTTCTAGAATCACAAGGCAGTCTTACATGGTCAAAGCTATAGGGGAATTGGGTCAATGAATGGAGTTTTGTGGATATGGAATTATTGCACCTTGCTACAGCTTCAGACAATATTCTTGAACTCCATTCTTTCGTCAAATTTGGCTTTACAATGTGCAATGAACCTTAGCACAAGTTGTTTCTAAAAAAAAAAAAAAAAGGTGAGGAAGAAGGATGTTTCCTGGACTTGCAACTACCGATGAACAGTGATCATGGAGGTTCCTGCTATGGATAGTTTCCTTAAATAGAAATTCACTTAAGCTAAATTTTCACAATATCATGAAATCTATGCTATTTTCTAAGGACTTCAGATATTCATCATTCATTCACCATGGAAACGTGAATAAAGATAAAGTCTAATGAGTAGCAATGAGATTAAAGTCCAGACTAACTTTACACGGTCATATACTAGCAGTAAATGACCAAAAGTATGGACGAGGAAAGCATACACACAATAGTAATCTTCAAAACTAGAGACACCATTATAATTCTACCAAATTCAATCTAAGGATGCTAAAACAGAAAAGTAACTTGAAGCAAAGTTCTAACTAAATGGAAAAGAATCATGAAACATGTGGAGAAACCCAAAAATACACCAGAAAATGACTGTATTTTCTATTATATTTTCAGCAGTATGTCTTTACAACAACTCAACTCCCTTAAAATGAGAGGAGGAGAGCCCTATTTATAGTTTCCAAAAAACAAAATGAGTGGCTAAGATTCGATTCTATTGTGTGGCCAATATTCACTTTACAATAGGGTTTCACCTACCCCCAAATATATAACATTTATAAATTCATTCTTGTCCTTTTCCCTGTTTTGTCCTTTAGTGACAACACTGTAGCAATTTCATCCTTTAGCTATTTTCCCTTTGTTGTAGCTATTCTTTGAGGAATTCTTCATCGATAACAAGGTTGCCTTCATGCTTCTTCAACGCTACATACTCTATGAAGTTTAGGATCAGTGGTTGGAGCTTATCCATCTCCATGATGTCTGATCACAACACTTGATAGCTCCATTCCTGGGAATTACTGACAAGTTTCTTCCAGTCCTCTTCATACTTGGCTGCACTGTCCCTGAAAATCTCTAACTGCACGAAGGCACGGGCTGCAAAACTCATGAAGTCCATGGTGACTTCAACTGACATCCCATCTTCCATGATTTTCAAGAAGTGGGGCTTTAAGCTCTCAGGGTTGATCTCGGCTGTGGGCGGCTCATACCCCATTATCAATTTGATGTACCGCAAGCACTCTTCTCTTGAATCCCTAGCCCATTCGATGTCTGGTGCTATTCGCTAAATGATTTGCTCGATCCTTTTCCTCCTGTGATTGAAATCTTGCTCTCAGACATTGACTAACCAATGGTCATCATCCTTGAAGGCCAAGTCCTTCTCCCAGACTTCGCCAGGCAATGCGAGTATGGCCTCGATCTTTGGATACATTGCCTCGTACTTCCTTGGGAACTCCTCACAAATCTGCCTTGTACCCTCAAGGGTCCTTTGCATTTCAAGGAACTTATCTGCTATCCGGACAGCCAAATTGATGCCCATGTTTCCCATGTCCAAGACCTGCCGAAACCAATTTTCCATAGTCTTGTCTAAGTTCCTTCTCTTTTCTAGCTTATTAATTTGTTCTTGGGACAACAACTAAGGTGGCCCGAACGACATTATGGGTTGCTCATCTAGGGATGACCACTGCTGAATGTAGGCCGTTAGATCGACCACTTGCTCCTTGAGCTCCTCCTTTGAAATCTTATCCTGCTAGATAAGATGTACCTCTGTGGTGACCGACTCCTGGTGGTGATCGACCTTTTGTTTTCTTGTGGCCACTCCCAAGTCAATGGTGGAGACGTTATAAAATATACCCTATTCTCCAACCATCGGTGTTGCTATCTGCACTGCCCTTCATCCTGAGGCATCCATGGTTACCTTCGACTTGACCTTGCATTTCTTCTCCATCTTTCTGGTGCTTACTTGTGCTCTGGCCATGATGGCTTCTAGCCTTGCCCTGGAATCCTTCAAGGTGGGAGTCTTCTACTTTAGCTACCTTTGCAGCCACTGGGGTACTTGGGGCTCCTCCCTAGGTGGTTTACTTCACTCCTGCTATCCCTTTCTCAAGCTTGATGGTTCTAACAACAAGAGGATTCTCCCTGGTCCCCATATCTTCTTTCTCCTCTTCGGAGTCTTGTCGGAGGGTTTTGTGTCCAGTGGGGGACTCAGTATGCAACTGCTCTTTGGGTGGATCTTCTTTTTTAGCATCCCCCTCTTCTTCATTCTGATTGTATTCATGCTCTCTGGGACTCTCCCCTTACTCGTCCTCATGGGGGAATCATTCCTTATCGTGCTCTAGGGTTTGGTGATGCCCTTTAGTAGGAGACTTGCTACCCTCTGTCCCTTCAACAACAGTCTCTTCTTCTCTTGTGAGCCGGTCCTCGGCTTCCCTATCTTCTATATCCTTGAGTTGCTTGCCCCACTCTGCATTAAGTTCGAGATCATTTGATTCTCTTATAAAATCAGCATTCAGCTCCTCACTACTCTCACTGGAGGACTCATACACCACCTCGTCTATCTCATGGCGTTCGAACAATGGATGTTCGTGATACTCGAATTCTTCCTCTTCTGGTGCCTTTGCAGCCTCTAGCTACTATCACTCGAGCTCATCCGATATTTTTATTGTAGCCTCCATCTTTGGTGGTTTTGCTGAGGGGAGGAGAGCTGGAGCATGGGCCATAGCCTAAGCTATTACAGCCTAAACAATTGGGTTAGTGAGCATTCTTGAGAGCTCGGATGGCAAATTTTCCATGTACTTGACCAAGGACTCCGAGAGACTAATTGCGAGCACCATAGCAGCAAAAACAAAGGTCAAGGAAGGAGACATAGAGGAAGAGGAGACTGGCGAGGTCGTGGCCAATGATGAATCTAACAGAATAATTTGCAAGACTGGAGAAGTGGAAGCAAGGTGGATGGAGATGTCCACTGCAGGTGGGGAGGAAGTGGAAATTGCAAGCGGAGCCTGCAAAGTGGGGGCAGTAGTAGTAGTAGCAGTAGGCTGGGACCTTGGTGATTTAGACTCTTTGATTCTAGTCCTGTGGGACAGACCCTTGGTTATCACAGTCATGCCCATGCTCCTAGTTGTTTTTCTTTTCTTCTTAGAAGGCTCCGGCTCAGAAGACTTGCGAGCATAGACATTTGGTTTAGGCAGCTGCTCATTAGCCTCCTTTATCTTCTTGGTCTTGACTGATGGTGGGGTTTTGGATGTTTCCCCAGTTGCAGCGGCAACCACTCCACCTTTGGAGCCACTCGGTTCACTCTCTAGTCCCTTGAATGTCAAGGTGACTCCCTAATGCTTTAATCGAGCCACCTGTTGGTCGACCCATGCTTTCATTCGGATCTCGATGGGCCTAGTGAGTATGGAAATGTTGCCAAGCTCTGGTTCATTCTAGTCAATCGTAGGCAGCGGCAAATTGGCGATGACATCATACCCCAGATCGATCACTGAGTCCTCATCTTCTTCAAGTTGGTCAAGAACTGGGCACAAGTTTATCCTCCACACATAGATGGCGGTCATGCGCATGTAGTGCCTCAACCGTACTTCAATATCATTCTTGTAGTTGGTCCAAAATTCTTCAACATTGTGGAGATCAGCATACTCTCGTCCTAGCAGCTTCCTGATGTGTCTGTATAGGTCCATTCGAGGCCCGGCTGTATATTGACAAAAGTTATACTCAGCCAACTCCCTTTTTGAATACCCCACAGACTGGGAGGTATGAATCTTGTACATTCCTTGGCCGAGCCCAATGGGGTAAGCCAGGCCCACCAAATGCTTATCGTTCAAGATGCTATGAATGTGTCGTAGCTACCAGGTCAGCTCCAATAGAATGATTTGGTCATTGGGGTACCGGGGCAGCTTATTCGGTCTCTCCATGAATCCCTTGGCACAAATTTATGTGAAATTCGGGAACTATATATAAAGGAAGGCATATTTCTTGATGAGGGCTCTGGCACTATGAGAAACTCTCATTTGAAAGTGACCCCCAAGAGACTGAATGATGTGAGCGATGAATGCATAATTCACTCGATAGTAATCCCTCTTGAAATTCTTGAACTATAATTGAGTGGTCATATGGTTTGAGTTCCACCCCCGATGGATCACTGGGTACCATTGTCAATCCCTGATAGTGCTGCCGATTAGCGAGGGAATATACCAAGTAGGAGGTCATGAATAACTTAGAGGTCTTCTTCATGGTTGTAAACTGCTCATGGAAGCAGTCGTTGATTATCTCTCCCCAATAGAAGGCGGTCCCCTTGCCATTGAGAATCTCCTCCATGAAATAGAACATCCATTCCTGGAAGAAGGCTGCCCCAGGAAGGCCCATCAGTCGGCTTAGCAAAGTTATGAGGTCATGGTAATCCTCAAAGAAGTTGCTACGAAAAAGCTCCTGAGGAAGCTTGCCAGCGCTGCCCCGCTTATCCCTTAACCAATACTAATTGATGACCTTCTTGCAGCCCAAGGGATCCTGCTCCCATAGTTCCTTGCACTCGGCCATGGTGGGGGTTTACATGCGCTCATAGGCTGAAATGTGGAATGTTGTTGTTATACCTAATGGGGACATATCTGCCAAGACATTTCCATCCAGGTCTACTATAGTTTGGGTCTCCTCCTGGTAGGCTTCCACACATGCCATTACTAGTTTTGGGGCCACCAAGGCCGGTGGGAAGCCTGCAGCTTTGGCGATTCTGCTCTTCTTTATCAGTTTTTCATTCTCTATCTTTGGGTTCATCTTGACCCTTTGTATGAATTCGTCAACATCAACCTGGCCGATGTTGGTATCTGTGACGTCTCTCTAGAGAGAGGTGACTCTGGATTGTATGGGGACCCTTTGGGACCTTATACTTCATTAGGTCTCTGTCCTCCTTGCCTCGAGGTGTCTTGGATATTCCTTTTCCGTTTTCCTTGGAGGCAACGGAAGTTTCTACACCGGATTCCATAAATCCTTCACAAAATATGAGAATTAGTAACCATAAACATGAAGAAACGGTCTCGGACAAGCTCCTGCACACCAATATTAGCCCTACAATCATTATTCATATTCAATAATTTCATAACAATTAATAATTCATCGTTAGCAAGCAAGGTAAGCAATTCGGGTTCCCAGGGCTGGAATTCCCAAAGGCATTTCCCGGTGTTGGATTTGAGAATTAGAAGTTTGGCATGAAGGAAGACCTAATTTTAGCAAGTAGGTCAAAATTCATTTTGGATTCAGAGGTCATTTGATCCTTCATTTAGGAGTTTGGGTATCGATTGCAGGAAAGCCGTTTGAAATGGCGTAGGGAGGGCGAAAATTCGAGGATCGAAATCCAGGTCTCGGATTGTTGTTTCCGGGAAATGATTTTGGATCTGCCATTGGAAATGGTGAAGTGGAAGCGGAAATCTAGGGAAGGAAATCCAGAGGACAATCTCTAGATTGGTCAGAGAACTCGAGACTGCCAGGTGACGAACAGAACACCGAGACCCAGAGTTTGGGAAGCTGTCCTGAATTCGCCATTATAATGGCGCCAGTGGAATGGAATCTTGAGAGGGGAATTCTGAAGGTCAAAATCTGGAAGAGGCCAAAGAGTACCTAAATTTTAGGTTTCAGCGGGCAGCGGACCGAGGTCTGAGAGTCGAGAAGACGTCCCAAGATTGCCGTTTGGAATGACGAACGCGACACACAAATCTGAGGATGGAATTCTAGAGGTCAGGGTTCGAAGCGAATTTGGTCAAAGGGCTCAAACTGGAAGTTTGAAGACTTTTGAGGAGCCGAGAACTGGGGTTCGAAAAGCTGTTCAGGAAAGGCCATCGAAATGGTGAAGGCAGAGTGGAATTCCAAGGAAGGGATTTCGAGGATGGAATCCCGGGGCCGGTTTGAATTTCGGTTGATTCATCTGATTTTCAAAGGTTTTCAAATAGACTTCGAGTGTCTAGGGTTCGAAGGTCACGAAGACGCTCGGGCGAGGCCGTCGAAATGGCGACAACGCAACACAATCCCAGGAGGGGAATTTCGGAGGTCGGATTCCGAGGTGGGTTTGGGCGCAGAGAATTTTGAAGTTAGTTCATGGACGACAGCAGGAAAGATCGGGCCCGAGAATACTGGTGGCTATTCTGAAGAATGGCCGTAGAGAGATGAACCTCCGAATTCAAATTCGGCTAGTTAAACGATTGATTTTTGATTTTCTAAAAGATGGGTTTTCAGTAGAGGGCATAAATTTACTTAATTTCAACCCCATTTTACATTTTACACTCATCAAAATGTGGAATTTCACAAAAGGAAGTGGAGGGCATGTAGACGACAAACCTACCTCAAAATCCTAAAGAACAAACAGTCAGACGCATGGGAGACGTCGAAAAAGCACTTGGACTACTAGGCGGAAAATGCCTAGACGTCAGGAGCTCTTCAAACTTTTCTATCACTCGAACTAATGATAACGACGGCCGGAAAATTCATTTAAATAGCCAAAACTACCATTAATGCAGCATTCAATTCCTTTGTATGATGGCGGGTGGAGTTGGTGAGTTTAAAAATGCAGTCGACGATGGGAGATCCGAAGTCCGGTGGCCAGGAAGTCATCCCGCCACGGCCGTTGGAACGACGAAGCTTGAGAGGAAATCCGGAGGGGGAAACCCGTCTACCACGGTCTGGGGTCCAGAAAGATGTTGGACGTCGGGCACTAGAAATAGCAAACCCAGAATGGAAATCCAAAAGGGGAAACCTAGAAGGGGAAACTCAGGGGTCGGGGCCCAAAAAGAGCCACAGATGCCAGAGAGGGAATTTTGACAAGGAAAACCCGAAATGACCCTAGACTTAGCATTTTTAAAGGGGCGACTTTGGTCAGGCTTAAAATATGACTTTGGGGAACGTGCTGACCTTTTAGGACACAAAATTGGGCACGAAAAATGAGGCAAAGCAAAAAACGGACTCGGGAAGGAAAAGAGGGAAAAGAGGGTCCCCATTCCGAACGAGGCCTGTGTGCAAAAAAGGCACAACACTTCTAACTTTTGATTAAAAGTGGATATTTGGGTGTCATCCTCAAACACTTGCCAATTCTAACCATTTTTCAGGAATTGATGGCCGAACAACGATATGAACAACACTCAGCTTTGAATCAGAAGTCGACTCAAACTGTGACCTAATAGAGACCATCCGATCTGCTATGTTGTTCTAGGATCGAGGAATGACTTGCACATTGAAATCTTTAAAAACTATAATCAAATCCCATATCAGATGTCTATAGGCCTTCATCCTCAAATTTTTAGCAGTTGCTTGCCCTTAGACCTGACTCACTATCAACTCAAAATATTTGAACACTTGCAACCACTTTGTTCCCATTCGCTTGGCAAGAAATAGATTGTGAATCAAGGCTTCATATTCTATGTCATTATTAGAGAATGGAAATTGGAATTGATAGGCCTTGAGAGTCTCTAATCCTGTCAGAGACAATAATAGGACTCCTGCTCTAGAACCGATTTTGAATTTAGCACCATCAAAGTAGAAGGTCCATAAATGACTATCCGTCAGTTCATCATAGCTTTCCTGATCTTTCATGAGTTTAGGATGAACCATGTCATCATCAAATATCACATATGTACCCAGTCCCATGGCATGGAAATTACTGAATGAGTCAGATTTGATGAACTAGTTGAGGAGAACTTCTTCATGGGTCCTCTCACTTGTATCTTCTTCATCTTCCAACATTTCCATGCAATATCCCTCATGCCTTGAAAAAGAAGTATGTGCTTCTAAAAAACAAAGGACAACATTTTCCTCTATGTGTTCAGAGTGTAAATATTATGAAAGAATTTTCATCTTTGCCCCATGCTTGGTTCTTAATATTAGATGGGACCAGTCCAATGCCAAATATCCACCCAGCTTTGCAGTAAAATCTCTAGAAAGAAACATCCCGAAGACCGAGGGAATATCTATTACAACTACCTCTTGCGAAACTGTCAGGCTTGTGCATAAAAAGAGGGTTAAGGATAGATATTTTATCTAACCAACTATCTGAACCTTCTTTCCATCCAACTACATGATTCCGTTTTTGAAAGGTTCATACTTAAGCATTGAGGAATTAGCCACTTGCTTTGGCATGACTATGCACTAGCTCCTGAGTCAATCATATTGCTGGGAAAATTTTTATCTCCCACAATTAATGTTAAAAAGAAAGGAGTGGTCTTTGGCTTGCTTAAATATTTCTCTTTTTCTTCATCCACATCATTTGTATAAGCTGCAGCCTTCAGAATTTGAGGATCCGACATGGGCTCTTTATCTTTACTCTGATTGCATAGTGGAACTTTTTCCGTTTGCGATTTTCGTTCTTCATTTTTCAATGCTTCCCAAAGCAGTGTCTTTTGTTTGGGGATAGATATTACATCCCATAGAGACACATTAGTAGGTGCTTTCTTCAATTGGTCTACCATGTTGAGGGTTCTAACTAGTTGAATCTTTTGTCTGAATGGTGGAATATCTCTTGGATTCATAGGAAGATGATCCGTCATGAATGGGTTTGATGTCTTATCAAGCAACTGTAGGGTGATGGTCGAATCTATTGTTGCCAAGTTGGTTGAAGTTGATTGAACATTCGGTTGGGGAAGCTATCCTTCTCATGATGGTGGTTGGTGAGGCTAAAGTGGGGTAGAGCTTGTGGCATGTATTCCTCGGTGAGCCTTCTCTTGGATCTATTGTTGTAGTCTGAATGGACCTACAGAGTGTTGGTTGTCAGAGGTTTGTTTGTGAAAATCACATCTTCTTCTTCCATCCAAGAGAAAAGTGCTTGATTGGGTGCAATGTCCAACTCTTTCTCTATGAACATTCCTTGCATTTATGCTCTGAATTGAGCATTCTCCATCTCAAAAGACTCATATCCTTCACATTTGGTTGTGTGCCTTTGTTCCTTTTCTCCACTATCCTTTGCAACAGGTTTCCTTTGGGCGAATTTTGAGGCATATTACTATCATTGTAGGGAAAATACCATGCATTTTCATCATCGCCTAGATTATTTTGACCTTAAATCAACTCCTTTTTGTGGTTGTCCTTAACCATCTATAATAACATGGTGATTGGAACTATTTTATTAGTGGAAGCTTCTTGTTGACCTCCTCGACCTGAAGGTCCTTGGTATGTACTTTGTTGCTTTTTTTGATAGAAAGGCCTTCCTCCCTGGTAGGTTTGACTAGATTGCTTCGAAGGAGCCTCTTGTTGTTGCTTGATGAGAACTAGCTCATTAGCAAAGGACCGCATCAAGATCTTCATATCATTAAGGTCTATTATTATAGAGGAAGAACTCGATGTTCTCAGCTATGCAATAGGGTATACATACATAGACTAGGATGGAGTTGAGCCCATCATCTATGTCACGGAAGTGTTCAAAGCAGATTCTTCTTGAAGCGACGCACTTGAGATTTCTACAAAAATAGGCATCAAAGGTCATGGTGGAAGCTTTCCTATATCTATAAAACTATTTTCCATGTGTACCACCACTTCGTAAGCATCGGGTAGGGTATCTCCTCCCATGGAAGTTATCAGAAAAGAAATATCTAAATTGATGGCCTTCAAGTAGAACATGAATTCCATGGCAACTTGAGGTCATGCAGTCATTGGGATCCTCTGCTAGGTTTTCTTATACCTAGTGTTGAAGTTGCTCATAGCTTCATGTGGGGCTCTTTTGATGGTAATCATTTGGTATAGATGTGGTGAATGATCTCCTTTCTCTGAAAACTATTCAAAAAAAAATTCTATGAGGTCATCCCACGAGCTTAATGAACCAGAAGTCAGAGATCTATACCAATCTTGAGCCTTCCCTTTGAAAGAGGCGACCAACAATCTCATAGAAATATTCTCCTCCACAATATTGTGCACCCTACATACTTCCACTACGTCTTGGAGGTGCTTAGAAGGGGTTTTAAAGTCCTCCCCAAATAATTTTGAAATAGCCTTGAGGGCATTAGTAGGTATGGTGGGCTAGACATCGGGAGGAATCAGTGGTAGTAGTATACTACCACTATCCCAGGTTACAAAGTGTCTGGGGGTAGGAGGGGATATGTGGGCCATGGAGAAAAAGTTCTTATAGATCGGGTAAACTAGCATTCTTATTTGGAAACTTTGACCTCCAAGCGAAGTAGATAAGGCTCTAAACTCTAGACTCTTACTCCTTACTCCACTACTTCTCATAGGCGATACAAAACCTATGACTCTTCTTCTCCTAGGTATCAAGGATGGTAGCTCGGAGTATTGAAATTTACCCTTCAAAGATGCTCTTGTTTGAGCCCTGGGCATGAAACCTCCAATTTTCTTCATTGGTCTGATTTAGAAATATTTTTGACTTCTAATCTAGCCTTCAGAACTTGTCCCACCATGCGTGCCAGAAAAATAACTATTGATCATCAAACCTTGCGCCTCTTTGACAGTCTTATGGGAAATTTAGTGAGTGGGGGACAATATTCACCTCACTGAATACCTTTGAGATTTTTATAGAAAGCCAACTCTTCTCTGAGTTTGGGAAAAGAGTAGAAAGAAATGTAAATAGAAAAAAATTAAAAGTGGCAATGCACCAATGCTTTTACAACATTTCAAAACCACAAGTTTCCTTCTATGAGTGACATGATAGACACGGAACACCACATCCCTTCATTTTTGGGAAGAGAATGAATAGTAGAGGCTAGATACAAGCACAAGTGTAGTCATTCAATCCAACCACAGGAAGTGCATATTAAGACTGACCAAACATAGAGGTTCAAGAATTAATAGAAAATATTCAAAAGTAACATAAACTCTTCCTCCTAATATAGCATATCATGAAGAAATGATAATCCTACAAATTAAATGGAAAATTCCAATGACATAATCAAGTTTCTATAGATTATGATTTAATCATACACACAAACAACATGGAAGTTCAATAATCAAACCATTCAGATTAAGCAAGACACAGTGTTCTATTCTAGACAAAAATATAAAGAAAAAAAATTGACAAAGACCATATCATGCAAAATTTCAAATATTTCTTCAAAATAGGTCGTACTTCAAATATAGATGAACTTTAAAACAAAGATCAAATTCCAATCCGATAATATTTTGATCATATAAAAGACATAGCATGCCAGAGTGAAGTAGTGTTTTGTAAAATTCTAAAGAAAATATTTCTACTAACTATGAAAGCTAAGGAAAATTTTCCAAAATGAAAACTTAAAGAACCCTTTCTTCATGTTGTTGTTTCCAATTTATAGCCACCAAGGAGAGAAATTCCAACCTCTTTCAAAATTAATGACTGCCAGACATCCATACCTGATAGCTTGGAAATCTGATCCTAGATCTTTTTTTAGGTCGCTGCAATACTGCTCATCAACTTTCAACTACCGCATTAATATCATTTAGATATTTCAATAGGATTACCCCTCGTAATCACTTGAATCTTAGAAAGATAGTATGGAAAAGGTCTTGTCGATTAATCAACTGGCTCTGGTGGCACTGACTTACATCTCTTCACTAGAATGAGGCAAAATGCATTATGACAATCTTCGAATGAAGACTCCCAAGATATAGCTCTTCTAGCGTGAAGAGATGATGTGTCACATGGGTGGATAATCCCACATTTTCAAAAATAGGATTCAAGAAATCATTTGCCAAGCTGACATGTGGTCCAACTCCCATATTTGAAGAAAATTATTAATAAAGCATGCACAACCACCATGTGGGACATTGCGCGCTTGTCAGAAATACAACCCTTTCACACGCAAATCCTCTTGAAGACAAAAATAAAGCCGAAAACCAAAAGTAGACTAAGGAAAAAAAATTCTTCACAATATGACTTGGCATAGGGCTTTCCAAGTTGGCTCTCATGTCCTCTTTATTGTTAATATTTATCATTTTCTACGTTAAAGTAATTTCTCATAACATGGTGTTTGGGAATTTCATTAAAGTGGGGGCATACATTAGCATTATTCTTTAGCATTTCATGTTTCATGGTCTATTCTTCTTACTTCATGCGATGTGTCTTTTTATTTGTGGTGACATTAAGTGTGATGTCCCTCAAGAGTGTGATCTCTCTTAGCATATTACATTCCTATTGGTGGCTTGATGCGATACACTACATCCCCTAAGCTGTGAATCTACTATTATTTGATTGGTCCTCTCTTGGAGATTTTAGACACAATGTTCCCTGAGTTAAGACCTTACACAAACTAAGAAAAACTCCTTTGAACGTTTCCTACATTGCATTTGCAATTTTTGTTATATGGCCACCTTTCATAACACACATTGCATGCTTGTGGAGCCATCTTATTTTTTCGTGAGTATCAAGCATACAAAGCTTTTCTTGCCTCATCAAGCTTGAAGTTCATTTTTGCATGGTGTCTTATCAAAGTTATAAGGAGGTATAGCTTTGGTCTGGTTGGATGGGAAGTCAAACTTAAGCATGACTTTCCCATAGCCACTTGCTTGTGTGTGTGAGTACATACCAGTTGTGTTTGCATGTGTCTCACCTCTTTGGATACTCACCCAATGGATAGCATGAAGTTCCATTGTCTTAGAGTGAGCGTGTATTTTTGGATAAACAACCTAGATACGATCCACAATATGCAAGACAAATGGTCAAAGCTTGATCTACCCCTTTTGTTTGTTTTCCTTTCCTTTTCAATTTGGTAGTGCATTCTTGTGCCTTGTTATTGCTTCTTATATCCTTTTTCATGTGTGTTCCTTTGTGCGTATGTTAGTTTTCTATACGAACTCGATCTTGGGGGCTTGTGCAACCCTCTTGGTTGGTGTTGTCCTATCCCACTAGCATTGGTATGATTGAACCCCTATTGATGTGATCTCATCTAATTTAGTGTGAGTTTTGTCAGGTCTCAAAAATGTAGGTTTGAACCACGAGAGGTTGTCAAGCTCTCACAACATTTTTGGCTAACGTACAAGGCCAAATGACGAATTTGAACTTTCTTCTCTTCAGGCATTGCCAGACCTAGGTGGGTGTACCTATGTAATGGGAATACTTTAAATGTGTGTTTCTCCCTTAAGTAATCTATCCACAATGGCAATTTGGAAGTGGAAAGATACAAACTTATTTGGTATGAGGGTATGTGCAAGATCATCATGGAAAAAATAGGCCCTTAAGTGGTGATAAAAATTCAAAAAATTAGAATTAGGAAACTTGATGTAAAAATTTGAAAAAGATCTATATTATTTCAAAAATATGTAAGAATAGAATCTATATAAAATTGAATGTAGTTTCTAAACTATTAGGTTTATTTAAAAACAAGAAAAATCTATTTGGTGAAAATTTGAAATTTCAATGCAGTAGTACTTAAATTTCAGGGAAAAAATGAGAAGTAGGTGTTTGTCTGACCACCCTAACCACAATAAAATGATAATATTGTTTTATAATATTTTAGATATAAGTAGAAGACTCATGTCCCGATGTGATGCATATTTTTTTATAATTTGTTTCTAAGTAAATAATTACTTATGAATTTTTTATTAAAACTTTTTAAAAATATAAAAAATTGTATGTCTGACCACCTTAACTTGGTCAAAAATACATGAAATTCAATTTATTTTTTTAATCCTATAGTATGTGAAGCATAGAACGTGGCACATGTTTTGGATTCAAAAAATGTGATACCATTTGAAAGCTATATATGTTTTTCAATCAGCTTATCAATCAGGTCTTTAGTCATAATTCAAATAGAAAATGAATAATAATTATTTATTAAATTCAAAGTAAAGCATAATTTATATTGGTGGAAATCTGAGAATCTCCATTAAAAACCCTTTTTATTTCATCAATTTTGGATAAAAAGAAGTCGTCAGCCACATGGGTCATCATATCACTTACATATTGCCACTTTTTGGCCCATCATGATCCTGCACATACCCATGAATTGTGTATGCACTATTAAGGTAAAATACTATATGCTTAATTAACATATGTAAAAATGGATGAAACTAAATAATAAAATGCATGAGACCAGTGCCTTGTTGGGTAAACGGAGTCTAATAAAGACTTAGAGAATGTGACATGTAATGGAAATAACTCAAACTGTTCAACACACCATTATGGGTTTATAACTTGTATAAACGTGCGGGTAATTAGTTGAAAAACTCTACTTGAGATAGACTGACAACCCTAATTATATGGTCCTTCTTATTGATCCAATTAACACTCCCAAGTTACTATGATTGACTAGAAGGATTTAATCTTTACTTGAAAGAACCAATTAATCATATCACACAAGTACAAAAAATGTGTACTGATAAACTGAATATATGCTTGATATCAATCGCAGCTCTCTAGGGCTTCCCACGTAGTTGATCCTTGGTTTTGATTTCCTTCGTAGTCGAATCAGAGCTTTTCATGTGGCATCTTGTTGGGGCTTTCCTTTGGGATGCTACTCTTTTCCTCTGTCAAGCTTCAGCTACTTGCCATGTGGCATAACATAGTTGTTCGCTTTCTATTTGGGTGGGGACCACACCACAGTCACTTTTTGTCAGGAGCCTCCTGCGTGGCACTCTACTAGGACATTCCTTTTAAATGCTCCTGCTTTTTCTGCTGGGCTCTGGTTGCTTGACACATGGTGTGTCACAACAGCTTGTCTTTCTTTACTTCATAGTATATTGCTTCTATTTCATAGCCCTATGTCCTCACCGTATCACCGTAACCACTAGAATTTATTGCTCAACTGCATGTGGACTTAAGCTCTTTTACGGTTTCACCCTTATGATATCGCTCACAGATTTCTCGAAGCTCTCCACGTGATTCCCTATTGGGGCTTCCCTATGGGATAGTGCTTTTCCATTATGTTAGGCTCCGGTTGCCTAACATGTGGCATTCCCTCATAGCTTTGCTTTGGACACTGCTTTTTCTTTTCATCCGGGCTCCGTTTGCATGTCTTGTGGCACCATATCTATGCATGGATTTCTTCCTTTACTACTCTACCACGGGTTACTTGTTGACCCTCTGCGGTGTGGAAGTAAAAAGGCTATTATGGCTTTGTGAATGGCGAAAATGATTTTTCATGAAAAAGATGGTATGAATTTTGGGTTTAGATGGATAAAAGCCTTTGGAATTTTATGGAAAATCCTAGTTCTAATAGCGACTCAAACTGTTAGGTCTCAAAAACATAGGTTTGAACCATGAGAGGTTGCCAAGCTCTCACAATGTTTTTGGCTAACGTACAAGGCCAAATGATGAATTTGAACCTTCTTCTCTTCAAACACTGCCAAACCTAGGCGGGTGTACCTATGTAATGGGTAGTCATTAAATGTGTTTTTCTCCCTTAAGCAATCTATCCACAATGGAAATTTGGAAGTGGAAAGATACAAACTTATTTGGTATGAGTTGTATATACACTATTAAGGTAAAATCCTATATTCTTAATTAACAGATGTAAAAATGGATGAAACTAAATAATAAAAAGCATGAGACCAGTGCCTTGTTGGGTAAATGAAGTCTAATGAAGACTTAGAGAATGTGACATGTAATGGAAATAACTCAAACTGTTCGGCACACCATTATGGGTTTATAACTTGTATAAATGTGCGGGTAATTAGTTGACAAACTCTACTTGAGACACAATGACAACCCTAATTATATGGTCCTTCTTATTGATCCAATTAACACTTCCAAGTTACTATGATTGACCAAAAAGATTTAATCTTTACTTGAAAGAACCAATTAATCATATCACACAAGTACAACAAATATGCATTGATAAACTAAATATATGCTTGATATAAAAATTTAAATAACACAGAAGCATTAAAGTGGAGACAACCAAATAATTGGATAATTCCAACAAACAATTGATACCAAAATTAGGCCACAAAATCAGATATCTTTGTTGACTTCTTCAGGATTTATACATGCATCATGGTCTTCACTATGTAAAACATTTTTAAAAAATTGTTTCTTCTAACTGCCTACCCTCTATCTTCCTTCTCCTCGCTTTCAGTCTTGGTCTCTCTTATTTATGAGAGGCAACAAGCTTCATACCGAAATACACATTGTTTGATAACAAAGAAGGAAATTAAATGATAATAATAACTAATCCTTAATCTCTGAGCAAAAAGATACTCTCTTACATTCGTGGTGTCTCCCTTTTTTGTGGCTTCACACTTGGTTGCGATATCAATCACAGCTCTCTGGGGCTTCCCATGTAGTTGATCCTTGGTTCTGATGTCCTTCACAGCCGATTTAGAGCTTTCCATGTGGCATCTCATTGGGGATTTCCTTCAGGATGCTACTCTTTTCCTCTATCGAGCTTTGGTTGCTTGCCATGTGGCATAACGCAGCTATTTGCTTTTTGTTCGGGTGGGGGCCACATTACAGTAGCTTTTTGTCAAGAGCCTCTTGTGTGGCGCTCGACCAAGACTTTCCTTTGAAATGCTCACTCTTTTTCCACCGAGCTCCGGCTACTTGACACGTGGCATGTAGCAACAACTTGTCTTTCTTTACTTCACATTATATTGCTTATGTTTCATAGCCCCATGTCCTCACCATATCAATGTAACCACTAGACTTTACCACTCAACCGCATGTGGTCTTATGCTCTTTTACAATTTCGCCTTTATGATGTCGCTCAAAGATTGCCTGAAGCTCTCTAAATGGTACCCTATTGGGGCTTCCCTATGGGATAGTGCTTTTATTTTATGATGGGCTCCGGTTGCCTGACATGTGGTGTTCCCTCAGAGCTTTGCTTTGGACACTATTTTTTATTTTCAGTCAGGCTCCGTTTGCATGCTGCGTGGCACCATATCTATGCGTGGATTGCTTCCTTTACTGCTCTACCATAGGTTACTTGTTAACCCTCTGTGGCGTGGTAGTAAATAGGCTATTATGGCTTTGTGGATGGGGAAAATGATTTTTCATGAAAAAGATGGCATGAATTTTGGGTTTAGATGGATAAAAGCCTTTGGATTTTTATGGAAAATTTTGGTTCTAACAATGACTCAAACTATTAGGTCTCAAAAATGCAGGTGTGAACCACGAGAGGTTGCCAATATCTCACAACATTTTTGGCTAACATACAAGGCCAAATGATGAATTTGAACCTTCTTCTCTTTAGGCACTCCCAGACCTAGGCGGGTGTACCTATGTAATGGGAAGACTTTAAATCTGTGTTTCTCCCTTAAGCAATCTATCCACAATGGAAATTTGGAAGTGGAAAGATACAAACTTATTTGGTAGGAGTTGAATATGCACTATTAAGGTAAAATCCTATATACTTAATTAACAGATGTAAAAATGGACGAAACTAAATAATAAAATGCATGAGACCAGTGCCTTGTTGGGTAAATAGAGTCTAATGAAGACTTAGAGAATGTGATACGTAATGGCAATAACTCAAACTATTCAGCACATCATTATGGGTTTATAACTTGTATAAACGTGCGGGTAATTAGTTGACAAACTCTACTTGAGATAAATTGACAACCCTAATTATATGGTCCTTCTTATTGATCCAATTAACACTCCCAAGTTACTGTGATTGACCAGAAGGATTTAATCTTTACTTGAAAGAACCAATTAATCATATCACACAAGTACAAAAAATGTGCATTGATAAACTGAATATATGCTTGATATAACAAATTAAATAATAGAGAAGCATTAAAGTGGAGACAACCAAATAATTGGATAATTCGAGCAAACAAATCATACCAAAATTAGGCCACAAAATCAGATATCTTCATTGACTTCTTTAGGATTTATAGATGCATCACGGTCTTCACTGTGTAAAACATTCTACAAAAAAAATTTCTTCTAACTGCCTACCCTCTATCTTCCTTCTCCTCACTTCCGGTCTTGGTCTCTCTTATTTATGAGAGGCAAAAAGCTTCAGACCGAAAGACACACCTTTTGATAACAAAGGAGGAAATTAAACGATAATAATAACCAATCCTTAATCTCCAAGAAAAAAATCTATCTCTCTTACATTTGCGGTGTTTCCCTTTTTTGCAGCTTCACACTTGGTTGTGATATCAATTGCAGCTCTTTGGGGCTTCCCACGTAGCTGATCCTTGGTTCTGATTTCCTTCGTAGCCGTTTTAGAGCTTTCCACATGGCATCTCATTGGGGCTTTCCTTTGGGATGCTACTATTTTCCTCCACTGAGTGTCGACTACTTACCATGTGGCATAACACAATTGTTTACTTTCTATCTGGGTGGGGGCCACACCATAGTCACTTTCTTTCAGGAGCCTCCTGTGTGGTGCTCTACTAGGACTTTCCTTTGAAATGCTCTTGCTTTTTCCATCGAGCTCCAACTACTTGACACGTGGCGTGTCGCAACAACTTTTCTTTCTTTACTTTACATTATATTGCTTTTGTTTCATAGCCCCATGTTCTCACCGTATCACCGTAACCACTAGACTTTACAGCTCAATGACACATGGTCTTAAGCTCTTTTACGATTTCACCTTTATGATGTCACTCATAGATTTCCCGCAGCTCTCCATGTGGTGCCCTATTGGGGCTTCCCTATGGGATAGTGCTTTTCTTTTATGTCAGGCTCTGACTGCCTGACATGTGGCATTCCCTCTGAGCTTTTCTTTGGACACTACTTTTTCTTTTCAGTCAAGCTTCATTTGCATGTCACGTCGCACCATATTGTGCATGGATTGCTTCCTTTACCACTCTACCATGGGTTACTTGTTGACCCTCCATGGTGTGGCAGTAAAAAGGATATTATGGCTTTGTGGATGGCGAAAATTATTTTTCATGAAAAATATGGCATGAATTTTGGGTTTGGATGGATAAAATCCTTTGGAATTTTATGGAAAATTCTAGTTCTAACAGTGGCTCCTGTTGGGGATGTGTGATTTACCGATCACTAAAAGAATCCAAAATATCTTTGGGAGAGTAGGCCAAGACTTCAAAGGATAAGAGCAATGAAAGGAGGTAGCAAATGGAGGAGATGGATGTGATCCTATTACTACTGTACATGGGAAAAAAATAATTTAAAAGAGGGAATTATGAGATTGGCCACTTACTAGCAAGTCCTAACCCCTTTTGAAATTCTAAACTACTATGCATGGAAAAGAATGTTTTAAGAGGTTTGTTAAGAATTTTCCACACACTGGCAATCCTTAATCCTCTATTACTCTATAAGAGAAGAAATTATTTAGGAACTGCCCATGTATAGGCAATTCCTGCTCCTCTCAAGACATGTTCTGTAAATAATAAGAGTCCTTCCCTCCTTTGCCAATGATCACAAAAGGACCCAACCACAGAGCTTCAAATTTTCCATGCTTTCCCTTCTCCTGGCATCAAGCATTCCACATTAACACAAGATCATTTTCCTCAAATTTTTGATCTCTAGCATTTTTATCAAGAGATATTTCGTTTGTGATTGCAGCTTCATATTTTTCTTTTGGGCCATTCCCCTTATTTCATCAAGTTCTATAAGTTGTTCCATTCTTTCCTCCATTGGTTCAGAAATATCCAAATCCTCTTGCAGAATAAAATTATAAACTAGTAAAAGATTCTGTAGTGGCATCCTCGCTTGTGTTTCATACTCTAGTTCAAATGGAGACTTTTCGATTGCCTTTTTCACTATAATCCTGTCCGCTCGTACAACCATTCTCAGCTTTGAGTCCCATGCCTTTTTATTTGTGTCTAACATCCCCCTTATTATTTTCAACAGACTTTTATTACTAGATTTTGCCTAACCATTTGCTTGCGGGTGGTAAGGGGAAGCATAGGAGATAGTAATTCCATGTGTTTTGTAGAAGTCTTTGAATTCATTAGATCTTTTATACATCCCATTATCTATGATCACTCTTACTGGTGTGCCAAATCTAGTCATGATGTTTTCCATCAGAAAGTTTATCACCACCTTTCTTGTTGCTTGCTTAGTTAGGATTTCCTCCACCCACTTAGTAAAATAATCAGTAGCTATCGGTATCCATTTATGTCCTCCACTTGATTTTTCTTGTATTTATCCAATGAAGTCAATCCCCCATTGATGGAAAGGGGCTTCAACCTGCAAAGGTATAAGGGGTAGGGCTCCTTAATATTTCAATTTTCCTGAAAACTTCTGACAAGCCTCACATTTCCTTACATGTGCAAAGGAGTCATTAAAAACTTTAGGCCAATAGTAGCCAGCCCTGAGAATCTTATGTGTAGTGGTTTTGGTAGAATAATGACCTCCACACACCCCTTCATGCATCTAACTCAAGACATGTTTTGCTTGTGATTCATATAGACACAACAATAGCACTCCATCCCTATTCTTCCAAAATAAGTCCCCTTCTATAAATACATACTTAGAAGCTTATAGCTTCAAAGTTCTCTTTTGATTATCATTCAACCCCTCAGGGCATTTTGTGTGCTTGAGATAATACATTATGTTCATGTACCAAGGAGTATGTTCAATACTTTCAATTGCATTCTCCTCACCTTCTATATTGAAAATTTGGTTTTCTTCAATGTTTGTTTCTACCATCAGCTTAGCTAAACCCTGTTCCCTTACCAGCTTGGTAATTTGAATTTCCATATCGAACTCTTGGATTTTATTCATCCATCTGCATCTTTTCCTTGTCACCTCTGTCTGTATTAGGATATCTTTCATAGTTGCATGTGGGACATATGCAATTACTTTGGATCCAACAAGATAAGTTCTGAAAGCTTTTGTTTCTTTGATCAATACAAAGGCTTGTTTTTCCATGATATCATATTTCAATTCCAAACCTTGCAAAGACTTGCTGAAAAAAGATACAGGTTTCTCATGACCTTCATCATTCTTTTGTAACATAGCAGCTGCTATGGTGTGAAATGAGGCAAAAGAAAATATTTGAAAGGGTTTGGTAAAATCAGGGGACTTGAGGATGGGGGCTTCTTTGATATCTTTTCTCCTTTTTTCAGCATCTTGGATATAGGTTTAACAATCTCAACCAAATTTGACACAAATCTCCTCACAAAGTTAATTTGACAAAAAAATGATTGGATTCCCTTAACATTTTTGGGAATGGGGATTTTTTCTATGGCTTCTACTCTCTCAGGGTCTATTCTGATCCCATCTTTTGATACAATATGTCCCAAAAGTTTACCCTTTGTAACAACAAAGTGACATTTTTTGGGATTAAGACTAATACCATATTGCAAATATTTGATAAATATTTTCTCCAAATGCCTCACATGATCTTCTTATTTTTTGGAATAAGTAGTAAGATCATCTTTGTACACCACCATTATAGCGTTAATAAAATTTGCAAATGCCACATCCATAGCCCTTTGAAAATTTGCCCCTGCATTTGTGAGACCGAATGGAATTCTCACATAAACATATGTCACCCACGGTGTAGTGTATGTTGTCTTGTATTGCTCAGACTCTTTGAATTTAACCTGATTATATCCAGAAAACTCATCCATCATTGATAACAACTCACATCTTGTTACTTTGTGCAATATTGCCTCCATATTTGGGAGAGGATAATTATCTTTAAGGGAGGCAACATTCAAATTTCTAAAACATACACACAATCTAATATCCCTATTTTTCTTTCTTATTGGACCCAAGTTTGAGACCCATGTTGAATGTATAATGGGTTTAATAATACCTCTGTATCTGAGTTTTTCTAGTTCCTCCTGCATCTTAGGTTCCAAAGTCGGGTTAATAGGCCTCTTCTTTTGCCTGAATGGCTTTGTATCTAGTTTAAGTGGAATCTCATGCTAGAAAATATCTTCTTTGTATGCCTTGAGATCCTCATAAGACCAAGCAAGCATGTGTTTGTATTTTCTCAATAATGAAATCAACATTCTCCTTATGGTCGGATTGATCTTCTTTCCAATCTAGACCTTTTTTGGTGCTAACTCAGTTCCTAGATTTATTTCTTCAATATCTTCTCTCTTGACTGGTGTCTACTTCATGAGAGAGTGATCATTATCATCATACACTCTTTATAATGCCGCAAGCCCTATGGGGAGCTTATTGGTTTTAAGCTGCAAAACTTCCTTCCCAAATACAAGTTGTTTTCCATCCACTTCTTCCACACAAGCATTGAAGTCAATCTCATGAGCCTCATACTGATCTATGCAATGAAGAAACTTTAGAAGGTCGGTATCATCATTGAAAAATTTCCAACTATATATGTTGTCAGGGATAGCAAGTCTTGTTTTGAATTCAACCTGAGATATTCCAACCAAGGTGATATCATCTCTTCTCAAGGCTACATTCACTAAGAAATCTTCCATTATATTTTTTGATCTGTCTACCCAATCAATCAAGAAAGAATCAAATAACTCAATCGTATCCCACACAACATTTCTATATTGTTTCAATATTTTTTTCTTTGCAACATATTTTGACCTGATTTGTGAAACAACCAGCTCAGAGTCTCCTAGGATAGTTATCAATTTGATCTTGTGCTTGACAACCATGTTTAAACCAATCAAAAAGGCCTCATATTCTACAACATTTTTTGTACACTCAAAAGTTAGCAAAAATGAATATTTGAATGTAACACCTTTAGGTGATATAAATACCACTCCAACTCCATTGCCTTCTTAGCTGCATGCTCCATCAAAATACATTCTCCACACACCCTACTTATTTTTAGATATATGTTTGTCAATTGGATCACTATTTACTAATTCAGACTGGGAAGGTTCTACTCAAAAGCTCCCTGGATCAAAATCACAAAAGCAACTTATTTGCTCTTGAGGAAAATAATCCACAATCTGACTCATCCTTGGTTCTCTATGCAATTTGACTTGTTTACCATTAATTGGTATTGTGGCATATGATAAGTCAAATTGTACATTTACCCCAACTGCTTGCAGTCCATTGTCTTGACAAGAGCATTTTGAAATGAGGAGGTGTGCCAATCATAGTTATGTCAATATTATAGGTTGCTTGTCGATACGTAGCCAATTTCACCTCTACATCTTTGATAATTCCTATCACAGGGACATGCCTTCCATCCATCACATAACATTTACCACCATTGGTATCAACCCATATTCCAAGTTGCTTCATGACCCCAACTGGCATGATGTTCATTGCAACACCACTATCTATCATACAGTTTCTTAACAATTTGTTATTTACCAATAATGGAGTAAAAAATGGATCAACTTGTGGGGGATTTACTAGTGCATCATTTAAAAAAACTTCAAGGATCTTTACTTCTTCTAACTTGTGGTTGATTCTAGTAGCGCTCCTATTTTCAAAGTTTTCACTTTGATCACCTCCATTAGATATTAATTGAATAGCATCTTCTCTATATTATTTAATCTTCATCATCTCAAGTAATGGGACAAACATCTTTACTTGGGATAAATCTTGCATCAAATCAAAAGAAGCACCTTCTATTCTGATCATTTTCTTTTTCTCTATTGACTCTCTTCTGTTCTCCTCTTTTTCCTTTTTGTTTGCTTGATCTGATTTTTTAGGCAAATCTTTATTTTATTCATTATGGACATGATTTTGTTCTTTGTTATTAGGTTTCTTATTATCTACCCCTTTTGATCCCCCCTAGGGAACTTTCTTATCCTTTATAAATATTCCCCTTGGGATGCCTTCTTCCTTATTTACTATTTTGTTTCTCAACCAATATTTTCTTTTGGCCTGCTCAACTGCTGCAATGGTTAGCCTTTTAATTTCTTCTTCAGTTGGTCTCCTTATGCTACTTTTTTTTGTCTGATATGATGTGCTAGGAGGATATTGTTCTTCACCACTTTCCTCCTGATCCGAGAAGACTTGTTGTTCAACCATATGTACATTGTATTTCTGTTTTTCCACATCATATTCATAACCTCCCTCTTCTGAAGAAGAATACCCCTGCTCAATGGGGTGAAGCATGTGGGAGGTTAGATAGATCCTATGACCCTCCTCATTGCTATCCTCTGGTATTACTTCCTCTGGTATTTCCTGAGCCATAATACAATGATCAAGAGAGTGGGGTTAATCACAAAATGGGAACCAAGGACTATTATTTACCATATATGCCCCCCTTTTCTTCAAAGGATCAGGCGTCTCCTTGTTTTTAGGCCTATCCATCACAGGCTTCCCATCCTTCCAATTCATATTATATGGCATATAATGTAACCTTGGCCTTTCATTTCTATGTGTATTTTATTGCCTAGTAGGAGGGTTATATTGAGAGATCCTAGTATTATCCCTCTTACCAATCATTCCTATAGCCTTTCTATTGTTTTCAACAGTTAATGCTATATTTTGAGCTTCATCTAAACTCCTGGGACACCTGTTCCTAAGCTCATATCATGTCTTAGGATCAAAATCCTTTAAATAGATACTCAATGCAATAGGATCAACTAATTTAGATCTAGGAGGCGTCTTATTATGTAACTTAGAAAACCTCTAGTTGAATTCATAAGCTGACTCATTCTTATGCTTCTAGATAGCTACTAATTCATGCAAGGCAGATTTAGGTGCACATTGATTCCCATACTGCTCAAGAAATTGTTCATAAAACTCTTGAAATGAATCAATAGAAGCCATTGGAAAACTATTAAACCAATCTCTAACATCTTCAATCAGTGACATCATAAACAATCTCATTTGTACATTCTCATATTGCATATCCAAATCTTGAATAAAGGCATTAAAATTCCTTAAGTGTTCTTCAGCTCTGACTGCACTATTTCCTATGAATTTTGGAACAAGGCTTCGCCAACTGTTATCCATGGGATAAGGATATATTTGAAATCCAGCCAAATCAAATTGTCTGATCAAGGTCATGTATGGTGGAGGAGGTGGATTTTGAGGATGCTATTACAATGGATTGTTGTGAGGTTGCGGCACCTATTGATGACCTTGTGGAGGCATGTATTGCTAGTGAGGGAGTGGTTGAGCATTATGAGGTCTATATTGACTCCCTGACTGATTATGCTGTGCTTTTGGGGGATTTGAAGGTCCTGCATTGTTATTTCCTTGCTTGTGAGGTGGCACATATTTAGGTAAATTAGCCATTTGGGCATTGATCTGAGCTTTTTGTAACTTCAATTCTTGAAGCTCTTTTATTGCTTGGATTTTTTGTTCATATTCTACTCTTGCTCTTTCCACCTCTTTCAGTAATTTTAGGGTTATGAACCTTTGCCTGTTCGCTACATCTCTTCAATATTCTTGTTCTTTGGTAAAAAATATTTAATTAATTGCCCTTGGCAAATTAAATATTTTAATTAATCTTCATTTTGCAT
This sequence comes from Sequoiadendron giganteum, assembly GCA_007115665.2. NCBI lineage: Eukaryota > Viridiplantae > Streptophyta > Pinopsida > Cupressales > Cupressaceae > Sequoiadendron > Sequoiadendron giganteum. Next base: position 579,470,160 of record CM021109.1, read on the forward strand.
CTTCACCAAAAAATTAATTTTAGTAATTTCCCACTGCTGGAAATTTCTCTTTTACCCACTTCATGACTTCTTTGGTGAAAATGTTCTCTCCCAGTGAAAAGTATTTTACCCTTCAAAATATTCACCATCTTCACAATAAGATCTTTGCCTTTACTTTGCCTTATATTTCCACAAAATTTATTACCTTTTTAATTTCTTTGGCAAAATATTTTATACCTTAGTGAAAATATTCACATCATATTGCTTTACCCGATAATGATCACATTGTGATAAAGTATGAATTCCTTTTCTCATGTGCAAGTATTCATCTTATAAAATATATTACTTTCTGTTTCATAGCCCTATGTCCTCACCACATCACTGTAAACACTTATTTCACCGCACCACAACAAATATTTATTTTACCGCACACCCGCACACCTTTTAAGTTACACCCGCGATAATCTGGGAAACACATTGGAATCACCGCTTACCCACACCTGAATTTGAGTACTCCTACAGGAATGCGGTAATGGCTACTGCACTACCACAAACATCACATTTTATCTTCGCGAAAATGCGGGAGGAGCTTGCAAAAATTTCTCAACTATCGTATCACTTTGAATTTTTAGAAACATCGATCTCTTTGTTACCAAAAACTATAGAAGAACATATCAATTCTTTGTGGCTTCCCACTATCCTCTATCAAGTGATTTGAGTGAATGAAATGTGATACATTGCGCTGAGCATTTGAAATTTTGAGGACAACCTATTCCCTTTATTGCTTTGATTCAATCTTCATATGGCAATCAATTATTCATTTATAGCTCTAGTTGCTTTGACCATTAAATGAAACTCCTATTGCCTTTCCTATGCAGATTTGAACTTATCTCCACAAGACCTATTTCATTGCCTTTTGAATACCTCTTCTATGCTTCTTGTCTCTCTTTTACTAAAGAATAGGTACCTCAGATAATAAAATTTGAGTCATCCTTTTGATTTCTATCAGTGGCAACCTCTCTAACATATATTCTTTGTTCGCTAGACAATACTCCTTGTGTTGAATATCTTTTATATTATCTTTCTATAAGGCTATCATCTAATATTTGCTCACTAAAATATTCGAGTCTCCTTATAAATTTCACTCAGTATGATTTGCATTGCTGAGATTCCATTGTTTTTTTGGTGGATACTCATTTTTTCTATACCATAGCTCCCATTCTATGGTTGAAAGTTCATGGAATTCATAGTTACACCTATATATCAGCATACAATTGAGAGTTCCTTAAATCTTTTCAACAAAGTAGAATTGTGTAAATTCAATAGTCAAAGCACTCCTCAAGACCCATTTTCCATGATGTATTCTATCAGGAAGCTCATGTGTTTTGTCTTGTTCTCATACTTTGGATAAGTGCCCACTTGAATATTTTAATTGTCATGCCTTCACAAACAATTTTTTGATGAGCTTTGACATTTCTATTTTGGAGAAGATTCGGGGATAGTTTGGAAATTTGGTATTGCTTATTGTAGTTGGATATTCTCCCATCTAGTTCTATATGCATCATTATCATTGAAAATAAATAACATAAATGCCCTTCAGTTACTACAACATCTTTTAGCCTATTTCCAATTATTGGTGCCACCCATTTTAATCACTTCAATTAACTACTTTTTAAAGGTTTTTTTTAATTTTCCAAGATTACTATGATCACAAACCTGATTAGTCATGTTTCATGATACTTTATCTTTGAGCAGAAATCAATAGTGATAAAAACTTTCTTTCTGAGTTTTGCACTATGATAAATAGATTAAGTAGCCTCCAAAATGGCTTTGTAAAATTTACCAAACTATCTCTGAAAGCCATAAAAATGCACCAGAATGTTTAGTTATGATAGGGGAGAATGATTGAAAAATGGTTTTGAATGCAACAATCAGATTTGCAAACTGTTAATGCTCAAAGTTGGACTTTTAGCATTTTCTGAAAACTTGCATCTATCAAAAATCACTTCAAACTCATCAAATTTCTTTTTTGGAAAAATATCAGATCTAATTCTTAGAAGTTGCCACCCTGGGGATTGGTTCATTTAGCTCACATGGACATGTAGGAAAATGGGTTTTTCTTCAATCTTCTTCCTTTACAAGATATTAAAAATCAAACTTGACCACTCTGTAGCTGTCTGGAAATGCAATCATCAAACTGTGTAAAACCCATTTGGTTTTATTTTTCTAAAAATATCAAATGAACTACTAAGCCTCTAAAAATTTACATGAAAGCACGTTAAGGTGGGAATAATTTGAAGCACCAATTGATTTGTCATGATATATTTTCATTCTCTTAATATTGTTTTCCAAAGTTGACCTACTTGGCAGATTTCACTCTGTGCAAACAACAGATTTTCTCAAAAACCCTTCAACTTGTTGCTTTAAAATTTTGTCAAAACTGATGTAATAAAGTTAAAAATTGGTGTGCACACTCCCATATGTCAGATAAACACACTTTCAATGTGGTTTGGAATGAAAAGGAATAGGTCCAAAGTTATGATTTTCCAAAATGGGCTCCTGAGGCTGATTTTACAACTGAGTTTTCTAAGTGTGGTTTGAAGGTTCCAACAAGTTTGAAGCAAGTTCATCCTCTCACTAAAGCGAGGGCTAAATGTAGTGTCGAAAATATCATTCATGACATTTTCACACTTGTTTGTGTAAGGAAAATCGGGTCATCTTAGAACGAAACATCTAAGAACAACAATGTCTTCGGTGATTTTAATTCCTTTAAATTACCTCAAAGACACATACTACTATGACATAAAGTGGAAATTGGCACAGTTGATTTCCTACATTAATCCTTTTAAGAAAAGCACATGCAGACTTAACCAAATTCAACACTATGCAGAGATTCAAAATTATAGAATCAATAAACATGAAAGAAAAAAATTATGGACACACAGATTTATGTGGGGAAAACCCTTTCGGGTAAAAAACCCCACTCCAAAATATTGATCCATTGTGTTATTCAGCAACAAACAGAGTTACAATACAATCTTAGGCTCATATCATTTACAGGAGTTACATCTAGAGAATACAGGCAACAACATTGTTCAGAATCCTCGTACTGTAACAATACCCTCACAAGTGTTTCAAACTATAGTGAGTTGAAGGTCATCGAGGTGATATATGAACTTGATGAGACGTATTGGTATTTCTCTTATGGTGTTGTTCTTGTTGATGGTTTGTTCCATTTGAGGTCGGTGTGACTCTTGGCAATGCGCATGGTCTTGGTGTTCTTTTGGAACATCGTAGAGACCTGAACTATCATTTTGACATCTGAGACACTCACTGATAGAATTGATCAAGCCGATGGATTGAAAGGTGGACCATGGTCAAATGGAGCTAACTTGGTGGACTATTGAGGTGTACGATGGACATTGGCTGACTGTGTTGAGTTGGACATAACTGTTCATGACTGGTAAGATCGACAGTTGCTCTGCAGGGAATTGAATTGAACTATTTGTATAGAGATTGAATCGATCATGCTATTTTGATATACATTGCACGGTGTATATAGATAAGGTTCAATGTTCGAATGAACAGATCGATGGCTCTTGGATAGGTTGGGGTTTGACATGGAATTTTATCTGAGTGTTTGAACTGTATGCTAATAGGAATTGTAACAGTGTGAATGTTGTGAGAGAGAATGTGAAGAATGTGAACCTGTAAAGGCCGAGAGGATGGCTGGGAGAGAGTGAACAAGTGAAAGAGATGAATCTACACTGAGTGTTAATTGACGGGATTCACACTGAACACACCCATCGACCAAACATCCTACTTTGGAGCAACCCTAAGAACTCATCCCACTAGACCATGCCGCAACGACCAATCACCGTTCGACAAACTCACATCAGTCAGGTCACATTGGCCAGACCATCACTATTGGTAAGATACATTTCGAAGTCTTGTGTTAGCCTGACCATTTGTTCATCGACAAGACTCACACTGATCAGACCTATCGGCCAAACTAACACAGTCAATCCAACATTCTCAGGTCTACCCAATAGAACTCTTTAGATAGACCACAAGCACCTAAATGGCATTCATAGGTCATTCTGAAGACCAATGTCACCCTGATCTAATCATCGGCCAGAGTCATACCGACACAACCATCGACTAGAATTCTACTGTCACTCCAAAATTCCCAAGTCTAACTCAAGACCAAAGTTAGCACAACGAAGTGTTCATCGGCTAGAGTCTCCCCGATGAAACTCTTTGTATAGACTTCTATCTTCGCTGAGAGTTAGGAAACTTGTACTGAATGTTTAGGTACATCAATGGCTCCCATCAGCAAGACCGATCACTTGCCACACTGATCTGAACACTTCAAGCCTTCTAGACTAAACAGATCATCGGTAGGATATCTCAGGTGTCACACAAATTTTCTCTTTCACGAGGTTCAAGTCAGTAGGATTGAGGCACATATTTCCAACAATCTCCCACTTGATTAAGATCTTACTGACCACTCTAGAGCACCAACAAGAAACCATATAAAAGTACAAACAACATCAACTTCCAAGGCCCAAACCAAAAACATAACTATGAAGACATTCTCCAGAAACAAGATAGAATATCAACTAGAACAACCAAAAACATGAATGCTACCTTCCAATTGATGAACCCACACAACTGAAAACAACACCAATAGCTCGTGTTATCCATCCAATCACTAATACATCTGAGGTATCCACATTAGCAAACTCATCGAACAACACAACCAACCCATCAAGTATAGATACAAGCTCCATGTACAAACCAATCAAGAAGGAAAAACATAAGCAAAAACTCCCACTGCATAGGTAATGCCAAATCTGAAAGATCAAAGGCATAACAAGTCTACTAATGATAGCATATAGCAAGTGTAACCATATAGTACCAAGGAAACATCCACAATGATATGCACAACCTCCAACCAACTGCTACAAGAATCATTTCTCTCAACAGTCTTCTAGAGCCTTCCAAGTTCTTCACACCCAACATAGGAAAGAGATAAAGAAAATCCAAGTTACCACTCAAAAACTTGAGTGAAAAAAAAAACTCTGACCAAATCTCAAACCAATGTAAAATGAAATCAAACTTCCAAGAAGACAACCTAGACCAAAGAGAGAAACAATGCACAACATATACCTATATAACATCCTCCTACATACACCTCTAAAAGCCACCTGTGTCAAGTATGACCTCCTTCACAACCCCAAGAGAAAAGCCATAACAACACCCAATTGTTTAATCACCAAGATCAAATATATCAAAAATGTAACATGTAATCAATCATGGATGAAAGCCTCTCAAAGAAGATCAAACTACTTTATTTCCCATCTCAAGAAATCAACCCATATAACTATCTCCCACCAATTCTCATCAATAAACGATATAACACAAAATCTCAAGGATATAAAACCATGTTGTCCATCTTCCACTATGAATCCTCTAGAGCCAGTAAACAACACTTTGAAAGATCCATATCATGAAAGAAAGTATAAAATACATATAAAAGATACGATGGGAAAATACCTCTCAAATAGACTTCACTGTTGAGTAGACCAAGAGTGGGAAAATAAAATTCTCCTCCAAGATATACAAGCCACCATGACTCATCCAAGAGAAATCTCCTCATTGGTCTCTATTGAACTCATGTTCAACCAAGGTGTAGGCCTCTCATACTTTTTGTTGAAATCAACACCTTTCTCAAAATAATTACAACCTCACCTTATTCTCCATGTATCCATGAACACCTGCAACCGATCATCTCATGCTAAACTCCAATCTACATTACTACACTTAACATGAAGTTCTCAAGCATATGACCAATGCACACAAAACATAGAGAACCACTAGACCACTACCAAAGCTCCAATCATCTGAACCAGAAACTTATCGGTGCATCATGATCTCACCTTACCATGCTTCAAGTGACCTCACCATGGTCTCAAGAGCAATGCCTCATGCCAAAACTCTAATGCACAAGCATGACATAAAACAACTTAGACCAATGTCACCTATTAAGCACCACCAACACCTCAACCAAAGAATCCAAATGTCCTCCATGGTTCCAATATGTTGCACATCCTCAAATAGTGTCCAGGAAAATGCGAAAGAACTCTTCTGCAGCAACAGGATCTAAGAGTCCCTCCTAGTAACATCTGCAACACTAAAGAAGATCATTCACCACCAAGTGATGAACCCAGAGTCCCTACTAAAGCTCCCATTGAACCGTGACATCCAAGCTTTCTAAGAATCATGGCCAAACACCTATTGATCTGAAAAAACCTCCAAGTACAATTGACAACATGTCCATCTGACAAAAATTCCAAGTAGCACCAAGATCTCCAAACCACGCAGACCAAACCATCACTGTCAAAAAACTACACTAACCAATGTAACCAAGCCTGCCATGACATCATGACACACACAGTATAGGTTCCCATAGTCGAATATTCAAGTACTCAATACAATCCTTCCTCTCATCTAGAAGCAACCACGCCAATGCACAAATGACGACAGATAAGGCCAGCTAATAGATCTGCACTAACACTAAATGAAACCTCGTGGATATTGACAATCCACTTATGATTTGTCTTACAAAAAACATGTAGGTAAAGACAACCCACAACATGCTCAACTCGTAGATTCAATCAATGAAGTATGCAAATCTATCATCATAGTGGAAACTGCAAAACTGAGATCTCAAAGAGAAAAACAACATAGACAATTTGAATCAAACACTAGATCACAACCAAATCCAATTTTCCAATCATGTCCACAACTCAAGAACCATAGTCTAGGAAATCAGAAAGAAACACTTACATGAAGAATTGTAACTATCTCATCCAGCAACACCCCAAACAACCAAGGTCTAGAAAATAGTTTTACCAGTAGCTCCACAAAACCACAATTTTTTCTTGACCATGCAAAACAAGAACTCTAGGCCCATTCCAGACCAATTCAAAAACCACAAGCATGCACATGCATTTGAGAGAGCTAAGCTATTCATAAGTTTTCAGACCACCTAGAGATCAACTTCATAACCTTCATGCAATTAGGGTAATAGAGAACAATGCCTTCAATGCTAAGTCAAAACACCCAGCACAAGCACAATAATTCATGGCTAAATAACAACCCAAGCATTTCCATACCATCGAGGAGCCTCTCACACAAACACCCAGTATGAACCATGCTCTGCTGTAACACAACCATAAGCATAAACTCACACCCCTTGCATCTGGATCATTCGTTGCCAACTAGAAGCCTCAGACCACATCATTCCAATATAATCAACTCAAATTTCTCCATATTCAATGTCTTTCATGTTGTATGTTGTCTCAAAATAGCAAGGAGTTTTACTCATCAAAGGATCAATCATCAGCTGACTCCTTCAGATCTCCTCAAGCTTTCCAGGTCTTACAGAAGGAATCCATAGAACCAAAGCACCGGGAACCTTTACATGCATCACCATGTAGGCACATGAAAGACACAAACCTACACATGCAATCATAAGCAAATCCCAGAAGATGGCTCTGATACCACTTGTAAGGAAAATTGAGTCATCTTAGAATGAAACATTTAAGAATAGTAGTGCCTTCGGTGATTTTAGTTCCTTGAAATTGCCTCAAAGACATGTACTACTATGCCATAAAGTAGAAACTAACACAACTGATTTCCCACATTAATCCTTCTAAGAAAAGCACATACAGACTTAACTAGATTCAACAATATGCACAAATTCAAATTTACTGAATCAATAATGATGAAAGACAAAAATATGGACACATAGATTTACATGGGGAAAACCCTTTTGGGGAAAAAACCCCACACTCCAAAAGATCAAGCCATTGTATTATTCAAGAGCAAATAGAGTTACAATACAATCGCAGGCTCATAGCCTTTATAGGAGTTACATCTTGATTCATCTAGAGAATATAGGCAACAACATTGTTCAAAATCCTCACACTATAATAGGACCCTCACACAACACTCAGTGTAGATTCATCTCCTTAACTTGTTCACTCTCTCTTGGCCAGCCTCTCGGCCTTCACAGGTTCACATTCTTCACATTCTTTCTCACAACATTCACACTGTTACAATGCCTATCAGAATACAATTCGAAGACTCACAGATAAAATTATATGTTGAACCCCAACCTATCCAAGAGCCATCGATTTGTTCATTCAAACATCCAACCTTCTCTCTGTACACCCTATAATGTATATCAAAACAACATGGTCAATTCAATATTTTTACAAACAATTTTGTTCAGTTCCTCACAGAGCAACTGCCAATCTTACCAATCATGAATAATTACGTCCAACTCAACACAGTCTATCAATGTCCATCGTACACCTCAATAGTCCACCAAGTCAGCTTCATTCAACCATGGTCCACCTTTTAGTCCATCAGCATAATCAATTCTATCGACGAGTGTCTCAGATGTCAAAATCATAGTTCAGGTCTCTATGATATTCCAAAAGAACATCAAGACCACATGCATCACCAAGAGTCACATCGACCTCAAATGAAAATGACCATCGACAAGAACAACACCATCAAAGAAAGACCAACAAGTCTCATTGAGTTCATATGTCACCTCGATGACCTTCAACTCACTGCAGTTCAGAACACTTCATTGATAGGAGTCAGACTGAACACACCCTTCAACCAAACATCCTACTTCAGAGCAACCCTGAGAACTCATCCTGCTAGACCATACCACAACAACCAAGCACCGTCGGCCAGACTCACATTGATTAGATCACATTGGCCAGACCATCACTATTGGTAAGATACATTTTGAAGTCTCGTGTCAGCCTGACCATTTGTTCATCAGCAAGACTCACACCAATCAAACCTATCAGCCAGACTAACATAATCAGTCCAACATTCTTAGGTCTACCTGAAGACAAATGTCATCCCGATGCGCTTCACTTCAAAAAGAGTCTCCTCAATAGAACTCTTCGGCCAAACCATAAGCACCAGAGTGACATTCATAGGTCATTCTGAAGACCAATGTCACCTTGATCCGATCATTGGCCAGAGTCATACTGACACGACCCATTACCCAGAATTCTACTATCGGTCCAAACTTCCCAAGTCTAACCGAAGACCAAAGTTAACCTGATGAATTGTTCATCGGCCAGAGTCTCCCTGACAAAACTCTTTGGCTAGACTTCTATCTTCACCGAGAGTTAGGAAACTTGTGCCAACTGTTCAGGTAAACCGCTAGCTCCTGTCGATAAGACCAATTGATTGTCACACTGATCTGAACACTTTAAGCCTTTTGGACTAAACAACTCATCAACAAGATATATCAGGTGTCTCATCGATTTTCTCTTTCAAGAGGTTTAGGTTAGTAGGATTGAGGCACATATTTCTAATAGTTTGGGCCCTCCTTATAAAATTGAGCTTGATGTTATCTTGATTTAGTGTTGTGATGTGTTTATCACATTCACATTAGGTCTTGGGCCCTTGTGAATTAAATGAACCTAATTGTACTTTATTTAGGGTGTTGTAAAGTGTTGTACCACACTTTCACACTTATCTAGGGTTTTCATTATTAATGGGGCTTCTTTATGCCTTATTTGGCATTATTTTGCATCCACAAGCCTTAATTAATGCATCTTTCTAAGGATAATCTTGAAATCTACCAAAATCCAATCATAATTTAGGTGTTTTTGGATTGTATGGCCCAGATTTAGTGATTTGGGACTCATATTCCACCTTGGGCGTATGTGTCCCACCTAAGTTTTGGGGCCCTGATCCCGATTTCACATGAATCAAAGCCTTTCTTGAAAAAATTGTCCCATAGCCCAAACTAATGGGACTCATATGCCACTTATGGCATATGAGTCCCGTGTGTCCCAAAATTAAATTAAATTTAAATTCATGGTGGGATTTTATCCTCCTGGATCTAATGTCGGCTTGTAGTGTTGTAATTTCAAGAAATTTAGCATAAACAAGTAAAAATACAAGGTTATTTCACTTATTTTACACCTACCTACCAATTTGAGTATTCATGCATTATAGAAAATTTGAGCATTCAAGAGTTCACAAGAGCAATCAAGTGTTTACAACATAATTCAAGAGTCTTCAAGAGCTGATTATCAAGTTTTTTGGAGCATTATTCAAGTATCAAGAATCATGTCAAATTCATCATGCATCATGTTTATTTTGAGCTAACAATTGTGATGTAGGGTTTCATGATTCAAGCTAGCATTTAAGTCAAGATCTACATCCATTGGAGCCACTTCGTACATATTTTTAGTACTTTATTGTTAAGGTTTGGTGAGTTGCAACATTACATTTTGTTTATTCATCATTCCTTCATCTCATTTGATTTCATTACAAGGTTTGATTACCAAAATGGGGTTTGACCAAGGAAAACCCCTATCCACTAACAAAACAAAATTTTACCCTCTCTTTAGTGTGTGATTTATAGATCTAAGTTGAAGACATATTGGAGAGAAATATTGGAAAGAAGTTGTCAAGTCTACAAATTTGTACAAGTTGTCACCTTGTTTTAGAGAGCATTAAAAAACTTCTACATAGCAGAATTCAACAATTTAGACCTAGAAATCAAGTTGAAGAGGCAGATTAGAGGTTGAAGAGAAGATTCAAATCCATATTCTCCAAAGAATCCAAATTGGACTGCTACACCACTTTTGGCATATGAGTCCCAGTACAGCCAAATTTGTAGTATTCAGGAGTTCCAGACATATCTCTACCAAATTTTTGTTCCTACCCAAAAACCTTGATTTGGGACTAAATTGCCCAGTTTGGCATATGAGTCCCAGTCTGCATTAATTTTAGTATTTTTAGCATTTCCAATTTCCATTCAAGCTCCTATATATTTCTAGGTGCACACTATTGATTTCTCCAACTTTATATTCTATTTTGCATTAATTTATAGGTCATTTAGTGAAGCTTTCAATATCATTAGGCTTAATTATTTGGTCTTGCTTGTCATTTGTCTTTCCAAGCCCTAGCTTGGTGGTGAACCCTCTTTTAGTCTCTAATCATACCCTAGGATAGTCCCTATTACAATATCTCTTTCCTCTACTTCATCATTGGATTGAGATCTCTAGGTCATCCTTGAATGAAAAAGTGAAGAAGATTGTTGTTCTATGTCCTAAACCATAGGCCTACAACAATTCTCACCCTTTCACCCAAAGAAATATTTTCATTATCTATTTACTATGTACTTTCCTCCTTTGTTCTTATAGTTTAATGTGCCTTGGGGAATGATGAAAATTTCATCCTTGTCCCATATATATATATCCTATCCACAATGTATATGAATCTATTTGTAAGTGTATTTCTATTATGTTTCTCTATATATGTGGAATTTCCTTTGATTTTAATTATTTAATTCGTTTGACAAGATCTTATATGCATCATGTGTTCTTTTGTAGTAATATTGTGTGTTTTTTCTCTCCATGAGGCCAACACATAATTTAATTTGGGGGAATAAAATATTATATATGTTCTCTAAAGATCCTCTTAAATTCCATTTTCTACGCTAAAATCAATTGTATACCTTTTCTTTATAAAATTATTTTAAGGCGGGGAATGTATTCACATTTACACATGTAAACACACACACACACTCAATATCTTGTGGCCCCAAATACAAAGATGTTCTTTTATTTAGCCATCCTTATTAGGATTACCTAGTAATAGAGAACACTAGTACATATAATCCTTGGTATTATATTTCCATATGATCCACCTAGCAACATAACACACTAGCGCATATGAAGTTCATATGAGCTACTTTTATACTCTTTGTAGATCACCTGACAATAAATTAAGCTACTTCATGTTACTCATGAAGATATTATATAGTTCCTACCAATATAGTATGCTAGAGATTAAACTATATCCTAAATTTTCCTAGCAACAAATTATGTTGGGATCATGTCTTTCGATTTCTAGCAATAGAGTGAGCTAGAGGATACTTGATTTTTCTTCTCCATATATTTGTATATTATTCCTAGTTTATTTTCACATGTGTGATGTTTAGATTTTTTCATATGTGTTATACATGTATTATACAATGTGTGATTTTCTAAAATATTTATGTTATAGGTTAATTTTTTCTAATGCTTTTACTTTATAGGCTCCATTTTTTGACATTGTTTGACTTATAGGTTTTTATTTATTTAATATGTGTAATTTTGCAATTCTTATTCGGAGGCATGATCCCCTCACTCTATAGACACATAAAAATGACCTAGCCTTGCAAGCTCTATAATTATGAAATTTAATTATTTCCTTGGTCCACATTCAACTATTAATTAAGTAATTCATTATTATTTAATTAATTCATGTCTATTGTATTCTTCATGATTATTAAAGAAATAAATTATATTTATTTATTCAATATGTCATTAATTGTCTATTGTCTTCTTATAATTAAATAAATTTATTAATTTATTTAATTACCTTTATGCATTTATTCTTCCTCATTATTAAATAAATGAATTTCATTTGTTTATTTAATATGTCACTAATTCTTATAATTAAATGAATTTATTAATTTATTTAATTATCGGTCATAATCCTCTAAATTAAATAATTATGTTTAATTATTTAATTACCTAATTTCACATTCCTCTCATTTTAAATAAATGAAATTATTTAAAATGATTTCGCTTTATTTTTGTTTTATTAACTGTCTCTTCATTTTAGTAAATAATCTGTAAAAGATTATTTATTGTCACATAAAAATATTATTTTGAATTAATTTAATTCAAAATAGTAATCTTCTTCCAAAAATCTGCTTTTTAGTTCAACTCTTTATCTTCTTGATTTTTGAAAATCTTTATCTTTTTGACTAATTATCACATTTATTCTCAATCGTCGATTTGATTTTATCAAATGACATCTTGACCTCTCATTTAACAATATTTCCCTAACCCTAATTAGGGATTGTCACATGAAATCTTGTCCATTGATTTTAGGCTTTGTCAACTTTTAATCTCGTCTGTCCATCCAAAATTACATTTTTTATAAAATGTCAATTTTGCTCACAATTTAGGGCACCAGTTCATTATTATAGACCACTTCATTATTATAGATCACTTCATGATTATAGAAACCACTTCATATTTTAGCTTATTTATTTATTTTCTCATAGGCATAGTCATTTGTCATTCAAATCCTTCAAAACTCACATAAGACAATGTCATACTTAAATTGCTCACACATTCGATTTGAGGGCAACAATCATATGCTGCAAGATAGAAGGTGCCATGGAGGTGAATCAATGGTAGCATGAATATTTGGTAATATTGTTTTATGCTTTATGTCTTTGTGCTCATTTGTGCTTCATTGTTTATTAGGTTTTGATTTATACGCTTTATTGCATTTCACCTTAATATTTGATCCCTGATTACATTGGTGAATCTAACATATTTTGACAAATTTTGAGAAATTTTGGAGTAGGATTCTTTTGTTGCAGGTTTTGTTTGCTTTTTGTTATAGGTTTTGCATCATTATGGGACAAAACCCTAGTTTTCAAAGATTCAACCATAACTTTCAAATGGCTATAGCTATTTTCACGAAACAATTTCTACAAGTTGGGGACAATATCAAGAGCTTCCATGACAAAAATCAGATTTTTTGGAGATGTTTTTAATGTTTTATAATGTTTTTGTTATTTTTCATAAAAAATCAATTTTGAGAGAAAATTGTCGAATTTTTTGGATATGTGTTCATTTCTGGAAAGAGCTCTGAATTTCAATATGGTTCTATTCTTTAGGTTTTAAATGTGGATGAAAAAATATTAGTCAAACAATAGATCTTTGAAAATTAGGGTTTCATAAATATTTGCTTGAATCTTACAAACGGTTGTAGATGTATTCACAATTTTTTTTTTGCAAATTTGGAATGATGTCTGACACCTTTAGTGTACAAATCAGAGTTTTTGGACGTGTTTTGAAATTTTAATAATTTTTTATGATTCTTCATAAAAAATTAATTTCAGGTGCAAAACATAAAATCTTTCGGATTTCTTTACATTTTTGGAAAGCTCTTGAAATTTTAGTAAGGGTCTATTCTCTGTATTTTTATTTTTTCTATCAAAAATATTTCCAAAAATCAGATTTGTCTTGACTAGCTAACCCTCTAATATTAGTGATCAAGTATCTTGTTAGGGTTTTGGTTTTGTTGGGTTTGTGAATGTGTAGAAAAAAATAAACACTTCAAAGCACACATTGGATCAAGTGGACAAAGAATTTGGAGCTAAAGAAAGTCTAGGTGCACACATTCCATCTTTCATATCTAATCATTGTCATTTTTGTCTTGTTTTGTTTTCATTAATGTTTTGTTTGCAGTTGTGCTTAGGGGGATAACTTAGTTTTTGCAGGACGAAGCATAGAAGACCAAAGAGAAAAAAAATTTAAAAAATACAAACTTCTTTTTGCAGGATGAAAGCCGAAGACACAAAGGAAACTACTAATCATTTGCATGCAAAACCTTATGAAGACATTGATTTGTTTTAAAAAGCTTTATGTTTGGTAGTTAAAAAATTGTCATTTGGGTTTAAAAATTAACCAGTTTTTTTCATGCTTGCTCGTGTTAGTTTAGAACCCCATGATTTGGTATATCGAAGTATCCTCTCCCCTTGCACATTTGTGCAATCCTAAGTGTAAGAGAAATGGTTGTTGACTCTAGAACTTGAGCTTGTCTTGGTGGGAAAAAGTACTCACCCCAAGACGACTCAGACTGGTAACACGCTAAAGCTAAGCGACTTCCAGCCAGTATATAAAAGTGGATATTTTAGGGAAACCCTAGAAATCATGCTCACTGTTCCAATGAGAAGGGAAAAAATGGTCTCTCGTTGTACTAGATGGTGCCCCATGAATGAAATGCCCTTACTAAAAGCCATGTTGTAGTTTTGCCAAAATCCTTTCTATTTGCTGGTGCAGCAGGTTCAGACCTGTGAAGCCATCTTACATATTTATGGTTCATGTGTGGAGATGAGATGTATGCCATGGGAGTTTCATGGGTATAGTAGCTTGGCTTCCCCATATAAGTGAGTGCCATGGAGGGGATCCAGTGGGGTCAAGCTACTAGTCATCCGCCTTGAATATGCATAGCTGGATTTATCCAAGTAAGAACTCAGTAAATACTGTCCAACACAACCTAGGGTGTAATTGTTCTCTAATTTTAATAGATCCATCACATCAAACTGAAAACACATTGTATTATGTGATTGTTTTTGCTATATTCGTCAAACAACTTGATCATCAAACAAAGTCAATTGAAACACCATCTTTAGAAAAATGCAACTGTCAAAAAGGGTCGCTACTATTGTTTTTAGAACTGCATATGTCTTAAAAAGTCACAATCATTAAGTGAAACACCGCATGTGTCTATCAATAGTTTAGAACTTTCACAGTCTAGTTTCTAAGCCGTAACTATAAGTTTGCGAGTCGCATGTGCATCTGCGAGCCACAACTATCAACCGAAAAGCCGCAAGTGTCTTTCAACAGTTTTAGACTCACAAAGTCCATATTCTGAGCCGAATATGATAAACTGAGTCGCTCTTCCATACAATAAAGCTGCATCTGAAATACTGAAATGCATTTGCCTCATCTACAAATGTTGAAATACATTTGACATCTAAAAAGTTGCATTTGCAAAACTACACCACATTTGACATTTATATCGCCGCAATGCATTTGCTACCTGTAGCGACACAATCGCCTGACAAAAAACCAAACATTGTCTCAAACCAGAATTCAAGTCTAGACACCTTAGCCTACTGTCAAACATCTTTTTTAGAAAGTCTCTGTCAAAAACTAGAATTGAATTGGTCAAAAAATCCACCATTTACATTCATTAGCTTGCATTTTAACCATAGGTGTAAAATTTCTAGATTTTAGTTGCATTCCCTAGGTGTCATAATCATCAGTTTTAGCATAAATTTTTCCTTAGGTTTCATCTTGGAAAACTTTGGATTAGGCCAAATCTCCACACTTTGCAAAAAAAAAAAAACTATTGTTTTCAAAACTAGGTTATCTTGGGACTGTCATTATTCCTCTTTTAGGTCATTGTCCTTTTTGTGAGAACCCCCAACTCAATAGTCTAGTTAGGTAGGATCACTCGTCATTTCGACCTTGTCATTTAGTCCCTTTAGCAAGTCCCTTTTGATAACCTAAATTGAGACAAAAGTCAAGCTTAGAGTGGTTAGGCAAACCTTTATCCAAATTTTGTCCAAACTTAGTCATCATTTTAAACTTAGACTTTGCATTGTCCACCTCTAGTCCTCATCTTGAACCAAGAATTTGCATTAATCATCTTAGTCTTTCATCAACATTATCATCTTAGTCCTCATTTGACACTTTGGCTTTGACAACCTTGTCATCTTGTATCAATCAGTTCCTCAGAAGCATAAGTCTTGCATTAGCATCCTTTATCGAAAATCCAAAAACATAGTCTTGCATTGTCATCCTTTATCCAAAAATTAAAAAACATAGGCTAGTTTCATCCTTGCATTTAGTCATAATTTTCATCACTCTCATTTGAGCAATTACCTTTTATGGTGGAAACTAGACAGAAAAGATAGAAAAGACAAATGGAAAACTTTGGACTAGATTCTCAGTCCAATGTCACCAATCCTACTTACAACCCAAATTGGACTTTTGAAGACCCATTTAGCAACACAACTACTCAATCGCTTATGACCATACCATCCTCATCAAACAACACTTTTGAATCATTCTCACGTAAGGATGAATATGGAAAACTACTTGAGGAAAACCTAGAGGAAGTAGCACAAGATCCCGAGGTGGCCTACTTCATAGAACAAATGGTCTTATATGACAGAGACAAATATTTAGCCATAATTTTAAGTCAAGGAGATAAATTACCTCATGGGTTCGACATCAATACTTTGAGACCGCCATCTCCTGACCCTATTGTCACCAATATGAATAACATGTCCAATATTGGTCAACCTCCAGACAACACAAACAATACCTCTTTTTATTCTACCTCACAAAATGTCACAACGACCATGAGTGCTACCTCCAACATTCCAAACAATTCCAATTCAATCAACACTACATCCATTGGAGGAACACAATCCAACACATTGCCTACACTATCCACAACATCATCACAATCTGCTGGAGCCACCTTTGGGTCCTCTACAATGTGGGAAAGTTATGCCAATCCTCTATTTACCACTTTGGTAAGTGCCTTGGGGGAAACATCAATCCATACAAATCCTCCATTGATGACTACATTTAGTAAAATGAGTGCATCCTCATCATCTCCTCGCATTGGTACCTCACTAAATCCTTTGGGTGGAGGTAAATGACATCTCATTATTCAAGGACCACAACAAAATGTTAACACATCAACACAATTTAATACCAACCCCTCCCAAGGAAAAAACATCAATATCCCTCTGGGAAAGTTCCAACAACCCCGACAAGGCAATCAAAACACACAACATATGGCATCTATCGAACACCGAAATATTCCTGGTCACCATATTCCCCAAATATCAACCCAAATGGCTGGGGGACACATTCTGACATATTCATCCCATATTCATACCCATCAACATATCCCCAATCCAAACTTTCAGTACCAACACACAAACCAAAACACGTCATACATGTCACAACAACATATCCCTCAACAACACACCAACATCCACTCACAACAAATGGGGACCCAGGGTGTACCAATCAATCCTATGTATGGGGCCAAAAATGACCCTACATTAAATGCCTTTCAATCTAGGCTAATGGGTCTAGAGAAGACTATATAAAACATACAAATATCCAACAAGAAATCAGAGGTGTCATATGATTTATTCGTATATCCCTTTGACATAAACTTATACATGCCACCATTTCCTCCGGGATATGTGTTGCCTAATTTTACCAAGTACAGAGGAAAGACAAACCCTATCGAACATGTCTGTGAATTTGTGACCAATTGTATGGATGTCGCCTATGAACAAACATACTTGATGAGACTCTTTTCTAAAAGTCTTGTAGGTCCCACCCTTGAATGGTTCTCCACTCAAAAGGATATCCAGACATGGGATGAACTTAAATGCAAATTCATAAAAAATTACACATACAACATTGACATGGACACCTCTATTACTAGCTTATGTAATCTCATGCAAGAGGACGCTGGTGAAATGCTCATCCCATTCTTCCAAAAATGGATAAGTCTAGCTAGTCATTTTCACATTGACATACCGGAAAAGGAAAAGGTTGACATGTTCATCCAAACACTTCTAGGTCCACTAAAATATGCAGTGCAAGTACATTGTTACACAAATTTCATGGACCTAGTTGAAAAAGGTGTCCAGATTGAGAAAGCCCTTATTGCAAAGGGAGAGCTAAAATACGGTCCTAAAAACATAAACACAAATCCTCCCATTGACAAAAATAAGTACTGGGTCAAGAACAAACAAATCACCAATGACAGTGTGGTCGATGCCAAAACCGTTAATGCAACAGGTCATGTACTCACCATCAAAGGAGCTCAAAATTACAATACACCTATGACCACACCAACACCAACTACCAATGCTATTCAAAATAATCCTGCTCAATTTAATGAAAGGCAGCCGCATCAACCACGACAATTTCAAAAACGCACATACACTCCCTTGGGTGAGCCTATCAAAATTGTCTTAAAGAAACTTATCCAAAATGGTGTTATAACTTTGGAAGACCCTAAACCATATGACCCTGGTTAGTTCAAGCCATCATGGTGGGATGATAATGCATTTTGTGATTACCACCCTATCAAAGGGCACAAAACTCCTTCTTGCCATCAGTTACGAAATCTTGTGCAAGACCTTATTAAAAACTACACCATTGAGATAGGAGGTCAACCATTTGCATCTAATTCAGATCATACGATCCACAAGAATCCATTGTAGGATCATGGTTTTGGTAATCCCTCCTCATCTGGCATGAAGAATAACAATAACCAAGCCAATCACGTCTGTCCCGCCTACAATAACATTCATCCTGCCTATAATTATTTCGGTGGCACCATCATTAACCATCTTTGCACTGCTGATGAAGATAAGTGTGTCAATACTATTACCATTAAAAGGACCCCGAAATGCAATGTCACCATGCATAAAGGAAAGGTCACTATCCCAAGTCCCTCTGCTTGTCAGCCTAAAATTACCATACCTGGTCCATCTACCAAGCCGTCAAACCCTAAAATAGAGTTCACCTTATTGAGCAATTGAATAAAACACCTACTCAGATATCCATTCTTGAATTGCTCTACATCTCACCTACACATAAGGCCATCTTGGATAAATTTCTACAAGAGTCTTCCATCCCAAACAACATTGATGTCAATAATTTTGAAACCATGGTAGGCTATTTGACTTCACCTCACCACATTTCATTTTTGGACACTGACTATTCCTCACCTAAACCATCTCATAATGACACCCTTCATATCGAGTTTTTTGTCCATAAACATAAGGTTAGACGAGTCTTAATAGATGGAGGAGCAGGATTGAACATCTTCTCTTTAAAATTGGTTAAAGCTCTTGGCTTCTCTGATGCATGTGTGGATGCTACCAAGAGCATTGTCATCAAGGCATATGATGATGAAGAACGCGCTTCTAAAGGCATCATTACAATTCCACTTCATGTGGGACCAATTATTATCGATACAACATGTCAGGTCTTGGATCGTGACATACATTACAATATCTTACTTGGTTGCCCATGGATTCATGCCTTGAAAGCCATTCCTTCCACAGACCACCAATGCCTGAAGTTCGCTTTTGATGGTATTGAAATTACTATCCGGGGAGATCCCGATCCATTCCAATACTATACCAATCTAAGAGCCACTACTGAGCACCAGGTACCCATTAATCGGGAGGCCTCAACTTCCACCTCTTCCAAATATATTGACCCGTCTGCACTCACCAAATCATCCATTCCATCAAATTCTGCCACACCATCTTCCTCGGCCTCCATACCAAGTAAAGACCTTCAGATCTAGGACCTTGGCTGTGGAGAATTCAAACTGAATACAAATTATTGTATCACAAAAATACCTAAGCCACCTAAAGTCTATGGTAGATCGTGTTTTGCAGTTGAGCCTAAAAAAACTTTCAATGTTCCACCAAAAACAATATTCACCCTATGGGGAGATTTGGGTAATGAAGTCATTATCAACATAGCTAATTGGATCTACACCGACCCAAAAGGATTACCTCCATTACCAGTGCATCTCTATGGAAAAGGCTATGATGTATGCAAGGCACTAGGTTTTGACGACACAAGTGGCCTTGGAAAAGCCACCAATGGAAGACGAGAACTTGTTATTATTTCTGCATGACCAAGGTACATGGGGCTAGGGTTTGACCAACTCAGAACTAACGATCGACGTACCTATGAACTTTCCAATGAGGACGTAATGGCTAGAAAAAGTGTTGAGACACGCGAAGAATCCCTTACCAAAACTAACTCTAATGAATGGGAATGGGGATCTGAGAAAACCCTTAGCAACTACAATATTGATGAACTATACCTAGCACTTGGCCAACCCCCCTTTGAGGAAATATTCTGACAAGAATACAACATTGATCCTATTGACCGTCATTCTAAAGATAAGGAATGGGTAAGTATTCCTTGGAATCTAGAAGACCATAAATTATTGTTGGCAACATCTGAATCATCCTGCCCCATTCCCGAGCCCACCCAAGAACCTAACATGTCTAAACCTACTATGCATGCCTCTGAAATGCCAGCCACTGGTCATGATGTTGATAATTTTATCCCCTATTATGACTATGAATTTGACTCATCTGAATTTGAATATGGTCCATCCATTGCATCTAACACGGAAGTTGAAATTGACAACTTTTCCTTCACACTTGAGGATTCAATTTGCACACTTTCAATATCTTCCCCATCTTTTACTAGAACTAATGATGGGATTTCCCTTGTTTACCCACAACTGATTGACTGGGACCAACAAGAACCACCAGTGATGGATATCTTTCAGAATGATGAGGAAATAGCAAAATTCATGGGACTCCGGGAAGGCATACCATGGGGTGATCACAAAGCTGGATTCTCCATTGACCTAGATTGTGTAGCTTACTTTGGGGAGTCTGTGCAATCCTCCAATCGCAAAAGTACAAAGAATAAAATAGAAAAATAAATGTCTTTAGGTGAAAACCGTAAGGCACCTTCTGACAACACAATAGTAAAAACAATGGACGTATCTGGAGGTGAAAACCTCTCTAAGGAGCCTAACGATGGAGGATTGGACTTTCTTCCCGACACATAGGAAAAATGAGCTATGCTTATCAAAGACACAATGGAAGTTAACATAGCTATGCCAGAGAATCCTAAAATGGTTCTCTTGGCTGCATCATTGTCAAAGGAAGAAAAACCTGAATTTCAACAATTTTTCACAAACAAGAAAATTAACTTTGCATGGTCATATGCCGACATGTCGAGCCTTGATCTAGAATTGGTATTGCATCATCTTCCTCTAATCCCAGGAATCAAGCCATTCAAGCAAAAAATATGGAAAATGCATCTAAAGATTGCACTACTTGTCAAGGCTAAGTTAAAGAAGTTACTAGATGCTGGATTCATAAAATCAATAGACTATCCTGACTGGATATCCAACATTGTCCCTGTCACAAAGCCAAAAGAAAAAATTTGTATTTGTACGGATTTCAGAGATTTAAATAAGGCTTGTCCAAAAGATTATTTCTCGTTGTCGAACATAGACATGATTGTTGATCTCACAGCAGGGTAGGAGATGCTATCTCTCATGGATGGTTTCTTGGGCTATAACCAAATCCATATTGCAACTGAAGATCAACACAAAACAACATTCACCTACCCATGGGGAACATACTGTTGGAATTTCATGCCTTTTGGCTTAAAGAATGCAGGCGCCACATACTAGAGAGCTATGACAACAATATTTCATGACATGATGCATATCATAATGGAGGATTATGTGGATGACCTTTTGGCCAAATCTTTGACATGGAAAGATCATCTCAAAGTCCTGGACAAATTTTTTAGACGGCTAGAAGATAACAAGGTTCATTTGAACCCAAAAAAAATGTGTCTTTGGGGTCACTTTGGGCAAACTATTGGCCTACATAGTTTCACGAAGAGGCATAGAAGTTGATCCTGCTAAAGTGAAAGGAATTATAGACATGCCACCACCAAAAGGAATTAGTGAGTTGAGAACACTTCAGGGCAGACTGCAGTCCATCTGACGCTTCATCCCACAGTTGGCATACAAGTGTCAACCATTTAATTATCTATTACACAAAAGTATTCCCTTTGCATGGATAGACAAATGCCACACAACCTTCAAACAAATTAAAGAATATCTATTGAAACCACCAGTCTTGATGTCGCCCATTGAAGGCAATCCATTGATCCTATATGTCTCCGCAACTACGAATGCACTGGGGGCATTATTAACACAAAATGACCATGAGGAAAAAGAAAGAGCCATATACTATATCAGTCGCACACTGATAGGATATGAATTGAACTATACAACCATTGAACGCACATGCCTGGTGGTTGTCTTTGCAGCACAAAAACTCATACATTACATGTTGAATCACCAAACACACCTGGTATTGATCCATTAAAGTATCTTCTAAGTCGGGCAACATTGATAGACCGGTTAGCAAAGTGGGTCATGATTTTAAGTGAATATGACATACAATATGTTGATCGCAAGGCAATAAAAGGATATGTAATATCCGATCAACTTGCAGACACACTTATCCAAGGCACTCATCCACTGGTAATTGATTTTCTCGATGAGTCTATCTTTCATGCATAGCCTACATCACCATGGAAATTGTATTTTGACGGGTCTCATACTGGTCACGGCTCAGGGGTTGGTATATTGTTCATCACACCACAAGGGGATTCCATTCCTAAGGCATTTTGGATCGCCTTCCCTTGTACTAATAACATTGTAGAATACGAAGCATTGGTCACAGGACTCAAAATTGCAATTAAATGGAAAATTTAGACATTGCTAGTATTCGGGGATTCTCAGTTGGTTATCAACCAAGTGAATGATGATTATGACACAAAAGATGAAAATTTGCTCCCTTACAAGTGAATGGTCGATAGCTTCATGACAAATTTCAAAATGATTGCTTTTGAACAAATCCCAAGGACACAAAATAAGGCAACCGATGCAATGGCTACTATTGGATCTCTCTTAGACATCCCCAAAAATGTGTCACAATTTGAGTTCTTAGTGGAATAGCTGTTGATGCCTGCATATGACATCCTAAAGTAAGAAATGGTTTGTGAAATTGTTGGTCCCAGTTCGCCTTGGTACCCAAACATCTATGATTATCTTAAGTCCCAAACCCTACCACCCAACCTTTCCAATAACCAAAGAAAGTCGTTTATCTGAAAAGCCGCTCGACACACCATCGTCAGTGACACCCTATACCACCATGGCTTTGATAACACCCTTCTTCATTGTCTCAACACTGATGAAGCCCAAGCAACTTTATGTGAAGTACATGAGGGTATATGCGGATCTCATTCGAGTGGTCCAACTTTAGCTAGGAAAGTCACCAGACTTGGATACTATTGGCTGACACTAGACAAAGATGCTCTTTAGTTTGTCAAAACATGTCAGAAATGCCAAGTGCACAGTGACCTAATCCATGCACTTGCACAGGAGCTGAGACCAATCACTTCTCCATGGCCCTTCGCACAATGGGGACTCGACCTCATCGGCAAGATCCATCCATCCTCCTATAATGACCATAAATTCATAATCACCGCCACTGAGTACTTTACTAAGTGGATTGAAGTCGTCCCCCTCACTTACATCACCAGAAAATAAATATCAAAGTTTATCCTTAATTACATCATCTGTCGGTATGGTGTTCCATAGTCCATCATCACAGATAATGGGAGTCCATTCAAAAATTAGGACGTTCATGAACTCTATGAGCGATTCCACATCCAACATCACTTCTCCACCCCATATTATCCGTAAGGTAAAAATCAAGCTGAGGTGTCAAATAAAATAATTCTTTGCATTCTTAAGAAGACCGTCAATGACGCTGGCCGAGATTGGCATTTACAACTCAATCTTGCCTTATGAGCCTACCGTACCAGCATTCGTACACCCACTGGAGCCACTCCATTTTCCCTTATCTATAGATCTGAGGCCATATTGCCCATCGAGGTTGAAATTCTTTCTCTCTGAGTCTCCTTGAAAGGAATGATTGATGATGAAGAGTATAGACAGTCTCGCCTACATGAGTTAGAAATGTTACAAGAAATATGACAAAATGCCTTGAATCACTTACAGGCATATGAAAATCGTCTTTGTTGGAGCTATAACAAAAGATTAATGGTGAGAAAATTTGAAATCGGTGAATTGGTCCTCATGCAGAACCCAAGAAATCAGTCTGACCGTGAAAAACCTGGAAAGTTTGAAGCTAATTGGATCAGTCCTTATATTATTGATGTAGCATTTGGTTCTGGATCTTATCAGTTGGCCACACTTGATGGAGAACAGTTGACAGAACCCATCAACAACCTACATCTGTGAAATTTTTACACATAACATCAGAGAGCTTGGCTAAAACCCTAAAAATATAAAAAAATTGAAAAATAAAGAAAATATCATCCCTTGATGAAAACCTGGAAAATAGGCGTCTTGGCGACACCAAAAAAATCAAAAAATGACAAAAATAGTAAAATGAAATAAATTTGTCCAATAGTGAAAACCTGGCAAACAGGCACTTTGGATAAGTACCATGGTGAGAACTTGGCAAACAACTGCCATGTGTAGTCGATTGTTGCTTCGCCATCTACTATTACTCTAATCGACCCTTATCCAATTTCCATAATCACAATGGCCTGACACATTCACGACATTCATCCTAAGTCCTGTCGATTCTGACCATGGTTAGCATCTGGTTGACATCACCCCTTGCATATCCTTGCCTTTTGTCCTGCTTCTGCCTATGTCCATACTACTTGACCTATCTGGGGGTGAGACCTTTTATCATGTAACTGTAGTGGGTGTCGCACATGATCTTGCATTAGTAAAAAGTCTTGAAAAAAGTCCTAAAAACTTGAAAAACTCTTTAAAAAAGTCCTAAAAATTTGAAAAAGTCTTGAAAAAAGTTTGAAGAACTTGAAAAAGTCTTGAAAAAAGTTCTAAAAATTTGAAAAAGTACTGAAAAAAGTCCTAAAAACTTGAAAATGTCTTGAAAAAAGTCCTAAAAACTTGAAAATGTCTTGAAAAAAGTCCTAAAAATTTGAAAAAGACCTAAGCAATTGAAAATGTCCTAAGAAAACACAAAAACACCCAAATCCATGTCAAAATCCAAAAAATAGAGTCAAAGTCAAAGTCTGTCTTGTCAATCCAATCAGTCTCGTCAATCAATATTTTATCCATGTCCAAACTACGTTGTCTTTTCACATTTGCTACGTAGGCAAGATTCATATTTGAATCCCCGAGACTTTAGGTTAGTCTTTCTAGGTTTGTCAAAATAAAATCATGATTCAAACTTTTGTCCTTTGGACAACGTCATTGGTCATGTTGAACTGCGAGGTCTCTGAGTGCATGACGTAGGCAAGGCCATGAATCGATGAGCCCTTGAGGCCGCACTAGGTAAGTCCATTAGGGTTCATGGCACAACATTTTCACACACGTCAAACTTTCTTCAAATCAAGGAAATCTTCCATCAATCTTGAGCAACCAATCTATCCACAGTCTGTTTCATCAACAATTTTGGTCAATCGAGCATATCAGCAATGACATGTAATCAAATTCTATCAAGACAATTTAACTTGGAAATTTTTTGGGTTCTTCTTCAAGATGTGTCCTTCTGAAGAGCAACTCTCGTCATTTCTTTATGCTTTTGGATGTGTCCTTCCTAAGCATTTTCCTCATCATCTGGCATTTTGATGGATTTTCCTAACTCCGAGAATTGATCTCCTAGATATCAACGTCATTCAGAATGTGTCCTTCCTAAATTTGATATCGCTCAAAATTTGGCAACCTTGACATTCAGACACACTTGACAAACACTTGGCACTTGTCTTTGGCTTTTTCATCATGTTACTAGTTTTTCAGCGAGATCCTGACAATAGGATTTAGAGAAACAGTGACGTCTCATGACATTTGTCTTGTCTTTTGACACTCATGTTACTAGTTTTTCAGCGAGATCCCAACAATAGGATTTAGAGAAACAACGACGTCTCATGATGTTTGTCTTATCTTTTGACACTCATGTTACTAGTTTTTCAGTGAGATCCCGACAACAAGATTTAGAGAAACAACGACGTCTCATGACGCTTGTCTTGTCTTTTGACACTCATGTTACTAGTTTTTCAGCAAGATCCTGACAACAGGATTTAGAGAAACAACGACGTCTCATGACGCTTGTCTTGTCTTTTGACACTCATGTTACTAGTTTTTCAGCAAGATCCTGACAACAGGATTTAGAGAAACAACGACGTCTCATGATGTTTGTCTCGTCTTTTGACACTCGTGTTACTAGTTTCTCAATGATGTCCTGACTATAGGATTTAGAAAAAAAATAGCATATCATGATAATGGCTTTATTTTTGTGTTTTTGGCAGTCATGTTGCTAGTTTCTTGAGGATGTCCTAGAAATAGGATTTAGAGAAGCAACGACATTTCATGGCTTGTCCTTCTTGTTTCTGCTTGCGATTGGTTATGACAAAAAGACTGGGGCAATTGCGCTCTTAGTATGAGTCATGATCATCCTTGTCTGCAACTGCTTGTCTTATGTGATGGTACGACCTTGCACATCTTGATTTATGTCATATCATGATGTTTGTTGGCCATCATAATAATCTGCCCAATGATGATTAAGAACAATAAGTATTAAAGTCCTATGGTAATGTGTTGAAGGATCTGGTCTAGGAACTAACATGCATCTTCTTCTATCTTGTCATCTTCTCTTGCTCATCTCATATAGGCATTGCATCCATATCATCATCCATATCTTTTACACTAACATTTCTTTGTCTCTTGATATTCAAGTCTTCTCATCAATTTTGAGAGCACACCCACATTCTTGGAACCCATCTGTCCTCTCGAGGGGGCATACTACTACCCTCCTCATCATTTTTCCTCATCCTATTTTGCACTGGGGCATATTTTTGACTTGTTTTCTTTGCCACAATGTGACAGGTTGCATTATGACAAAGAGGGGCAAATGTAGAACATAAAAATGACATAGGCTTGCAAGCTCTATAATTATGACATTTAATTATGTCCTTGGTCCACATTCGATTATTAATTAAGTAATTCATTATTACTTAATTAATTCATGTCTATTGTATTCTTCATGATTATTAAATAAATAAATAATATTTATTTATTCAATGCATCATTAATTGTCTATTGTCTTCTTATAATTAAATAAATTTATTAATTTATTTAATTACCTTTATGCATTTATTCTTCCTCATTATTAAATAAATGAATTTTATTTGTTTATTTAATATGTCACTAATTCTCATAATTAAAGGAATTTATTAATTTATTTAATTATCGGTCATAATCCTCTAAATTAAATAGTTATGTTTAATTATTTAATTACCTAATTTCACATTCGTCTCATTTTAAATAAATGAAATTATTTAAAATGATTTCATTTTATTTTTGTTTTATTAATTGTCTCTTCATTTTAGTAAATAATCTGTAAAAGATTATTTATTGTCACATAAAAATATTATTTTGAATTAATTTAATTCAAAATAGTAATCTTCTTCCAAAAATCAAGTAATTGAGCAAATTCTTGATTTTCCAAAAATTTGCTTTTTAGTTCAACTCTTTATCTTCTTGATTTTTGAAAATCTTTATCTTTTTGATTAATTATAACATTTATTCTC
The DNA here is from genome assembly GCA_007115665.2 of Sequoiadendron giganteum. Classification (NCBI taxonomy): domain Eukaryota; kingdom Viridiplantae; phylum Streptophyta; class Pinopsida; order Cupressales; family Cupressaceae; genus Sequoiadendron; species Sequoiadendron giganteum. Next base: position 579,498,107 of record CM021109.1, read on the forward strand.
AACCGTCGATTTGATTTTATCAAATGACATCTTGACCTCTCATTTAACAATCTTTCCCTAACCCTAATTAGGGATTGTCACATGAAATCTCATCCACTGATTTTAGGCTTTGTCAGCTTTTAATCTCATCTGTCCATCCAAAATTGCATTTTTTATAAAATGTCAAATTTGCTCACAATTTAGGGCACCACTTCATTATTATAGACCACTTCATTATTATAGATCATTTTTATTAAAATACCACTTCATGATTATAGAAACCACTTTTCATTTTAGCTTATTTAATTATCTTCTCATAGGCATAGTCATTTGTCATTCAAATCCTTCAAAAATTGCATAGGACAATGTCATAGTTAAATTGCTCACACATTCGATCTGAGGGCAACAATCATATGCTGCAAGCTAGAAGGTGTTATGGAGGTGAATCAATGGTAGCATGAAGATTTGGTAATATTGTTTTATGCTTTATGTCTTTGTGCTCATTTGTGCTTCATTGTTTATTAGGGTTTGATTTATACACTTTATTGCATTTCACCTTAATATTTCATCCTTGATTACACACTCAAGGAATAGTTTAGTATCATTTTAATATTATATTTTTAGCAATTTAGCATAGATTTATCATCTAGTGACACAAGCTCAATAAAGTGGAAATTCTTTAAGGTCAATAATTACATACTCTATAATTTTGATAGTATAAGTTAGCCTCATTTTTAGCATCCATTATTTTATGGATCACTTAGCCCCTTTCTTTCCTTTGTTCTTTTCTAGTGCTAATGTAGGTTTGTGTTCTTATGTGTTCAATAAATTTATTTATGTTTTCATATGTTTATTGTGTTGTGATTTCATGTGTTCATTCTATCATTTTATTTTGCTATTGTAATTAGCGAGAACTATGGTAACACATAAACTATGTGAGTGCACTATTTTCTTTAAACGCACCAATTTCCTAACAACCTCGTAAATCCCAGCTACCATGATTTCCTACAAGTCATTTTCTTGAAGTTTTTGAAAAGGAATCCATGCCATGAAGCGACTCTTGGACTTCCTCTCATCTTTCTAATTTTGAATTTTGGCATGAAAATGAAATTTTTGGAGAATAATCTACAACATTCTTTCTAGCTTTCTTGAGTTTTTTTTTTCTTTTTAGGATATTCTCATGAGCTTGAATTTTCCATTCTTGAGCATATTCATTTCTTGGTTCAATATGTGAGCATGTACATTCATATAACTCTATTTGTAGCCATTACAACTCCTATTCTTCCTATGAATGTTTAGATATTATTATATTATTTATTTTACTCTTGTAACTTGTATTCTTTTATAAAAAAATTGTAATCTCTTATACATTATTTGAACTTTAAGGTTCCACCATTCTCTCTCTTTTATGTCACACATCCAATTAATATAAAATTTGTATTTTTATATTTCTAATTCTTTTTATTTTCATTTCATAGAAACATAATCTTAACAATAAGATAATTTAAATATGTGAGAATATTCTTAAATAAGACTAATTATTTTAATGTTCTCTCCCATAAAATAGAAAACAAAATAAAATAACTTCATTTCATTTCTTAAGCATTAGCCTTATCTAATATAAACTAGATTAATTGAAACTTTAAAAATAGAAACCAAAAAACCAAAAACCAAAAACCAAAAACATCCTCTTTTCAACTTTTCTACGATATGGTGAGACATTAGTTGCACCTTAACTTCCCTTTGTTTTCATTGGCAAATGATCCTATTCATAAAACATGTCCAGCTCTAGAATGCCCAATGATGGCTTCCACAACTACTTAGACTCAGTCGTAGTTCATTGCATTAGGAAAGTGCAAGAAAAACAAACCATTCATAAATCAAATTAAATTTAATTACTCTTAAAAATAATTTTAGAACATAGAAAAATACTCAGTCGTAGGTCATTGCATTAGGAAAGTGCAAGAAAAACAAACCATTCATAAATCAAATTAAATTTAATTACTCTTAAAAATAATTTTAGAACATAGAAAAATATATTCTTGAGCATGGATAAATATATTTTTAGAAATATTAGATATTAATATTTTTTTATAAATATAATATTATATATTTAAGATAAATGTAGGTTTGTTTATTTATTTAATGATTACAAAATAATTCAAATTAATATCTTTAAATGTTTTAGTTTAATACTTAAAAAGGGAGATTTTTTCATAATTATAAATATATTAATTTTTTATGGAATTTTTAAAATAAGACATTCTTTTAATATATGATTGAAATAATAATAATAATAATTAATAGAAAAATAGTTAATCATTAAATTTAGATCTCATAAAAAAAGTATGTAGATATTTATTGACATGTCTCTAATTTTTTTATAATATTGTTGTTATATATAATTTAAATTTATTGTAATTCTTTATAGTTCAATATTGATCTCAAAAATTCTAATATGTCAATAATTGTTCCCCATTGTTCTTCCAAACTATATCATTGAGAAAGATAACCTTCGAATTGAGATTTGAATTCTTCCAAACTATATCATTGAGAAAGATAACCTTCGAATTGAGATTTGAATGAGTCATTAATATTTTAATTGACAAACTATTTTCACTATTCTCCTTACTTCTATACTTAGGATGTTATTATATTGAGCATCCTAATTAAAAATTCCATATCATGTCAACCATATACAATATTCTTAGAAAAAAATAAAATACATAAAAAATTATTTTATTGTAGATTTCAAAACATATTTTGTACAAACCCTAGAAGTCAAATAATTTTAATTGGAAACCAAAATTAAGCCCATATCTTCACACTATCTCACCCTTCATATTTTTCTCTTATTCCCTGTATACTTAATCAGAATTAGTTTGAAAAGTCAAATAATTTTAATTGGAAACCAAAATTAAGCCCATATCTTCACACTATCTCACCCTTCATATTTTTCTCTTACTCTCTGTATAATTAATCACAATTAATTTGAATCAAATTCTAATCAAATTCTAATTCACATTATTATGATGCTCCAATTTAAAACTTAATTCACATTATTATGATGCTCCAATTTAAAACTTTTCTTAAAATGCCCTTGCAACTATAATTGATATAATTGATATCTAAGCTATGGTGTTTAATCTTGCAACTATAATTGATATAATTGATATCTAAGCTATGGTGTTTAATCTTCAAGTAGAAGTGTTGTGCTCCAATTTAAAACTTTTCTTAAAATGCCCTTGCAACTATAATTGATATAATTGATATCTAAGCTATGGTGTTTAATCTTCAAGTAGAAGTGTTGTGCTATGCTCACTTGAAATGCCCTTGCAACTATAATTGATATCTAAGCTATGGTGTTTAATCTTCAAGTAGAAGAGTGTCGTGCTATGCTCACTTGATATCTTTTGATCATGAGACATACTTGAGGTGGTGTCCTATATGGAAGGAACCCCTAAGCATGACACATCACATATTTGAAGTGGTGATTATGTGTTTTCTTTACCACATGACACACCATATCTTTAGAAGTGTTTTGTATCATGACGATACTCTCCTTTTAGCCTGACACACCAATTGTATGACATGAGATCATGGAACACCACTTCAAGAATGTGTGCCAGTGTTTTGTATCATGACGATACTCTCCTTTTAGCCTGACACACCAATTGTATGACATGAGATCATGGAACACCACTTCAAGAATGTGTGCCAATGTTTTGTATCATGACGATACTCTCCTTTTAACCTGACACACCAATTGTATGACATGAGATCATGGAACACCACTTCAAGAATGTGTGCCATGATCAAGGGATAGCTAAACCAGAGTAAAAAATACTTACAAAGATAGATATGTCATGAAAAATAAAATTATTTATCAAACACAATAATTTACAAATGTTAATATCATAAAATATGAGTTTTATACCAAAAAGATCATTTATATTAAATAACAAAATATTATAAAATATGAGTTTTATACCAAAAAGATCATTTATATTAAATAACAAAATATTTTACATTGAAGAACATAACATAATTTAAACTTTTTCTAATATATTTAGAATAATCTAGAATTGAATTTAATTTTGTAGAGCATGCTACGTAGTTTTTTTTTTATACAACAGGGGAGCGTGCTACATAGTTGAGAGGGAATACCCCACTAAAAATGAGACTTGATCCATATATCCAACATAATAAACCATAATAAACTATACATATGGTGCTAAAGATTTATTTTGAACTATTACTATTGAAGTGATTTTTGATAATAAACCATAATAAACTATACATATGGTGCTAAAGATTTATTTTGAACTATTACTATTGAAGTGATTTTTGAAGAAAATGTTCTTATCTTCACTCTGGTATTTATCTTGTGTATCTTATAGAGACAACACCTATCAAGCATGTCAAATTCACTTTTTACCAACATAACTGTAAATTATGTATTGAAAATAAAATTAGTGATTATTTTGGACAAACGTGCACACAAAATGCTATGTATCAAATTAATGACTTCCACAACTACTTAACTAGTGAAACCACAAACAAAAGATAAAACAAGCAATTAATGTTTGTTCCCTAAAAGAATTGATACAATACCATAAAATATCTAAACTACAACTTACCACTACACTATATATCCACTCACATATCTTTTATGATTTATATAACACCTTTCCAAATATTGTCCTCAAATATTATAAGAGTTTTCCTTTAAATACATAAACTATGTAATGAATATAGTCATTATATCTTTTCTTATTGGTTCCTGCCGATAGGCAGGTTACTAATACAATCATTCATTTTTATTTATTTTCTTCATTTGACCAATCATATTGCATTATTTAAACATAATATTTTGATTTGTGTAGATTCAATTTTAAAACTTATTTTTTTTATTTCAAAATTAGATCTCTTTTTCTATCCGTCTGAGTAGCTCTCTAATTCATTTTTCTTTAAGAAAATTAGGAAAATAATTATCATAATAATTTTTTGGACTAAAGCATTATAGTTCATCTTAATATAACAGAAGCTACTGGAACCTGCTGGAACCTGCCGGAGAAATTTTGAGAGACAAAAATGGAACCTGCCGGAGAAATCTTGAGTGACAAAAATGGAACCTGCCGGAGAAATCTTGAGAGACAAGAATGATGAACAGATTCTGCTTTGTTAAGGTTACGTAATATTTTCCTGCAAACTCTGCCCATTTTTGTCATTGAGATTGTTGACTGCACCACACAATCTGCGCAGAAGCTTCTCTCCCCATCTCATTCTTTCCCAATCTTCCACTCGGTTTATCCAATATGAGACAAGTAAGTTAACAAGAAAGCGGGTTTACTTCTTATCACCAAAGTGCATCTGTCTATCCATGTTCTTGTTTTATCTCATTCAGTACTGTTGACATTTCTTTTCACTTGTATAGAAAAACTACCAATGCAAATGCAGACATTGAAGATTGAAGCTTCACAAAAAGAAAAAACGAGAAGAGAAAACAGAATTGCTCGCCACATCCGGATCAGGAAGAAGGTATGATGTGGCCTCCCAAGCTAAAATCCAGTTTGGGGTTTTTCCGTTATTATTAATCCACGCTTGATAGATCCTGGGTGATGTTATTGCCATATCCAGTGTTGTGTAGAGTAGGCTCACATTCTTAAGAATGCTGTAAACATAGGCCGGACTGGAATGTATTCCTTAATTTTAAGATTACTGTAAACTTGGGCCAGGGTGGAATGCGCCTCATAAATTTAAGAGTAATATGGGTCATGGTCGAATGCACCTTAAATTATAATCATTACGAAACTGCCTGGCCACCCATCGACTGGATTTATGGATTGCTTTATTATGGTGGGGCGATTTCAACCTCAGCCACATTCCTAGAAGTCTGCTCCATTACCGTTACGCAATAGCCTATTAGAGTATTAATGGTTAAGAAGTAATTGGAACGAAAAAGTGCAAATGAAATCACCTTTCTTGAAATTGTGCAGGTTTTTTGAGAAAATGAATTGAATTAAATATCTGTAATTGGTCTGTGATTGATTGAATATTTATATTGTTTTTCGTCAGACTGCGGTGTTGAAGCTTTCAGGCACATCAGAGAGGCCTCGCCTAGCAGTTTTCCGCTCAAGAAAACATCTGTATTGCCAAGTGATTGATGACACCAAGATGCACACTCTTGCTTCTGCATCCACTATGAAAAAACCGTTGTCAGAAGAGATTGAACTGACCGCTGTGTCAACTATTGTAAGTCTAGCATTTAATTTTCATACATCTTTTGTTGTTGTTAAGTTGTGTTTTTTTCATACATATGCTTTTTGTGGTGCATTGAGGCCATGGTGGTCCTTTGGATTACCCTACCATGTTTTGAGAATGTACGGTGAAGGTATTTTAGCTAGTAGGTTCTGTAATTCATTGAAATTAGAACTTGCTGCTACTTGCTGGAGTGCCGCTTCCAGTCCTATAATTGCATTACATGTATGCCCTTTTATCTTGTGGGTTTGTCAATGTAGTTTATGGGCTGCTCTCTTCGTCATTGTGTCAATTTTTTAAAAATAGGGAAAGCTGGATCTATATTAAGGTGACGAAAGCTCATGGAATTGCTTGGAGGGCAAACCCGATAAATTACAGTATTCAAAATCTGGCCGCAGACCAGAAGATCACAATCTACAATTATTGAGCAGGTATTGTCAAAACATTATAAAGTTGTAAGAAACTTACCAAAAATGGCTGGACACTTACAGCTGCCTATGTTTCAGCCCATTTAAAAACAATTCTTAACAAACATAAAACGCTCCCTGCATTTTATTGCTGAGCGATATCTCCCATAGTTTCTACATGTTTCCTGTTCAGTCTATCCCATTTCCTATATTTTTGGCCCGCTGAGTTCATGCTCCCAGAACCCCATTTTTTGTTCTTTTCCATTTCTCATTTCTGGAAGTTTGCGTAAAACAGTCAAACCAATAACCCACATTATAAAAGTGACGATGGATAAATCATAAGAGTACACAGAGAAGGGACTAACCTTTATGTCACCAAAATTTGGTTGCTGCTTTCAGTAGGACAAGGTTTTATTGGCTTTGGATTCCCTCAATTGGGTAGATGAGCTTCTCTTCCAGTGCAGAAATCTTGGCACATAGCAACTGACTTGTACTATCATGTTGACTCCGTCAACTTTTATGGTTATCCATATGAATTGGATAATCTTTTCACAATGTTCGTCTTCTAGGTAATTTGAGCAAGCGCTTGTTGTACCTAATACCTATGGTTGTATTGTAGGGTATGTTACTAGTTCTTAGTTGTCTTCTCAAGGTCCCCAATAACCTTAGGAGCTAATCATATGATGGTTTCTTTTCATTTCACTTAATTTGAATATTTTTTCTATAGCTATCAGAATTATGCATGGTCTACTTGGTTTTGTTATTTCAGGAAGCTGCAAAGAAAATAGGTGAAGCAATTGCCAAAGCTTGTCGTGAGAGAGGTATTACTAAGGTAGCATTTCATCGAGGAGGTTTTGTCTATCATGTACGCATTAAGGCCCTTGCTGATGCAGCCCGGGAGCATGGTTTGGATTTCTAAGTTGGAACAGAGTTTTCTTTCTTAGGCATCACTCTGTTATAGATCTGGCAACAGTATCTCCTTCAAGTCTGAAAGATGTCTGCATTTTACAGATTTCTATATTATCAAGGAAAATTTTTAGGCAGCTTCTTTCTTTTTGAGATTGGTTTGCATGGCATCTAGTCAGGGTTAAATGGGTTTTTTGGCTTAATCTAACTCAGGGATGGATGCTTAATGTTGTGCTATGACATGCTTGACGTTATTTATGTCTGCAGCAAAATTTAGTGCAAACTCTTGTGTTAGCTTTATCTACTTTTCAGTATTCACTCAAGGTTTTTTAGTGCAATTTCATTTTTGTCTTCTTTCAACTGGACGCTGTAATATAATTTTTCTCTGGCTTCAGATCCTGAACTTGAAACATGAGATCTTAAATATATATCTAAATGACTTAATATGGTTACCAATGCTGGAAGTATAGAATACAGGAAAAGCAAAAGCAGTTTAAATGCCCTCTTCAGAACACAAGTAAAAATATGTTTTTCACTTCTAGTGATAAGTTAGTGATAAGTTGGTTGTCATTTTGAACTTAAAGTGAATGACCAGGAGATCTCCAGCTTGTCTGATCATGGACATATGGCCACAGGAGCTCTGTTGATTTTAAAAACATTTGTAACCTGTTATGTACTAACCACAACTACTTGACTAATGACTAACAATTTTTTTATCAAGTAGCTGTACATTACACAACATAGTTTTGGTCTGATAACATAACGGGAATACATCATTAACTCATAATTCGCCAAGACATACTGATCATAAGTTATTTTATTCAACACTCTACTGACTATAAAAATTATGTCCCTGGCGATGCTCAAGTACTGGCTGGAGGATGTGTGGCTGCCTATTACTTTTTGAACATCAACAATTTTATGCATATCAGACACATTATGTATACCTATTTTAATATAGGCATTCCTTTTTCATATATTCTGTGTTATAGTATCATATGATGATGACTATGCTATACTATTGTAGATAGTTCTTGAATCTTAACTATTACTGTTTATACATTTAAAAAATAAAATACATTTCATATTTATGTTATCATAATTTCATACATACATAAAACTATATAATACAGTTCTTAAGGATCAGATTATGAAGTAGCTAATAGTATTTTTTTCTGAGTCACCTGGAAGACTGCCTACCATTTCAAATAATTGAGATCCCTCTGTGTTTTTGTTTATAGTTGTTATCCTCCAAGATTTCTGTACAATCAGAAACACAACTTTTGGCTTAGACAATCCCACGGCTGTCCTAGAAGAGTTGAAAAGGAGTTCTAGTAAACTGAAGATACTGTGTGTTTTGTAGTCAGATAACAAACAGTTATGTCTTCAGTTTAGAATTAAAAGCTGTTTGCAGTTATACTCATTGGCATGTCTGGCCATAGAAGCTATTTGCAAAACCTGTTGCTCTTGCCTCTATGCATGAAGCGTTGTATATAGTATCTTTTCATCTATTACCAAGGTTCTATGTCCCCCTACAAAGTTATAATGTTGAACAAGTGGCCTAAACCTGGAATTTTGACATGAACAAAGGATCATAAACATGTTATATGCTTGATTTTGGAAAAGAAACTAGGACAACAATTAATGACCTTATTTAAAGCAATGAGAAGATGTGGAAGGCAACTGGTGTTGAACCAGAACCCATTGCTGATGAACAAACAAAATCTTGGATCGAAGGTCATTTGATGATGCCTAGCTAAATGGAAGCAATCAAATCTGGATATTGCTCTATGAAAACCATATTTATGTGATTTTGTTTATGGTATGGGATAAAAGCTAAGTCACTGATTCAGCAATGCTGGTATAGCAATTTTTTTGGGGTTGGTATCATTTTTGGCCAGAATAATTGTTTGGCCTTGATGTTTTTACTTATGTTAAAAAAATTGCTTATATGGCATGGGCTCCAGGCCTGGAATTTGACCTATTTTCTACGATAAAAGTGTACACATCTACATAAAGTAAGAGAGCATAAACTGTAAAATGCCCGGATAGTCACGGGAATAATTATGTGTGCAATACATGGAAGCATACACAAGACCCACAAATTGTTTAACAATATGCCCTGGAAGCAAAATATGCATAAAAAGGACTTGTTGCAAATGCTTCTAAGCACTTTACAAATCCAATTGCCTGGAATCAAACTTATGAACATTTTGCCAGGTTACTCCTTTCTTGTGCCATAGTAGGAGCTCCTGAACCATTCTGACGATCCAATTGAAACATAAAAAATATATAAATGTTCGGCTAGTATTTTTAATAAGATATACACAAAAAAATGGTTCATTGACCTTCTTGAGAATTCCTGGGAGCAAGCATGATGATGTAGACCCCCCACAATAGCAGCCTAACACCCAAAATATCCCACCCATCAGGCTGTTGGGAATCAACTACCCAACCGTACAATAGGGAAAGCGCAATAAAAAAACCCGCCATATGTAGCATAAGTCCAACCAAAACCCTGGGTTTGTAAAGTGGGTAAAATGCCATAGAGTATAAGAATAAGGGAGTCTAAAATGAAAAATCCCCAGTGCCATCCTTCTTTACGCCATTTCCATAAGAACCATCCTCCACCTATTTCACATATCCCGGCTAATACAAATAGGACTAGGGATGATAAAATACTTTGCCAATTGTAGCTGCTCATCTTTCACTACTGAATAGATTGAACAGCTAGAAAAAATTTGAATGTGAGTAAAGGGTAATTCACTGCTATATGAATGAGCAGTTTGAGAAATTAAAAAGCAGAGACCAATTACAGAAATTTGAATATAGATTATGGCAGTTATCTATTGTCTGTGCCAAAAATAGAATTATCTGTGATGTACTGCTAAACAAATGAAAGCTTTAAATCATGAAAATAAATGTGTTTCGAAAGGCAAAAACAGAACTAAAGGAGCTGGAAGGTCAGTGGTTCTAGAAAATATCACAGAAGCTTCAATAGTTTCAAATCTGATGCATCTCTTTTCGAAGGATGTAGTGTCTCTGTGGAAGGCATCGTGAATGGTCTAATAAGTATCACCTGAGCTATAAAAATATATTTGAAGGCCAGTCGTAATCAAACCTGTAGTAAATGGAGCTTAATCATTTGGTTTGGCATAAAATAGAGAAAGCTTTGTTCCAGACTTTGCTCTCACTTTCCCGCGCAGCAATTGCAAAGATGTATATGTGCTAATATTTGTGCATCAAAATGTTTATGCAGATATATTGAAATTTGGTTCCAAGGGAGGCTTGACAAATTTGTTGAAAAGAGAACTGGCAGCCTATGGTTACAGAAGAAACCACATGCCTTGTCTGTGCTTTCACATTCTGCATACATGCCAGACGTGGAGTAAGCTAGGAGGTGGCATTTTTTAAGGAAGTTTACGTGTCCTGTCTATACTTCCTCATTTTGCATTTTTCAAAACAATGGTATCTGGCAAAACTTGGGGTTCTCTTATTACTTCTGACATATTTTATGGATCTGACAAAATTAACTATTATATCTGTGACAGCAAAATTCAACTGTCAGAGCTGCTTGTCTTGTGTCTGCACAGGATGCAATATGTGCTTATTCTCATAAACTGCCACTCAAGAAAAATCTTGCGTGTCGTGGAATTTATTCAACTTTTAAGAATATACAATTTTTTAAATTCTCTCTGTGTTTGCAGGGCATTTTAGGTTATAAAACCATTTTTAGCCATTTTTACTTTATGTTAATTCACGAGGAATCAAATCACTAATCTATGCTAGACTATATCCTTCAGGCTTTGGAGAAACTTTTTGAATATTGGAAGTTCCAACCATTTGTTTATGGTCTTTTTCTATATAAATAGCATTCGCACATTGAGTTACTTTATAAAATTGAAGTAATTCTATATGAATTTCATTAAGAGAGCAATATCTTTTGGCGGTATATGCTAAAACTGTAGGCCAAGTCTTTACAAAAAATCAAAATTATTATAATTTTGTTTTTTTAAGAATCTTGATTATATGAAATATCAGAGTTGTCGTGCACAAGAACTTGTGTGTCCTTTCTATCTGTCTTGTGCACGGCAGCTCTGTTGTTTCATATAATCAAGTTCATGCAATTTTGAATGATTTCATATCTGTGTGAGCAAAACAAATAAGTTAAAATCTGTGATGCACCCTGGGCAATACAATATAATTTCAAGCATCACAAAATTATTTAATCAACAATGCACTGTTGTCTGTTCGCTGGGCTACAATTGTTGATGTTATAGCAGCTTAGGGCTGCACTTCATTGCACACGCCTCAAGAAGGAAGCATAAATTAAATGGTAGCCATTTGGCTATTTAATTTATGTTAATAATAATTTCCAAACATAAAGGGCCGACCCTAATGGTTCGCATGTATTGCTTGTTGCTTGGGCCGACCTTACTTGTAATTATCATTTATTATGTTTCTTTATAGAGGGCCGACCTAAGTTGAAGAGGCGCCTAAATTGTATATATACAAGGTCTTGTATTGTCATTATCATCATTAAAAGTTCATCAAGTAAATTCGCAATTAGAGCAGAAGTTCGCACCTTCATAGCACCAGTTTGAATTCAAAGAAGATCTCATATTTATTTGTATATCTTGCATCTAAGAGAGGTGCGATTTCATTGTATCAATTATTGGCCATTGTTGGGCCTAAGTTGTAAGCAGATTCTGCTCTTGTTTTACCTTATAAGAGAAATCTTTGCTGGGTTTTTCTCCCTCAAGAGGAGGGTTTTCCCAGGGTATCTGATTGTGTTTAACGTCTTGTGTTGCAATATTTAAGTACTTTTTGTTTATGATCTGATCTAAGAAACACTAACATGGTATCAAAGCAGGTTTGAAAAGATCGAGATCAGATTCGTTTTGCAGCACTCTCTTTAATCTTTTTCAGTCTATCTCCTAATTCAAATTTCAAGATGGTGAATGGTTTGAAAATCGAGGATAGACTCGAAGGAGTTTCTAACTACACATCATGGAGGTTCGGGATCATGCTCACATTGGAAGAGAATGATTTGGTTGAGTTTGTGAAAACAAAAGTTCCTGAACTTGAGGAGGAAGAAGAAAAGTTGCAGTGGAGGAAGAAAGATACTAGGGCAAAGAAAGTGTTGATTGATTCCATCAAAGATCATGTTGTTCCGATTTTTTTCAAGTTGGATACAGCAAGAGAAATGTTCAATACATTGAAAGAGATGTACGAAATCAACAACACCAGTCGAGCACTTGCTCTGAAGCAACAACTTCATCACATCAAGATGGCGGAAGAAGAATTTGTCATCACCTACTTCATGAAGATTTCCGAGTTGAGTGATCAACTCTCTACCATTGATCATATTGTTGATGACAAGGATTTGACAATGTTGGCTCTTAATGGTCTTCCCTTATCTTGGGAGTATTACATTCAAGGAATCAGTGCAAGATCGAAACTTCCCAAGTTTGATCGATTGAGGGTCGACTGCATTCAAGAGGAATCGAGGTTGGCAGCTAGAGGTATTGGTCAAAGTTCAAAGAACGAAGATTTACATGTTCTCACCTCTTATTCATCGAAGAAAGGAAAAGTTTGGAAGAAAGGATTCTTCAAGAGGAATAGAGATAATGGGTCAGATGGTGCTCCTGCATTCTAGAAGAAGTGGGACCTCTCTCGTGTTCAATGCTTTAGATGTGACAAATTTGGTCACTATGCGAAGGATTGTCCTACCAGGCCTAATTAGCATGCTTCATTTGCGGATGTGATTGAGATCTCTCCCCAAAATGATTCTAGTGAATTTCTACTCTAGTCATGGGCCTATGTTCAAGCTGTGAAGGTTGTGTACTAAGCACAAGAGCAGCATATTGTACTATGTCCACCCTTCAGAATATTTAAGAGATAAGTATTCTTTGTTTCGATTGTATTTACTATTCTAGGCTAAAATTCAATTTGTTGAGTTGTGCAAATCTGACACTATTTACTTAGGATTATGTGTGACTAGTAAATAGTGATCACTGTGATAAGATTCTTTAGATTTATTCATTGCAAGTAGGATCATGCTAATTTGTGAAGATTGTCTTTTGAGATTAGCTCTTCCGAGAAATTGAAAGAAAGACATGTCATGATTGATGAATTAATTATCTATTACTCAGGAGATTTTGAAGTATTGCATGGTTCAAATAATGATGAATTGTTTTGTAGCCAATAATTCATGCTATTGAGATAATCAATCATGTATGTTCCTAGTTATGGTATGTCTATTTGAGATAGTTGAGTTCCATGAACTATTAGTAATCTCTTGTTAATGATTTCAAAATAAATCAAGAAGCGTAAGAGATTGCTTTCAAGAAGAGCTTGATGTACCCTATAAGTTGAAGGATGGAGACTCTACTTGTAGCTATGAGGCTAAGTGATTAGCTGAAGACATTTTTTTCGAAGAGGAAGAATTAACCTTAAGAGGGAGTTCTATGACTCACTGAGAATAAGTAAGGGTTACAGTGTTGCAAGGCTGAATGTTAAATTGTTGAAGTACCTCTTCAGCAATTGGGTTCTGAATTGCTCAAGTCAACCTGGATTGGTAGCTCTGCAAACCTATTCAAAATAGAGTGATTTGGGATGCGGTCAAAGAGGACAACCCTGAATCTCTACAGAGGTGTGCATTGGAAACCATTTCTCTAAAGCAAGTGTTGCAAGCAATCTTGGTCAAGTGGTTGATGCAAGTGATTGAAGATTCAGAGGGAGCCTACTGAAACTAAAGAAGATGGTTGTGTTGCCTTGGATGTTGTCTTAGTTGATGTCTGCGATGATATCCTGTTATAGTAGGAAGCAGTCTTTTGTGGTAGCTCGAGAAGTAGTGTGGCTTCGAAAGCTCCTTGCAGGATTGGTTGAACAATCGTTGAATCCAACTATCATCCTTTGTGTTAATCAAAGCTTTGAGAAGCTTTCTGTCTTTCCATGTGTTTCATGACAAAACTCAGCACATCACTATATCAGAGATATGGTATTGAGGAAATATATTCAGTTGAGGTATATCAGCACTGATGAGTAGATGACAGTCATTCTCATCAAGCATTTTTTGGGATGATGGTTGTGTACCTTTGAGACAAGCTTGATATGGTGGAGAATGAAGTTCTAGCTGAGAGGGAGTCTCAGTATCAGTATTCCTTTGTTTAATGAGTTCTTCTTTGAGAGAAGTTCGAGGTGAAATCCCTTGATAATGCATTTCTCTATTGAGAGAGATTTGAGGTGTAAGCCCTTGCTAATGCATTTCTCTATTGAGAGAGATTTGAGGTGCGAGCCCTTGGTAGTGCATTTCTCTTTGAGATTTGAGGTGAGAGCCCTTGTTTCCACCCTCTGGGAGAGCCATGGTGGATGTCATGTGTGTGACTCCATGACAAAATCACATGAGGGAATCCGTGATGATTTACTTGTGCTTGTGTATCACCCTCTGGAGGAGCCATGGTGAAAGTCACATTGAGGTGACAACATCACATTAAGTGATGAGCACTTGTTCATACCATCTATGGAGGTAGCCATGATGGTTGATATCACGATGAGGTGATATTCTATTTTGTTTTCATATTGATATGATGTGTCGTGTGTAGGTGGAAGTATCATCCCTAGCTGAGAGGGAATGTTGATGTTATAGCAGCTTAGGGCTGCACTTCATTGCGCACGCCTCAAGAAGGAAGCACAAATTAAATGGTAGCAATTTGGCTATTTAATTTATGTTAATAATAATTGTCAAACATAAAGGGCCGACCCTAATGGTTCGCATGTATTGCTTGTTGCTTGGGCCGACCTTACTTGTAATTATCATTTATTATGTTTTTTTATAGAGGGCCGACCTAAGTTGAAGAGGCGCCTAAATTGTATATATACAAGGTCTTGTATTGTCATTATCATCATTAAAAGTTCATCAAGCAAATTCGCAATTAGAGCAGAAGTTCGCACCTTCATAGCAACAATTCGAATTCAAGGAAGATCTCATATTTATTTGTATATCTTGCATCTAAGAGAGGTGCGATTTCATTGTATCAATTATTGGCCATTGTTGGGCCTAAGTTGTAAGCAGATTTCTGCTCTTGTTCTACCTTATAAGAGAAATATTTGCTAGGTTTTTCTCCCTCAAGAGGAGGGTTTTCCCAAGGTATCTGATTGTGTTTATTGTCTTATGTGTTGCAATATTTAAGTACTTTATGTTTATGATCTGATCTAAGAAACACTAACAACAATAAGTCACCGTTTGCTCAATTTCATTTTGTTTCAGAAATGTTTAATGGGGTATAAACAAACTACTAGACTGTGTAGCCAACCTTTGTATTGATTACCTTACTATCTTTTAATGAAGTGTTTTATGGGGTTTCTGATCTTTAAATGCTTTCTTACATAAAAATATTCACTAACTTAGAGGGAGATTATACGTTTATGGACAAAAAGATAAGGATTGCATGCTTATTAGAAAATTGAGTGCAGATTGTAAGGCTTGTATCTAAAACGATGGACTTCTATAAAAATCAAATTGTAGGTGTACTGCATACTGGAACATATTAAAGCTATTGAGAGTGCAACACTGTTGGTTTTGGATCATATTTTTTTTCTCTTTAGAATAAAATTTTATTTCAAGCAATATTTTTCATCTTTGATTTTAAATTATATGAGCTCCACACATTTCTTTATATGAAATTTTCTTCTATCTCAACTTTTGATTTTGGTTGAGTGAATAAATGCTCTATGTTCATGATGTCTTATTTATTCATTTCTCATTAGCTGTTCTATCCTTTATTATTTTCACATCAAAAACTCAGTCTCTCAAGATTTACTTCTGATTTTCACATGGCTGAAGGCATTGAACTATGAAATTATATTCAACCTTAATTTCAAATGTTGCTATCATGAAATTCATAGTACTAGAGTACAAACACATCGAAAGGCATTTAGAGCAATTATATTCTTGAGCTTCAAACATGATTTTTGCACCCTTTCACATGAATATATTAATTGCATGACAAGAATGGTCACTACTTTCTCATATGCTTTCTCCTCTACCTCAAAATGCATCACGCTCTCTGACAGGAACTCGACAATTGCGTCACTTGTTTGTAATTGGAATTCCTAACGCTACTCACTATTTTCCGAAGGACATTATTAATTTTGATTTAATATATTACGTAGTAATTGGTTGTCGACGTTTCCCCTCATTAGAAAATAGTTTTCCTCATTTCAAAATTGGTTCGTAAAGAAGATTATAATCGTACGTAAATCACGATTAGACATCTTGAGTGTACGCGAATCATCTTCCATCAACTAACCCACCGACTTTGTCGACTTTCAACGTGAATTAAATATTTGAAGTCGACAGGCGGCAGAATTCGGGAAATAACACACACAAGATAAGAAGTAGCCTTTGTTCAGCATAAATCGAGAATGGAAGGAAACAGAGCAGCGCCATTTCTAACAAAGATATACGCCATTGTTGACGATCCATCAACAGACAATCTTGTGTCATGGAGCGCAGGCAATAACAGCTTCCTGGTGAAGGATCCCCACCACTTCTCTCTCAAGTTACTCCCTCGCTACTTCAAACACTGCAACTTCTCCAGCTTCGTTCGACAGCTCAACACATATGTCAGTATCCCTTATTCTCATGCTTTTGTACTATTCTTTTCTCTCGTTTTCTTGACTATTGATTCTAATCGTACAGGGATTTCGTAAAGTGGATGCTGATAGATGGGAGTTTGCACACGAATGCTTTCTTCGAGGGCAAAAGCAATTACTCAACAGCATTCGTCGAAGGAGGTCCAATCATCACCACTCTCAGGGGGGCGGTAGTCAATTGGGTTCCAAATTTGATTTGGAAGGGGAATTCCAGAGGCTTAACGGGGACGAGGACGCCATTGTTATGGATGTTGTTCAGCTGAAGAAGGAGCAGGAAAGTATTGATAGAGAACTTGAGGACATGCAGAGGCGCTTCGCCTTGACAGAGCACAGACCTCAGCAGATGATGTCGTTCCTCCAAACAGTTACTCACAATCCGAATTTCACTGCTGAGACGCTTCAAAACAGGCAGCTTGAAATCGGTAAAAAGAGGAGACTGTTGCCAATGCCAGATAAGGGGGAGCAGAAAAAAACAAGGCCTGAATTGGGTTTGGATTGTTCCGGAACAAATTCTTTGACTACACATGGGTTTGTGGGTCCGGGGATGAGTAGAATTTCATTGATTGCAGGTGGGTTTAATAATTCTGCGCCTCTGGTAGATTCTGAGACCAGGTCTGGATTGCTCTCTAAGGAAGTAATGGCTACTTGTTCACTTGGAAATCAGAGCTCGGAGAAGTGTATTGAGAAGTCTGATTCTGAAAAGGATTATGTGGGTGTGAATAATGTGAATGAAATGCTTTGGTGGGATCTTGTAATCGCTGAGGAAGCCCAATTCATCAACTACAAAATCCTTTCAGAAATGACGAGCACTCAGATCAGCAAATCACCAGATTCCAAGTGAAGCAGTAGCTGTGATGGAAATTCAATGAGTTAGCGAGGCTTCTCTGAATTTCCTCTCTGTGCGTTTGAAGAAACAAATGTCAAATCCATTCTAGTGGGTGCTGCCTCACCTGCTTTGGCACTGTTTGGTCGAATGGGTAGTACAGCTATATAATTGTGTGTGTTATCTACATTGTTAGAAATGTCCATTTCTCAAATACAATCTGAGCCATAGCTGCAACCCACTCAAAGTTGTTTTTAACCATGCAGTATAATCAACGCATATACTTGATTCCTATTAATATTTATTAGATATCGCTATCAACTGCATTTAATGATTTAGAATTGTTTTAAATTTTTGGAGAAAGAAGTCATTAAATAGGCTGGAAATACGCAAGTTTACTGTAAGAAAAAGGTAATTTACAGTATATGAAAAACAAGAGGATAATAGAAAAATACATTACAAGAGGAACAATTCATTATTTATTTGGTAATGAGCATTAACAATAGTTTAAATATTTGTGAATGTATTACAATTTCAAATATTCTAAAATAGAGTATTTGATTAAATATAGTATATAGAAATCCTTTTCAAATTGATATAAAAAAAAAGTGACGGCAAAAGATTGGATTTTTATAGAGCTAGTTTTTAATGACTATTATAAATAATGATCGCACTCAACTGTCATTTCTGTAATTTAATACTAAAAGTTATAAATATTGGACTATATAGATAAAGATTTGTTTATCTTCTAAGAGATTTAGGATTTAGTAAAGAATGGGTATGCATAACCGTTAGATTCAACATCTAATATCATGATGTAATTTTAGAAGGTATTACTTAATGAAATCCACGAAGAAGTTAAGAAGCCCTATTTTTCATAACACAAGTAATCAGTAAGTTTGTCTTTTTAAGGATTATACCAATAGCTAACTCAAAACAAGCATAAATGATGTTAAAAAATTACTATCAAGGTACGTAGAAAGTGAAATGAGCAAGATAATAAATGTTAAGTAAGTTTAAAAAGTGGCGAATTGGGGATTATTAATCTATGAATGTTTTCTTTACAAGCTCACTAAGTGTTGTAAAGCAAATTAAAATGAATGGAGAAAAAAATCATAGTAAAATAATATTTGGGGAGAGATTAACTGGTATGTTGATAAGATTCAACTACGTTGCTATTAGAACTAAAATTTGACATATCTATCAAAATTATGCATGGAATTTTTTTTTTTTTTATAAACTCATGAGAATAGGTTGAATTAGATAGCCAATTCCTCCACCAAACAAACATTTGAATCATAAGTACCAATCAAGGAAAATGGAAAAATAGAACTTTAGCAACAAACACATGAGCCAAACTTTGAAAGAGGCAAAGGAAGCCACAAAAGTAGAGAAGAAAGAGGATTAGGAACAGGTAGGACCAATACTTATAATGGAGGAAAGAACAATTACAAATAATATGAAGCAATCAAAAAAGGGAGGATTAATAACTATACATATAGAATAAATGAAAGATGTACTTAGTAAATTACCTTCAATTGTGTTATCAAGTAGATGATGTGTGTGCGTGTGTGTGTGCACGTGCGCGCATGTGCCTACTAATGAAGTAGAACACATTTATATTTTTTAGTTATCATGTGCAATTGTAGCTAACAAATCTATAAATATTTGTGTCTATCGGCCATTTTCTATCAGCTTTAGGTGTTGTTACTAGTGTTTAATTATGCCATATGCATATAGTGTTATGTCTTCAAAGGAAAAAATGTAGCAATAGAAATAAATCCACACAACCCTAAAAGAGAAAAATACGCATACAAGTATTCATAACCCAATGTATCATAGAGTAAGAAAGCATACCATCAACATGACACAAGAGAAGACCTCCTTGAGTTAAAAACCTAGCCTCTAAAAGAATTCACACTTAATTTTATATTCATTAAAATACATTTATTGAATTTTTATAAATACTTATGAAGCATTCAAGCTCCTCCAATGCATCCTCCATGTGTCCAAGCTTAATGAATACTTATGAAACCAAACATCCTATGCCATTATTTAAATATGAACTCTACAAGAGACCTCAATACAAATGACAAGAAACTTGAACCACCAAACATGTACTTGCTTTTATAGATTCAAGATCACACAAAACCATAAAGTGATATTACATAAAACATGTGTCTTAAAACTATGAGAGTACAAAATCGTTGACCCCCTTATTTACTATTTGGTACTAAATTTTTCCCAATATTAAATATTTATCTAATGTGCAACCCACACATAAAATATATGTGCTGTAGGAAAAGGGGATTTGGGGTCTAAATCACACCTCCTCCTCTATCACAATGGAAAGGACTAAAATTGATCACAAGCACCCACTTGGATACCAACCTCAATGGAATAGCCAAAATGGTGGATCAAGGTTTTAGTCCTTTGATGTGGGGGATGATTTGATATTTTATTAATTAGTTTGATAATATAAATACGCACATAGGAAAAATACAACAAACTGTTATGATTTTTGGAAAACATAAAATTGAAAGCTAGAAACAAAGTTTAGAAGAATAGAGTGTAGACGCAGAGGAACCTGGCATATAAATCTAATCTTGATATGGTTGGATAAGATTGTTGGTGCCCTAGACCTAGAAGTGCAAACACTTAGAATTAGAATTTAGATCTTAGTTGGTCCCTATTTGTAGGTTCTCCTTTGGACTCAATGTTAGAACTTCATGTGTAATTGATAAATTTCACTTGCCCTAGTTTTTGAATTGTAGGACTTGAATGCTTGATTGAAAAATTATATCTTCAATCCTCTCCCAAATTTGCTTCAAATCTATAACTTGAATACAAGGAAGAGGGGAAAGGGTTGTGCCATATAGGGGTTTACCTAAGTCAAACCCCATTTTGATATTTCTACCTCCACAATCGCTATGATAATGTAAAATAGAGCTCACCCTTGGTCTAGCAGATGCTATATGATAAACAAGTGACAAATTGAAAATGGTTGTAACTTACCACTCAAATCTACATTCCTTGATGGATTGAAGCCATTGTACTCATCACCTCCAAGGGGAATTAGATGCTTTATTTGAATTCCTACAAGTGTTAAAACTAAAAAAAGTACATGAAACATAAACAACTCACATGAAAATCTGATGTATTGCTAACATGATGCTTGACTGAAATAATGTTGCAATAATTCTACTAAATCTATTCTTGTCTACTTTTAGGATGCTCAATTGCTAAATTAATTCAGTTCTCCAAAATTTCTAGGCTCTCAAATGATAAAAATGACATATTTATATGCAATTCATTAATTTCCTACAAATTGATTATCGATAATCGACGAATGATTTCAAAATTTAAAAAAATGCCAACACCGATATATTTAAATTGGGGGAAAATAAGTTGGACAAAGGTGCTAGCACCCTACTCCATACCTATTTTGGGGCCTTAATTACCGGTAAATGAATATCAAATCCTTATTCCTAATTAAATTTCCAATTCTTCAAATATTATTATAAAAATGGAAAATTAAAAGAATAATTAGTTGTAGGCACATAAGGGGGAGCTAAACCTAGTCTATAATTGTCATGGGTGACAATTTACAATGCTAGATTTAGCCCACACTTTAGTGAGAGTATGAACTTACACTCATGATCACACAAAAGTAAGGATAAACCAATAAATGTTTCTTTATCCAAACAATGCAGAGATGTGATGACATTGAATCTAGGGGATGTGCTAGACCACACACTCAAGATCTTATGGCACAATAATGAAAGGGAAAAGGAAAACACACATAAGGTACAATGTAGCATGAAAAATATGAAGCATACACAATGAAGACATGACAAAAAAAAATACAAAAAAAAAGACATAATGCAAACACTATGTTATGCGAGCATAAAGAAAAAATTATGAAAACATGATGCAAACACAATGATGCAAATAGAATGTAAATATAATACAAACATGATGCAAACACAATGATGCAAATAGAATGTAAATATAATACAAACATGATGTAAACACAATGAAAAAACAATGAAAAAATAATGCAAACATAATACAAATATGCAAATGTGGTATAATATTCACAAAGTAGAAAGATCCACAAAATTATTACTAGGATCTATAACCAAGCCATTAATGAATCATAGGCTAATAAAGTATGATATTTCTTAGGTGATCCATGAAACAAGGCATCAAAGGCTAGTGAATTGTGATATTCACTAGGTGAGATTTGACCAGAAACAACACAGGCTAGTGAAGTATGGTATTCACTAGGTGAGTTTCTATAATAGTAGCAAATTAACAAAATATAAGGGCTACTAAAGTTTGATATTTACTTAGAGGTGTGTTTGCATGTCAACCATGTTAGTGTAATTAATTATTTATTACACTAGAATAAGTTAACTTAGGTCTTCATTTAATAATTTAGTCCTAGGTTGCATTATTAAATAAATCATAAATAATGGGGTAATTTCCCTCTCCATGTTTGTAGGAGATAAGATTCCTTCTAGAAGATGAGTTGTCTTTTCTAGAACTTATCTCTATCTCATCATCATTCCCTAGGTAGGTTTTTAGGGTTTAGATGTTGTCACATGTAGTGTGATTAAGACACATGGCAAAATATTATGCATTCTAGGTTTCTCTCTTGCCTATTTAATCAGGGCATATGTACATTTGTAATCATACTTCATACGTCATCATTTGAGAGTTATTAATATCAAGCAAGATCATATTCTTGCATATCCTCTTGTAAAAGGTTTTTCATTCTTTTTGCAAGTGTTCTTGGCTATCGAGCTATTTTCTCCAACTATTACATGGTATCAAAGCCTTGCTTGCAAGACCCTTCTAAAATTTGATGATTGAGCTATGGCTGTAAGATCTTGGTGATTTTTTGTAAGATTGGAGGGTTTCCATCTCAGGCGAATTTCTAGAGAAAATTGGGTGAAATCCGACCCTTCCATTGTGTATGGAAGGCCCAAAGCCCCCATTTTCATACAAAATACTTCATATTCTGAGGTAAATTTAATTTTTGGTGATTTTTAAAACAAATCAAGCGACTATCTTAATTTGATGGCCAAAACACCATCATGGAAGCCCCATCATGTCTTAATTAGGTAGTTTTCTTAAAATTGTCATAACTTTTGACTCGAGTATTAGTTTTTTGCAAACGAGATATTGTTGGAAAGATAGAATTAAGCTCTATCTAGTGGTATAGGAATTATTAACAGATTTCATTTGTGTAATATTTTATTTCTATTTGAAGTCAGGTCTCCCATTTCAACCTTTGAGCTCATAAATTTCAACCATTTTCTCCGATTTCGGTGATTCAAGTTGAGTTTAGAAGGTATTTAGGATCTCTATCATTGTGTCCATGCACATTTTCTAGATTCAACACTAGGTATTATTTATTCAATATTTTGCACATTTGGCATTTTGACTGATTACTTGGACATCTCGAGTCCTTGAGAGGGTCTATTAATTTGGGAAGAATTTATTTATAGTATATATCATATTTGGGAGTTTCTATTTCATTTTGAAGGATATTGTCTTTGTAATCTTGGAGATATATCATAGTTAATAATTGGGTTTTCATTTCATCCTGCTTTGATTATGTTGAAAAGGGAAAACTATAAACAATGAAGAAATGGTATCATCACCCATCTCCAATGGCTTCATTTGTTGCTACATTTGTATAATATTGTTCCCCCTCTTGGTACCAACATGAAAAAATTTGCTTCAAATTGCGAAAGGGATCATGTCTTAGGAGTCATTGCAATACATATTGATGTTCCCACTTTGAAAAGTGTTGATCTTTGTGATTGCCCTCATACTCTTTGGACTAAAATTTGTGAGATACATGGAGATCATGATACTCGGCCATTCCCAGATGATCCTATTTTAGATTGTCTTGTGCCTCTTCATCTTTCAGAAAGGATACCCTATGATGCAGATAGTATGTGAGAGTTTGGATATTTGGAATACTTTGAATCTTCAGATGAGGATGAAGAGGATTCTTCAAATGCTCCTTCTTCTCCATTAGAGATAGTTGATGTACATTCACCTTCAGTGATTCATTGTGTAGAGTCATTGATTGAGACTCCTAACATTCCTATTCAATAGGAACATTCTCATGGTAGTGATTCATTGAGCATGTCCAGTGATTCATTACAATTAATATCTTATTGTCTTCCTAATTGGGATTCCTATCTATCAAGCATTGCATCCTTGTTTCTGGAGTCTCACATTTCAGATTTGGAGGAAATATTTGAGAGGATATCTCTCTTGTTTAATGACAACCATTTCACACTTTTTTGTCAAACCATCATGGTCTTTAGATATTGTTTAGCATCAATTTCCACATCATCTTGATTTTTCACCTTCTTCATTGATTGGGCATGTACCTGATTTGATTGTGGCATCTTCATCTTCATCAGGCAAGGAGACACATTAGCAGCTTTTAGAGACATCATCAACATCCATATTCATCCATCCTTCCTTCAATTCCTATCTGGAATGGGAAGCATCCCTACATTTCTACTTGGTTTTGTTTCTTCCAAAAGGGAGACAAGTTGTTTGTTGACATTGGATCATGTTTTGTCTATAGGAACTTACCATTTTTGCAGGTGATCACATATTATGGGGGGGCTATATAGTCTCTCTATTTCCTCCCTATGGGGGGCTATTGATTGTATTGTATCCATGTGATGGATGGTGTACTTGGGGGTATTTGGGAGTCCTCCATCCTTCCTCACTTTTTTTGCATTTCATTTCCTTTTTGGAGAGGGGTTTTTTTCCCACTGGGTTTTCCCCTTTTCTCCATTTGTGGGAGATTAGTTGCTTTGATTAAATATATTATTAAAATGTCAAAAATCAGTTAGTTGGATTTAACAATGTTTAGTATTGATTGAACAATTTAATTAAAGTATTAGATGTAATTATTAAAGTCAATTATGAGAAAGTGGTAAATATTTAATTAAAATATTAAATTAATTTGTAAATTGAAATGTTTGTAGATTTAAATTAATATCGAATTACTATTTTGTCAATATTAAATATTTTAATTGTAGATGAAATAACATTTTAATTGCAACATTGTTAATTTTAAAATTAGTGACTAGTGAATATTGTTTATTTATTTATTATTATGGATTTAATCTAAAAAGAAATTTAAGGGATATTGACAAATTTGAAAAGTATTTAGAAGGAAATGAAATTGGAAATATTTTGTGTGCGTGATTCAAAACTGAAAATGGAGTCAGGTAACTTGATTTTATTACTGATGGTTGTTTTCAAAAATGTTGGGCTAGTTTTATAATGCTTTCTTTCAAATTTTTGGAGAAATTTTCAATTTCGAAAGGAAAAATTGTCTCTGTATGAAATATATTATGTTCTCAGAAAAATATAGTTTTGTTTTGGGGAATTGAAAATTTCCTTATGAAGAGGATTTAATTCAGAAGCGGATCAAGTTTTGGATTTCGTGGCTGCACCAGAGACATTTTGGATAGCAATTTGTGTTGTTCGTTTGCCAGGTTCTTCGTATTCAAATTTTTATTTTTCTTTTCAATTTGTGTAATATGGTTTCGTTTGATTGAATCTGATTTCACGTATATTTTATTCCATGGATTTCATTATGAAAATGGCTGGTAATAGGATTTCTAGTCTATTTTTCTATGTTTGCACAATAATCTTCTTGCGAATTGCCTTGTAATGAAACTAAATCTTTACCCGTAGGTCTACTTTTCTTTTAATTCTTGCTTAGGGTCTTAATTTTGTACGCTGGAGGCTAATGTTGTTAAAATTTGTTAATGATCCTCACCTTCTTTAGCGCCTTTGTTTGATCTGCCATACTCTAAACCGTGGCCATTTCAAACTCGTTTAAAAGGAACCGATTCTCTTCTAGTTCGCCCGCTTGTCTCTTGTTTTTCTTCCTAAGCTTCGGTGATCCGCTATTCCCATAAAACTCCATTTAAGAATTTTAAGACTGCATTGTGAAAAATCTATTGCAGTTACTGATTATTAATCTCCTATCTATAAAGATTATTTGACTGTCAAAAATTAATTCACAGTAAATACTGAAAAATAATACAACTGCAACTTCACAAATAAAACTCACAGGAATAGAGAAGAAAACATGCAAACTAATAAACACAATATTTTTGGACAAATTGTCCCTGGAAAAACCCTGGAGAGAAAACCAGTACTACAGATGAGGAATTATATTAATCTTCAGCAAAACAAGAGATACAAAAGAAACTGCTTGCCTCTTACTGACAAAGCTCCGGCAATATTCTTCACCGAAAATTCTTCTCTTAATTTCTCCTCCTGAAATTCCACTGCTGCAGCCTCCAACGCTATCACTGCGCCCTTGCTATTACTACAAGACTATTTGCTATCACTGCAAATATTTCTCCAACTTGTGTCTATCAGTCTGTGTTCTCCAAATGCCCAATGACCCCCTTTTAAACTATTCTCATTGGAAAACCAATGGCCAAGATTTAATCTCAATCAATGGCTAAGATTAATTCGACTCTAACAAACCCTAACTAACTGGTTTCTAAAAGTCTCTAGAGGAATCAATTATTTAATTAAATAATTAAATATCTAGACCTAACTAACTTCTATCTAGAAGTCTCAAGAATTAAATGCTAATTCTTGGAATTGGAGAAACAACTGTCCGAGCTACAATATTAAATTAACACTCCCTCTTAGCGAGGAAGGTGTTCTGCATAACACCCAACATATCTCTGAAGAAGATGAATTTCGCCTTCTCCAAAGCCTTTGTCATAATGTCTGCTACCTACTGATCTGTAGGTATATATTGTAGCTGAATAATCCCTCGTTGTACATAATCCCTGATGAAATGATACCTGATGTCTATATGCTTAGACCTATCATGAAACACCATATTCTCAGACAACTTGATGCAACTCTGATTGTCACATTGTATCACTGTAGTTTCAACCCTCTGGCCTAACAAGGCTACCAGCAACTTTCAAAGCCATATCGCCTCACATGTCGCCATGCTAGCTGCTATGTATTCTGCCTCTGCAGAACTCAGGGCCACAGACTTCTGCTTCCTGTTGTACCAAGAGACAACTCCTGATCCCAAGCTAAAGCAACACCCTGAAGTGCTTTTACTGTCCATTGTACTGCCTGCCCAATCTACGTCAGTATAGCCTATCAACTTGATACCATCACCTCAAGTATATTTGATCCCATACTCGATTGTACTACCCCAATAGTGCAACACATGCTTTGCTGCTATCCAATGCATTCTCTTCGGCTCAACCATGAACTGACTAAGAGAATTTACTGCAAGGGATATATCTGGTCTGGTGTTGACCAAATACATGATAGACCCAATCAACTGTCTGTATAAGGTGGAGTCTACATCCTTCTCCCTGGATGAGTCTACCTTCTTCCAATTCGTGATCATAGGAGTAGACATGGCTCTGCAATCCTCCATCTCGAACCTCCTCAAGATTTCAATGCAGTATTTCCCTTGACCAAGGAAAATCTCACCATCTGTCTGCCATACCTCCATGCCTAGAAAGTAGTGCATAAGCCCCAAATCCTTCATCTCAAACTCTGCTGCAAGGTCCCTCTTGCACTCCTCTATGAGCCCTAGTGAACCTGTTAAAAACAAGTCATCCACATATAGAACAAGAATGAGAATCTCACCCCCAACTACCAAGTAGTAGAGATTAGCATCCGCCTCACTCTTCACAAAGCCCAATCCCTGCAAGTATTCATTAATGTGCTCATACCATGCCTTGGGAGCCTGCTTGAGTCCGTACAAAGCTCTCTTCAATCTGCACACGTGGGTTTCACTGCTGTGTGCTACAAAGCCCTCTGGTTGTTCTATGTATACTTCCTCTTTCAATTCATCATTATGAAACGCTGTCTTGACATCCATTTGATGGATCTGCCATCCCATCTGTGTTGTAAGAGAGATCACAGCTCGAATAGAAGTATACCTGGCCACTGGAGCGAATGTCTCCTTATAGTCTATTCCCTCCTTCTGAGAGAAACCCTTGGCCACAAACCTTGCCTTGTATTTATCGATGCTACCATCTGCACCATGCTTGATCTTATAGATCCAACATGATCCAACCACTGCCCTATCTATCGATCTAGGCACAACCTCCCACACATTGTTCTGCACTATTGAGGTATATTCCTCAACCATTGCATCTCGCCACACTTGTTGTTGTGCGGCCTCCTGATAACTGGAAGGCTTACTATCTACCAACTGACTAACTAAAGCCATATAGTCATTATACCTGGCTGGTTGTCTCCATTGCCTACTACTCGTCGTAGGAGCTCCCACAAACTCCTGAGTATCCTGTTGGTTACTGCTACCAACTGTAGAGGATGAAATATCAACCCCCATGTGTTCCTGATGCATCTCTTGGATCTGCTGCATCTGTTGCTCCATACTCTGCGAACTCTCAGCACCTAAGCCTGTGCTTGTACTAGTCACTGTACTCGAGCT
This sequence comes from Sequoiadendron giganteum, assembly GCA_007115665.2. Lineage (NCBI taxonomy): Eukaryota > Viridiplantae > Streptophyta > Pinopsida > Cupressales > Cupressaceae > Sequoiadendron > Sequoiadendron giganteum. The sequence goes on from CM021109.1 coordinate 579,526,653, forward strand.
TCGTTGTCCCTGATCTGATTGCTCAATCCTTGGAGCTTCTGTTGGCTGCTCACTCTGATCATCTGCTAGCAAATCTCTGGACCTTCTAAATGCCTTGTCCTCCATGAACTCGATATCATGCCTAACTATAATCCTCCTAGCCCCTGGAATAAATATCCGATATGTCTTAGAGGTCTCGTTGTACCCCACAAAGTACCCTCTCTCTGCAGTCTGATCTAACTTGGAACGTGTAGCACTTGGAATGTGACAATATGCCAAACTCTTAAATATCTTGAAGTGGCTAACATCTGGCTTCTTCCCTAAGAACGCCTCCTCTGGTGTCATCTTGCCCAATACCTTATGTGGAACCCTGTTCTATATGTATATTGTTGTACTGCATGCCTCTGCCCATAAGTAACGTGGCATATCCTGGTCATACAACATAGCCCTTGCTGCCTCTGATATAGACCGATTCTTCCTTTCAACAACCCCATTCTATTGTGGGTTGTAAGGAACAGTCCACTCTCTCTTGATTCCTTCCCTGGTACAGAACTCCTGGAACTCTTTCCCTTTGTACTCGCCTCCATTGTCTAACCGAAAAACCTTTATCTTCCTGCCTGTCGAATTCTCCACAAGATTTTTGAACTCTTGGAAATGACTAAAAACCTCATCCTTGGTCTTCAAGAAGTATATCCAAGTCTTCCTGGAGAAATCATCAATAAAAGTAACAAAGTACTTGTATCCTTTGAGAGACTTTGTCGACATTGGTCCACATATATCTGAATGTACTAGATCAAGAACACCCTTGGATCTGGTGTCACTCCTTGGAAAAGCTGCTTTCACAAACTTCCCCAACACACATCCCTTACATACATCATCATGCTCTGTCCTCACCTCTGGAACACCTGTCACTGTCTCACGAAGCAATTTGAGTGCTCCATGATGTATATGGCCCATCCTCTTATGCCATAGCTCTCCTTGATCTTTAGAATTTTCACTGCTCATCAGTGCCTTATAAGTATCAAACTGCAACCTGTAAAGTCGGCCGCTCCTAACTCCAATAGCTATGGGTGATTTCCAATCCTTGTGCTTGTTTAACACATTTTCCCCTCTAAAGAGTACATTGTAGCCTTTATCCTGAAGGACAGATACGGAAATAAGATTCATACCCAAGCTTGGCACATGCAACACATCATGAATGGGAATCGGCTTGCCATTCTCCCTCTGAAATAGAATAGTCCCTTTTCCAACTGGATTTAGTTTGGACATGTTCCCCATAGAAATCTGGATTCTGATGTCCTCCTCCTTATAACTGGAGAAGTATTCTCTAACTCCTGTCATATGAAATGACACCCCACTATCTATATACCAAACACCCTGTGAGGTCGAGCTAACCATACAAGCTATGAGTGCAAACTCATCTTCCATTTTGCTAGAGAGCTCATCTGCACTTGCTGAAGCTGCCGTCTGCTTCTTGCCTTTCTTCTTTTGTGGGCAATTGCTGACATAGTGGCCAAACTTGTGACAGTCGTAGCACTTGACTTTAGACAAGTCCTTCTTCTTAGGATTTGATCCTTTGCTAGACCCCTTCTTTGCTTTACCTTTTCTTGCTAGGGCAACGTTTTCCTGTTCTGCCTCACTTTTCTAACTCTTACTATTGGCACCATTGACAAGGCTTAATCTAAGCTCCTCTTGAGTGAAGTCACTCCATAGTCGATCCCAACTCAGTAAGGTGTCTCATCCATTAATAACTTGAACAAAGACATCCCACTGCTTAGTAAACCCATTTAGGGCTATCCGTACTAGCCCGTCATCATCTTGTTTATCTCCAATAGCTGCCAACTCATCCTTGACAAGTCTAAGTCTGGTGAGGTAACTTGTAACGTCCTCTCCCTTGTTCATCCTGGTGTTCCTCAACTTTTCTCTGAGAATCAGCTTCCTATTAGTGGTAGCATTCTGGTACAGATTCAAAATGGCGTCCCACATCATCTTCGTTGTATCCAACTCTGCGATATGTGGAACAATATGATCCTTAACACCATCAAGAATCAACCTCCTTGCCTTGGCATCTTCCTTCTTATATGCTAAGAAGTGTGGTGGATCTGTAGGTACAACTACAACACTGGTAACATATTCCTTGATACCATTCTCTTCCAGCAATAAAGAAATTCTGGCTTTCCAGACACCAAAATTTGAGGCTCCATCCAATCTGTCCTGATCTCTTAAACCTGTTGCGGCCATCTCAAACAAAAAATAGTAATAACAAAAATAATAATACTGAAGAGGTAGAACTGGGTTTTATAAACCCTCTATTTTTTTTTTCTTCTTGTGCCTGCGCTAAGCTCTTTCTGCCCTTAGATCTGCTCTATTACCATGTGAAAAATCTATTGCAGTTACTGATTATTAATCTCCTATCTATAAAGATTATTTGAATGCCGAAAATTAATTCACAACAAATACTGAAAAATAATACAACTGCAACTTCACAAATAAAACTCACAAGAATAGAGAAGAAAACATGCAAACTAATAAACACAATATTTTTGGACAAATTGTCCCTGGAAAAACCTCGGAGGGAAAACCAGTACTGCAGATGAGGAATTATATTAATCTTCAGCAAATCAAGAGATACAAAAGAAACTGCTTGCCTCTTACTAACAAAGCTCCGGAAATATTCTTCACCGGAAATTCTTCTCTTAATTTCTCCTGCTGAAATTCCACTGCTGCAACCTCCAATGCTATCACTGTGCCCTTGCTATTACTGCAAGACAATTTTCTATCACTGCAAATATTTCTCCAACTTGTGTCTATCAGTCTGTGTTCTCCAAATGCCCAATGACCCCCTTTTAAACTATTCTCATTGGAAAACCAATGGCCAAGATTTAATCTCAATCAATGGCTAAGATTAATTAGACTCTAACAAACTCTAACTAACTGGTTTCTAGAAGTCTCTAGAGGAATCAATTATTTAATTAAATAATTAAATATCTAGACCTAACTAAATTCTATCTAGAAGTCTCAAGAATTAAATGCTAATTCTTGGAATTGGAAAAACAACTGTCCGAGCTACAATATTAAATTAACATGCACTAGAATGTGTCTATGTGAATCACTCACCCATCATGATTAATGCATGGGAATGATGCGGATCTATGGTTATTGCTTTTCCTTAAAATTTCCAAGTCCTTCTCTGCTGCCCTCACCGCGTATATCACACGTATGGATTCGCCTCACATTAGTAGTTGTTGCATACTGATTGTGAAGAGGGAATTCTGCTTTGTATTTGGAATTCGATTCATTAGTGTGGCTTGTATGGTATGCCTCCCCTAATTTCGATGAGAATATCTTTATCTTGGAGTTTTGATTTTGTGTATCGATACATCTGTATCTATAATTCCTTATTTATGTTTGTATAAATACTAGATATGTTTGGCTGCATGCAATGTCTCCCCCAGCTAGTGCATTTGCTTGAACCAGTCAACACCTCTACCTCTTTCTTTTGGTCTTTTAGCATTTCGCTACCTTGTTTTCCCTCCATCGATTCATATGTCTTGATTTTTTCTTGATTTCTTTGCCATCAATGCAAGAACGTGGCCTATGGTTTTGGTTGAGTTTGGTATTGTAGGCGTTTATGGCTGCCTTCAGTCGTGGCCTGCTTGGACCTATTGTTTTAGTTTATATATAAATATATATATAAACTTATTTAGTGATGTTTGTTATTTATGTAGGTTTATATATATATATATATATATATATATATATATATATATTTGTGCTTACTCATATTTATAATTTTTTTTATTCTGTTTGGTAAAATGGTAGTGTTATATTTGTTAAAAATAATCATTTAATTAGAATTTGTATAAACATTGGTATTGCGATTTTTATTTTAGTTGAAAATATTTAGTTAATGACAATGCATAAACTTAGTAATTATGTGTCCATGTAACTTCTAATTGTTCAAATGTTTATACTCTTTTAATGAATGTTTTTTGTGGATTCATTGGTGGATGTGATTGTCGTTGTGAGAAAATGGAAGTATAATTATTAAGTTATAGTGAAATTAAGTTGTTTATAATTTTGTGAAGTTACTATTGTCTATTTAGAGGTTCTCTGAAATTGATACTTTGGGTGTATAGTGAAATTATAGATTAATTGTTATGAATAAGGTGGTTTATTATCTATAAGACTTAGTTTAATTATTAATATGATTTCATTAGGAGTGTGATAATACTTTAATCGTGAATAATATGTAAGAGCAATCCGTTTGTGTGAAAATGCATATGTATTTATATATATGTTATATGATTGCATAGTTTCTTTGATTATTTAAATGATATTATCCTTATCGAATAAATCAATGTGGTTGATTATTTTAAGTGTTCTATAAATTAGTACCTTGGAAGCATTAGTGACTTTGTAATGATTGATTTAATAAAATGTAATTGATTATTTTTCCTCATTTATGGCTAATACATAGAATGTATATGTGGTTATTTAAAAACCCGATTCTTGATGATTGTGTTTTGTGGTGTCTTTCTTTTCTATCTTGATTGTTTGAGGAGATTCTGTTCATTGGATGCCTATTGAGATCTATCAGGAACCCACTTGACGTTGTTCGTCTTCTCATCTTTATATTTATGTTCATGGGTAGATTGTATTAATTGTCTTCCAGAGGCGGGGGGAGTATTTGTTTCTTTATGATTTATATTTTGACTTGATGTCACATTTATTCTTGCTTGATTAAGATTATGTGGGTGTTACCTTGTTTGTTTGCAATGTGTTATGGATTGTGTGTGACTAGGTTCATGCCTTGCATGTGTTTATACTTTTCATGTCTTGGTTTTATGAGCATTAAGGTACACCCCTATTCCTTGAGTTGTGTTTTGTTACTAGTAGGGAGTGTGGCTTCCCACGAGGGCCGAAACCCTAAGTGGTCTCTTGGGTAATTCCTGTGGAAGTTGAGTTAAACAAGTGATAACCTAATAAAAGTTAGGGGGTGGGTAGAAATCACTTGAATGAAAGTTAATGGATGCCTCTCTCATGGATCAAGCGATTGTATAGGCTTGGGATGAGATGAGAAGGCCTAGAATGGAAAACCAACTACCTTGTCCTCAAGAAAGGTAAGTTGATTCCGCATGTGCAAGAATGGGGGCCAAGGATCGGTTGAGGTTGCCAAGGTAACCCAAGTTGGGGGGCGATAACCTATGAATGTCTCCATTGGGTAAAGTTCATGTTGAGCCATTTGATGACACACTACCCTTAGCAAATATGTATGTTTGTAATTTTTCCCCTTGTTTTTTTGTACCTCTAGAAGTATTTGTTCTTATGTCTTTGCCTTGTTGGCTTATAGATTGTGGAGTCATGTCAGCCTTGTACATTTGCCTATTTTTATGTTGTAGGCCCTCTTGTCATCTCCTAACATAGGGTTTGGGCCTTCGGGTTCACATGGTTGAGTGGAAGGTGCTACACACCCATTGGGTTCCCCACCGATGATCGTGATGTTGCAGAGATGTACCTATTGTAGTGGTTCCTGATCTTTCCAGTGTTGGTGACAGTTTTGGTGTTATGACCTATAATTCCTTTTGATGGATCTCATTATGTATTATATTCATTGTTGTTGTATCATACTTGTATTGATGCACTCTTCCCATTGTTATAAGGGAAGTTGAATGTAATTTATATCATTGTATCTTTGATGTGTTATATCTGTAGAAATATGCTCCATAATTGTAATATTGAACTATGTATTTGTTATGTAATAAATGATGTATGTATCGTTGTCATCCCAATTGGTCATGGATGGATGTATTTTTGTGATTATGTTATCTTGAGTAGTGTATGTTTCTATTGCATTATTCTTGGCATCTAAGTATAGTGATGTTAATTGGTTAGGAACGAACGTGAGTAATGCAACCATGTAACCCCATGGGACTAGTTAGGTGTTGTTATGTTATTATCATTTTGTTGTATGATTATTTAGTTGATAGTTAACACATAGTTGTTATGTAATAAAAAAATATTTTACATTTGTTAGTTGCTTAGTTGTCCTATGGGGTGTGCATGGTGAGGCGTTACAACTTGGTATCAAAGCAAAGGTTATAAACACTGGGTTCTTTAGGTTCAACTGAATCAATTGCGTTAACCTTGTGCTTAACTCTGGAACTTATATGTTTCCATTCTATTGTTGTGTAGGAGTATGCCCAGGGGTTAGGGACAAGGCCATGGTAGAGGTCGAGGTGGTGGCCACATGGCGGATCACTAGATTACACCTTCTAAGAGTCCTCATGACAGTGAGCAGGGTAGTGTTGGTTGTTGGAAAAGTTTGCCTCAACTTTTTGGTCTTTTCCCTTGGAGACTTAGGCGATTTCGTTTTCTTCCCTTTACCGCTCTACCGCACAATCTGGCTTGGTCTTGGCGGTACCACGGTGTTTGTCTAGCGGTTACCACCTTACCACGCGCGGTGAGTTCACTCACCGCAGTGGTGCAGTGAGGCCGCCTGTAGCCTGCGCTGGCGGTTACCACCTTACCGCTGTGGCTCAATAAGGTCGCCAGCAGCCTGGCTCAGTGGTTACCGCCATACCGTAGGTGGTGGTTCCTCTCACCGCGGTGTCCGTGGTGAAACCGCCAGCGATGGACTCGACAATTATCATCATAACATAGGAGGTAGTTCCTCTCACCATGGTGAGACCATAAGCAGTCTGCCTAGTGGTTATCGACCTACCACGGGGTGGCCTGGCGGCCCCCGTAGTAGTGTGGGGTGACCACCAGTGGTTTACCCGGTAGATACCGCTGCACCGCGGTAAAGATCGGTTGACTCGACGGTAGCACGGGATGGCTGAGGGAGAGCTCAGGTGAGCTCACTACTATACCATGAGGTGACTCAGACAGGGGCGTGGTAGTGTGGTGGAGTCAAGGTGTGAGCCTGGATGGCTTATCGCTATACCGCGAGGCGAGTCAGACAGGGTAGCGGTAGGGAGGTAGAAGGCTGGGTGAGCTCGGGCGAGCTCACCGCTGTACTGCGGCTAGGTCAAAGGAGCTCGGCGGTTGCGTGGTAAGAGCTCAAATGAGCTCGAAACTTGGTTGAATGAGTTGACAGGTTTGATCGACTGTCAAAAGCAGTGAATGAATTGTTTGGTGACACATGGTAGATCTTTAAGATCTAATTGGCCAGAAGTTTTATTTCTTGATTACGATAGAGCTGCATTATTAAAGCAAGGTTGATGGACATGTCTGAGACCGACTTATTGTTGCATGGCTTGATGCATGCTGAATAAGTGGTGCATGTTATCAGAAATGGAAAGCTTGTAGGTGGATAATTTATTATCCTGATGATTGTTGAAGGCTAGAGAAAGGCTGAACATGTAAGCACATGGTGTAAGATGATAAGTAATCTTGTGTGCAGTTCGATAATGATGATGAGCGAAGAGAGAGAGGCTAAGAGTGCTCAAGCAGTATTTTACCATGAACACTTAGACTCTCATATGTGTAAGGATGTGAACCTATGGAGGCCAATAGGCTGGGCTAGCCGTGAGGTTGGTCATGACAGTCATTTGTGAGGAGCTGAAGGGAATCTACACAGTATGTCATAAGGACATTGTAACTGTGTGAAGATTCTATTTTGTGTTGCCTGCCTTTTCTCCAAATGGACAAGATGTAATCTCTTGAAGATTATAGCTCTGTGTTTGTATTGTAACCGTTTTTGTTACTGAATAATACAAGTGAGCTAAGTGTTTTGGAGGGTGGGGTTTTTTACCTGAAAGGGTTTTTCCCATGTAAATCTGTGTGTCCACATGTCTTGTTTTTTATGTTGTTTGATTCATGTTCTTGAATCGATGCTTGTGTTGAATCTATTATAATTTTAGTATTTACTGATCAATGGGGGATTTACTGTGCCTGTTTCCACTTTATGGTATAGTTGTTTGTGTCTTTGAAGTGATAAAAATGAAAATCACTAAGGCACTGTTGTCTTAGGTGCCTTTTCTATAATGACAGACCGACTTCGTATCCCCAACAGTGGTCAGAACCTTGGGCAACTAGGTGCAGAAGGGGCTCAGATTTTTCAATTTCTAGAGGAAGCTCTTAGTTGTTTAGGCCCTAGGCAAGGAGAGGAGCAACGAGTGGTCAGGGAGAGAGAGATCACCGAGGAGAGATATTACTATGGATCAGGATGTGGTTGTAGCATGCCACATGAGAGACCTCTTGAGAGTGCATCCCCCCACATTTGATGGTACTGGTGGAGGACTGGAGGCATAAAATTGGCTAATTGATTTGGATTGTGTCTTTTCTATGCATCCTTACGGTAGTAATACTAGGGCTAGGTGCACCATCATGCACCTCAGAGGATTTGCATCCACATGGCTGAATTTAGAAGAGCAAAAAATGCACCTAGACATTGGTTCTAGGACTTGGGAGTTATTCATGGAGTGGTTTAGAGCCTGTTTCCTATCAAAGCATTGGAGATAGCTCCGTGCGGACAGGTTCCATGAACTGAAACAAATGGAAATGTCTATGGAGTAGTATGGACATCAGTTCTATGATCTCAAATAATATGCTAGGATTAGTAGTGATGAGGGTATGCTTGTGCACCATTTTATCAGGGGCTTGAATTCCCGCATCAATGGAGGAGTCTGAGTCTTCGAGCTAAGAACTATGGAGGTGGTTGTGGAGAAGGCCCAATTAGTGGAGGAAAACTTGGACATGGCATTAGGAGGCCATACAAGATTTAAGATAGGCAATACCCCTTCTTATAGTTTTGGGTCTCACGGGGATTAGACATAGGCATCTGGCTCATATAGTAGCCATTAAGCACCCATCAAGGGTGAACATCAGCAACAACAAAAGTGCTTAGAGTCTAAACATAATAATTCACAATCTCATGTCATGGTGATGATGGTTCTCAATCTAGGAAGAACCAGAACTGGTGGCGTAACAAATACAACCATTCTGAGCAGCCTGCATAGAGCACCCAGCCCGCGACTAGCAAGGGTAGTGTTCAACAATCTTGGTGATAGAGGCTTTCATCGAGGCGTAGGTTGTTTCTCTTGCAATCAACACAACCACATTGCTAGGCAGTGTCTAAAAAGGAACACTATGGGTTTCAGTCAGGGGCTAGCCATTTTCGAGCTAACAGTGGGCAATGTGGGTAGGTCACACGGAGCATATGTTGCGGTTGATAACCGCCAGGCTGGGCACTAGGGTGCAGTTCTTGAGACTTCCAATTGAGGATAGGCAGCTGACTTGAGAGGTCATGGATGAACTCGTGAGGGTCCAGTAGAGTCCTAGCATCGTTGCAGTGTCATCCGTGTTGCTTTCTCTATATTGATACTTATTATATTATGTTTTTCACCTTGAGACCTTATAGATGTTTGTTTCACCATTCCAGATGGTTTTGGGATGAAATTTTATTTAATTTTGATGATCATGACATTATGGATTGATGTTTTTGTTACGTTGGATTTATGGAGTTAATATTATGTTAGATAATTTTGATTATGTGTATCTTATGCCTTAGGATTATGCTTGTTATGTTGATGATTAATTATTGCCTTATGATGTTTCTTATAATGTAATTACTATTATTTGATGTTTTTGGTTATTGTTGGGGTCTTGGTGAGGGGAATGGGGTAGCATCACTCGTTCATGAGTGCCCTGCTGCACTGTGACTTCCTCTCATGGTGTGTTTGCTAAATTGATATATATGTATATTTTGTTCGACATCTTGTTTTATGCATATTGTAGGTATCGAGTATCAACTCCATCTAGACTGACAGGTCTGAGCGTAACCCAAAATCCCAATGGATATGATGTGGAAATAGGAGATGACAAAAGGACCCCAACCCATGTTGGTAACCCCGTTTTTTTGTTTGTTTACTTTGTTAGTTGCTTTGTTTGGTATCTCCCATTTTGTGTTTGAATTGTGATGATGATGTTCGCAACTGCATGTGTTTTACCTAACCTTGTAAATTTTGAGAGTAAGTCAAGACTAGGGGGGAGGATGTAGTGCCTCTCTGCTTGGGTTCTTGGGTCAATTGTGTAAGTGTTTGTTTGTGTTGGCTTGTTGATTTATTTTAATGCTCTTATTAATGTTGTCTAATCATTCATTATATTTTTTAAGTTATAATGTTGTTTAATTAATCAACTGTTGCTTTGATGAAGTACATTATTAAAATGTCAATAATTAGTTAGTTGGATTTAATGATGTTTAGTATTGATTGAACAATTTAATTAAAGTATTAGATGTAAAATTATTAAAGTGAATTATGAGAAAGTGGTAAGTATTTAATTAAAATATTAAATTAATTTGTATATTGAAATGTTTGTAGATTTAAATGAATACTGAATTACTATTTTGTCAATATTAAATATTTTAATTGTAGATGAAATAAAATTTTAATTGCAACATTGTTAATTTTAAAATTAGTGATTAGTGAATATTGTTTATTTATTTATTATTATGGATTTAATCTAAAAAGAAATTAAAGGGATATTGACAAATTTGAAAAGTAATTAGAAGGAAATGAAATTGGAAATATTTTGCATGCAAGTGCATGTGTGATTCAAAAATGAAAATGGAATCTGGAAAATTGCTTTTATTATTGATGGTTTTTTTCAAAAATGTTGGGTTGGTTTTATAATGCTTTCTTTCAAATTTTGGGGGAGATTTTCAATTTCGAAAGGAAAAATTGTCTCTGTATGAATTATCATTTTTTCTTAGAAAAATATAGTTTTGTTTTGGGGAATTGTAAATTGCCTTATGAAGAGGATTTAATTCAAAAGAAAATAAAGTTTTGGGTTTGGTGGCTGTGCCAGAGACATTTTGGATAGCAATTTGTGCCATTTGTTTGCCAGGTTCTTCGTATTCGAATTTCTATTTATGTTTTCAATTTATGTAATGAATGCTTTTGTTTGATAGAATCTGATTCCCTGTATATTTTATTCCATGGATTTCATTGTGAAGATGGCTAGTAATAGGATTTCTATTCTATTTGTTTGTTTTTGCACAATAATCTTCATGCAAATTGCCTTGTAGTGAAACCGAATCTTTACCTTGCAGGTCTGATTTTCTTTTAAATCTTGCTTAGAGTCTTAATATTTTACGTTGGAGGTTAATGTTGTTAAACTTTTTAATGATCCTCATCTTCTTTAGCGCCTTTTTTTGATTCACTATTCTCTAAATTGTGGCCATTTCAAACTCATTTAAAAGGAACCAATTCTCTTCTAGTTCGCTCGCTTTTCTCTTGTTTTGCTTCCTAGGCTTCGATGATTCTCTATTCCCATAAAACTCCATTTAAGAATTTTAATACTGCACTAGAATGTGTCAATGTGAATCACTCACCCGTCATGATTAATGCATGGGTATCACGTAGATATGTGGTTATTTCCTTTCCTTAAAATTTCCAAGTCCTTCTCTGCCACCCTCACTGAATATATCACACGTATGGAGTCTCCTCATAGTAGTATTTGTTGTTGGATGTTGTGGTTGTGTTTCTGATATGTGGTTTTCATTGATGTCAACACTATTATCATTAGTGATTCTAAAGGTTGTATATGTCAAGGATATTGAGAAAATTGTAATAAATATATTGCAGACAACCAGTGAAGCTGAGAAGGTCAGAGTGTTGGCAAGTTCTATACATTCACAATTAGAAGGTATAAATTAAAGGGTTTCTTTCTGAGCCTATCTATTATGTTGTCTGAAAGTTTTAGAGGTGTGCATCAAGATTTGAGGAAGTTATGAATTTTTGTGTTCCTACAGTTATTCAGTTACTATAGTAGGTGTTTTTGGAAGATGAGATTGCAATTCTAGTGAAGTTAGTTGTTGTGTACAGTCTTGAGGTGTTCAGTGATGTTTCTAGATCATTCTCTATTATTTTGGTACGTCCGTATTGATCAATGTGTTTGTTATTGAAGATTTTTCCTTGTGTGTTTAAGGTTTTCATGCTTTTGGCTGACATGATGGTGGTAGCATGTTGCAGATCCTTATGGATTAATATTGTATTGTTTGGCATGTTCGAGGATGTTGATTTAGGTCCTCACTATGTTGTGACCAACTTAGGTTGGTGTGCATTAAGATTTCTTTATGTATTGAGGCCGACAGTTGTAATTTATTCTTTATTTAAGGCCGACAAAAGTGTTGATGTAAATCCGTGTAACAGATAAATAAGAGAAATTGTTTACTCATTTTAAATGATTCGCGATAAAGGTATGAAAATTATATGCAAGATATGTGTGAATAAAGATCACATCATTCAAGTGCAGAGAAGAGTGTGAAGAAGATTGAGCGAAGTGTGAAGAAGTGTTTATGTGCCTAAACGAAACTATAATCAAGCTTTTGTAGAAGCTAATTTCTCAGTTCAACCTCATCAAACAGATTTAATTTGATTTTTTTATGTAAGGCAACATGATCCTTCCCTTTGAGCAGTGAGCTCTAGGTAGTGTTCCTAAATGAATGTGCATTCCCTATTCATTTCTTTCATTATACTTCTAATAGGGTATAATCTTGTGGACTAACACCCTTCATGGTTTTTCCCCTAATAGGGTTTCCACGCATACAAATCTTGGTGTTCATGTGTCTCTGATGTGATTTTGTTTTATGCTTGCACTATTAATTATCAGATATGATATTAAGAGTTGTTTAAGGTAAAATAAGCTTAATCTTTGTAGCAACTGATTCACCCCCCCTCTCAGTTTTCTATCTGTGTTTTGCCAACAATTGGTATCAGAGCTAGTTCCTCTAAAGAATTATAACAACTTGAGGTGATCCGAGATGGAATCATACAAGAAGGATAGTCCTAGATTTGATGGTACAAACTACTCTCTGTGTAAATTTATAATGGAGTGTCATTTGAAGTGCATTGGTGAGCCCTTCTGGAAGATTACAAAGAATGCATATACAATTCCTCATAATGGTCCCTCTATTGTTGATGAAATCAAAGAAGCAAAAACTAATACCGGGGCTATAGAAGCATTGCTAAGTGCTTTGAAAGATTTAAAGATGAAAAATGTAATAGGTCTAAAGACTTCACATGAGATTTGGATAAAGTTGGAAACATTGTATGAAGGAGATGCACTAGTGAAAGTTTCTAAGTTGCAAAGTATGAAAGGCAAGTGGGATAATGAAGATGAGTGAAGATGAAAACATCTTTTATTTCTTGCAAAAGGTAAATGAACTAGTGATGGACATTAGATGTGTCGGTGGAACCTTAGAAGAAGATGAGATTGTGGCTAAAATACCTAGATCTGTGCCTAATTCTTACTAAACAAAAGCTCATGCTATTGAAGAGCTCAAGACAGTAACAAATGTGACAAGAGACATGGTGATTGGAAAAATTGATTGAGTTGAGTGAATTTGGTGAATCTTCTCCTAAGATAGAGTTTGCATTCAAAGCTAATATATCCAGAAAAATCCAACAGAGATATGATTCGGGAGAGAGTTGTAGGAAAACATTCAAATATGAAGAAGAAATGAAACTGATTGAAGATGAAGAAAGAGAGCTAGAAGAACTGGAAGCACTGATTGTGAAAAGAGAAGCCAGAGGACAAGGTAAGTACAAAGGAAAGATTCCTATTAAATGTTTCTCTTACAGTAAGATAGGTCATTTTGCATCAAGATGTCCTGAAAGAGTTTCTAAGTATAAACCTGATAAGACTATATTTCAAAAGAAATATTATTAAGCTAAAGGAGTTACTGATGAAGAATCTGATAAAGAAACTAGAAATGAGGATGAATAGGTATTCATTGCTATCAAGGAAAATAGTCTGGTGTTCATTGCATCAGCTAGTAATCAGAATATTGAGAAAGCCCTTACAACGAGAATTGATGAGAAGGATTTGTGATAAAAGAAAGTTTCTAAGATTAGAAAAGTATGACGGTGGTGTTGTAAGCTTTGGAGATAACAATACTGGTGCGATTTGTGGCAGAGGTACTATTTCTCTTGGTGGAAAATGCAATACTAATGATGTTATTTATGTTGAAGGATTGAAGCATAATATGTTGAGTGTTGGACAGATGGTTGAGAAAGGTTACAATCTTCAGTTCAAAGATGGTAAGTGCAGGATATTGGGAAGCTTAGAAAATGTGATTGCTTTCGGTACAAAGACAAGAGGTAATATTTTTCACTTGAATGCTACTAGTTTAAGTTGTTCGATTGCTCAAGTTGATGTAAGTTGGTTATGGAATAGAAGGCTGTGTCATGTGAATTTTGATAACATTGTCAAAATAAGCTCCACACAAGCAGTTAGAGATCTACCTAAGTTAGTGAAGCCTACTAACACTATATGCAAAGAATGTCAGATTGGAAAGTAGACACGAATTTCATTTCAGAGAAAACATCATTCTAATGGAGTAATGGATTTGATACATACTGATCTATGTGGTCCATCCAGAATCAAAAGTCTACAAAGAGAAAGGTACTTTATGTTGCTTATTGATGATTATTCTAGAATGGTTTGGGTTTCCTTCTTAAGAGAAAAACATGAGGCATTAGAGAAATTCAAAAGCTTCAAAGCTTTGGCAGAAAATGAGACAGGTTTGAAGATCAAATGTTTAAGATCAGAAAGAGGTGGTGAATTCACTTCCCAGGAGTTCAATTCATTCTGTGAAGAGCATGGGATAAAAAGACAGCTATCTGCTCCTCGAACCCCACAGCAGAATGGAGTGGTTGAGAGAAAGAACATAAAAATTTTAGATGTTGTCAAAACTATGATGTTGGAAGGTAATGTTCCTCATTTCTACAGAAGATAAGCTATAAGAACTACTGTGTATACTATCAAATGGGTGAATGTCAATAGTAATTTTGGTAAGACTCCTTTTGAACTATGATTTGGTTATAAACCTATTGTTAAGTATTTCAAAATATTTGGACGCAGATGTTATATTAAAAGAGATGAAGATATAGGAAAGTTTGAAGCTAGAAGTGATGAAGGAATCTTTCTGGGTTACTCTACTAAGAGAAAATCCTACTAGTGTTACAATAAAATATTGAAGAAAATTGTTGAGAGTGTGAATGCCAGAGTTGATGAGGATATTGAAAGATCATCCAGGTACTATGAATATGACTCGAATGACCAAAAAGATAGTACTAATAATGGAAAGAATGCATAGACATAGAATCAAACTCAAAGTGTTATGGTGAATCAAGAAAACCATGAAGAAGACAATGGAAATGCAGAAGAAAGAACAAACCCAAAACTCCAAAGTATGTAAAGTGAAGTCATTCTAAAAGTCGGATCATAGGAGACAAGAACAAAGGTGTACAAACTAGAAGAAGAATTGTAGAAGAATATTGTCTGATATCCAAGACTGAGCCTAGCAATGTCAATGAAGCATGTAAAGATGAATATTGGATGGAAACAGTGATATAAGAACTGATCCAAATAGAGAAAAATGATACATGGATTCTTGTTCGTAGACCTCAAGACAAAAATGTGATTGGAACCAAATGGGTCTTTCGGAATAAGATGAATAAACAAGGTGAAGTGATCAAGAATAAAGCAGGACTAGTATGTAAAGGATATTCACAGATGGAAGGTATTGATTTTGAAGAAACTTTTTCCCATGTTGCTAGAATTGAAGTTGTAAGGTTATTTCTTCCTTATGCTATTTTTAAAAACTACAAAGTATATCAAATGGATGTGAAGTCAACATTTCTAAATGGTGAGTTAGAAGAAGAAGTTTATGTTCAACAACTGGATGGATTTCAATTGACTAATTAAAAGGACATGGTGTGTCAGTTGAAGAGAGCATTATATGGACTCAAACAAGCCCCTAGAACTTGGTATGAAAGACTACATAAATACTTATTGAAGCTTGGATTCAATAAAGGTACTGCTGACAACAATCTATATTTCAAGTTGGATCAAGATAAAGAATTGATCATTGAAGTCTTTGTTGATGATATTATTTTTGAAGGAGATAATGAATTATTTATGAAATTTGCTGATTAAATGAAAAGTGAACTTGAAATGTTAATGATAGGAGAACTGAAATTTCTTTTAGGATTTAAAATTACTCAGTTAGATAATGGAATCTTTATATCTCAGTCCAAATATGTGAGAGAGTTATTGAAAAAGTTTGGCATGGAAGACTCAAATCTAGTTGGTACACCCATGGTAACTAGATGCAAATTATCTCAAAATGATGATTCCCCTAAGGTTAATCAAACAAAATATAGGTCAATGATTTGTGGATTGCTATATTTAACTCAGACAAGACCAAAAATTATGAATGTTGTGTGCATGGTTGCTAGATATCAAGCTAATCCAAAGGAATCACATGTGACTGTAATAAATAGAATTTTTAGATACTTGAAAGGAACAATTGACTTTAGGTAATGGTATCCTAAGGATGATGATCTTACTCTGAATGCCTTTACAAATGTAGATTGGGAAGGAGATGTGGATGACAGGAAAAGTACAAGTGGTGGTGCATTCTTCCGATGGAAGAATTTGGTGTCTTGGCTAAGTAAAAAGAATAATTCCATTTCTCTATCTACTACTAAGGCATAATATATTGTTGTTGCAAATAATTATACTCAAGTGTTGTGGATGAAGTAGATGCTGAGAGACATCAATATTGAGTATGATGAGCCAAGTGCTATATTTTGTGACAATTCAAGTGCCATAAACATTTCTAAGAATCCTATGCTACACTCAAAGACAAAACATATATCTATCTGAAAGTATCACTTTTTGAGAGACAAGGTGAGTGATAAAGAGGTTAGATTGGAATATATGCCTACAAAGGAACAAATTGTAGATATCTTTACTAAACCACTGCTTAAGGATACTTTTGAGTATCTCAAAGGAAAGTTAGGGGTAATTTCCCCTCCTAATCTGAACTAATATGCAAGTCTTTGCATCAATCTGTGGACTCACAGTCAGATCTTGTTTCGGATTGATCTTGTGGTAGCTGCTACTCAGGGGGAGTAGTGAGATGATTCGGATGATATGTGGATCAGAGCATCTGTACCTTTTCCATTGATTTCAAAGGGGGAGAAGACTAATGTGAAAAAATCTTGAAGAAAGGGAGAGAAGAGCTATGAGAGGAGAACTGCAGAACAAAGGGGGAGAAGTGTACTATGTGAACAACTAGTTATGTTGATGGTATTATTTTTCATATCATGTGTTGCCATCAATGCCAAAGGGGGATATTGTTGGATGTTGTGGTTGTGTTGCTGATATGTGGTTGTCATTGATGTCAACACTATTAGCATTGGTGATTTTGAAGGCTGTTTATGTCGAGGATATTGAGAAAATTGTAATAAATATATTGCAGGCAGCTAGTGAAGACGAGCAGGTCAGAGTGTTGTCAAGATTTGTACATTGATGATTAGAAGGCACACATTAAAGGGTTTTTTTATGAGCCTATCTAGTATGTTGTCCAAAATTTTCAGAGGTGCACATCAAGATTTGAGAAAGTTATGAAGTTCTATGTTCCTACAGTTATTCAGTTACTGTAGCACATGTTTCTGGAAGATGAGATTGCAATTCTAGTGAAGTGAGTTGTTGCATATATTCTTGAGGTGTTTAGTGATGTTTCTAGATTATTCTCTATCAGTGTGGTGCATCCGCATTGATCGACGTTTTGTGATTGAAGATTTTTCCTTGTGTGTTTAAGGTTTTCATGTTCTTGGCTGACATGATGGTGGTAGCATGTTGCAGATCCTTATGGATTAATCTTGTAATGTTTGGCATGTTCTAGGATGTTGATTTAGGCCCTCACTATGTTGTGACTGACTTAGGTTGGTGTGCATTAAGATTTGTTCATGTATTGAGGCCGACAGTTGTAATTTATTCTTTAGTTGTGGTCGATAGAGTTGTTGATGCAAATCCGTGTAGCAGATATATAAGAGCGATTATTTACTCATTTTAAATGATGCTCAATGAAGGTGTTTGAAGTATATGCAAGATATGTGCGAATAAAGATCAAATCATTTTAGTGCAGAGTAGAGTGTGAAGAACATTGAGCAAAGTGTGGAGAAGTGTTTTTATGCCTAAAGGAAACTGTAATCAAGCTTTTGTAGAAGCTAATTTCTCAGTTCAACCTCATCAGATGGATTTAACCTGATTTTTTTATGTAAGGAAGTGAATCTTCCCTTTGAGCTGTGAGCTCTAGGTAGTGTGCCTAAATGCATGTGCATTCCCTATTCACAATTTCTTTCATTATACTTCTAATAGGGTTTAATCTTGTGGACTAACATCCACTATAGTTTTTCCCCTAATAGGGTTTCCACATATAAATATATTGGTGTTCATGTGTCTCCGATGTGATCTTGTTTTATGCTTGCACTGTTAATTATCAGATCTAAGATTAAGAGTTGTTTAAGGTAAAATAAGATTAATTTTTGTAACAACTGATTCAACCCCCCTCTCAGTTGTCTATCCTTGTTTTCCCAATAGTTGTTGCATACTGATTGTGAGGGGAGAGGGAATTTTTTATTTTTATTTGGAATTTGATTCAATAGTGTGGTTTGTATGTTATGCCTCCCCTAATTTCGATGAGAATATCTTTATCTTGGAGTTTTGATTTTGTGCTTAGATATATCTGTATCTATAACTCCTTATTTGTGTTTGTATAAATAGATATGTTTGGTTGCATGCAATGTTTCCCCTATCCAGTGCATTTGCTTGAACTAGTTGATGCCTCTACCTCTTCCTTTCAGTCCTTTAGAATTTCTCTACCTTGTTTTCCCACCATCGATTCATATGTCTTGATTTTTTCTTGAATTCTTTTCCATCGATGCAAGAATGTGGCCTATGGTTTTGGTTGAGTTTGGTATTGTAGGCATTTATGGCTACCTTCATCCATGGCCTGTTTGGACCTATTGTTTTAGTTTATATATAAATATATATATATAAACTTATTTAGTGACGTTTGTTATTTATGTAGGTTTCTGTATTTAAATATATTAATTATATATATATATATATATATATATATATATATATATATTTGTGCTTACTCATATTTAGAATTTTTTTACCATGTTTGGTAAAATGGTAGTGTTATATAGTTTGTTAAAAATAATAATTTAATTAGAATTTCTATAAACATTGGTATTGTGATTTTTATTTTACTTGAAAATATTTATTTAATGACAATGCATAAACATACTAACTATGTGTTCATGTAAATTCTAATTGTCCAAATGTTTATACTCTTTTAATGAATGCTTTTTGTGGATTCATTGGTGGATTTGATTGTTGTTGTGAGAAAACAAAAGTATAATTATTAAGCTATAGTGAAGTTGAGTTGTTTATAATTTTGTGAAGTTACTATTGTGTATTTAGAGGTTCTCTGAAATTGATACTTTGGGTGTATAGTGAAATTATAGATTAATTTTTATGAATAATGTGGTTTATTATCTATAAGAGTTATTTTAATTATTAATATGATTTCATTAGGAGTGTGATAATACTTTTATTGTGAATAATATGTAAGAGCAATCCATTTATGTGAAAATGTGTATGTATTTATATATATGTTATATGATTGCATAGTTTCTTTGATTATTTAAATGATATTATCTTTATCAAATAAATCAATGTGGTTGATTATTTTAAGTGTTCTCTAAATTAGTACCTTGGAAACGTTAGTGACTTCGTAATGATTGATTTAATTAAATGTAATTGATTATTTTTCCTCATTTATGGCTAATACATAGAATGCATTTGTGGTTCTTTTAAAACCCGATTCTTGATGATTTCATTTTGTGGTGTCTTTCTTTTCTATGTTGATTGGTTGTGAGGAGATTCTATTCATTGGATGCATGTTGAGATCTATCAAGAACCCAATTTCTGTTGTTCATTTTCTCATCTTTATATTTGAGTTCATGGGTAGATTGTCTTAATTGTCTTCTACAGGCGGGGGGAGTATTTGTTTCTTGGTGATTTATATTTTGACTTGATGTCACAACTATTCTTGATTGGTTGAGATCATGCACGTGTTACCTTGTTCGTTTGCAATGTTGTGTTATGGATTGTGTGTGAGTAGGTTCATGCCTCACATGTGGTCATATTTTTCATGTCTTGGTTTTATGAGCGTTAAATTACACCCCTGTTCCTTGAGTTGTGTTTTGTTGCTAGTAGGGAGTGTGGCTTCCCACAGGGGCGAAAACCCTAAGTGGTCTCCTAGGTAACTCGTGTGGAAGACGAGTTAAACAAGTGATAACTTAATAACAGTTAGGAGGTGGGTAGAAAGAAATTTAATGAAATTTAATGGATTCCTCTCTCATGGCTCAAGCGCTTGTATAGGCTTGGGATGAGACGAGAAGGCCTGGAATTGAAAATCAACTACCTTGTCCTCAAGAAGGGTAAGTTGATTCCTCATGTGCAAGAATGGGGGTTGGGGATCGGTTGAGGTTTCTGGGGTAACCCAGGTTGGGGGCTAGTAACCTATGAAGGTTTTCCATTGGGTAACTCATGTTGAGCCATGTGATGACACATTACCCTTAGCAACTATGTATGTTTGTAATTTTTTCCCTTGTTGTTTAGTACCTCTGGAATTATTTGTTCTTGTGTCTTTGCCTTGTTGGCTTCTGGATTATGGAGTCATATCCGCCTTGTACATTTTCCTATTTTTATGTTGTGGGCCCTCTTGTCATCTCCTAGCTTGGGGGTGGGCCTTCGGATTCACATGGTCCAGTGGAATGTGCTACACACCCATTGGGCTCCCCATCGATGATCGTGATGTTACGGAGATGTACCTATTGCAATGGTTCCTAAGCTTTCCAGTGTTGGTGACAATTTTTATGTTATGACCTATAATTCCTTCTGATGGATCTCATTATGTATTATATTTATTGTTGTTGTATCATACATGTATTGATGTACTCTTCCCATTGTTATAAGGGAAGTTGAATGCAATTTATATCATTGTATCTTTGATGTGTTGTATTTGTGGAAATATGCTCCACAATTGTAACATTGAACTATGTATTTGTTATGTGATAAATTATGTATGTATCGCTGTCATCTCAATTGGTCATGGATGGATGTATGTTTATCATTATGTTATCTTGATTAGTGTATGTTTCTATCGCATTATTCTTGGAATTTATGTATAACAATGTTAATTGGTTGGGAACAAACGTGAGTAATGAAACCATGTAACTCCATGGGACTAGTTAGGTGTCATTATGTTATTATCATTTTGTTGTATGATTATTTAGTTGATAGTTAATGCATAGTTGTTACTTAAAATTTATTCTGCATTTGTTAGTTTTTTAGTTGTCCTATGGGGTGTGTGTGGTGAGGCATTACATTTTTTAGTTCCTCCCTAAGTTGCACTTATGGGGGGTGTTAGTGTAATTATTTATTTATTACACTATCATAAGTTAACTTATGTCTTCATTTAATAATTTAGTCCTAGGTTTCATTATTAAATAAATCATAAATAATGGGGTAATTTCCCTTTCCATGTTTGTAGGAGATAAGATTCCTTCTAGAAGATGAGTTGTCTTTTCTAGAACTTATCTCTATCTCGTCATCATTCCCTAGGTAGGTTGTTAGGGTTTACATGTTGTCACATGTAGTGTGATTAAGACACATGGAAACATATTGTGCATTCTAGGTTTTTCTCTTGCCTATTTAATCAGGGAATATGTGCATTTGTAATTATACTTTATACCTCATCATTTGAGAGGTCTTAATATCAAGCAAACTCATATTCTTGCATATCCTCTTGTAGAAGGTTTTTCATTATTTTCGCAGGTGTTCCTAGGTGTTGAGCTAATTTCTCCAACTCTTACAAACCATACCAAGAGTCATAGTCCCAATAGTTTTGATATAGTGGTACAAAATGATCAATATGGAAAAAATGCATCATAAAGTTCAATGTGTGTGAAAAAAGTGAAGCACATAATGGAATGCATTCCCCCACCTTAAAGTAATTGTGAATTCCAATTGAGAGTAATTTTATTTAGGGTAGAATAAAATAATATATACAGCATGATAGGCCATGAGAGCTTGATATGAAACCCTATGCGAATGATATGTTCCCAAAAAAATGACTCATGAAAAGGGGTTTCCCCCAAGATAAAGCCACATAATTAACAAGACAAAAATAACACATAAGGGATCCAAAAATCTGAGGTCAGTATAGACCAAAGATAATGTATAATATGATCATGCTTATAATCAACATCATTCCCCAACTGCATGTGGAACTACAAACACAATGGAGGAATGACACATGAAATGACATAAAAAAATTTTGGGTCAACATGGAAGATACCTAAACATCTCAACACTTTGTATCATTCCTAAAAGGAAACAAAAGACAAAAAACTCACAACATAAAAAGAATGGAGATACAAATAGATGAATATCACAATAAAGTCATTTTATTTGTATCTTTGTGCCAACAAGAACAACAAGGCTCATCTAAAGAAAACTAACAAACACAAATATATGTTAAGAAGCACATCACGGGAGATCACATTACATGCAAGAAAATACACAAAGAAACATAAGAGGTACTACACATACGAGCCAATCTAAAGAAAATTATTTACATCCCAATATTTCTCATCATAAATGGAAGGTGGTCAATATGCTAAAGGAACTATAGAAAGTGTGGTACATGGAGAAGCATTGAGTTCAATGCATGGTGAGTCACTCTTATTAGGAGGATAATCATGGCTACCCCCATCTAAATTTATTGATTTGGAAAACATATGAGCTAATTCATTATGGTATTTTGTTCTTCTATTTTATCTTCTTCGTCACTATCCAAGTATATCACAATAGGATACATATTAGTGCTATTAGCATGATTTGAGCACTATAATTTATATGAACCCCTTTCATTCTTTTCTTAGGTTGAGATAGGTAAGGTTCAATTTCATGGTTCGACAAGGTGGTAGGTTGGAGTTACGCAATGATGAGGATGGATAGGTGAGAGGTATTTCATCAAAATTGGGTAAGACAGATGGATGATCACTATGTAAGGTTTTACACTCTTTAACAAGTTAACAAGCCATAGCATTAGGTATTTTCTTACAAGTTCTTTTTCACTTTTATTTCTTCTTACATGAGCTTCTACTTGCAAAAGGGTAATTGACGCATTCCCCAACATTGGTATATTTTCTTCCTTTGGAGGAGGAATCAAAGGGACCATCATTGGTTGGGAGACCACTAAATTCTTAGGTTTTGGCCTAAAGAATTATTTTTATTTTGGAGGAAAAAAGTTAATTTACACCATTATCTCTTGGTCATTTATAGGATGGTGAAGGTTGAATTGTTGCATACATGTCAAGTGATCAAGGGAGGACACTCGATTCAAACTAAGGTTCATCCACTGCTTATGGGGTAGGAGGAACAACCATCAAAGTTTCCAGAGACCAAGGAGACTCAAGAAAATATTACTAAGGGATAATTCAGCTAAACACTTAGTTTTAAAATTTTGATACGACATGCATAAAAAATCCTCATGAGGTTTAATAGGTTGTAATAGTTCAGGCCAAAAGTAATCTAGTAAAAATTTCCATGGGAGGAAAAAGGCTTAAATCTAATATGGTAGATCATATGTATTTTTTTGTAAAATGGTAATTTAAGACTTTCATGAATAACCAATGGAACCATGTTTATGAAGCTTAGCCATGGATGACCTAACTTCAAACAAAACTAGTCTAATGTTAGAATTATGGTAAATAGAACATCCAATTTTTTAGGTCCAAAATTTATTGTGAGAGTTATAGAACCAATTGTAGGGTGAATAGAACCCTAATGATACTTTAACCATTCTTTTTATTGTTCATAACGATCTTTATAAATTTCATGTACATATAATAATTATTCGGTGATCACATTCACTACACACAAGATCAATGAGTATTCCCCTTGTGGGTTTATCATTAATTCTATCAGTGTTATAAAGAGGACCATCGAGAGATGTTATAGAAACATCAATATGTCTGAAACAAATGTCAAGAAAAATATTGGTTTCACCCTTATGAGGTTGAACTTCAATTGTGTTTACAATGTTGGATAGATCACTATCATCTTCTTCATTATCACTATATTTGATATTTTTTTTGAATGACTTAGCAATGGGTTTGTAAATATTTGAAACTTTTGATTAGGTGGTTAAACTAACTTATTTACTTTGTCATTGACATTGGACAATTGGATTTGGTTAGAATCAAAGAGGTTTTGTAATTGATTTTTAAGGCACATACATATTTTTGTATCATGTTTAGGTGTATGATGATATTAAAAAAAATATTTTGCATTAAGGTTTGGTGGTAAATGTTTTGATTATATGGGAAAAATAGATTTTGAAGGGACCCGAAACCCTTTACAAAATTAGGTACAAAATGCTGCTCAAAAGATACTAAACTAAAACATCAGCAGCAACCCAAAACCCAAAACACCAACTTATAAACAAAATGTTGCTCCCAAGATATAACACTAAACTATTATTAGTTTCCAACTGCAACAAAACAACAAAACAACAGGAAATAAACTATGACCCAACATTAGAAAAACAAACAAAAAAAACAACAGGAAACTACTTCAAACTACTTAAGGTGTTGGCCACCTCAAGCCCCTGGTTCCTATGTAGCCCAATCATATCTAGCAATTAGTTTTTCTCAACTTCAAAGGACTTCTTCCAATCATCCAACCCTCTAGTAGCAGGGCCTTTACCATCATCCTTCACACCTTTTCTCCCTTTACCTTTGGCCAATTGTTCCTTCTCCATTAACTCAGAAAAATACAACTGGTCCTCTCTAAGCTCATTGATTTTGTGAAGGTTTGGTGGGAAACGTTTAGTTGTGTCAATAGCTCTAATTGGAGGAAATTGAATCATACTATTTTTAGAAACTGCAACTTGATCACATGGAGAGAATTAGGAAAATGTGAAAATTACCTATCTCTTGGCCTAAATTGATATGGTGTTGTGGTTACGATAGTGACTTGTGTCTCAATTTTATTAGCAGTTTGAGGATTATTTATCTTGATGAAATTTTGTTTTTATTTTTAAATTATTAATAGTTTTTATGAGGCATGACTTCAAATTGACCAGTAGGAGATGATGAAGGTGCTCCTTCATAGTGACTAATCAGTTAATCAATATCAGATAGTCATGAAGGGTCGTACACAAATATATAAATGATGAATATTTCATCATTAATATCTTATCTTAGTAGAGCTCAAAACCTACTTTTGGTGACTGGTACATGTGTCCTTACCCTTCTAAAATTTTCCTTAAATTTATGGTTTTAGTTTCTATACTTTTAGGAATTTTCATTTCATGTTCTAGGTATTATTGTTCATTTAGTTTGAGCATTACATATCATTCAATTTGGCTTCAAGTCTATCCTATTGTCTTAAGGACTGAGATCTAGGTTTGATTGGCTCACCATTGAGGTTGAAAGTCAATCCTTACACCTTGTGATCTCTTTCATAATGAAATGCCTTAGGGGAAGGTACAAATAGATAGAATACCCCCTTATTATTTAAGGAACCCATTTCCAACCATATCACATATTATGCATGTTTCCAACCAATATGTGGTATCTTTCAAATGGTGCAATATCAATTTCCATCTTTTCTTGCATTCATATTTCTATTTTTTCTATAGCCTATTGATTACATATGCATCTTTTAGGTACATCTCTCCTTTCATCAATCCTCTCTTTACTATGAAATTTTCTTCTACTATCATCTTTTATCATCATCATTTGTTTCATGTAAGTGGAAATTTTACTTATACACAAGTATAAGAAAATGGTGTGTCTCTGTGTGTTAATTGTATTTTGTCTTGGTATTTTGCGCAATATTTATCTTTCAAACACTTATTTTCTATCCCTCATAGTCCTCATATTCCCTTTGGGAAAGGTCTATATAAGAATAATATTTTGCACCTAGAAGGTCCCTCATATGCATAATTTGTGGCTCTTGAATTTTGGTCAATTCTCTGAAGTGTCAAATGTATGTAGATGAAAAAATCTATGAAAAATTCTGAACATGTTATGATTATTTTTCATGTAATAACAAGGCTAAAATATGTGTTCTAGGTTTAAAACACTTCAATTAGAATCAATGAGGTCTAAATTCATTTTCAAATTTTTGAAGGTTAGGAAAAGTAGGGAAAATACTAATTCTATTAATTTTGTTGTTTTTTGGTTAAGTATGGCATTGATATCAAAAACTATTTTCAAAAATTTAATGTTGATCCCTTTACCTTTGGAGATACTGATATTGTTGTCTCTAATGCAATAAATTATTATTTAAATTTATTGTGTGTAAGTGATGTTTTTGTTCTAGATAGTGTGCTTTCAGGATAAGAGGTTGGAGGTACCATTTTCTATATCAAAAATGAAAAAGGCCCACATTTTTATGCCTTCCCTATTGAGTTTTAAAAGGCTAACATCAACTCTAGAATTGATAAAATCCTACTCAAAGTCCATAAGGAGGAAATTTTTGTTTTCACCCTTGGTAGTGAAAGCAATAAAGTTATCTTTAATTTGTTTCCTGAAGAAGGTGATTTCACTTAGACTATAAATTGGAGACTTATTACCTTTATTAATATTTCTTATAATATCTTTGTTAAGGTCCTCGCAAGGATATGTCAAAAAATTTGAACCAAAATTATGTCTCTCACTCAAATTAATTTTGTGAAGGGTATATATATTTTGGATAATCTTTTCAATCTAGCTAGGAAGGCATGAATTGGGCCAATTTTTTAAACTATAATGTATTTATGGAACTTAATAACTTACATTATATATATGTATGTATGTATATATATATAGACTACAAGAATTGGGTAGCCCCCCTATAAACTACAGTGCGCTTGGTAAACTTCTTTCATGTGAATGGTGACATTGGTGCGACACACTCTCCTATACCATGGGGATGGAGGGGAGACTAGACCTTGTGACCTCTTTCTTGCAATAGAATACTTTATCCAATCGAGCTAGGCCCTCCATTCCAACTTAAA
The DNA here is from genome assembly GCA_007115665.2 of Sequoiadendron giganteum. Classification (NCBI taxonomy): domain Eukaryota; kingdom Viridiplantae; phylum Streptophyta; class Pinopsida; order Cupressales; family Cupressaceae; genus Sequoiadendron; species Sequoiadendron giganteum. Next base: position 579,553,582 of record CM021109.1, read on the forward strand.
AAATATTATTACTAAATTAAATTTCTATTTATTTTTCTTAAACCTTTATCAATTTTGTGATATATTTTATAGAGTGGTGAGTGTTTTGTTTAAGGATGCCTCTATAAAATATGTATAAATGGTAAATTAGCTTGTTACTTTCTTTTGTAAAGATATATTAGGAAAGGGTAGCCTCTTTCTCTATCTTTGTTTTATTTTGGTAGCAGAAGTAGAGGATAGGGCCCCTGAACCTAACTAGAAAGTGGAAGAAGGCATACATGCCAACTACACAAATACAACAAAACAATAGGGGCATAAAACCAACCAACACCCCATAGCAGGATCAATACCTAACAACACAAAATAGTAGAAAATATGAACCAATGAAAAATAGAAACCCAAAAGATAGTTTCAAGCGTAATAGATCGAGGGGCACGTAGGCTCGGTAAGAACATATTTCAGACACCAAAAAACATAGACCCAAAAGACCCAAATTTCTCTCTTGGATAGTAGATTATGTTGCATTCTTGCTCCAGCTATTTCATCGCCTCGTTGTATTGTTCCATGGATCCAAATAATCCTTTGTCTAGTTGCTCCTCATCGGCCTGAGAGGATTTCATCTTTTGGCGGCCTTTCTTATTCTTAGTCACACCATTCACCATGCTAAAGATAGTCTTTCACATTATGCCCAAAACTATGGTTATTGTTAACTTATTGAAATCCTTGTCCATCTTATCCACTTTATGCTATAATTCCTAGAATTGTGTAACATAGAAATTGAGGGACTCATTAATCTACATCTCCTTATCCTTTTGCTCCGTAGGTTGTTCTTCCATTCCCTTCATGACTTCCCTAACCACTTCCTTGTCTTCACTCTCAATATTCTTGCTCAATCCCTTCCACTTCCTCATCCTCTAAGTCTTCAACCACCGATTGTTTTTCATCATCCTCTTCACTACTAGCAAAATATTTTGAGAGGTCTTCTCCCAAAACCACTGAAAACTCCTTTTTACTCAGATTAGTGGTAGGAAAAGCTTCATCTTCAAGGTCATCCCCAAGTTCTTCGAAGCATATTTTCTTACCTTTTGCCAATTGGCTCACAAGCCTTGCTAACCTTCTTTCACCCTTCCCACTATTGGAATCATCCAATTTTCCTTGCTCCTCATCATATCTAATCTCAATAGTCACTTTTTTGGTTGTTTTAGGTTCAACACTATCAAAACCTTTTCTTTTAATGCCAATGAGATTACTTGGGGGGTTAGACCTAGTCTCTTTATCTTTCAAATTATGAGTAATAGGGTCTCCCTTGGTAAGAATGAATTTAATAGAGGGTTGTTTCAAACTGGAAGGAACAATAGGGATTTTTTTGGAGGGAGATCTCACAAAGGAAGTGCCCTCACCAGAAGTATTAGCCTAAGAGGGCCAAGGGAGGGGGTCTTCTTGAGACATAGGAGAAATATTAATAGTAGGGTTACTAGTAGACTATCCTAGTAGGGGGTAATTGTTGAGGCATAGTTATACAGACACTAAATTCAACCTTGGTAGAGGGGGGTGAGGTTCCCTTTTCCTTTCATTGTTTGGGAGATGAAAACAAGAAAAAGGTATTATAATATTTTCATTCCTATGAATATGGTAGAGAAAGGGAAAGTGGTACCCATGAACAGTTGTGTAATGCCCTTTGAAGGTGAAATACCTCATGATGTGCACACTTACAACCCCATAAGGGGCTGGGAAGCACTCCCTATCATAACCATTTTGGCACCTCACAAGCTTCTCATCACCTTCAAGAAAGCTAACCATAAACCTTTGGTAATTTTCATTTCTTATTTTGGACACCCTTAGGCCACTATACTAAAGACTAGTCACAACCACAATCATCCTGGGGTACACTTAACACTTGATGTTTCCTATCTAAAATCTATCCTCTCTCCATGAGATGTAAAATTTTGCAATAATATCGTCATTGTACCCTCTCATCGCCATAAAGAATGGTGTCATACCAACATCTCTAGAGAACTTCCATAGCTCTACATTCTACCACAAAGGCACATAGGATAGCGGCTCAAATATTTTCCTTGGAACCCCCATGGAACTATAGTAGCACTGGTAGATGAATTTTTTTTTACACTTCTCATAGTCGTTGTAGTGGGTAAAAATTTGTAGTGTAGAAAAATGCATTCCTCTAAATTTTCACACTTAATTTGTGAATGATTGACATTAAAATTGACCTAATTTTTCCTTGATCTATTGTTGTAATGTGTTTTACAGCTTCAAATTAGGTTTAGGTCTCTTTTAAGCTAAATAGACCTAATTTTTCCTTAATTTAATGTTGAAAAGTGTATTTATTTACACCTTCACATTAAGTTTTGGGCCCTCTTGCATTTATTACCTTCATATCATTATTAATAGGCCCCTGAGACCCTTTATTATTCATCCTGAAGCTTATTTCAACCAAGATCCCAACATAATCAACAAATATACTTAATATCTTAACTCCTTGACATTTCCTCTATCCAAAAAGGTCTAGTGGGACCCATACGCCACCTTGGGTGTATGAGTCACACTCAGATGGGACCTACATGCCACAAGTGGTGTATTAGTCCCATTTGGCCCCATTTTAGGGTGTTGAGTGGTAAATCAAGGTTTTTGATTCAAATTTCATGAATGTCGACATTTGGGATCTAATAAATAGTAAGTTAGATGGAATTCCTATATAAACATAGTCTCAAATCATTATTTCACTAAGAAATCATTATATCAACCTAAGCTAGCAAGAGTTAAGCATTCCAAGTCTTCACAAGAGCATTAGATAGTTTACAAGAGCATTTCTAAAGCATTTAAGGGCAGATTTCTTCATCATTTATTGCAGCAATTCAAGATCCATTATCATGTCAAGGGCATCAATCATGTTGTTGAGCTAGCATTGTGATGTAGCATTCAAGATCCAAGATTAAGCATTGTTCTACATCTAATCCAAGATCAAGATCTACATTGTACATGGCCACTTCATGTTAAGTTGCAGATCTAGATTTCAAGACATCATTAAAGGTATCATTGTTCATGTTTCATGTTTCATGTTCATGTTTCATTGTTTCATCATAAGGTTTAATTACTTAAATGGGGTTTGACCAAGGTAAACCCCTTTTTCCTAAGAATCAACAAGTTTTTCTCTCTCTACATGTGTTATTGCAGATCTAGGTGTCTTGGAGCTTAAAGAATTTTTGAAGACTAAGTTACAAGATTGAATAAAGTTGTCTGAGTAGTCTCCTTACTTGCAAGATCACATTAAGTCTTCTATAGGCCAAAATACAGAGTTTTAGATCCAAATATTTGACAAGAGAAAAGCTATAGGAAATCACTAGAGAATACCCAAATTTTAGAAAAACCCTAATACTAACTATGTCGCCAAAAAGTGAGGACTTTGTCACTTTTCACTCATTTGGACCTTGGCCTATGATCTTGGACCTTTTTCCAGCCTATTTTCACCTATTTCCAAATGTTGTGACGAAGTGTTGTAAGGTGTTGCAAAACATTTTCACACTCTCATAGGCTTGTCATCACTTAATTAACACATTATTATGCTATAATGACCCCTTAATACTCATAAAACTCCTATTTGAGTGTGTTTTATGAAGAAAATCCTGACTAGTAAGAATAATAATATTTTAATTACCGATAACTAATGAAAAATGCCCACATGGACTAGGTCATCACCTTGGACGACCTAGTCCCATGTGGCTTAAAATGTAATTTTAAGCTAACTTTTTTCAGGATTTAGGTCTCTAAAACCCTAAGGTCAATCAGTATGAGGTTATTTAGGGCAATTTAGGGCATAACTTGTATAAATAACCTCCAAAACCCTAATTCCTCATTATGCACCCTCATTTTCCAACTCTCCTCTTAATCTATCCTTCTTCTCCTCAAGCCATCTAGGGTTTCTACATTCTAGGTCAACAAGACATCTTGCTAAAACATTCAAGGAATGAACCTCCATTGATGCAACTCAAGGGAATTCATCATGGAAAGGTATTGAATCTATCATTTCATATTTCATTCTTTCTTATTTTCATCTTCATTTGATTTGATTATCTACAAAGGGGCTTGACCAAGGCAAGCCCCTATACTCTAATAATCAACAAGTTTCCCTCTTTGTGTGATTTGCAGGTCTTCTAGGTAGATTGGACAAAGAAACAAGGTGGAAGATTCTTCAACAATTTTTCCAAGCTCTCTAGGGTTGAAGAAACCATAGCTGAAGCTTGCAATATCTCTACAAACTAGAATCTTCACTTTCAGGACCAGATACCTGGAGGAGCAAAAAGTGTAGATCAAGAGCTCTCATTTCCATCTTCAGATTTCCAAAAAAGACAAAAGGGACATTCCCACCAGTTGTGGTGACCTAGTCCCATTGTGCATATTTTCCAAAGATTTTTGCGGATTCAGATACCCATTGGCTGAAACAAGCCTCGGGTCAGTTTCTAGAAATCACCCTGAAAAAGGACTAGGTCGCCCAACTTGGCACAAGTGTCCCATTAGGCATAAAAATCAGTATTTCTAGAATTTCAGAGTTCCCTCAGGTCTATAATACATTTCCAGGTGTACCCCCTTTCATCTCTTGCTTTCTATTTTAGTTTAATGTACATTTCTTAGGTCATTTACTTCACATTGTATATAGTCTAGAATTATATTGTTATGTTTACACTTCTTTAGTTAGTTTAGTATTATTTCATTTCCAACATTCAACCACACATTTAATCACACACCTCACAAACCTCGAATCCTAACTCCCCCTTTGAATGAACCCTAAGTTGGAAAAGTGTGAAAGAGAGCCATTCTTCCAAAGTTAGCTTCTAGGGTGAAAAACCCTAGAGGCTCATTGGGGAATCATCTTTCCCTTCTTCCTTTTTGGTGGTTCACTAAATAAATCACCACTTGTGGTGTATGAATCCCAATACTGACATTTTCCAGGTTTTAGGAGATTTGGATATGTCCCTATGAGATTCCAATTATGACACAGAAACCCTAGTTTGGGACGAAATCATGGCGTATGAGTCCCAGTAGGCATCAAACAATAATATTTCAGGGTTTTGGAACTTTTTTTCACCTAATATCTCTTCCAATTGAACCTCTACTCATTCTCAATTTGTTATTCTACATTTCAATTTCATTTCCTAGGTCATTTAGTCAAGTTTTCATGATACTTTCATCATTTACATTTCTTGTCTTTCCAAGCCCTAGCTTGGTGGTGAACCCCCTTTATACTTTTAATCACCCTAGGACAACCTTTAGCATATCTCTTTCCCTTATTCCATCCTTGGATTGAGATCTCTAGGGTTTCCTCGAATGAAACTTGAATAAAATTTGTCTAGGTCCCTAAACACCTAGTTTGTGTTCCACCTCCCAAAAGGTGGAACACATATTTTCTTCATTTCATTTTGGTGAACCTACACTTTAGAACACCTAATTTATGATTTAAAGTGCATAATAGTCCTAGATCTATCTTTCATTGACTTTTCATTAGGTTTTACATTAGTTAATTTGCATCTAGGGTTTCTAAATCTTGCATTAGTGAAAGTGCATATAGGTTACATTTTTGCATATTGCATCATTTAATTTCATTTAAATATATAATTGCACTTAGTATAGATAAAATACAAACTAGAAAACATAAAATTCACTCATAATTTTTTGAAATTGGTGAAAAAACCCTAATCTAGGACTCATGTGCCCCTCTGACCGATTTAGTCCTAGTACAGGTTGTTTTTTTCTAGTTTCTGGATATTCTGTGGTGACCATTATTGGCTATTTGAATCCTTGAAAAATCTTGACTAGGAATCATGCATCCCTCTGGGAGAATTAGTCCCATATCAAACCTGAAACTACCATTTACAACATTAAAACCATCAATTTTTTACTTATGTTTGTTGTCATTGAATAATTATTTCAGTTTATTGTGTTTTTGTTACATGCATTCCATAAGATGTAGCTTAATTTTGTTTCAGAATGGCATTGCTTAATTTGAAATTTATATTTGCAACCCTTCATTTTCAAATTATTTTCTAGTGTCATCAACAAATTACCTTGTTTCAAATCTAAAAATTGCATCTACACATTTCACTTTAGGTCATTGCATTGCACTTTACTTGAAGCATTGTATACTTTAGATAGCTTACTTTTTCAAGATATAATGTTTACTTTTAAGAGATGTGGTTTTGATATGGTTAAAAATGAATTACATAAGTATAACATCCCCTCTTATGAGTTCAATTTAGAGTACAACAATAAGATCATTAAGAAACATGTTATTAATCCTTCTACTATCTTTCATAGTTATGAGAACACCTTAGAGCAAGCGGATCAAAACCATTGAAACAATCCTTAATATTGCATTTCCTATCTCAAACCCTATTATCTTTCCCATTTGTGAGGATGATATGATACAAAAAGATACAAGCATAGACAATAATGAAAACCATAATTGTCCTTCTCTTGATACCTCTCTTACTAGTGACGAAGGTATCTTGGTGAAAGAATACACAATCATTGAGAATCATGGAAGTTTTGACTGTCTCTCTCCTCCTCCCTCTTGGGAAGATATTATGACACAAGAAGATGAGATCATAGACAAATTTCTAAACATTACCTTACCTAGTCTCTATCCATCCCTTGCTTGTGAGAATGTTTTAGTGAAAGATGATGAAGTCATAGATAACCATGACAATTAAATTTGTCCTTCTCCTAATATCCTTCCTCGATGCGAAGACAATAATTTGGTGTTAGAAGATACACCTATTGAGAGTCATGAGAATCTTGTTCCTCCCTTCCCTAATGCTCCTACCATTTGGAAAGATCTATTTGGTAAGCATGAAAATCATAGTTATCCTTCTCTTGATGCCTCCCCTACTTGTGATGAAGCTAATTTACAAAATATAACCAAGGAATGTGATGAACCTCTTGTTTGGTACTCTCCTTAAATCTCTTCTACTAGGGTAGATATTAGGACACAAGAAAATGTGACCTTAGTAAACAAGGATGAAATCATGGAAAATCATAACAATCAAATTGAGCCTTCTCCTAATATCTCTACTATTGGTAAAGAAGATATTTTGATGTTAGAAGATCAAAGCAATAAGAGTCACAAGAATATTAGTTCCCTCTCTTCCCCTAGGGAAAAAATTACTTATAAACAAGACAATCCAACCATTGATAACTCCCTTACTTGCGATTAAGTCATTTTAGACAAACCAACCTTTGAATGTCATGGACATCTAGCTTGTAGTTCTCCTAAAAACTCTCCTCCTAGGGAGGATATCATGGTGCAAGAAAATGATAACATTGACAATAGAGCTATAGTTTCCTTACATGAATATGATGACATAAAATTAGACTCTCCTTCACTAAGGGAAGTTAATATTATTCATCCTCAACTCATCCTTTACCCACCTTCACACAAACTTCAAACTCAAAACAAACCTGAACTTATCCTTTACCCACCTAAGAATATTTTTTGTAGAAGCCATGTTATAATACCATTGATCATACATATAACACTAGAAACAATCTGCAACCTGTAACCAAGATAAACACCTTCAACATCCATCCCATTGCCTAACCCTATCTTGCCTAGTGCACCTCGTTTTCCTTCACACAATGAAAAGGAGTACAATCTTGTCGAACAACTAAAGAACACTCCTACTAAGATATCCTTTTGGGACCTTATCCAAGCCTCCCCTCATTATCATAACATGATTCAAAGTGAATTACAACAAGTTCTTACCATCAGGTGATCCCACAATACTGGTTTACAATTTTTGGCCAAACTAGACACTGAACTAATTTTTTCTAACTAAATATTCACTTTCGGGCACCTATAGCGGCTAAACTGTGAGGAATTTGAAGATGATGCAAACTAGTGAGTTGTGAAATTTTGTCTACAAATTCTATACATATTTTTTTAAAAAAATTTGGAATCAAATTTCACTTATTTTTCCATCTCCTTCAAAAACTAGTTTTTTTGAGTAAACACCATTTTTAAGGAGTGATGTTCACCGTATACAACATAAATTTTTTTACATGAAGGATAAAATCATAATTTTTTTGAATTTAGATTGAAACTATGATATCTAGCGCCTTCATTTGGTTTCATAGTATTTTATTGAATTTTTTTTCTTTAATCATGTTTTGAAGTCAAACCAATTGCAATTCAGACATAGGAATACTGTATACAACATAAAAACATTTGGATGTATCAAAACTCAATTATTATTTTTTTGTTGGATCAAGCATTTCAATATCTAGTGCACTGATATTTTTCAAAAAAGAATTATAATCTGCTATTTTTGCACATGTCTAGAACAAAGAGCTTGATTTCTGGTGAAAAAACTACATTCACAAGAAATACAAAATAAATATAATAATAAAATTAATTTTTTTTTAAATTATACTTTTTGGGAAGCTTATAATAAGGAATATATACTTATAAAAAATAATTTTTAAATGAATTCATTTGATCCCCAAAATTTAAATCAAAAGTGGTTTTCTTATAGCATTTTGATAGGTGTAAAGGAGACTCCGTTATAGTTATGGTTTAAAACTAGCAGGGTTCTATCCAAGGGAGTTTTATCTAAGGTGGTTTGAGCAAGCCCTATTCAATTGGAATCCTTAAAATGGAACATTTTAAGGTTTAAATCATTATATTTTCTAAAATATGCAATTTCAGAAAAAATCAGAATCTCCCAGAAATTGTAAACCAGCGTTGCAGGATCACTCCCCCTTCTATGAAATAAAATGTGGTAGCAGCCCAAATTCAAGATATAACACCAAACAATGTAGACATTAATTTTCATCAACATGAGCTACCTCCCTTGGAGATGAGAAATAAAAATTATGCCTTCATGGTAATAGCTATCTATAATAGGTTGGGAATAAAAATAACCCTTGTTGACAATGGATCCACGCTTAATGTGTGTAGTTTGACCCTTTTGGATAGACTTGGTGTGGATAAATATATAATTCAACCTGATTCCTTGTCGATTCAAGGATTTGACAATGTAGGAAAGAAACAGCTTGGTGTAATTACTTTGCCTATTACACTTGGAAATGATACATTACAAAGTCCTATTCATGTTATGACTCATGATCTTTCATACAATATTATTTTAGGAAGAACTTAGATTCATGAGATGCATTTGGTGCCTTCAACTCTTCATACAAGTATTATGAACTATGTCTATAACAATAAATTATACCAAGTTGAAATAGACCCTGAGCTTTAAAGTTGGTTACAAGTTGAAAAAGGAACAACAATCCCTCTGAACACATTAATTCCAACTTCAAGTATAGAACCTATGAAAGAAGAGAAACAAGAGAAAGACAAAGAAAAACATATTGAGGAAGTCACAAAGCTACTAGAATATTATTGGGGTTCCTTAGGTTTCACATCATTCATGAGTGAATAAAATATCATAGACAAAGATTCTGAAAAGGGAAAAGAAAAAGCGGCAATGTCAACACAAAATTCAAAATACCCTTTGAAAGCATCCACTTCAACCACTTTAGAAGATGACACAAGCTACACAACAAACTTTGATGAGATAGAATACCAACAACCACTCAATCCAAAAGAGATGAAAAAGCTTTATGGAAAATGTTATGAGCTTATGAAACAACATGGGTATAGTGGGAAAGGATGTGGTTCTAGAGAACAAGGTATCCTTGTCCCTATAGAGCCTAACACGTGAGAAATGACTAATGGTCTTGGTTATTGTCCCTTGAAAGAAACAAAGAATCCTTCACTTAATATCAAAACTATTACAAAATATTCCTCTAAGAAAAATTTAACATTAATGCATCCTGAACTAATAGACACTACTGGTTGTAACATATATTTTCTGGAGAATTTGCTGCACAGATTAAGATGATCAAATCTAACAAATAATCTAAATAAAATAAAAAATAATGAGTAAATGAACATACAACAATTAAAAAAATAACTAAAAATATCTCACCGAATATGTGTCCACTTCTTCGAATTATCTCGATTGTCCTCCATTTTTCTATATCAGTATTCTTGCCCTCATATTTTTAGTATTGATGCAAGCATAACCTTATTGAATGTCTAAGAAAAATATCAAAGATAAAGTTTCTTCTCAAAAGTATTGATTTCGGGAGGAGGAATAATGATAATGAAAGTTCATTTTATAGATTTTGGCTTTTCGAACGATCGGCTTAGATTCAAAAGAGAGATCGATGGACGAGATTGACGAATGTCATGTGATGTGAGTTATGTGTCAGATAGAACATGAGTTAGAAAAGTCTGCAAGATAAAGATTATATTAGAACGATAACTTAATCTTGTGTCAAGACTATTCGAAAATAGAAAGAACATGAGTTCCAAATTAAATAAACAATTTAATCTTTAGTTAAGTGTCTTTGAAAATAGAAGAAATAGACTTTGAATGACAAATAAAATGTTAGAACTTGAAGAATAAAGAGTTTGAATGCACACATGAATTAATTAATTAAATAAAGATATTTAATTAATAAACACATTCATGCATATGAGTTAGAACTAGTTAACTAATTGGTTGTGATAAAGAGTCCTCTCGCAGAGACGATCAGATATCGAATCTGGAGATAACTGGTTATTTTAAAATAGATCTATAGTCAAAAGGTGATTGAATGATTAGTCAACTGAACGACAAAAGAATGTGACATAAAGAATTAATAATGAATTAAATATTAATTTAATTCAACATTCGAAAATGAAATATTTAATTAAATAAATAATGTAATTTATTTAATTGACTGTTGAAAAGGATTAATTGAATAATTAAATAATAAATATTTAATTATAGTTGAAATATGACAAAGAGGTAATTAAATAATAAATTATTTAATTAAGAAGGAGAATTAATTAGTTAGTGACATAATTGAATAAATATGATTTATTTAAATTAATCAAGTTGAATAAGAGTCATAATGAATTAATGAATTAATTAAAAAGGGTATTTAATTAATAGAGGAAATATGTGTTAGAAAGCTAATTAAACAATAAACATTATTTAATAATGACCATGGATAATAGAAAATTATGTTGAAAGTGGTGCTCGTAGGCCTAGACCAATTTTCGGTGTCTACAGTTTGCCCCTCTTTGATACAATGTTGTTTTTCGTGTTGTATCAAAGAAAATATGCCTCGATCGTGCCCCAATTTGAAATAGGTTAGGGTATGCCCCCTCGGGAAAATTGACAAATATTTGAAAATTTTCAAAAAAAATCAGGAAATATTCCCGATAAGTCAATTTGATGGTCATAAATGCTATGGAGTTGACGGAATCAAATTTGGAAGTGTTATACACATGTACGGGTCAATAGAAGTTGGAAGTTTAAGCGTCCAATAGACAAGGTCAAAAGAAATACCACCCAAACCCTAGGTATAAGTAGAAAATAGGTTGAAAACCAATTCATTTGCACTCGGAAGAGTTGAAGAATTGAGAAAGTTCCTCTAAGCATTGAACGAAAATGTCTCTAGTTCCCTACGCTGCGCATCATGGATATCGGATCTGGACATTCAGACGACCAGCCGACGTATGACCACCGGTATGTACTCTAAAACGAGATTTTGAAATTTCAATTTGCACGTAGTTTTAGGCACCTAAAAAGTTAATTGCACATGCGGTCTTTTGCATTCACCGCATATGCATTCATGCACAACGCATCTGCCTATAGAAGGACACATATGTTAAAAGACATCTAGGCTAGGTTCGGTCATTTAGGACTTCAACAAAAATGAGATAAAATGCACCGCATTTGTATTTGTGAATCGCATCTGCATTTAGGATAAACACATGTAGGACAATGCATCACATATGATTTTTGAAACACATATGCATTTAGGTAGGCAGTTTAGATATTGCACCGCATTTGAATTTTGGAAACACACTTGCATTTTTTAGAAATGGTTTGGTTTTTGTGCAAAACATATGATATGTGTGACACAAATGCTTGTGATGCAATGCATTTGTATGAATGCACCACATGTGCTAGAGTGAGCCGCATTTGGCTGGAAAATATTTTGAAAAAAAATTCTAAGAAAAACTTGGAAAACTTTGACATCTTGGTTGAAATGCAGGTTGTTTTAGATCCCATCTATACTCGGGAGACACGTCTGGATTCCTTCGAGCTAAGATCCCGGTTGTTTAGTGCGGAGACACAGTTATTATGGAGACTTGGACTATAGCATGTGCTGACTATGCCCCCTATTCGAGCAAACAAAGGCATGTTGACCGCTTTGTGTGAGCGATGGCATTTTGAGACTTATTCATTTCATTTGCCGATTGGGGAGGTGATAGTTACTTTAGAGGATCTCTATAGGATTTTGAGACTTCCTATCAGAGGAGAGTGGGTTATGTTGATAACCAATGTGGATTTAGTGATATGACTAGATACTATGTGTATGATGACATTAGGAGTCTAGGGATAGAGCATTATGAGATTAGATGGAAGGTGTTGAATGATAGGTATGAGAGGATTGACTGCATCCTATGTACATTGATAGGGGGTATAGTTCTTCCAGATAGACGGGGTCATGGTTTTCCTATCAAGTGGGGAGAGATGTTGGTGGGGATGTTGGAGAGAGAGACCGTGTATGCCTGGGGTCCTTGTTTGTTAGGCATGCTATACTTCCATTTACATGATATAGTGTACAAAGATGCACATTCTATGAGCTGCAGTACCACTTTTCTCATGGTTTGGGCATGGGAGCGCATTGAGGTATTTCATCCTTTTATTATTGCAGAGTGAGAGGCTAGATCTCCTTATGTTTTCTGGTATACGGGAAACATTACTCAGAGTCATGTTGGAGACACAGGTTACTAGATACATGCACTGGATACATTGGATCAGTTTACTTGGAGGCCATACATTGATTGTGAGAGATGGTCAGATGAGGATGGGAATTTGACTTTCTATCAGCAGACACAGTACCTGATTGGGAGGACTGTTTTGAGTGTACATATCATTGAGAGACACCTGCCTGACCATGTTTAGAGACAGTTTGGGGAGGTTCAAGATGAGCCTAGAGGTAGAGCAGAGTTTACTCGATCTTCCAAAGAGGTTCCACACTAGGGGCTGATGATACTAGTAGCTACTGCAAAGGAAGAGATTCGGGTGTTACAACCTTTACAATGCATGTGGAGAGGTGGAGCAGTAGATCCAGGGATGATAGCTACATATGACAAATGGTGGGCAAAGCATCATCTAATTTCGTATACAGATCTGAATTAGCTGACATCAGTGGAGAGATGAGGTATAGAGCTGAGAGGGTGATGTAGACGTAGAGGTGGTGGTAGGGGTGGTGGTGATGATGGCAGAGGTGGTGGTAGATGGGGACAAAGAGGTCAGAGAGGTGGTTGAGTAGGTGGACTATCACCTATTTGAGAGGTGGAGGTGGAGGATGTACCGATGTTAGACGTCGGAGCTGGAGCAGAGGCACAGGTTGGAGATGAACATGCTGTCGAGAAGGCAGTAGAAGAGGAGCATGCAGAGGTAGAGATTGGTGTAGAGGATCTTGCAGAGGAGGAGGAGGCTGATGTTGATATTGATCCTCTTTGTATTCTGGAAGGTTATGGGGAGGATGATATTGAGGAGGAGGTACCTATGGAGGAGCAGGAGAGAGAGCTCCGAGATCGGATTGTAGAGGGGAGATGGGATGAGGAAGCTCCTAGGGATAGTGACAGGGAGGCTTTTGAGGAGAGGTTGAGACTGGTCATAGTAGAGCTAGATGTCATGCAGATAGAGAGAGATGGTGCTTTTATGGAGAGAGATCATGCCATAGCTCGAAGACAGGAGATAGAGCAGTAGTTTATAGAGGTTAGACTCCTTTTCAGTGTCACTTCATCTGATGGTATGGTACGTGATCTAGTCAGATTAGTAGAGAGAGCTACCTGTTACAGGGATCTATATGAGTCAGTGGTGCTAGTAGAGAGATGAGCTCCTAGCTTTTTAGAGGTTCGCAACCACATATCACAGAGCAAGAGTCAAACTAGGACATCGAGTACAGAGGGTGTGGTAGGACCACCGAGGACAGGTCCATATCATAGGCCTTCCACCTCACAGAGAGTACCTTCAAGGAAGTTTCCTCCACCTTCACCATGTGACAGTAGTGGTAGTGGGACACGTTGACACTTGTTATACATGCAGACATTGTATTTTGATCAAAGAGCCTGCGAGCTCATTTTTATTTATGGATACATTATGACATTGTAATGTGACACGTTATTTTAAGTGATATATATATGATTTTTGGAGGCTTCTATATGATATGCAGTTCTATTTTATGGTGATGCATTGCTTCTATATGATTATGTTTCCTAGATGATGTATGCATATGTGTTATGAATGAATGTTTCTACATGTGATGTGTTCATGCAGTTTATAATGTTATGATGATTCTATATGATGATGGATGTAATGTACTATATGATTTTATTTTATATGTAATGATTATATACATGTAATGTTTCCATTATGTACCTTATGATGATGGAATTCCTATTATGCAATGATTTTCCTAGATATGCAATGAAGATGTTAATGCTCCTATTCATTGGAAATGCAATGTAACTATATGATATACTACACTATTTACATAATTACTATAGAATGTATGCATATGGATATTATCTAATGTTTTTTTTGTGTCACAAGACTTTATCATTATGTCAAAAAAAATAATTGTTAGCACGGATGATTTTTAGAATGTTAGTAAGAAACAATGAAGGTGGTTGATTGAAAAACATATGATCTTTGATATTTTTCCATATATGCGAAGCTTGCTTCTTATTTTTTATCATCACTGGGCAGAATGTGACACAAATGGATAGTACACACCATGATATGATATAGACCATAGTCTACAAATTCATCCATCTATGAAAAAACACAGTTGTAGACAAGGAGTGTCTTAACTCATACTAAGGGCAAGATTTCCCCAGTCATTTTGTCGAGACAAACCACAAACAACAAATAAATAAAAGATGGGTCATGAGACATCATTGCTCCTCTAAATCCTTGATAGGACATCCTTGAGGAAACTAGTAACATGACTCAAAATCCAAAGTTAAAAGGACAATTGATAGACAGTAGCCAAAGAAAAAGAGTCCTAAAACATCCTTGCTTCTCTAAATCCTTCAAGGGACATCCAAAGTTAAAAGGAAAATTGATAGATAGCAGCCAAAGAAAAAGAGTCTAGAGACATCCTTGCTTCTCTAAATCCTTCAAGGGACATCCTTGAGAAAGCTAGTAACCGGAATTATTCACAAATTGATAGAAAGATAAGACAAAATAAGATATAAAGTCATAAAACTAAATAAAATTATTCACCAAAACTTGATCTTGTGGGATTATTTGATTGTTTGATGTTTGACATAGTAGGATGTGAGGGATGACACATACTACATAAGACGTTGAGTCTGGTTTCGACTTGGTGACTATCTGTGTAAGGCATAACAAAGCCTGGTTTCAGAAAGACACATGTCCTATAACACGTTGGAGCCTGATGATGTTGATGGGACAAGCTACATGAGGCTATGACAATTTGATGATGTTCATTGACAAGAAAGACATATCTTCCTTAAGACATAAGTTGATCACTTTGACCATGTGATTGATTTTGACTTGATGACTTTGAGATGTTTTCCTTGTTGATGCATGACTCATTTTGATTCCTTGACTGATTAAAAGTGTGTGTGTGTATTTTACAGTGTATGACTTGAGATGATATACCCTAAAGTAATGACCTAATGCGGCCTCAGGTGCTCATCGATTGATTATCCTTGCCTACGTTGTACATGCAGATACCTCGTAGTTCGACTAAACTTTAATTGACATAACTGACTAAAAATATGTACTCAAGTTGATGATATGCAACATGTGTAATAGTGAATGTGATAAACCCTATTGGACTTACTTAGTGCAGTCTGAGGAGCTCATCAATTGATTAGCCTTTCCTACATTGTAAACGTAGAGACCTCGTAGTTCGACACGACCAATTACTATGAATGTACAAAGAGTCATGATTCTAATATGTTTGATACATAACAATCCTAGACAGATACACCTAATGCCTTGGGGGCACATCGACTGATGGCCTTGCCTACGTCTAGTCGCAGAGACAACTATTCATGGTGTTTTCTGTACAGCAACAACTTCGATAGGATATAATATCCTATCTCTCTTGAAAGGAAAATCCCTATGGGAAAAGAGATAAGCCCAAGGTCTCTAATGTCAGGTCTTGACAATGTAGTAAAACAACTCAGTGATAAATGTGAAAATGATGGTAATTACAATGGGACCTTACTATGAGCAACACTAGATTTTGAATCTTATCAAATATAGACACTAAATTGATACTTTGAAAGTTTATTGGAACCCTGATAATAAAGAAACAACAAAAGATAAAGGTTTCAGAGATAATCTTAAAACAACTTCTAACCCTAAGATTGAAAATGAAAAAGGATAAAATGCTTAAAATGGACCAATCTCTCATAAACTATTTTCTACTTGACCTAGATGAATCTGCAATTCCACATAAATAGTGCAATCTTCTAAGGTATTTAAAGATTTTCAAATCATAAACATTCATTCAGTCAATCCTATAGCAATTGAGGTGAATAAACCTTCACAATTGAACGAAGCACAAATATAAGTCTAGGCTAACTTTGCAAAGCAGCTAACAATCAGCTAACTACAAAAAGTATGAACTAGAGATCACGCAAACATTCCAAACATGAAACCCTAAGCATTACCAAAATCATTTAACCATAAACATTAAGCAATTTGAAAGATAGAATAATAAGAACCATGCCAGATGAAATTCCAGAAGATAGATACCAAACACAATATCCCTCTTATATTAAATCATCCAAAAATAGCAGCAATTCTAGTTTTCTGTTACAATATTTGCTTGAAAATAAACCCTAACTTGCTCTAATATCACTTAACTATTTCTCTCCCGATCTACCTATCCTTCTACATATATTGTCTAATCTCTATCTATCTCTCCAAATGAGGCAACATGCCTACCTTTATAGAGAATCCGTAGGATAGGTCGGCCCAAATTATAATTTTACAATAAAAAAATGACCTACAAGAGATTGGCCTAAAAGATATTCGAATATATGAAATGTGCCATCAGCACCAATTTCATCCAAAACCGCCAAGATATCAAAAGGTCAACCCAATACATGTGAACTAATGGGAAGCACAAATATCAATGTAACCCTATATAGTCACTCCCCATCCTTGTCCTTAGCTTTATCTTCTTCACCATGTACTGCTAGCAGGACCCTATCCAGCTTAGCAATAGGTGGCATAGGCAAAACCCTAACCTTTCTCTCAAGAGTCTTGATATCTTCTCTTGCTTGCCTAACTATACCATCCTAGTCAGCTTTGTTGGTCAAATACCTATCAATGACTACAATATAGGTTGCAACATCATCTAACTGATGTTCAGTAATTGGCCCTTCGTTGACTGGAGAATATACATCCCTCCACCATTCTCTAAGTTGCTCCAAACTGAGATGTTTTGGAGCAAACTTCTTCCTTCTAGTCATGACCTCGAAGAATGAAATGCAACTATCATGAACACTGGTCAGAACATCCTCAATCTGCCTCGCCTATTTGTGGATCTTTTTCAAGGCCTTCTGCCTCATTTGCAGGATTTCAAACCATTCAAAAGGTTCAGAAACTCTTGGAAAAGGAAGAATCCTGCACTATACTAATCCGTCTTCAGTAAACCCCATGATTGTTGTAGTCTTTTGCAGTAGGAGGTCAGTATCCACATTATCTTGTGCCAATGCAGCCTTCAACCAATATATCGACCTCCGTGCATCCCCTCTAGTGGATAATATGCCCTTAATGGCATCATCTCCCTTAGCTTGGACACCTTGCAACCAGGTAACTACAACATGTGAGGTACCCTTCATCTTTTCTAGCTCAGATATTGTCTCCTGGGGTAGGAATCCTACAACAGAAGAGGAGGAGCCAATAGCTTGCAAAGGTTTCATCAACTCTTCCAAGTATTTCCTTAATTTTTCATTCTCCTTCTCAAGATCATGCCTACTTTGTACTAGCTTTTTCAATCTCCCCACAATCACTGCACTGGAACCCTCATAATCTTCAATATCCTACTCCACAGTAGCATGTCCCAAATCAACAGTCCGCACATTATAGTCTTGGGTAGTCACATAGTCCCTATCTTTGTTGGGAGCAGGGGTAGCAATATGGGCCACCCGGTTACCCGATCCATCCCTTTCAATCCGGGATACAAACCTTGCTTTCTTTTTAATCGTTTCCCTCTCTACATTAGCCATGAGGGCATCCCAATTGGGAGGAGCATCCTCCACTATTACCATTTTCCTCTTGAATTCCCTCTCAAGCCAATCCGGAATAGTAGACCCAATAGGCACTATGTCCTGTTTATCCCATTCCTTCTCCTACTGATCAGTATTTACATCTTTCTCAATACTTGGACTTTTAGGAACATTCACAATTGGGTTCTCCTCCTGTTGTACCTACTCATCCACAACAACCTTCACTGGTGAAGGGGCCCTAGCTGATATTTCCTCCTCCTTTTGAGGAGACTTGTCTACTTTTTCTTTTACAGGTGAGTCCGCATACACAACCAAGGGAGATTGAACCACCCTATCGATTTTTGCCTCTACATTAAAGAGGTCTCCCTCTTGGAACTCTTCCTCACCCAAATTCTTAGGAATTTCATCCTGCTTTGGTTCTTCCTGTATGCTACAAACATCTTGAGGAATGGAGGGACCTACTTGTTCAACAATAGGGATACTTACTGAAACACTCTCTTTAGCTGCAGTACCCCTTGGGGAAGGAGTCCTTGACCTCCTCATGTAGACCTGTGTCCTTTCCCCTGAGCTTTCCACCTCTACCACTGGTGGCTCAATTTCCCTGTCAACATTAGGGACTTCCTCCACTTTCTGGGATGTCCTTGTGACTCTTCTCTTCTTCATCAGTGCATGAACAATTTCAACCTCCTCTTCCTTCTGGTTCTTCTCAACTTCCTTCTTGGAGGCATGCTTCCTCTTATTGGCAACAAGCCTCCTCTGTTTGCCTACTTCTGCAACCTTTTCAATTTGCACCTCTCTTACCTGGATTCTAAAAGGAGAATCCGCCTTCTCCTTTCCCTTTGGATATGGTTTAAGTGAAGCCTCAAAAGTAGAATGAGACTCTAAGTCTCCCATCAATTCATAGGTGCATGGAACACCCTCGCTCTCCAGCTCTAGCATTTTGTGCTTCAACCACATTTTGGTATATTTAATCACTGGGGCCATAACTTGATCTAAATCAGTATTTTCCTCTTCTAACCAGTCAACTTCTCCCATTGGTTTATCCTTTAATACCTCATAAACATGACCCTAGATCACATTTCCATCCTCTTTTACCTGGTCCAGGATGGCTTTTACATTATATAATCTCACCAAATCCACTGGCAACCTGGAAAACCTCTTTTTCCTCACCTCAAACTCATCAGCAAGGTTAATCCAGTAATCCTCAATATGAGCCTTATGGCTATAATCCCTGTTGGCCTTATTCTGAGCCTCACCAGTAACATCAAACCTTGCTCTCTTAGAATGAAAAGAGAGCCCAAGAGTACCCATCTCCTCCTCTGAAGCATGAGCAGACTGAATGGAAGCACAAACTTCACCCATTCCTATCTTCAAAGGGAAATCCTTCCCAAAACCTGTCTTATGCATTTCTCCCTTTACAACATTGTCAAAGTCATAGATTTGTCTAGTGACTTCCAACAATACAACATGATCAGTGGGATATCTAGGGAGTCTGTAGGGAGCCCTCTAAAAACCATCAATTCTAATATATGAGAAGGTTGGGAGCTGGATAAAGCAGGCTCCATATATCCTTATCAACTCTTTTGCCTTTTCCGAGATTCTCACATGCTCTGCACCTTGGAGTAGTCTGGTAATGGACATTGTGAAGGCATCATTCGACCTTTGGTAGCTTCCACCAGTCAAGTGCAACTATGGATACACTTCATAAATGGCATCCTGTCCAAAAATACCCCTAGTGCTCAATCCTTTGTATGGATGAAGTCTGGCCAATGAATACACTAGGTAAGAGGTCATAGTGAAAGTCTTGGTCTGCAAGACATTACACAACTGGTGATGGATCATATTACTAATAACACTTGCCCAATGATAGTCGATTCCCTGTTCCATTCTTGCAATCACATTTAACATCCAAGTTTCAAAAACACCTGTACTCTTCAATCCAACCAACCTGCTGAGAAGGGTGATCGTATTGTAATACTCCCTCTTGAACTTCAGCCCGAATAATTGCTTAGGCAATTTAGAGAAATGAGATTTAGGCTTCTCTAGACAAGAGTTGGTCACCTGTTGAGATTTGACAATGTTCTCCTCATAATTCTTCTTGGCAGCCTCTAGGTCGAAGCCCACCACATGGGACCTATCAGGCATGTCAAAGGTTACAGCAATGGACACGAATAAAACCAACAAGAATCCTTCCCTGGGGACTGATTATTCTCTGTCGCACTATCATAATTTCTGGCACACTAAAGCACCAACTCATAACACTGCACTGTAGAAGGGAAACCTGCCACATGAGCCAACCTGGACTCCGCCATTCTCCTTGCGAATAGAGGAGGGCTCGATGTTGACATATCAGCCTTGAATTCCTCAGTTCCACATGCCTAGGTTCGTATCTGTGATCCCTGGCCAAATTGAGGTCAACTTGCTCTCAAGAATTCTGCTCTTTATATCTAACTTAACCTTTTCTACATCTGAGATGGCAGAAGCCTCTGCACCAGGATCGGTTGCCTTTCCCTTGCCTTGACCAACAACATTTTGTCCTGACCTTACCTACAAACACCTAAAAGTAACCACAATTAGATCCATAAGAAGCAACAAGTGTAGAAAGGCATTACCTCAAATTTTAGGATTTAGCCACCCTCATGGATTCTGCACTCGGAAGGATTTTCGGGAAAATCTGGACTAGGCGGATTCCAGCGAACCAAACATACAAAACCCCATAATATCATTTAAATCATCAATTTAACAAGGAAAAAGCATTAAAAACACTTATCATAAGCTCCTTAAATCAATCAAATAGATTACCAAGAAACCCATGATCTATAACCATCAAATTTAGCATTTCCCAAAAAACTCGGAAGAATCTACCGGAGATGGATTCTAGCGAAATCAGCAATAGTTATAACTAACTAGGGAAAAATGAAGAGAGATGAAAAATTCAAGAAAATTCAAATGGAACGGATTTTGGCAAAATCTAGATATAATAGTATTAAAGCTCGAAATCGGTAAAACGACCCGACCGCGAACCTCGAGAAAATTTGGACCAGGCGGATTTTGGCAAAACCAAATGAAATCCGATAGAAAGCGATAAAAGGAGAGGAGATAGAAAAATCGAAAAAATCCAGGAGAAGCAAAATTCTGCGAAGACCTCAAAAACCCGAACCTGTCTACATCTCCACTACTTTCACCAAATCAATTCAAATCACTCCGGATCTAGGCCAGAACTCTGAAACCAACTCAACCTAGGACTCTGATGAATAAAACATGAACTAGGGACACTCTTCACAGAAATTTGAAGAGGATTGGCCATGCCCTAGGTCAAGAACCCTAAATTTCCGCCATGAAAGCATAGACGGCTCGCTCATACACCAAAATGGAGCATTTGAAACGACAACAAGCTAATTCCCAAATAAGATGCAACACCTGACTAAAATGCAAATGTTTGATCAACAAAAACAGACTGGTGTACTAATGGGAAGACCCCAAAACATCCAAAAATGATGCGCATCTAGAAAAACCAGGAAACCATGAAGGACTCTCCAAGCAAACAAAGAAAAGCCATTGAAACCAATAGAGAAAAGGGAACATCTACATACCATGGAAGAACAAAGGATGTAATTGATGGAGCCGACAAACAACTGTTCAATGCGAGCCAAAATCAACCCATGCATAGGAAATGCAAACGCATAGTCCAAATGGCTTCGAAAATCTAGATATCTAACAAAACACCAAGAACCTCAAGACACAAGCCCAAATGATAGAAAATGCACAAACTCAAATGATCAATTACTTCTCAAAGAAACAATATATCAAAGCCCCAAGACCTTCGCACAAATGCCATTAATACATTTGACAGGACAGCCATGACCACAAAAAATTTCAGGGATTTGACACTACCATGGACTTCAGGGATTCGACACTGCCATGGACTTCAGGGATATCCGGGTCATCTGGATTTTCCCAAAAGCAGTGCAAAAGGTAGCAATTTCGGACATTGGGAGGAAACCGGGAGAATCCGGCCGAGGCGGATTTTCCCGAAAATAGTGAAAAACTCGAGATAAAGTCAAAACTTTAGATTTTCAATATATTTCAAAAGTATGCCACTTCAATTGGAAAAATGGACATTAAAGCACAAACCCAAGCAAGCAAAAAAACCCCAGAAAAGAAGGGTTAAAACACTAAAAAGTGAAAAAAGAGGGTCCCCACTTTGAATGGGGCGTGTGTGCAAAAACTACACAATAAATGGCGAATCCACTGGGAAAATGCTCCAAAGCATTTCAAAGATAAACTAGAATCAAGAACCCAAAATCTAGGGTTTAAATCCTCTCATCAAGACTCCTATGAATAAAGTTTCAGAAACCACAAGCAAGAAGACCTTTTCCTATACCAGGGTCTAAGTGTGTGTATTATGCATTGATTCTTATCCCGTAAATGCAAGAAGAACCAAAGTAATTTTGACCAAGCTACATAAAATTCAAACTCCAAAAGCAACCTAGATAGAGCCTCGCTGCCAGTCAAACGTTCATAGCCACGGCGAGGTTATCGCTGTGACCCTCCCTAGCATGGCTCTACTACCAGTCAGGCATCTATAGCCTCGATATAGATACTTAGATACTCCTGATAAGGTGGAGTCCATTCAAATTTTCAAAATTTTCCTCTTTCTCTTTTCTATTTTATAGAACTTTCTTGTTCACCTTTGTAAGTAATGAAACTCACACTCAGGGATGAGGAACACAGTGGCACTGAAACAAAATATAAGATTTTTCATCAGGCCAAACTACTCAAGAACCCCATGCAACTCCATAAATTTTTTGCTTATTATAATACGAAATGTGAGACCCAAATATATTCCAAAGTGTATCTAAAACAAGTGGTTCTAATTCCTAGTACAAAGAAGATCAGATAAAAGCATTTCGCCACCTGATTCTGAAGAATTGATTAGAGTTTATAAAATAAATTTTCAGAACAATCCCAAACAAAATAGCCCTGGTGCACAGGTGCAACAGCCCAAAGAAATTAGGAACCCAGAAGAAAAACAAAATGAAAAGCAAAACAAACCAAAAGCAAACCTAATCTACCAAAGCAAAGTAGAAAGCAAAGCTACTCTAGCTATGTACAGGATGAATTGCTAGTTCAAGGTTGGAAATAATGCTTCGGATATTGCCCATTAATAGATAGCGAGATATCCTCACCAGTGAGGGTTTTCAAACAAAAAGTATTATCTCCCAAAATTTTTAAAATCTGGTAAGGACCGAACCAAAGTTTATCAAATTTACCGTGCTCTCCCTTACGATCATGGGCTTTATCCCAGTAAAAAACTAAGTCATAAATTCTAAAGGCTTTTACCTTAGCTCTCCTATCAAACCATCTTTTTACTACACCTTGATGTTTAACAAAATTCTCTTGGGCCTCATCTCTTTTCTCATCCAAATGCAATAGTTCAGCCAAACGAGCCTCACGTTTATCTTCTTCATTATAGTACTCATTAATGAACTGTAGGGTAGGGATTTTCAACTGAATAGGAAACACAGGTTCCAAACCATACACCAGGTGATAAGGAGAGGTTCCTATGGATGCCTTTTGTCTAGTGCGGTCAGCCCAAAAAGCAAATCGGAGCTGGGTGTGCCAATCCTTAGGATTTTGTTCTAACAGCCTACGGATAACTGTCAGTAGGTTCTTGTTGGAGGACTCAGCTAAACCATTACCCTGAGGGTAATAATTGGATGAAAAATTAATAACAATCCCATGATCATATGCCCAATTAGAAAACTTTAGTGATGCAAATGCAGGACCATTATTAGAAACCAAAGATAGTGGACAACCAAAACGATTAATAATTCCTGATTCAAGAAAATTGATTACCACATCCGAAGTACACTATTTGCAAGCAAGAGCCTCTGTCCATCTAGTAAAATAATTAGTTATGGTAAGAATATACCTGTGGCCCGTAGAAGATGAAGGGTTAATTGGACCTATAAAGTCCATGCCCCACTGAGCAAATGGTTTTACCTCTATGACTGGCTGAAGCGGAAGAGGTGTGTATTTTTCCTTACTTGTTGTAGTCTAACATATGTGACAAGTCCTCACATGCTGGTGTACTTCTTTGAACAAAGTAGGCTAGTAATAGCCTACCGTCAAGATTTGATGTGCAGTGGATGATGCAGAACCATGGCCTGTGTCATATTTCTCATGAAATTCAATCATCACTCTAGCTGCTTCCTCCTTCCCTAAACATCTTAAGTAAACACCTTAATGATTTCTCTTATATAGTATAGCTCCTTTCATCATAAAACTTCCACTCTTCAAGTGCAAGGCTCACCTTTGAACCGTGTTAAGATGATCAGGACACTACTAATTCAATAGATAAAAAATAATTTCATCATACCAGTCTCTTGGAGATACCTCTTGAAGGTAATAATGTTGGGCTGTGAGATCAGGACCTGTCTTGGCCATCGTCTTTGTAAGCCCTTGTCCTGTTACCAATTTCATGGGCTGGATTTTCATATCATAATCCTACAACATGGTTACCCACTTGGCCCTTCATTCACCTAACTCATTCTGCATCAATAATAGCTTTACTGCAAGATCATACACTATGGAAAAAACTTTATTCCTCAAGATATAATGCCTGAACTTCTTCATTGCCCGGACCAAAGCATAGGCCTGTTTCTCCACATTGTGGTATTTCAATTTTGCATCTTTTAAACGAGTAATCATGAAGGCTATAGGGTGTTCATCCCCTTGATCAGACTTTTGAGTTAACATTACAGCACAAGAGTGATCAGAAGTGAATGAATATATATAAAAAGGCTTAGTGTAATCTGGACTCACCAATATAGGAGCTTCAGCAATAGCCTTCTTTATTTTCACAAATTCCTCCTTGGCTTTTGTGCTCCATTCCATCTTCACTTCTTGTTTTAACATAGCATTCAATGGTTTGACTATTTCTATAAATCCTGTGATAAATTTTCTAACAAAGTTAATTTTTCCAAAGAATGACTTCATTTCTTTCTTACTTGTAGGAGGCTGAATCTTCAGGATAGCTTGAATTTTTTCAGGGTCAATAGCAATACCCTATTATGAGATAATGTGTCTTAATAACTTGCCTTCTGTGACTCCAAAAATGTACTTTCTCAGATTAAGTGAAATACCAAACTCTCTACATCTTTGAAACACCTTGCATAAGTCTGTTATATGATCACCTCGTTTCTTAGAAAAAATAGTCAAATCATCCATATAGATAATGATGCACTTGCCAATTATATCCTTAAAAGAAATGTCCATGGCTCTCTGGAATGTAGCTCCAACATTAATCAATCCAAATGGCATCCTTCTATAAGAAAAATTTCTCCATTTGGTAGTAAAGGCAGTCTTGTGTCTATCCTCATATTGCACCATGACTTGGTTGTATCCAGAATACCCATCCAAAAAGGACATCATTTGTGATCCATTGACAATTTGAAGCACTTCATCCAGTGAGGGAACTGGATAATTATCCTTTTTTGATGCTCTATTCAGATTCCTAAAATCCACACATAGTCTAATTTCTCCATTCTTTTTCCTTACTGGAACCAAATTCGCCACCCAAGTAGAGTGTCTTACTGGGAATATAATATGTGCTAAAAGCAGTTTCTACACCTTTTTCTAAATAATGGGCTCTAACAAAGCATTAATTGGCCTTTGTCTCTGTTGGAAAGGTTTGACATCTGATCTTAGAGGGATGGTGTGTGTGATGATTGAAGTATCATATGTTTTCAAATCCTTATAACTCAAAGCTATTACATCATGATATGTATGTAAGGTATCAATAATCCCTTTTCTTTCCTATGGAGTACATACCTTGCCAATAAGAATGTTCTTCAAGTCATTTGGTGTCCCCATATTATATGTTTCACACTAGCTACTAATGGACTCTCTTTTAGTTTTTTGTTCTTGATCTCTTATTTTATCTAAGTCAAAAATTCATTCAAGTTGCACCATACCCCTTGGAATGGTATTAGTCTTTAGATTGATGATTCCTCCAAAATCAATTTCTACTTCCTGAGGCTCTATCTCATCAATAACTTGGGAGGAAAACACATCACAACTTGTAATAAAGTCCAGAATATGCTTATCATCTTCAAATACCTGAAAGTTGGTAACATTGTTAGACACTGAAGGGACTGGAGTGAGCTCAACTATAAATTTCTTCAATCCTCGAAGAGACAAAGTTTGTAAGGTGCTGGCAACTTGTGCTAAAGAATCAACAACCTAATTTTTGTTTTGAGGGATCAATTGGATATTAAAGGCATCAAACCCCTCAATGAGATCCCACACTCTATGCCTGTAGTTGGTCATTCTTTTGTCATGACTTGAATACTATTTTCTTACTTGCTTGACCACTAATTTAGAATCTCTGAATACTTGCAATATCTTAACTTTCTTTCTTGATGCCATTAGTAAGCCATGGATCAAAGCCTCATATTCAACAACATTATTAGTGCATTGAAACTGGAGTCTATGAGCAGCAAATTAATTCTTTCCTTTAGGACTAATCAATTCAAATCCTACTCCAGCACCCTGCTTGGATTTGGATCCATCAAACCTTAATGTCCAACAGCCATCAGGTTCTTTTGGCTTCAATTTACCTTGTTCTTTACCGAGAATAAGGAGTTTTTTAGGAAGTACTAAGCTTCTACCTTTATCACTATTTGATTTTTATGCTCATTGAGTCCGATAGGTGCAACTGGATTAAGGCATTTTTGTATCTGTTGGACAACAGTCTGACACAAGTCACATTCCAGCTCAGAATGAAAGGCATTATGGACTCTACACCAATTTGGGAGCAATAATTCCTCAAATTTCATGCTTCCTTTTAATTGTACTTGGTCTTCCATACACTTCTCGATGAATTTCTAAAATTTATTCAACAAACCAAGCTATTTGTCTTCTCCATCATTTATTTCATTATCTTGTTCAATCAAAGCCTCAGGACCACTACTCTCTAGAATGTGTTCATTTGAAGAATCATGCAACATAAAAAATTCTTCATCCCTTGTAACTGATGCAACCAACACATAATTTCCCATGCTAACTTCAGACACCAACACCTCATTTGAGATATTTTGGTACTCTGTGATCACATATTTCATCCTAGGTTCTCTTTCAATTCTGATCTGATTTGGAACTCCTTTCCATGGTAACCACATGTGGGAATGATCTGTGGATGTGCATCCATTCAAAACCTTAGTGAAATCCCTACCTAAGATCAAACCATAAGTATCAGGGATGTCAGCAACTTGGATATTGATCACTTGTTGCACCCTAGGATCAGATGCAAGCTGCGTAGGGATCATGTTCAATTCTCCAACCACACTCACCTTTGTTTTATCCAACTGAGTAACCTTCTTTTGAGAAGCTATAGGATTAATACCCAATGCTTTCCAAACAACAAAAGACATAACATTTGTAGAGGCTCCTAAATCTAGAAGACAATTATGCAAGTTCTTTCCGAAGATACAAATAGAAATTAGGAAGGGAGGGGTTTCTATCTTACCTTGAAACAAGTTCAGATGAGTATCAGCTTGTGCAACCTGACCTTTATCCTTATCCCCCCTCTTGTTTATGAGTGGGACCTGGCTTCTGGTTGTTTGAGAATTAGAAGACCTGGTAGTAGCCTCATTCATGGCTACTCCTTATGATGTATTTGAACTAAATGATCCCAAAACTACATTCCTAATAGCAGGAACTCTTAACAACTCAAAAGTAGAAAGAATTACCTTTACTTTCTTGAATTCCTTAGTCACATATTCACCCAATTGCTCCACATTCAGGTCAGCCTGAGATTCTTTGTAGCCACTGGCCTGCTTATCCTTGGAAATTTCAGCATTGTTCCCCTTTGACAGGTACTGTGTTGGCACCTGAGGATAAGATGGATTGTTACTAGCTTATGGATCAGGTGGAGTATTGAAATAGTTAGGGGGAATAGAAGTGGTGAAAGGACCTCCAACCTGTGGACCCTTGTTAGGAGTATTTCTTAAATCATACTTCTTCGATGGTTGTTGAAACATCTGAACTTCTTCAACACCAACTTCTTCCTCATCTAAAGGGCCATTATCATTCTCATTTTATTTGTTAAACAATTGGGAGATTTCATCTTCATTCAACACTTGCTTTTCCTTATCCTCTGTACTAGACACTTCTTCTGGTTCATTTTCCTCGCCCTTTGGGAATGGGGCATGATTAAGTACCAGTACTAGAGAATCGTATGGATTTGAAGGTACAATTTCTTGTCCAATAGAATTATTCTCCACTTCATACTAAAAGATAGAAGCTATAGTCTAAAATTAAGCACAGTCTAATTCAAAGTGTTGACTTGTTTTATGGAGTTTGCACCATCCAGACAAAGTTGCTTCTACTAAGTATACACCATTTGAAGGTTTCTCTTGAGTAGCAGGTTGATCCAGAGGAGTAGGAATCCCTCCATTATTAGGCCCAGTATTCCAAGATCTATTCTGCCTAGGTTGTTTCCCCCTATCAAATCCTTGTCCACCTTGCTGGTTTCTATCAAAATTCTGACCAGAGCCTTGTCTTCTATCAAAATTTTGACTAGAACCCTGCCCTCTGTCATAATTTTGATTTCTATCAAAGTATTGACCTCTTTTGAAATTTTTGTTTTCCCTACCATAGCTGGATTGTATATTCTTCTGAGCAGCCTGAAGCTGGCTATTCTGATTTCTCAAATAAGTTACCTCTGTATTCAACCTCTTCACTTGTTCAGACAATTCATCCAACCTCTCCTTATCTAGGTTGTTAGGTGGTGTCGGATTACCTCTAGAAGGATATCCGTGTATATTCCCAGAACCAACAGCCTGATTCAAGACTTCTGAATTCTGCAAATATGTAGGGAAACTAGCTTGTTGCTACTATAAGGGTTGATTAGCTCTATGCTGAGGATAAGAAGTCATGGGTTGAGCTTGATTTAGAGGTGGACCTGGATGAGGAACCAAAAGGTAATGATGGTACAAGATTCATTATTCGAGCATGACTAGTCAAAGCCTAATTAAGGGCTTGAATTTGTCCAGGGTGAGCAACAGGTCCCAAGGTTGGAAAAGGTCCTGATAAATGTTGTCTTAAGTCTGTACTGACTTTCACTACTTCTTCATATGCAGTGAGCAGAGTATTCGGAGGATTGGTCCTTTGTTTCAGGAAGGTGGCTGTAAGGCAATCCAAGGCCTCAAGGTATATCTCCAAAGCAGTATTTTCATTTCCAGCATAAGGTGCCTAGAGTCTGGTATATGCTCGATGGAACCTATCATTGAATGATCCTATGGGCTCATTAATCTCTCTTTTTACCCCAATAAAATGAAAGTATAACTTATTAGCAAGGATAGGAATCTTGAACTTTTGCAGGAATGCAGCTTCCAACTCAGTCCAATTATGGATGGAAGCAACAGGTAGGTGATTATACTAATAGAAGGCTTCTTCTCCCAAAGAGTAAGGGAACAGTCTACATGCAACATCCTCATGGTTTATCCCTCTATCCCTCAAAGAAGTCTGGAAAATCCTAATATTCTCTTCTACCATTCTATTGGGATCATGGGCATGAAACTTAGAGCATAAATGCTCAGAATTTTTG
Source organism: Sequoiadendron giganteum (assembly GCA_007115665.2). NCBI lineage: Eukaryota > Viridiplantae > Streptophyta > Pinopsida > Cupressales > Cupressaceae > Sequoiadendron > Sequoiadendron giganteum. The sequence continues at coordinate 579,583,545 of CM021109.1, forward strand.
GGCATAACATTGTAATTGATGAAGATCAATGGGGATGGATTAGTAGTAAGAAAAGTCATTGGTGGGTAATGGCTAACTTATGATTCATTGTGGTTGTGGAATGGGAATCCCCTCAGAGTTAGATGAAGATGAGGATGATGGAGATGATGGAAGTGGATGAGTTGATGATGATTCTTCCCCTCTTCTAGTCCTTCTTGACCTAGTAGGGGCTTGTAATTCTTGAAATTCTTCCTCCCCTAGAGTGGATGTAGTTCTTCTTCTAAGTCTCTCAGGAGAGATGGCATTTAAGAAATGCTCTAGCTTGCTTGTTCAAAGCCCCTCCTTCTAGCACCAATCTATTGATGGTGTTTTCTACACAACAACAACTTAGACATGATATAATATCCTATCTCTCTTGAAAGGCAAATCTCTATGGAAAAAGAGATAACCCCAAAGTCTCTAATGTCAGATCTTGACAAGCAGTAAAACAACTCAGTGATAAATGTGGAAATACTGGTAATCACAATGGGAACTTACTATGAGCAACACTGGATTTCTAATCTTATAAAATATAGACACTAAATTGATACTTTGAAACTTGATTGGAACCCTGCTAATAAAGAAACAACAAAAGATAAAGGTTTCAGAGATAATCTTAAAAATACTTCTAACCCTAAGATTGAAAATGAAAAAGGATAAAATGCTTAAAATGGACCAATCTCTCATAAACTATTTTCTTCTTGACTTAGATGAATCTGCAATTCCACATAAATAGTGCAATCTTCTAAGGTATTTAAAGATTTTTAAATCATAAAAATTCATTCAGTCAATCCTATAGCAATTGAGGTGAATAAACCTTCACAATTGAACTAAGCACAAATATAAGTCTAGGCTAACTTTGCAAAGCAACTAACAATCAACTAACTACAAAAAGTATGGACTAGAGATCACTGCAAACATTCCAAACATGAAACCCTAAGCATTACCAAAATTATTTGACCATAAACATTAAGCAATTTGAAAGATAGAATAACAAGAACCATGCTAGATGAAATTCCAGAAGATAGATACCAAACACAATATCCCTCTTATATTAAATCATCCAAAAATAGTAGCAATTCTAATTTTTTGTTACAATATTTGCTTGAAAATAAACCCTAACTTGCTCTAATATCATTTAACTATTTCTGTTTTGATCTACCTATCCTTCTACATGTATTATCTAATCTCTATCTATCTCTCCAAATGAGGCAACATGCTCGCCTTTATAGAGAATCCGCAGGATAGGTCATCCCAAATTATAATTTTACAATAAAAACATGACCTACAAGAGGTCGACCTAAATGATATTCGAACATATGAAATGTGCCATTGGCACCAATTTCATCCAAAACCACCAAGATATGAAAAGGTCGGCCCAATACATGTGAACTAATGGGAAGCACAAATATCGATGTAACCCTATATAGTCACTTCCCATCCTTGTCCTTAGCTTTATCTTCTTCACCATGTATGGCCAGCAGGACCCTATCTAGCTCAGCAGCAGGTGGCATAGACATAACCCTAATCTTTCTCTCAAGAGTCTTGATATCTTCTCTTTCCTACCTAATTGTACCATCCCAGTCGGCTTTGTTGGTCAAATACCTATCAATGACTGCAATATAGGTTGTAGCATCATCCAACTGATGTTCAGTAACTAGCCCTTCGCTGATTGGAGAATATACATCCCTCCACCATTCTCTAAGTTGCTCCAAACTGAGATGTTTTGGAGCAAACTACTTCCTTCCAATCATGACCTCAAAGAATGAAATGCACCTATCATGAACACCGGTCAGAACATCCCCAATCTGCCTCGCCTATTTGTGGATCTTTTTCAAGGCCTTCAGCCTCATTTGTAGGATTTCAAACCATTCCCAAGGTTCAGAAACTCTTGGAAAAGGAGGAATCCTGCATTGTACTAATCTATCTTCAGTAAACCCCATGATTGTTGTAGTCCTTTGCAATAGGAGGTCAGTATCCACATTATCTTGTGCCAATGCAACCATCAACCAATCTATCGACCTCAGTGCATCCCCTCTAGTGGATAATATGCCCTTAATGGCATCATCTCCCTTAGCTTGAACACCTTGCAACCAGGTAACTACAGCATGTGAGGTACCCTTCATCTTTTCTAGCTCATAGATTGTCTCCTGGGATAGGAATCCTACAACAGAAGAGGAGGAGACAATAGCTTGCAAAGGTCTCATCAACTCTTGCAAGTATTTCCTTAATTTTTCATTCTCCTTCTCCAACTCATGCCTAGTTTGTACTGCCTTTTTCAATCTCCCCACAATCACTGCACTGGAACACTCATACTCTTCAATATCCTGCTCCATAGTAGCATGTCCCAAATCAATAGTCTGCACATTATAGTCTTGGGCAGTCACATTGCCCCTATCTTTGTTGGGAGCAGGGGTAGCAATATGGGCCACCCAGTTACCTGATCCATCCCTTTCAATCCGGGATACAACCCTTGCTTTCTTTTTCATCTTTTCCCTCTCTACATTAGCCATGAGGGCATCCCAATTGGGAGGAGCATCCTCCTCTATTACCATTTTGCTCTTTAATTCCCTCTCAAGCCAATCCAGAATAGTAGACCCAGTAGGCACTATGTCCTGATTATCTTGTTCCTTCTCCTGCTGATCAATATTTACATCTTTCTCAACACTCAAAATTTTAGGAACATCCACAATTTGGTTCTCCTCCTATTGTACTTGCTCATCCACAACAACCTTCACTGGTGAAGGGGCCCTAGCTAGTATTTCCTCCTCCTTTTGAGGAGACTTGTCTACTTTTTCTTTTACAAGTGAGTCCACATACGCCACCAAGGGAGACTAAACCACCCTATCGATTTTTGCCTCTGCATTAAAGAGGTCTCCCTCTTGGAACTCTTCGTCACCCAAATTCTTAGGACTTTCACCTTGCTTTGGTTCTTCCTGTATGCTACTAGCATCTTGAGGAATGGAGGGACCTACTTGTTCAACAATAGGGATACTTACTGAAACACTCTCTTTGGCTGCAGTATCCCTTGGGGAAGGAGTCCTTGACCTCCTCATGTAGACTTGTGTCCTTTCCCCTGAGCTTTTCACCTCTACCACTGGTGGCTCAATTTCCCTGTCAACCTTAGGGACTTCCTCCACTTTCTAGGATGTCCTTGTGACTCTTCTCTTCTTCATCAGTGCATGAACACTTTCAACCTCCTCTTCCTCCTGGTTCTTCTCAACTTCCTTCTTAGAGGCATGCTTCCTCTTCTTGGCAACATGCCTCCTCTATTTTCCTACTTCTACAACCTTTTCAATTTGCACCTCTCTTACTTGGATTCTAAAAGGAGAATCCACCTTCTCCTTGCCCTTTGGATCTAGTTCAGGTGAAGCCTCGGAAGCAGAATGAGACTCTAATTCTCACATCAGTTCATAGGTGCATGGAACACCCTCGCTCTCCAACTCTAGCATTTTGTGCTTCAACCAAATTTTGGTATATTTAATCACTAGAGCCATAACTTGATCTAAATCAGTCTTTTCCTCTTCTAACTAGTCAACTTCTCCCACTGGTTTATCCTTTACTGCCTCATAAACATGACCCTGGATCACATTTCCATCCTCTTTTACTTGGTCTGGGATGGATTTTACACTATATAATCTCACCAAATCCACTGGCAACATGGAAAACCTCTTTTTCCTCACCTCGAACTCATTAGCAAGGTTAATCCAGTAGTCCTCAATATGAGCCTTATGGCTATAATCCCTATTGGCCTTATTCTGAGCCTCACTAGTAACATCAAACCTTGCTCTCTTAGAATGAAAAGAGAGCCCAAGAGTACCCATCTCCTCCTCCGAAGCATGAGCAGACTGAATGGAAGCACAAAATTCACCCATTCCTATCTTCAAAGGGAAATCCTTCCCAAAACCTGTCTTATGCATTTCTCCCTTTACAACATTGTCAAAGTCATAGATTTGTCTAGTGACTTCCAACATTAAAACATGATCAGTGGGATATCTAGGGAGTCTATAGGGAGCCCTCTGAAAACCATCAATTCTAATATATGAGAAGGTTCGGAACTGGATAAACCAGGCTCCTTATCTCCTTATCAACTCTTTTGCCTTATCCGAGATAATGACATGCTCTACACCTTGGAGCGGTCCGGTAATGGACATTGTGAAGGCATCATTCAACCTCCGGTAGCTTCCACCAGTCAAGTGCAACTGTGGATACACTTCATAAATAGCATCCTGCCCAAAAATACCCCTAGTGCTCAATCCTTTATATGGATGAAGTCTGGCCAATGAATACACTCGGTAAGAGGTCATAGTGAAAGTCTTGGTCTACAAGACATTACACAACTGATGATGGATCATATTATTGATAACACCTACCCAATGATAGTCAATTTCCTGTTCCATTCTTGCAATCACATTGAACATCCAAGTTTCAAAAACACTTGCACTCTTCAATCCTACCAACCTGCTGAGAAGGGTGATGGCATTGTAATACTCCCTCTTGAATTTCAGCCTGAACGGTTGCTTAGGCAATTTAGAGAAATGAGATTTAGGCTTCTCTAGCCAAGAGTTGATCACCTGTTGAGATTTGAAATTGTTCTCCTCATAATACTTCTTGGCAACCTCTAGATCAAAGCCCACCACATGGGACCTATCAGGCATGTCAAAGGTTGCAGCAATGGCCACATGATTGAAACTAGCAAGAATCCTTCCCTGGGGACCGATTATTCTCTGTGTCCCACTATCATAATTTCTGACACACTCAAGCACCAACTCGTAGCACTACACTTTTGAAGGGAAACCTGCCACATGAGCCAACCAAGACTCCACCATTTTCCTTGCCAATAGAGGAGGGCTTGGCCCACATGCCTATGTTCATATCTATGATCCCTAACCAAATTAAGGTCAACTTGCTCTCAAAAATTGTTCTCTTTATATCTAACTTAACCTTTTCTACATCTGAGATGGCAGAAGCCTCTGCACTGGGATCGGTTGCCTTTCCCTTGCCTTCACCAACAACATTTTGTTCTGATCCTACCTGCAAACACATAAAAGTAACCACAATTAGATCCATAAGAAGAAACAAGTGTAGAAAGTCATTACCTCAAAGTTCAGGATTTAGCCCCCCTCGCGAATTCTACACTGGGAAGGATTTTCGGGAAAATATGGACCAAGCGGATTCTAACGAACCAAACATACAAAATCCAATAATTTCATTTAAATCATCAATTTAACAAGGAAAAAGAATTAAAAACATTTAGCATAAGATCCTTAAATCAATCAAATAGATTACCAAGAAACCCATCATCCATAACCATCAAATTCAGCATTTCCCAAAAAACCTGGAAGAATCCGTCGGAGATGGATTCTAGCGAAATCAGCAATAGTTATAACTAACTCAGGAAAAATGAAGAGACACGGACAATTCAGGAAAATCCAGATGGAACAGATTTTGGTGAAATCTAGATATAATAGTATTAAAGCTCAAAATCGGTAAAACGACCCGACCGTGGACCTTGGGAAAATCCGGACCAGGCAGATTTTGGCGAAACCAAATGAAATCCGATAGAAAGTGATAAAAGGAGAGGAAATAGAGAAATCAGGAAAATCTGGGACAAGCAGAATTCCACGAAGACCTCGAAAACTCGAACATGTCTACATCTCCTCTACTTTCACCAAATCGATTCAAATCACTCCGGATCTAGGCTAGAACTCTGAAACCAACTCAACCTAGGAATCTGATGAATAAAACTTGAACTTGGGACACTCTTCACAAAAATTTGAAGAGGATTGGCCATGCCCTAGGTCAAGAACCCTAAATGTCCTCCATGAAAGCATAGGCGACTCACTCATACACCAAAATGGAGAATTTGAAACTACAGCAAGCCAATGCCCAAATAAGATGCAACACCAGACTAAAATGCAAATGCTTGATTAACAAAAATGGACTAGTGTACTAATGGGAAGACCCCAAAACATCCAAAAATGACGCACATCCAAAAAAACCAGGAAACCATGAAGGACTCCCCAAGCAAACAAAGAAAATCCATTGAAACCAATAGAGAAAAGGGCAAATCTACATACCATGGAAGCACAAAGGTTGTAATTGATGGAGCCGACAAACAACCGTTCAATGCGAGCCAAAATCAACCCACGCATAGGAAATGCAAAGGCACAATCGAAATGGCTTTGAAAATCCAAATATCTAACAAAACACCAAGAACCTCAAGATATAAGCCCAAATGATAGCAAATGCACAAACTCAAATGATCAATTACTTCTCAAAGAAACAATATATCAAAGCCCCAAGACCTTCACACAAACACCATTAATGCATTCGACAAGACAACCACAACCACAAAAAATTTCGGGGATTCGACACTGCCATGAACTTTGGGGATATTCGGGTCATCCAAACTTTCCTGAAAGCAGTGCAAAAGGTAGCAATTTCAGACATTGGGAGAAAACCGGGAGAATCTGGCCTAGGCGAATTTTCCCGAAAATAGTGAAAAACCCGAGATAAAGTCAAAACTTTAGATTTTCAATATATTTCAAAAGTATGCCACTTCAATTGGAAAAATGGACATTAAAGCACAAACCCAAGCAAGCAAAAAAACCCTAGAAAAGAAGGGCCAAAACACTAAAAAGCAAAAAAAGAGGGTCCTCGCTTTCAGTGGGGCGTGCGTGCAAAAACTGCACAACAGCAATGTAGTTCGACTATGTCTACGACTGACTTGACATGATTGACTGACTCTATTTTTGGGATTCTCTGACATGTTTTGATTTTATTTTTTTTGTTTTTGATGTTTTCTAATGTTTCAAATTTTTTCAAGACATTTTCCGATGGTGTAAAGCTATATAAAAGGTCATCATGGCACAAAATACGGATTTGCCCCCAGTCATGAATAAGAAATGTGAGATGGAGTGGGGAATATTTATGAAATGGACTTTGATTTCAATCGTTTCAAGAAATGGATAGGACAACCATTTATTATGAGGGATGGTGAAAAAACTCTAATTGGAATGATGGTAGACAAAAGAGTGAGTTTGACTACACATGGTGCCTATTTTCCAGGTTTTCACTATGGTACTTATCCATAGCGCCACCGAAGTGGTTTTCACTATTGGACAGATTATTTCTCTTTACTATTTTGTTGATTTTTCAATTTTTTTGGTGTTACAAAGATGCGTGTTTGCCTGGTTTTCATCAAGGTAACCATTTTTTTGTTTTTCCATTTTTTTTTTGTTATTTTCTCGATTAAGACAAAGACTATCAGAAGCTATGCATAGAACCTCTTTAGATGAAGGCTATTAATAGGTGAAAAAAGTGACTCTCCTTCAGGGGTAGAGATTTGGTACACTCCTGATCCAAAAGCTTATGTGACAATATAAGGCCCTAACTAGTTAGGTTCAAACTTACCTAGCTTTTCTCGTTTAGCTTGATTCTTGGGATTATCCATTAAAATCAAGTCACCAATGTCAAAGTGTCTATTTAGAAATTTCCTATTATAGCTACGACGAAGACGATTCTAGTATGCTTGCAAATGGTCTAGTGATTTTTGTCTTTTTTCATCCAGTAATTCTAGCTCTTGTAATCTAGATACACCGTATTCTTCATCATCAATGTGACCTTCCAAAGATACCCTCAGGGAAGGAATTTCAACCTCAATAGGTAAGATAGCTTCAAATCCGAATACTAGGGAGTATGGAGTGGCACCAGTGGGAATACAAATGCTTGTACAGTAAGCCCATAAGGCAGGATTTAGCTATAGGTTCTAGTCACGACCAACATTATTGACAGTATTTTTTAGGATTCTAACAATGATTTTATTAGATGCCTCAGCTTGGCCATTACCTTGTGGGTAATACGGGGTGGAAAAATGATGTTTGATATGGAACTCTTCACTTAAATGGTGTACTTCTTGGCTCTTGAATGGGTGGCCATTTTCTGTGATAATGGATTGGGGTACACCATACCGAAAAATGATATAGTTTAGGATAAACTTGGATATTTGCATGTCGGTGATGTAGGTAATGGGAATAGCTTCAATCCATTTGGTGAAGTATTTAGTGGTAGTTATGATGAATTTATGGCCATTGGATGATGGAGGGTGTATCTTACCTATTAGGTCAAGTCCGCATTGGGCAAAGGGCCATGGTGATTTAAGCGAACGAAGCTCCTGTGCTGGTGATCTTATCAAATCTTCATGTATCTGACACTGTCTACATTTATTTACAAAGATATATGAGTCTTTTTCCATTGTAGGCCAATAATAACCTAATCTCATAATCTTATGGGCTAAAGTAGGACCAATCAAATGGAATTCGTATATACCCTTGTGTACTGCTCGTAAGGTTGTTTGTGTTTCTTCAGCATCGAGACATCTCATTAGGGCGTTATCTAAGGTACGTCTATACAGGGTATCTCCAATGATGGTGTATTTAGTTGACTTACAGATAAAGGTTCTGCATTGGTTGTTTGACAAGTCTAGAGGTAAGATTGGGTTATTTAGATAGTCAAATACATCTTTGTACCAAGGGGAAGTAGAACCAACAATTGTACACACCATCATAGAATCGGGGACATCATGGGCAGGGACCAATATCTGTTCAACCAAAAACTCAAACTTAGGCACATTGCTTTGAATATCCAATAAGGAACCAATAGTTGCCATAGCATCTGCAACCCTATTCTGAATATGTGGTACTTGTTGAAAGGTAATGTCATCAAAGTACTGCTTGAAACTATCGGCCATGCACTTGTAGGGGGCAATTTTCTCATCCTTAGTCTCATAATCATCATTTACTTGCCAGACTACTACCTGAGAATTGCCAAAAACATGTAGACTCTTAATCTTCCATTGGGCTGCCATTCTTAATCCTGTCACTAAGGCTTCATACTTTTCTATGTTGTTGGTGCAAGGGAAAGAAATTCTGAATGTTTTAGGAATAGTATCACCCTGAGGTGTAACAAATAGGATACTTGCTCCTAAACCATGATTTGTATATGACTCGTCAGAGTATAATTTCCATTCGGTTCTAGTGTCAATTGTGAAGATAAATTCATCAGGAAAATCTGCCACTAAAGGATAGTCTACCTCCATAGGTGCATCTGCTAGCTGATCTACAATCACCTGTCCTTTTATAGCCTTCCTCTCTAAATATTGTATGCCATACTCGCTAAGTATCATAACCCATTTAGCCAATCAACTAGTTAATGTTGCTTTACTTAGGAGATATTTGAGGGGATCAATCTTTGTGACCAACATTGTTTGCCGATTTAGCATATAGTGCCGAAGTTTTTGAGTAGCAAAGACTACCGCAAGACATGCACATTCTATGTTGCTATAATTTAATTCATATCCCACCAAGGTACAACTGATGTAATACACTGCTCGTTCATGACCTTGATCATCATTTTGTGCGAGAAGAGCTCCTAATGCTGTCTGAGTTGTTGAAATGTATAGTATCAATGGTTTTCCATTTGTAGGTGGCATTAAGACAACTAGAGTGAGAAAATAATCTTTGATTTGTTGGAAAGCTTCCTGAAATTTAGGTGTCCACACAAATGGTACTCCTTTCTTGAGTAAATATTGAAATGGGTGTATTTTTTCTGCCAATTGTATAATGAAATGCCTGATGGACTGTAATATTCCCTGTAATGTTCTTAGTTGACCAATGCTGATTGGAGGAGGCATTTCTATGATAGCTCTTACCTTCTCTGGATCTACTTCAATGCCTCTTCTGGAAATGATATACCCTAGAAGTTTCCCTAATTTTACCCCAAAGACACACTTCTTTGGATTTAGCCTAGCATTGTAATTATGTAGCCTCTGGAATATCTTGTCTAGAACCTTCAAATGATCTACCCTTGTTTTTGATTTAGCTATAATGTCATCTACATAATCTTCCATGAGAGTATGTACAAAGTCAATGGAAAATAGTAGTCATTGCCCATTGATAGGTAGCTCTTGCGATCTTAAGCCCAAAAGGCATAACATTCCAATAGTATGTGCCCCATGGACATGTGAAAGTTGTCTTGTGTTGGTCTTCAGCTGTAATTTTGATTTGGTTATATCCCGAGAAACCATCCATGAGGGATATCATCTTGTATCCTATTGTAAGATCTACTATCATGTCTATGTTTGGGAAAGGGAAGTCATCCTTAAGACATGCCTTGTTCATTTCTCTAAAGTCTGTGCAAATACGGATGCCCCCAATTGGTGTAGTCACTGGTACAAGATTTGAAATCCAGTCTACATACTCTATGGTTCTTATGAATCCGACATACAAGAGTTTCCTAAGTTCTGCTTTGACTAGTAGAGAAATTTGTGGATGCATTTTTTTTAACTTCTGTTTGACTAGCTTGATACCTAGCTATAATGGTAGATGGTACAATATTAGGTATAGATCCAGCCCAGGCATGTCAGTGTATGACCATGCAAAGTTTATCTGTCTCTTTTTGAAGAAGTCCTTAAACTCAAGTTGTTTTGTCTCTGTCAATGATGCTGCAAAGTATATGTTCTGAGGGTTTTCTTTTGTATTTATGTTGACTTTAATAGACTCTTCTACTAGAATTGGTGACTTTTCTTGGTCAACTAGGAGAATATTTAAACCTCCATCCTTGGGTGCCTTAGAGAGGTTTTTGCCCTCGGATACGTCCTTTATTTTTATTGTTTCTTGGTCCAAAGGCACCTTTCGATTTTCACTTAGGGACTCGTCATTTTTCTCTTTTTTATCATTTTTCTTTGTAGTTTCATTTTTGTGACTAGAGGTGTAAATAGACTCCCCAAAATATGCTTTATCATCCAAGTCTATGGTAAAACTAGCTTTATGATCCCCTCTTGGTATTCCTTCTCAAAGTCCCATGAAATCATCTATTGCTTCGTCATTCTCGAATGTGTCTAAGATGGGTGTACCGTGTTGATCCCAGTCGATAAGTTCGGGATATATGAGAGGAATGTCATCATCGGGGTTATCAAACGTGGAAGCTGACAAGGTGAATCTAGAGTGGTTGACATGGTCACAAAAATTTTGGACTAACTCATTGTTCTTTTTCCTATGGGTAGGTAAACTCTGATGTGGGACTATTGCAAGGGCTAAGTTGTCAGAAGATGGTTCGTTCAGTGCCCAAGATGCATGATCAAGGGTTTCCCAATAATAGTGCTTAAGCCATTCTTCTTTGGACAAGGACTTCATATGACGGGGACTAGATGACTTTGGTATGGGTTTTATCATTAGGTCCAATTCTCCAAATAGATTATCTAGGTTCATGGTACTAGTAGAGGAAAGGGAATCCCATTCACAATCGCTTGATTCAAAAGATTCATCGTAAACTAGGGGAAGTGGTTCATGAGATATTCTTCATAAGCATTCACTTCCTCTTGAAATGGTGACAAAGTACTAGGAAACCCAATTCTAAGTGGTTGAAACCCTTTCCCTAGGTATTTTAGTCATGGCGAGACAATGATTGGTTCCATCCTTCCATTTTGATATAGTCCTAACCCACTATGCCCATTATAGCCTTCGCTTTGCATCATCTTAAAGCCTTTTTCATATTTATCCTTAGCTATTTGAATAGACGGTGAGGGGTATTCATTGTCTTCCTGGTACAACCAGGAGGTAATATCACCTTGATCCATAATTTCTTCACTTAACTCTCTCCATTTGGTCAATGCCATTGTAGGGGGAACATGAAATGTGACTACTAACTATCTTCTATCTACCATGGGTAAGCCATATGCCTTAGGTGGAACTAGTTGACTGACACAGTAGGATGCCTTCATGTGATATTCTCCACAACCCTTGTCTTGGATCTCGACCTTAGGAGTGGATGATGGTGGTTTGAATGAAATGGACTTGGTAAGATGTGATGGATCAATGTATAGGGATAAAGTAGATGATGAAGCTTCTTGGTTAACGAGAATTTGTCATTGTGGAATTTCCCTTAGGCTTGTACAATATTGAAAAGGATCTGGATCACCATCAATCATGATCTTGGTGCCATTATATGGAAATTTAAGACATTGGTGATATGTTGAAGGTATGGATTTCATTGCATGTATCCAAGGTCTACCTAACAAAAGGCTATAAGGAAGGGTGAGATCCAAGACTTGGAAGCTGGTCTTCATAATTGTTGGGCCAATTCTGATAGGGAGTGTGACAACTCCTTTGCATGATCTTTCCTCATCATTGTAAGCCTTGATGACTATACTCTTAAAGGTGTCTATGCATTCTTTTGAGAATCCTAATTCCTTAACCAATTTTAGGGTACATAGGTTCAAACCTACTCCTCCATCTACCAAGACTCATCTGACTTTGGTTTGATGGACTAGGACATCAAGATGCAATGGGTCATTATGATCAGTCTTTTCGGTTGAGTAATATTGTTGGGAAAATGTGGCATGATGTGAGTTGGTTAAATATCCCACCATTTCTTTGAAACGATTGACATCTAAGTCTGTAGGAGCAGTCATGTTCTCTAAAGCTTTGTCGAGAATGGCTCGATGGTTAGGTGATAAAGTCAATAGTTCTAAAATGGATATCTGTGCAGGGGTTTTGCTCAATTGATCAAGGAGATTGTATTTAGACTTGGAAGACTGTGTAGGAGGCTTAGAAGAAGGACCTAGAAGAATTATCTTAGTTTTGTGTGTGTTTACAGCACCTTCAAGACGCTTCTTAATGGTGATGGTATGGACGTTTTCATTTTCAACTCATAGGTGATTTATGATCTTTCCTTTACCATAGTCATACTTGGTATTTGCATAATTGGTTGATGGAGTATTCTTGGTTCCCGAACTGGAGGCCTTTCCTTTCATGTGGTCATGTAATGGGTCTGTGAAGATCTTATGATCACTATTCTTGGTATTTTTCTGCCCATTGACCTCTACGGTTCCGTTTTCAACAAAGTCTTGTATAATATTCTTCAATTGTCAACATTGTTGTAGGTTGTGTCCTTTTGTTCGATGATAGTCACAATAGTCATTATCGTCCCACCATGAAGGTTTAAACTGTCTAGGATCATAATCTCTGGTTCCAAAGGTTTAATGAGATCATGTTTAATCAACTCTTTTAAAATTGTTTTGATTGGTTTCCCTAAAGGGGTAAATTCACGTGTAGGAAATCTCCTTTGTGGTCGTTGTTGTTGTGAATTTTGGACAAAATTTGTTGTTTGATCTGGACTATTCGTCATGTCTTGATTGGGGTTGTAACCTCTAATTGTGATAACTAGTCCTGTATGTATGGTCTTAGCATCAACAATGCCGTCATTTGTAACATTTTGTTTCTAGACCAGAACTTGTTTCTATCATTGGGTGCGTTTTGATGTTGAACCACTAGGTTTCTGCCTGGTACTTTAATTTCTCCTTTGTCAATAAGGCCTTTTTCAAGCATGATGCCCTTTTGTACCAAGTCTAGGAATGAAGTATAACAATATACCCTTAACTAACCTGTCAATTTTGGATTGATGTTTTCATGGAATATCGTGACCTTTTGTTTTTCTAGTATTTCAACTGGACATATGCTAGCTAGACTTCTCCATCTCTAGAAGAAAGTGGTGAAAGATTCACCATCTTCTTGTGTTGTGTGGCACAAGGTAGCTATTGTTACTTCATTGTCTATGTTAAAGGCAAAGTGTTCGACAAAATTCTCAGCTAATTCACCTCAGGATCATATGCCATATGGTAATTTAGAGAACCATTCCAGTGCTATCCTGATAAGGGTTCGCAGAAATAGTCTCATCAAGTATGTGGGATCCTATGATATATCCATGCATATCGTAGAGAATTCTCTAATGTGTTCTAAAGGATTCTTCCTCCCATTATACTTAGGAAAATTTGGTATAATGTATCCATGGGGGAAGGGTGTCATGTAAAGCGCTTTGTCAAAAGGACATGGACATAGATCTTGCATTGAGATAGCTCATTTGCCTAACATAGACATGTTGTCCATCTGTTGTTGAAGCATTTGCTTTTGGTTTTGGAGAACATCTACTTGTGTCAAGGACATGTTGTTTGCATTGTTTGGATCAATGTAGGTGATCTAAAATGTTGTGTTCTATGATGGGTTGTGATTTGGTGAGGGAATATATCCCGTTAGAATGTTCTAATTCGGTGTGGGGATATTTCTTGTCTGAATGTTCTGAGTTGGTATCGGATTTTTTCTTGTCTGAATGTTCTAATTTGGTATAGGAATATTCATGCCAACTTTGGATCTCTTACCAGTAGTGTTAGTGCCAAAGGGGTTCGATGAAGTTGCTCCCGTACTAGATTGTAAACCTTGTGTTACATTGAAAGGGGTGTTCACAATTGATGATGTTTGAGTTGGTATGCCAGTTGGTATTGCTGCGGTGATTTGGGGAATAGAAACACTTGACGTCACAGTTTGCATTGGTTGAGTAGACGGTGTTTTCAAAGTATGAATATCAAATCCTGGTGGTAGTGTGGCACCTTCTACTAGCAACTTTGCTAGATATCGCTGGGGATCATTTTCCAAACACTCATCCATAAAGGATGGAAATTCAGGATCTTGTACTGCAGCGTCTATGTCTTCAACCTAAATTTGTCCATGTGTGTCTCTAGTGACATATTTTTCAATCAAAGGTTTGTGTGGTATTTCTTTCCCTGATGGTTGACTTCCAAAAGGATTGACAAATTCGTTAGGGTCACACATTGCTTTCCATTTCTTTTTAGACCTTGTTTCAAACATGAAAAGTTGCTCAAAATGGGGTAATGCAAACTATGTCTAAAAACCAGTATGCCCTATTTCTATGTTTTTTTGGATTTTGTGACAATAAATGATGTTGCTAAATATATCTAAAATGATGTATACTAAGATGACGTATGGTAGGATGAAAAATATGCAAAATCTCAAGTAGACTATGATGGTAAAATGATTCTAAGATGGGTATAACCTACCACCTATGGAATAAATGCATTCAATGATTTGAGTTGACCAAGGAGCCTGATTATAGGACAAAGACAGTTGACAAGGTGAATTTCCCAAACTAGACTATTGAGTTGGAAAGATTCAGTAATAGGACCAAAGTGACTAGGTTCAATGATGAGGAAAACTCAGAACATGAACGTATCCAATGACAAGCAAAGTTATTCTATTCTAACATATGCGATTCCCTAGGAAGTGTCTAAATCTATGCAACTTAGGATGATTATGACTATGACGTATATGCCACCTAATAATGCAAGTTTTTAAGCAAAACTATTTCTAGTTTCTATCCAAGGTTGATCTTAAGAAACATAATAAAAAATGACAGTTATGCTTTCAGACTCGGTTTGACAGTTTTCTTAGTTTTCTATTGACAGTCAAATGTGGTTCACCTATCAGATGCGGTTCTATTTTTGACAGATGTGTTTTCTATTCCAGATGCGGTGATTTGACTAAAAATAGGTTTTGAATGTTGACTGACAATTTTGACTTGTGACAGATGCAGTTTAGTTTGTGATAGATGCGACTCATAGTAACAGTTGTGACTTGAAATATGGATTTTATGAACCTAAACTTGTTGACAGATAGTTGCGGGTTTTCGTTTGACAGATGTGGCTTGCAAACACACATGCGACTCAGGATTTAACAGTTGCAGTGCCATATCTAAACTCTATAAAAGTGGACTTTGTTGACAGACACATGCGGTGACTAAATTGATAGTTGCGACTCTCTAAGATAGATGCAGTTCTGAAAATGATAGTTGTGACTTTTGTTGACAGTTGCAGTTTTTTTGTTGATTCTGTTTTGACTGACTCTATTTGATTGATCAAGTTTTATTTTTTTGATGAATACAACAAAAACACACATAGAATATAATGTGTTTTCAGTTTATAGTGATAGATTTATTAAAATCAGAAAACATTTACAACCTAGGCTTTGTTGGACAATACTTGCTGAGTTCTTACTTGGATAAATCTAGCTATGAATATTCAAGGCGGATGACTAGTAGCTTGACCCCACTGGCTCCCCTCCAAGACACTCACTTATATGGGGCAGCCAAGCTACTGTACCCATGAAACTCCCATGGCATACATCTCATCTCCACACATGAACCGTAAATATGTAAGACGGATTCACAGGTCCGAACCTACTGCACCAACAAATAGAAAGGTTTTTGGCAAACTACAACAATTTGGATTTTTAATTCAGGCACCTGTTCAGAAGAGCCATGCGAGAGGCAATATCATCACAGTTCTATAGAGGTTAGGCTCTACAGGTTTTAAGATACCACAAGGGTACTGGGGAGTCAAGTGTTGGTCTACTGGGATCCTTGTAATACTGAGCTTTCCTCAAGTATTAAAATTTGTATACCGGTTGGGAGTCGTTGGAAGCGCGTAACTAGTTTTGAGTCATCTTGGGGTGAGTACTTTTTCCCACCAAGATAGGCCCAAGTTCTAGAGTCAGTAATCGTTTCTCTTACACCCAGGATCGCATAAATGCACAAGGGGAGAGGATACTTTGATATACTGAATCGGGGTTCTATTTAAACAACTTCAGGCACGAAAAAAGCACGTTATTTTTAAACCCAAACACCAATTTTCTAAACTACCAAACAAAAATATTTCCAAATAAAATTAAAAAATAAAATCTTCATTAGGTCTTGCATGCAAAATGATCAGTAGTTCGTTTGTGTCTTCAGCTTTCATCCTATAGAAAAGAAGTTTGTTTTTGGTTTTTATTTGGTCTTCTATGCTTCATCCTACAAAAACTAAGTTACTCCTCTAAACACAGTTGTAAACAAACATTAGTGAAAGAATGAAATAACACATAAAACGAAAATGAAAACATGAATGTATGGAAGTTAATAAAAAAATGAAAAATCTATTACTAGGCAGATGCGGCTTTTCAAGCCATAGATGCATCACAATGTTGACAAGCGGATGTGGTTCAATGTTGATAGGTGGATGTGGCTCGAAATGTCACAAATGCGGTGTAGAATGTCAAATGTGTCGCAGGATGGATCAGATGCGGCTCGTGAATATGGATGCGTCGTTTATTTGAGCGGATGTGGTGTGCCATATAATAACTTGCAAAATAAAAAAATGAAAAGTATTGCACGAATTTGAAGCGTGATTCATGTTGGGTTCACCAAATGTAACATAGATTTTCTGGAGAATTTGCTGGATAGATTAAGATGATCAAATCTAACAAATAATCTAAATAAAACAACAAAGAACGAGTAAATGAACATAAAACAATTAAACAAATAACTAAAAAGATCTCACCGAATATGCATCCACTTCTTCGAATTATCTCAATTGTCCTTCTCCATTTTGTTATATCAGTATTCTTTCCCTCAGGTTTTCAGTATTGATGCAAGCATAACCTTATTGAATGTCTAAGAAAAATATCGAAGATTAAGTTTCTTCTCAAAAGTATTAATTTCGAGAGGATGAATAATAATAATGATAGGTCATTTTATAGATTTTGGATTTTTGAATGATTGGCTCAGATTCAAAAGAGAGATCGACGGACAAGATTGACGAATGTCATGCGATGTGAGTTATGTGTCAGATAGAACGTGAGTTAGAAAAGTCTGCAGGATAAAGATTAAATTAGAACGATAACTTAATCTCGTGTCAAGACTATTCGAAAATAGAAAGAACACGAGTTCCAAATTAAATAAAAAAATTAATCTTCAGTTAAGAGTCTTCGAAAATAGAAGAAATAGACTTTGAATGACAAAGACAAAGTTAGAACTCAAAGAATAAAGAGTTTGAATGCACACATGAATTAATTAATTAAATAAAGATATCTAATCAATAAACACATTCATGCATATGACTTAGAACTAGTTAACTGACTGGTTGTGAGAGAGAGTCCTCTCACAGAGACGATTAGATATCGAATCCGGAGATAACTGATGGTTTTAAAAAAGATCTGGAGTCGGAAGGTGAGTGAATGATAAGTCAACTAAACGACACAAGAATGTGACATAAAGAATTAATAATGAATTAAATGTTAATTTAATTCAACATTCGAAAATGAAAGATTTAATTAAATAAATAATGTAATTTATTTAATTGACTGTTGAAAAGGATTAATTGAATAATTAAATAATAAATATTTAATTATAGTTGAAAAATGACAAAGGGGTAATTAAATGATAAATTATTTAATTAGGAAGGAGAATTAATTAGTTAGCAACATAAATAAATCAATATGATTTATTTAATTAATCAAGTTGAATAAGAGTCATAATGAATTAATTAAAAAGGGTATTTAATTAATAGAGGAAATATGTGTTAGAAAGGTAATTAAATAATAAATATTATTTAATCATGACCATGGATAATAGAAAATTATGTAGAAAGTGGTGCTCGCAAGCCTAGACCAATTTTTGGTGTCTATAGTGGTCTTGATTATTATCCTTTGAAAGAAATGAAAGAAACAAAGAAATCCTCACTTAACATTAATTTCATCACATAAAACAGTTATGATTTGAATTTGATAGATTTTACACCCTCTTGTAAAGGAGTACAAAATCTTGCAATCTAAAAAGTCTTGTGTAAGTATGACATCTTGGACTAAGAAAGAGATATATCTTTGTCACAAAATAATGAAAAATCTTCTATTGATCAAGAGAGTATCTTGTTGAGACTCCTCAAAGATCGTTTGATATCTCTCCCTCCAAGAACAAAAAAGAAATTTTACTACAAGACTTCATTTTGTGCATATCATAGAGTTCATGGTCATTCTACAAATAAATGTAGGGCTTTGGGTGATAAAATTAAACATCTTAAGGAGTGTGGTGCTCTTCCTTATGTTGAGTCACCTAATTCCTCTAATTGATACTGATTTTCACTCTAGCATGTTTTTCATCAATCATCCCGACTCATCCTTATCTTGCACTAAGTGGGGGCAAGGGGCTAGGTATCCTTGTCCTTGTATGTTACTTGTCATTGTCTTTGTTGGGTTGGTTGACCACCTTTCATGTATGTATAAGAGCAATCTTTGGATGTGGACGACATTCCTTAAGTTGGATCGCACATAACATACTGAGTTTTGGGGGGTATCCCTTATCCATGAAGTAGTTTCATTCAGAAACATATGACTTTGAATAGGGATTTTCGAATAACCTCTCATGTCTTCTTCTACTTTAAATAAATTTCTCACAACAATGGTGTTAGCAACCACTTTAAAGTGGGGGAATACATTGACACTCATGTTTCATTGCATGATTTTCTTTATTCATGTGATTCGTCCTTTTCTTGGTGGTGTCATTGGGCTGGATATCCTTTGAGAGCATGATACTTCTTTGATTTGTCCTCTCTTGGAGACATTAAGCAAAATGTTCCCTAAGAAGAGACCATACATGAATTAAATAACTCCTTTGAACATACCTTACACTATTTTGCATTTACATCTATTATATGGCCACCTTCCATAACACACTTTGCTTGTCTGTGGTGCCATCTTGTTTGTTCATGAGTTCCAAGAATACGAAGCTTTGCTTGCCTCATCAAACTCAAAGTTCATTATTCTGTGGCACCTTATCAAATTTATGAGGAGGTATAGCTTTTGTATGGTTGTATGTATGGGAGCCGAGCTTAGGCGTGAATTTCCCATAGCCACTTGCTTGTCTATTTGAGCATATACTAGCCACGTGCGTATGTGTCTCACTAGGGGCCCACCTAGTGGATAACCTAAGGTTCCACTAGCCCTTGTGAGCATGTTTTTTGTTTGCATAGTGGAAATCATGTCCCACTTGTAAAATTTCTTGGAAAAAAAACCTAGACCTGATCCACAACATGTGGGAAAAATGATCGAAGTGTGATCCACCTTTTTCTTTCTTTTTATTTCGTTTTTATGTCTTTGACATTGCATGTTTGTGTATCTTGTTTTGCTGCATATCGTATACCTTGTGTGTGTCCCTTTGAGTTTATTTTGGTTTGACGTAAGATCTAGGATCTTGGGGGCTTGACCACCCCCTTGATCTTTATCATCCTAGACCATCCGCATTGGTACACATGGGCCCCTCTTGAATGTCTACTTTAGTGTGATTTTGAAGCAAGTTCCTCCTCTCACTAAAGTGGGGCCAAATGTAGTTTAGAAATATGTATCCCCCTACGTTTTCACACTTAATTTGTGAATGATTGACATTAAAATGGACCTAATGTTTCCTTGATCTAGTGTTATAATGTGTTTTGCACCTTCACATTAAGTTTAGTACCCTTTTAAGCTAAATAGACCTAATTTTTCCTTAATTTGATGTTGAAAAGTTTATTTATTTACACCTTCACATTAAGTTTTGGGCCCTCTTTCATTTATGACCTTAATATCATCATTAATAGGCCCCTAAGACACTTTATTATACATCTTGAGGTTTATTTCAACCAAGATCTTGACATAATCAACAAATATACTTAATGTCTTAACTCCCTAACATTTCCTCTATCTAGAAAGGCCTGATGGGATCCATACGCCACCTTGGGCATATGATTCCCACCCAAATGGGACCTATACACCACAAGTGGCGTATGAATCCCATTTTACCCCTTTTTAGGGTTTTGAGCAAGAAATCAGGGTTTTGGATTCAAATTTCATGAATGTCGGCATTTGAGATCTAATAAATGGTAAGTTAGATAGAATGCCTATATAAAAAGGGTCCCAAATCATTATTTTACTAAGCAATCATGATATCAGTTGACCTAATCTATCAAGAGTTAAGAATCCCAAGTCTTCACAAGAGCATTAGAGAGTTTACAAGAGTATTTCTAAGGCATTCAAGGGCAGATTTCTTCATCATTTGTTGCAGCAATTCAAGATCCATTATCATGTCAAGGGCATCAAGCATCAAGCATGTTGTTGAGCTAGTGTTATGATATAGCATTCAAGATCCAAGATTAAGCATTGTTCTACATCTAATCCAAGATCAAGATCTACATTCTACATGGCCACTTCACGTTAAGTTGCAGATCTAAATTTCAAGACATCATTCAAGGTATCATTGTTCATTTTTCATGTTTCATGTTCATGTTTCATTGTTTCATCATAAGGTTTAATTACCTAAATGGGGTTTGATCAAGGCAAACCCTATTTCCTAACAATCAACAAGTTTTTCTCTCTCTACATGTGTGATTGTAGATCTAAGTATCCTTGAGTTTAAAGAATCTTTAAAGACTAAGTTACAAGATTGAAGAAAGTTGATTGAGTTGTCTCCTCACTTTCAAGATCACAAAAAGTCTTCTACAGGCTAGAATATAGAGTTTGAGATTTGGAGATTTGGTAGGAGAAAAGCTACAGGAAACTACTAGAGGATACCAAAATTTTAGCAAAACCCTAATATTGGGACTAAATCGCCAATTGTGGAATATGAGTCCCAATGCTGATATTTTCTAGGTTATGGGAGATTCAAATTTGTCCCTGTGAGATTTCAATGTTGGCACATAAACCCTAGTCTGGGACTAAATCACCCAGACTGGCGTATGAGCCCCAATAGGCATCAAACAACAAGATTTTAGGGTTTTGGAGCTTGTTTCGTCCTCATCTCTCTTCCTAGTGCACCTCTTCTCATTCTTAGTTTGTTATTTTGCATTTCAGTTTCATTTCTTAGGTCATTTAGTCAAGTTTGCATGATACTTTCATCATTACTTTTCTTGTCTTTCCAAGCCCTAGCTTGGTGTTGAACCCCCTTTATACTTTTAATCACACTCTAGGACAACCTTTAGCAATTCCCTTTCCCTTATTCCATCCTTGGATTAAGATCTCTAGGGTTTCCTTGAATGAAACTTGAAGAAAATTGGTCTAGGTCCCTAAACACCTAATGTGTGTTCCACCTCCCAAAAGGTGGAACACATATTTTCTACATTTCAAAAGTTAGTAGTGAAAAAAACAGTATAGTTGTTGCTAGAATTTGGCAGAAAAATGGTAGACTAGACCTCTACTAGTAGGGCGTTAACTTCACACATCTAGAAGGATCTAATAGAGTCTTTGTTATAGATTGGATAGTAGTTAAATTTTTGCTAGATTCTACCAATCCTCTTTGAGAACCCAAAATCTGTGTGAGAATAGCCCCAACAAAGAATAATGATGGATAACAAGATCCAATTGCAACCCAAAGTCTGATTGAAAGGACATTTGAATAAATGAGGCTTAGGAAATAAGCGAGGGCACAATGAAAATGCATCATGGAGCTTCTCTGTCATGATGGAAATAAGTCTCAAATCCTTAGCTTCAGGGGAGATACAATCCGTTGTCATGTCCCAAAGGTTTCCCTTGGTATGCACAATAGTGATAAAATAATCAACATTAAGGGAATAGGATTTAAAAGAATAAGTCCATAAAGGACTTACATTTTCATAATAATTAGAAATATCCTAGGGCACGGGATACTTTCCTGTGAAATCCCCAGTCAGTATCAAATAATGATGAGGATAATGCCAAGCCATATAAGCGCATATGGTGATAATACAAACCAAAGCTGACATCATCCAATCAACATGGTACTCCACCTCCCCAAAAAATTTATTACACCTCACACCTTGAGTTGGATCCAGATAAGCATGCGAGGTGAAAAAACAACCTGACATCACCCATTCCATGTGGTTCTGCACCTCACTGCAACTTTTCGTACACTTCACTCTCTAAACAGAGACCTATCTTTTTTGACACATCATCTGGTGGATTTTTTAATTCAAATTCAAATTCGAAATGGGGTAGGAGACCATCAACTCGTTTCTCTGAGCAGAGCCTTGTCTTTTTCGACATGTCATCCGGTGAACGTTGTGATTCAAATTCAAATTCAAAGTGGGGCAGGAGACCATCAACCCAACCCACATAGATAAAAACACATCATTAAGCAAGGCAATCCAATACATTATTGAAGATTAAAAGGAGCCCCACCCATCTGATCCTTAGCCAGCCATTCCTTTATATGAGTCAAGAAATTCTCGAATCACCAGAAGTGCTATTAGGGGAAGGAGAGCCCTGTGTTGGAAACCACATCTGCAAAAAAAAAATTCATTCTCTGTAGATATGGGATACAAAGACACCCACCATAGAAGAGAGAACACGTTTTGAATCCTGAATAAGGCTGCTAATATTCCAAAGGGGCTCAACCAGGCCATTAAGTCAATCCACAATTAGTTTAGAATCTCCCTCAATAATAACTCTATCAAATCCTAGATCTTTTAGCCTCTTAGTACGTCTCCAGGAAACCATTGCCTCCACCTTTACGTTGGTATCATTTCCTATACATTTCATGTAGGATCCTATACACCTCCCATAGTGGTCTCTTATCAGACCGCCAGTTGCAGCCATTCCAGGATTTCCTTTAGAACATATATCGACATTCAGTTTAACCCATTCCTCTCGGGGGGCTCCAATAAATATCTAAATATTCCCTTTTATCTTAATCCATCCTTGAAATAAAAATCCATCCTTGAAATAAATGTGAGGATGGATTATAGAAAATATTAAAAATAATTTTTCTAAATGGAAAGGTAACTTGTTATATCTTTTTGGGAGATTTAAGGTGTGTTAGAAAATGTTTTTTTCACACTTAATATTTATCTTCTTATTGGTTTTTTGCTCTACTTATTTGAATCAATTAAATGATCTAATAAGAAACACAATATGGCATGTAGTTTCTTATGATTTGTATATTAATTATAGTTATATTGGATGAATGGGGCATAAAGACATTCAAATAGGGTGCTAGTGAATAGTTATTAATTAGATTATTAAAGATGATATGGTGATGAGCCTTCAAAGTATCCTCTTAGACATAATTTGGTTAGTTGATTTTCATAAAAGACTTCTAAATAAAAAAATTATAACATTGTTATAAAGGAATATTGAGATACTTACTGTTAAGGATGGATTTCCTTGGATGTTTAGCAAAGTTTAGAAGTGTTTGAGACCATATTAATTGATTAGGTATCTCAATATTCCCTTTTATCTCAATCCATCCTTCAAATCAATGTTAGGATAGATTATAGAAAATATTAATAATAATATTTTAAAATGAAACAGTAACTTGTTATATATTTTTGGGAGATTTAAGGTGTGTTAGAAGATGTTTTTTCACACACTTTATATTTATCCTCTTATTGTTTTTTTCCTCTACTTATTTGATTGATTAAATGATCAAATAAGAAACACAATATGTCATGTAGTTTCTTAAAGATTTGTATATTAATTATAGTGAAATTGGATGATTGGGGCATAAAGACTTATTCAAATAGCTAGTAAATAGTTATTAATTGGACTATTAAAGATGATATGGTGATCAACCTTCAAAGTATCCTCTTAGACATAATTTGGTTAGTTGATTTTCAGAAAAGAATCTTAAATAAAAATATTATATTTGTGGGATATTATGTTTGAAAAATAAATCATTTTGAATCTCATATTTTCTATTCTATTTAGAAGGCCTAAATCTTTTCAAGAATTTTGAAAAGGGAACAAATTTTTCTTACAATAAGGATAAGCTACTTGATTTGAAATATATATGGTGGGAGCTCAGAGTATGAATTCTCTTCTTTATTGAACTATAAGATGGTTTAAGAAATCATGTATTAATTTAAAAGTAAATACCATTGAGAATGTTATGGATGAAATGAGTTTAATGCAATGGGAACTTATTTATAATATATGTTTGATTCCTAAATAAAAAGAACATTATAATCATTAAAAATGTTGAGTTATATGGTAGTTTAAAGAATTTTTCTTAGCATGGTAAATTATTGAATAAAAATAAATGTTTTGGTGGTAAGAATTTATTGCATGTTACTCCTAAATATATCTATTTTGTATTATTTTTTCTATTTAACTAGATATTTAAGTTAAAATTCTTGTGGGGGTTGCATATATGAAAAAAATTGGTCTATAATATTTGAAAGAATATAGTACTACTATTCAAATCCTAAACTAGATTTATTTTAAGTGGTTATTGGTGATAATTCCATTGATCATGAGTTTATAACTTGACTTATCTATGATGAAATTGAATTTTTAATGCATTTATTTTTTTACTATCCCTTTGATAAAACTATGTGGTGGTGTTTTCTTCCCTTTCGGTTTGGTTTTACAAGTAAATCTTATACCAATGGGGTTTATATTATTTTTGGTAAAATCAATTGTTATTCCCTTCTCACTAAGCTTATGGATATATTGTAGCCTATTTTTTATTAAAAAAATTATGGGGTATTTCGATTGAAAGAAATAAAAAGGCATTTAAGGTTATAGATAGTTTCTCATTAGCCTATGACATAAAGAAGTTCAAGCAATAAAATTCAAGTTCCCAAATTTTGAATTCTCAAAGTGGTTTGCAATCTATGTAGATTCTTATTACATTTTTTGTGTACATAAAAAATGTGAGTTCATATAAACTAGTTAAAACATACAAGTTAATCAATTTAAATCACATGAGGATATAACACTTATTGAAAAAAAAATGAAATAAATTTAGTGAAAGCATGCAATACACTCTCACCCATGTCTCCTTGATGCAACAGACTATGGTGGATATGTCCAAGGATTTATATTGGCTAAAATAAAATTTTGAGTGCTCACAATGATAATCTAACAATTTAAATTCAAGAATTTTTGTTTAAATTTCTTGAGTTGCGTCTAATTTATATATTTTTGGATAAGGGAATGGAGGGCCAAGATGGATTAGAGAGATCAAAAGCTCTCATGGCTTGAAAGGATTGGTGGCATGAGGAGAGGACAAGTTCCAGGCCAAGAATGTAGCCAAAATGTGCTCTCAAGATTCAAATAGAATCAAGGGTGATGGATGTATCTTGGATAAAGTGAAGAGTGAGGATCCAAAATGTAACATTTTGGAGGGATGTAAATATCTTTATATGGACCTATCCAAGTGCACAAGTGGTATGACATGTATACTCACTTGAGAACTTGAGCTAATAAGACCTTGATTAACTATTTTTAGACATTTGCAAATGAATAGGAACATAATTAATTTTCTTTAGTTGGTTAACAAAAAGTGCACAAAACAAGAAAATTGAATAAATGTTGGTATTCATCTAATTTTTGGATGGGATGAAATGAGCTTACATTAATAATATTTATTTATTTAAAGTAGACTATAGAGGAAGGGTATTTACTAGATTGAATGCCAAAAATATAATTGAATGAATATTGATTTAGTTAAGTAATTGAATAATTAAATATTATTTGATTAATTTTGAAAAAAAAAAAATTAGATAATTAATCAAATGCAAATGATTAATTTTCTAAGAGGAAATAATAATTTGTGAGCTAAAATTATGATGTGTCAATTTTTTCATTGTCTACATTTTATGATAAATATGGTTGATCAAAGCAAGAAGATATCGAATTGGTCTTTAATTTTTATAAAGAGAACATTTTTTGGTGTTCCTCATGTTGGTTCTAATCTAGATATTTCTATTTATGGTGATAACAAAGCTTTAAGTGTGTTGTTAATATTATTCTTGAGCCAAGGGCAAAGCTTTTAGTTGATGAAGACTCCTTGGTTAGTGAGGAGGAGGATGTTGAATTTCTCCATAACCAATGGTTCCCATCAAGATGTATCCTAATTTTTGGTTGTTGGAGTGTGCACAAGCTACTAGATCCAGTCTCCTAAAAAAATGTGACAAGAATGGATCTTATTTTTGTATTATTTTATATTGGTCCAATATATAGTTGGGTCAATCTAATATGTAGATTGTTTATTATGTAGCTAGAATTTTTCATTATGTTGATAAGCTAATTTAATTTATAATTGGGTTGGGTTTATTTTGGTGTATGTTATCAACTCCTTTATCATGATATTACAGGGTACTTTGGCTTGATAATTAGTGCTATCTTTTTCTTGGAAGATCATGAGCTATTATTAGTCCTATTTCACTAAATGAAGTGAATTTTTGTATGCTTAATAAATTGTTGCTTGTATGAGCCATATGTGTAAACTACATCGAATATTAAGAGAAATGTAACAAAAAGATCATGAACATTTATTAACAAATATGATGCATTTAAAAATGTAATATAGGTTAAACTTATCCTAATATATTTACTCTAACTTAGAATTGAATTGAATCTTGTAAAACATACTAGATAGAATTTAGAGGGAGTGCCCTACTAGGAGTGAGACAAAACCTAGTTGTAATTTAATCAACTATATGTATCGAGTGCTAACAATATTTTTAGAACCACTACTATTTTAGTGATTGTTGAAGAAAATAATCTTGTCTTCATCTTTATGTTTATTTATAGATTATAGAGGTAATTCCTACCCATCATGATAGATGCATTTTTTACCAAAATAATTATTAATTAAAATTTAAAAGCATCATGCATTGCAAATATGATAAATTAATAATTATTTCGGTAATAAATACAACATTTTGGATAGATATAGGTATTTGAAATAGTTCATAGATAAATATGTATTATACAATATTGACCAAAGTTTCTAGATTTTATTAGTTCTTGCCAATGAGACCTCAAATAGATGGTATAACAAACATGTGATCACTTTTTTTAAAAGTCAAATATAATATCAAAAAATATTCAAATTGCAACTTACTACTTCAACAAATACCTACATACTCGATTTTCGCAATTTACAAACAATCACACATATTATATATAAAACTATTTAAAGATTGACATATTTTTGTTGGTAATTTGCATTCCAATTCAAACATCATTTTATATGCTCACCATTTCATATTTAAATGAGTAATTGAATGATAGTTGACATTTGTCCACATTTGAAAACTATTATCTTTGTATACTCTCTTTCATAATTTGGTTTTACAAGAAAAGCTGTAAGCCGACTTCCAAATAGTAATAGAAAAATCTTGAGACTACGAGAATCGTCTCCCGTCGAATAATCCACAGACTTTACCAACTTTAAACGTGAAAAAAATATTTGAAGTCGACGGAAGACAGTAGTCCGGTAATAGACAGAGACAAAAAGAGAATGGAAAGAAACGATGCGACGCCATTGTTGACGATCCGTCAACTGACGATGTTGTGTCATGGAGCGCAGCAAATAACAGCTTCCTGGTGAAGGATCCCTACCATTTCTCTCTCTATTTGCTACCTCACCACTTCAAACACTGGAACTTCTTTAGCTTCATTCGACAGCTCAACACATATGTCAGTATCCCTTGATCTCATGGTTTATGCTATCCTTTTATCTCGTTTTCTTTGACTATTCTTTTTCAATCTTACAGGGATTTCGTAAAGTGGATCCTGATAGATAGGAGTTTGCACACGGATGCTTTCTTCGAGGGCAAAAGCAGTTACTCAACAGTATTCGTCGGAGGAGGTCCAGTCATCACCACTCTCACGGGGCGGGCAGTGAATTGAATTTGGAAGGGGAATTCCAGAGGCTTAACGAGGACAAGAACACCATGGTTATGGAGGTTGTTCAACTGAAGAAGGAGCAGGAAAGTTTTGATAGAGAACTTGAGGACATGCAGAGGCGCTTCGCTGTCACAGAGCACAGACTTCAGCAGATGATGTCGTTCCTTCAAAGAGTCACTCACAATCCGAATTTGACTACTGAGACGCTTCGAAACAGGCAGCTTGAAATTGGTAAAAAGAGGAGACTGTTGCCAAAGCCACGTAAGGAGGAGCAGAAAAAAATAAGGCCTGAATTGGGATTGGGTTGTTCTAGAATAAATGCTTTGACTACATATGGGTTTGTAGATAGTAATTCATTGATTGCAGGAGGGTTTGAAGAATGTGTGCCTCTGATAGACTCTGAGACCGGGGCTGGACTGCTGCCTACGGAGATAGTGGGTGTTTGTTCGCTTGGAAATCAGAGCTCAAAAAAAACTATATAAGTATAAAATGTAAGTTATAAAAATTCATATTAAAATAATATGTGTTCGTAATCACTAGAAAATGTAATAGGTCATCATTGATCACCATACTATTTGTCTCACCACCCTATACTACTTGGTCACCCTCTATTCTCCCAATATATCTATAATGATAGTGAGTGCACTCATAGGAGGTGACACCCTTTGAACTCTATGGATCACAATCTCATTTAGAGAAAAAATGATAACAATTATAGTATGGGTGGAAGTAGAAGCAATAGAACTCAATGATCTTTCTACCTGGTCATCTATTAGACCACAATGATGGGGCAATTATATTCCATGTTTTATAAGGGTGCCTTTGATACTAGCAATGGCATGAAGAGTTTGCAACTCCAAAGTATCCATGATGGTTGATGGCACCATGACATGATGTATAGATTTTTGGGCTGGTGATCATCATTGAAGGTTTGATATTCCATGAGCTTCTAGTCTATCATGGCAAAAGCCTCTTTCTCTACTTTAAAATTCCACATAAAAATAATTGGGAATTTTATGAAGGATAAATTTATAGTATTTTTTTCTCAAAAACTATAGTGGAATCTCATTGTTATTACATGGAGAATGGTCAAAGACCATCCACCACATGTCCCAATTATTTTTTATATCAAGATGATTGTACCAATGAATTGGAAATCTCGACAAATTTATTGGAAGGGGTGTATTAATTTTGAGATCAATAAAAACCCACAAACTATACTTTGATTATCTCTTTGTCACTTCATTGTAAGAGAACATTATTACATTATATCGGTGACATAAATCTCTATGAGATTTCTATTTATCAATTTGGCTCATGATTGAGTCAACTTGTTTCACCATTACTTCCAATGATGAATCAAGTAATGCATGGTGTGGGTTTCCTATGTATTGACTGGATGATGAAACTATTTATGTATGTTGAGATTTTTTAAAAGCCCTAATAATTTCTTTTTAACTTTCCCTAGGGTTTGTGGGAAGGGTAGGAGTAGATTGGGATGATACAAGGATCTCTTAAAATATTTATTCAAGTATACTATATTTGGGGTTAGGATTTATGAAGTTGTTATTAGCAAAATAACATATAAGAAATACATTTTAAAATAGTCAAATCTATAAAAAATATAAACATGATTTGATTAAAAAACACCAATATCTTTTGTACTTACCTCTCCTTTGACACAACATTACCAAAAAATTTGGGATAGGGTCAATTGTGTAAAACACAATTTATTTTTTCTCAAAATACCCACACTCCTCTCCAAGTCATGGCTATGAATGGATAGTTGGGTATTTTTTCCTTTTCTTTTTTATGGTAACAAAACATGATCACAGTTTATAACAAAAGCATATTTATCCAAAATGAGAGATTTGACTACATTTTTATCTCCCATTTTGTATTGTACCTAGAGATAAGATATTATAATGTACTTAGGTGGATGGAGATGTCAACATGTGACACTCATCTCTTTTGTTATTAAGGATCATGTGGACAACTTGTGTAATTAATTATATTAGGTAATGAGTAGGCATTGATTAGGACTACTCATCCTTTGTATTATTAGGAAGATATCTATATTTAAAGGAGATGCTATTACTATAAGGTTGTTTGTTAAGTATGATATTATATTTGGGATCTATTGGTGATATAGCATAGAGTGGTTACTTCCATAAGGATTACTATGTTTTACCCTATCTCAGGGGTTTATTCTATTTTTTCTTATATTGGATATTTTGACATATTGACCCAAAAACATATCTTGTATTTTTTATTATATGTGTGGAGCTTATCAATTAGTGTTAGAGCTATGATTTGGGCAAAGGAAAGAAAACCCTAGTTTTGAATATTTTCCTATATTTTCCAAATGATTATGATTTTTTTAATAATTTTTTTACTAAAGAGATAGAAGATCAAATAAGGAATATATAGTCCAAAGTTTAGGTTTTTATCAAATCAATATTAATTGAATTATTTCAATTTTATGGTTTTTAATAAATTTTATTTCTAGGCCACAAATAAATGTATTTTTCTTATAAAAATTTACATTTCTAGAAATATAATCAAAATTTATAGATCTATTAGTTCAATTTTTCAATTTGAGGCTAATTATATCATAAATTGGTTGGATCAAATTTAGGGGAGTTGGATTTAGTAGAATGGTAATCTATTGAAAATATTTTTTCTTAAATCCTAATTTTGATAGAGGTTCATAATTTTGATGAAAGTGGAGATGCATTAGAATAGTGGTACAAATTCAAAATGCCTCATGGTAAAATCATATTCTATAAAGTACGTTTTTCACTATCCTTAAAAGGTGAAGTTGAACAATGGTATGCACCATTGTGGAAAGATATTTCTTCTTTGGATGAATTAGAATGAGATTTCATACATATTTGAGATCCAACAGAATAAAAGGAAAAGTAAAATAAAGAGGACGAGGAAGGGGAAGATTAAAAAGAAAATCAACAAGGATAGGACTTAGTAGAGGAAGGAGGAGAAGGAGAAGAGGATTTAGGTACATGCAATATATCTCTAATGAAGAAATATTCAATCCTTCAATTTTGTAGATGTATCCAGAAGAAAAATGTTATTGTCTCTATAAACCTTGGAAACAAGTACAACTCCATCAACATGAAATTAACCAAGAAATTGCATATACAAGAAATGAACATATAGGACATTTAAATATTGGGTACAAATATTAAAAAAATTGAATATGTAAAGCTCTATATGGATAAATATGTTTTACATTCAATTTTTTCAGGATTTCGATATGGGTGGGTTGGATATTGTTCTTGGTTATCATTGGTTAGAATCTCTAGAAATAGTAAACATCCATGTACAAAACTATTCTATGAAGCTTTGGTTAGGCGTTAAAAAGTTACATTATAAGATATTACACATATTGAAGTCCATTTGAAGGAAAGTAAATGAAGAGAATATTTAGAAATCTTATTAGGATTTTTCCAATTCATCAGAGGATAAAAAAGAGGAGACAAATAGGAGATGCTAAAAAAGTGTCAAAAAATGGTGAAGAATCAAAGGAGGTTCTAGTGAGAGAAAATGATATAGTATATAAGCATCCACGTCATTGTTAGAGGCAATAGTCATGGAGAAAACCATCATGGAGATAGGATAGTATAGGGAATAAACATAAAAATCAATATCGATCTAGACATGGAAACAAATGAACAACTCAAAAAATAAATGGTATCATAGAAGTAATGACTACTCAGGGAAGCAAAGGACTATGAGAAGGAATAAAATCAAATTTAGGTGTAACAAAATATGGCTCTAGGATGAGATGTGCATATGGTCAAGAAAAAACCACTACAATTTAGATTTTAGAATTTTAAAGTACCAAGTATTGAAATTTTGATAAATTAATACTTGTTTTGGTAATATGTACATCATTTTAGATAATATAAATAGTTTGTAGATAAATATGTATTTTATGATTTATTTATATTGATCAAAGTTTCTAGAGTTTATTAGTGCTTGTATAAGGTAAAACAAACCCATGATCTTTGTTCTCAAAAAAGTCATACATAATATCATAAATATCCAAATCACAACAACTTACCAGTACACCAAATATCTGTACACTTACTTTTTCATGATTTACAAAATAATTCCCACCTATTATAAATGAATGTTGTTAGAAAAATCATTTTTAAATTATGATAGGAATATAATGATTATTTAAATTCTTGTGGGCAATTTGCATTCAATGTGAATATGTCCCACTATTTTCTATACCCACTATTGAAAAGGAACATAATTAGTTTTGATCTGATGCATCAAATAATATTTAAATATGTGAATGACTGATTGTTGACATTGTCCACATTAGAAAACAATTATCTTTGTGTAATCTCTCTTTCATTATTTGGTTTTAAAAGAAAACCTGAAATTGCCCATGAAACTAAGCCGACTTCCAAATAGTAATGGAAAAGCTTGAGACTACGAGAACCGTCTTTGTCAATTAATCCACCGACTTTACCGACTTTAAACATGAAATAAATATAGGAAGTCGTCGGAAAAGAAAAGAAAGTAGTGTTTACTCAAGATAAAAAGAGAAGGGAAAGAAAAGGTGCAACGCCATTCCTAACAAAGACATACGCCACATAAAGTAGAAGATTGCTACAACACTAGCATCCAATTCCTTTCATAGATCAAGAGGTGTGACAACTGAATTTATCAGTTAAATAAATATTATATATTGAACACAAATGTATTTCAATGAAACCAATGTCACAACTAACATTATCAATAGGCGTGTTGGAGGGTATGGGTGGAATGGTAAATGATGTAACATTATGTGGCATTAGACTCCAAAATATATAATAAATACATAATGCTAATTCAATTATACAATTACAAACAATTTATATATTAAATTTTTAAGTTTAAAATGTAAAATATATTATAAATTCATATTAAAATACTTATATGCAATCACCAAACAATTATGTAACCAGTCATCATTGATCACCAAACTATCGACTTCACCACATTGTAAATTGTTTTCAGATCGCCCTTTATACTCCTACTACACCTATAATGAGAGTGAGTGAAGTCATGGGAAGTGACACCCTCCACACTATGTGGATCCTAATCTCATCTTGAGAAAAAGTGATAATAGTTATAGGATAGGTGGGGTTCATCATTCTTTGCTCTCTCAATGGTATTTCTATGTGATCATTTGTTGGACCATAAGGCTAAGACATATGTGTGTCATGCTATATAACGATGTCCATTAAAATTTTAATGTCATGGAGAGTCTACACCTCGATAGTCTCCTTGATGGTTTAAGACACCATCACATGATATAAACATTTATGGGCTAATAGTCTTTGTTAAGGTTTTAGCATTTAAAGATATTGATCTTTCTTAGATAGAGCCTCCACCTCTACCTTGAAACTCCTTCATATTGAAATAATTGAGAATTTATTGATGGAGAAACTCATAGTAAATTTTTTCTCTAAAAGTATAGTTGCATCTAATGGTTATTACATGGAAGATGGTCAAAGAACTTCACCACATATATATATATTTTTTATATCGAGATAATTGCATGAATGAATTGAAATTATCTTTGAAGTAAGTGGAAGGAGTGCATTGGTTTTGGAATCAATAAAAAGATCACAAATTTCGGCTTTAGTTACATCTTTTTTGTTTATTTCATTGTAAGATAACTCCATTGCATAAACTTGGCGACATTAATCTTTATGATATTTCTATTGATCACTTTGAATCATGGATGAGTCAACTTGCTTCTTCATTGTTTCCAATGATAAAACAAATAATGCATAGTGTGGGTTTCCTATGGATCCCTTCAATGATGAAACTAGTTTTACCAAGTTGAATTTTATTTGTTTCAAATGTTGGATAATAATTTCTCTTGAATTTCCTTAGGGGTTTTAAGAAGGGTAGGAAGATATTGGGGTAACGTGGGGATCTCTTCAAGAATTTCTTCAATTATATTATGTTTAGGGTCAATATTTATGTGAGGTTTTATAAAATAAATAAAATACAAAAATCATATTCCAAAATAGTCAAATTAATAAAATCCAGACATGATTTGATTAATAAACATGAAAACCTTTACTAAAATCCATTCATTCGACATGGCATTGGTAAAAATATTTGGGGAGGATTTAATTTTGTGAAACACAATCATGTTTTTCTCAAAAAGGGTATGTGTAGGATCATCATGGAAAAAACAGGCCCTTAAGTGGTGATGAAAATTCAGAAAATCAAAGTTAGGCAACTTGACGTAAAAATTTGAATAAGTTATCTATATCATCTCAAAAATATGTAACAATAGAATTTGTAGAAAATTGAATGTAGTTTCTAAACTACTAGGTTTATTTTTAAAAAAATCTATTTGGTAAAAATTTGAAATTTCAATTGAGGAGTACTTAAATTTTAGGGAAAAAATAAGAAGTAGGTGTCTGTCTAACCACCCTAACCACAATAAAATGATAATATTTTTTTATAATATTTTAGATATAAGTAGAGGACACATGTCCCGATGTGATGCATATTTATTTTTTATTTTTTTCTAAATAAATAATTAATTATGATTTTTTTATTACAACTTTTAAAAAACATAAAAACTCGTATGTCTGACCACCTTAACTTGGTCAAAACTTTATGAATTTTTTTTTATCCTATATTATGTGAAGCATATAATGTGACACATGTTTCAGATTCAAAAAATGTGATACCATTTGAAAGCTATAGATATTTTTCAATTAGCCTATCAATCAGGACTTTAGTCGTAATTCAAATAGAAAATGAATAATAATTATATATTAAATTCAAAGAAAAACATTATTTATATTGGTGGAATGCTGAGAATCTCTTTTAAAAATCCTTTTCATTTAATCAAATTTTACATTAAAAAAAAAGTTGTCAGCCACATGGGCCATCATATCACTTAAATATCGCCACTTTTTGGTCCATCATGATCCTGCACATACCCAAAATATGCACTTCTCTCCCAGTCATGGTTATGAATCGATAACATTTTTTTTCTAATTTTTTGATAAAAAAATGCAATCATGTTTTATATATCATAACATGTGATCATATGCTATATATTGTAAAATTTGATCATGTTTTATAACGTGGTTACATTATAGTAGAATGAGTGATTAGGCTATATTTTGTGCCAAATTTTGGTGCACAAACCC
This sequence comes from Sequoiadendron giganteum, assembly GCA_007115665.2. NCBI lineage: Eukaryota > Viridiplantae > Streptophyta > Pinopsida > Cupressales > Cupressaceae > Sequoiadendron > Sequoiadendron giganteum. Next base: position 579,619,069 of record CM021109.1, read on the forward strand.
TTCATGTTGAGCTTCTCAATATCTAGTAGTTCCCATCAAGATGTATCCTAATTCTTTATTGTTATAGTGTGTTGGAAGAATGAAGAAGGTGTCCTCTTGGTTTGTTGTCATTGATGCTAACACTGTTTGGTAACTGACTGAGTAAACTGTGTGTCTACACTAATCCTAGATCCAATATTTTGATTCAGAGATCCTGATGGGACTTTAATTTTCTCAGAGAGTTAGGCTGGGGTTTTAGGGTTCCAAAGTTACTCATGGTAACTTTGATTATCGACCTTCTAAAGTGGACCTCTTGTTATGTTTCAACGGTGACCTGCTGCTGGGGACAACCGGTTGCTTAAGTGAGGTTTTATCCCTCTCGGGTTGTGCATTATCGGCCCCATTTCACCTAATTCATCGGTCTTTTGGCATGATGACTTATGTTCTATACCGCTAGGATTTTCAATGCAGGCCCCCACTTCAATGTTGTATCAGAAGCCTGATGAACCATCAGATTGCAGGGATGGATCTTAGCCACTTCTCGCCGACCTCGTGGGTTTTCCTGCTGACGTCACCAAAGTGATGCGAGGCTCACGAGATGTTGCCATCTGGCATGAACGGATGCATGGGTGGTCTTCCCAAGGTGTTGGATATGATGTGGGGCCATCTTTTCACTGGTGATGGCCATTAATAACAGGGTTAATTATGGTTTCTCGCACACCTCACACGAGCAGAGTAAATATCCCAGAGGGTATTGTGAGGACTGCGAGGACATGACACGTGGCTCCCTTTTTCTTGCAAAGTGGAACTATGTGGGTCCCTCGTGTGGTTCAGATCTACTATTTTGAGTATTTTGATTGGGTATGTTTTCTGAGGGTGCTGAGATGGATTGTCAACATCCATGGACTTAATCTCTACCCTTCGTTCTGTCACAGTGTGGTCTGAATCGATGTTTCAATTTCAGGCAAGGGGTGTGTGAGTTGTCTGCATGGCATGCGTTGCTTGGTCATTGCTCGTGTCATTAATGGCATGGGTTTCCCTTCTCCTGAGGATCTCCACCTGATTGCTCTGGCGTATGAACAGTGCCATCCTGCTGGGAGTATTCATGGTTATCTGGGTCACTAATTGTTTGAATGCTCAAATTGCCTTCAAGTAATCGTACCTTGCATGCTGGGCTACTCTATAAATGTTGAATGAGTTGTATGCAATCAACATTGCATCTTCTTATATCTTTGTACAGGAAGGTCTCTTCACCTGTGTGTTGTAGAAGCTCTATTTCTTTCATGGATAAGTTAATTAAGCATAGGAGTGCGAGGCTGAGATCCCATGGGTTACCAGTCATGATGGAGCCTATTACACCCATATCGCCCGAGGGTGCTACGAGAAATACTGGAAAGAAGCCAATGCACTGTTCGTCCTCGATGGTCATTTCAAATTTAGATGAATCTGATACCGACTTGGATTACAAGTGCTACTTAGCCAGCTTCACTGAACTCTTGGGAGTTGACGAGGAGGTTCTGGAAATTAAACCAATAACTGCAGAGGCACTAGTTCCAACTATTAGGGGTGATGCTCGCAAGGCTGATAAGGGAGATGTGGTTCCGTCACTGTCACAGGTGCGGACTCGAAGCGGTCGCCTATACCGGGGCCATGTGTTTTCTTGATGGTTACCAGTGGTGGGTTCATTTGATGTGTTTCCTCCTGTTGTTTCATCGTATGGGTGTGGACGTGGATGTGCACGTGCTTTGCACGAAATTTTGTTTTCCGACTAGTTATTTCGTAACTATTTTTTGATTCCTTCAATCATGCACGATGTCATCTAAGGATAAGGAGTGTAAATTTGAATTTCACTCTGAGTTGAAATTCAATTTTGTATCACAATGTAGCCCAATGCTTGTTGCTCTCTTGTTGTAGAAAGGAGATTTCACAGCTCATTGTGGGGGTCAGAATTTTTTGGGTCCAAAGCTTGGAAGTTTGTACAGTCCATCTTATAGTTGAAATGTTATGAATATTTTATCCAGGAAATCATCCTGGGTGGGATTTGTATACACATTAGTATGATATGCTTTTTAATTATTGATATCGAAAGAAATTTATAAAATTAAGATGGTTTACTCTCCTGTGTGTGTGCCATGGATTATGAATGGAGTTATCAAGGGTTCCTCCCTTTTAGTTTCAACAATTAATTGAAAGTGTAATTATTTTTCTTGCTTTAGCTTAAGAAGTTAATCAAATTCTTGAAGAGTCAATTACATGTTCATGGTTGTATATGCTCAGGATTCTTGAAGAAGTACTGTTTTAGTGTACTGAAATATCTCATAATAGTAATGCTATATGAAGATAGGTTCATTGTATCGGGATTTTATTCTGTATGACTCCATTGCCCAATGGATGAGACACTGGACAATGTTTGTATCCTTTTGTTGGTTTAAGACTATAATCTCTAAGCAGCGAAATCCAAATACTGAAGATAAAACACTTGATTAAAACCTTGTCCTCCTCCGGGAGGTATTGTAATCAATAAGTGGGTCAATTTCATTAATCTTTGGCATTGGTAATCATTCTCTAGTCTGTCAATACCATGAAATGATCACTATACCTCTGAGTGTGTACGAATTGTGGTCTATATGTGGGAAGTGTTCTTACCAATCATGAGGCATTCATATGAAAATGTTAAGGGTTACCCCCCTAGGTCTTACAGAGCCTGAAGTGCAGGGGAAATGTGTATCCATTCCATTTCCTATCAGTTGGCCATTAGTGATTGTAGTTATCCTTGATAGGGGTTGGCCACCTGTTAGATACCTTCAATCTCTATATGGATTTTTTGAACACCAACAGAATGGCGATTCCACTGGGGAGGATTTTGAAGTTCTAGTTGCAGATCGATGCTGATATAGAGTCATATTAAATGATATGATGTTCTGAATCTACATAGTGAATGTTTTCAAATTAAGCGAAAGGAGGTAGTTCAAAATAACCCTAAGAATTTTGTGGTCTATGGTGTCTTGTAAGCAACAGATTCAGGAGTTCTAGAGTTACTCATTGAAGGATGGTTTTATTTGGGGAGAACTTCTGAGAAATTTTTTAAAAAAGGAGGGAGAATGAAGGCAAAGGAACCATAGGGAATGGATTATGACTATGAGAGATATTACTGATGATATGGTGTGACTCTATAGTGGGTAATGAAACCCATAATTTGATAGAACCTAAAAAAGTGGCTCTCAAAGTTCTTTGAAATATTTTCCTCTGAAAGGAGGTGGCGACTCCGACTAAAGAACTAGTGAATGAATGAAGTAATAATTCCAGATTGGTGCTATTTACAGTCTGGAAAAGAGGTTGATACATGTTGCAAACAACTACCAGGTATTTCACCAAAACTAAAACAGTTCACTACTTTTAATGATAATGGGTGTTTTGATTAAAGATAAAAATGGTTCCAAATTTATATGTTAAGCATATACAAGGGAACAAGGATTTGTTTTACCATACTTCTAGTAATGCAATGTGTAAAAGGATTTATGAAACACATTTGTATTGCATAAAATCTTGGAAAGTAAGGAATACTTTTGTCAGTCATTAACAAACTCCTTGTTGAGCTAACAAGTGATCTGCCTGATAATTGTATGTTAGTAAGTAGTCTCCCATGTGTAAGGTCAAGCATAAATATGCCAGAAGAGTAGGTTATGTTAAGTCCTTTGGGGAGTTTTGTAACTCAAAGGTATATGCCTTTTATGTTTGATGCTATCAACAATTACCCTAATTCAATTCCTAGGAAAATTAGGAAATATTTACTTCAATATACAGGGCAAGTAGCAGAATTGGCTTCTGAGCATTTACAACATTTTGTTGATGTAATGGGTGATTATGAAATTGATCATGAGGATGTTGTCATGAAATTATTCGTGCAATCCTTAAAAGGTGATGCTAGGGATTGGTTTTCTTATCTACTTGCCTCTTTTGTTAACTCATGGAATTAGTTAGTGATTGTTTTTATGGAACAATTCAGTGAAAGAGTCAATCCCAACACATTGAGAAAAGGATTTATGGGAATTCACATACAAGATGAGGAATTAGTCTTGCATTTTAACCTCAGGTTTTCAAGAGCATTAAGGGAGATCCCTAAAGAAATAAGACCAAATGAGGCTAAAAGCTTGATTGTGTATCTAGGTGCCTTCAACAAGAGGATGAGTTTTTTATTAAGGGATAAAGAACCTACTACTCTGCCTCAAGCATACCAGCTAGCTATGGAAATTGAAAATAATATGAAATATTCAATGATGAAGAGGTATCTGACTGCAGGTGTTGGTTACCCATGCCTAACCAATGCTAGTATAATATCTGAGCCGGTTATTCAAAGAATTGACGATAACATTCTTGCTAGAAGTGTTATAAGCCCAAAAATGCAGTTTGATGATAATGACATCCAAGTTGAAACCCAGTTTGATCTGAATGAAGATGATCAGGGCTTTTGTGTATCAGAACTGTATGATATGAGAAGGCAAGAGAAGGAATCATCATATGAGGTTTTTTTGAGATTTTTGGAAATCTTAATACAAATTCCCATAGAGCAAAGACCTAATGATTATGAATGCATTGATTTGTCTTGTGAATTATATGAATCCGGTCTAAGTTCCTTGCCAGAGGAATTGAAACCTGCTAATTTGGCTCAGGTGATTCAATGGATAGAGACTGAAGAGTCAGCCAGGAATGCATCTACACAAAATAAAGGTGGTGCTCCTTAATTACAAGATGTTTGCATAATTAATGACAAATTTGAAAGACAAGATGATATATGATTGTATGAGTCACATATTGTGTTTCCTAATCCTAATTATGATTCTAATGTTACTGAGATTCCGTTGCAAGTTAATGATTGTGATTTTAGGGGTAATAATTGCAGTACTGAGAATGCAGCAGAAATGTTATTTTTACCAGAGTTATGTGGGGATGAAGAGCCCCATGTTTGTTCCCATGAAAAGAAAAGGTTGTCAGATGGTGTATATCTAGAGTGTACCTTTGACATATTATCATTGGAACAAGGGAGTTACATAAATGTTGAACAATCTAAGGATGTTGATATCTGTGATCAGAAGAATACAATCGGAGGCGGCCAATATTGTGGTCCATACACTGGCCTTGTGGTCTTCCTTGACTATCTATATAAAGTGGAGATGGAGGTGTTACTGCCTTCTAGTATTGATGTAATCAGTAAGGGATTTTTAGATTGTTTAGCATTATTCACTTATAGATCAACATATTCAACAGATAGGGTTGAGCACAATAAAACCAGTATGTATTGCTCTATCTCTTCTGATCAAAGTGAAGTTGATGTTTTTAAACCTGTCTCTGGGGGTTTTTATATTGAGATGGGTGAAGAGGTACAAGAAAAAATGTGCTAGAAGAAAATTTCCTTGAGCTATGTATCATCTTGGATAGCTAATGGAAGTAAGGGTACTTTGCATACTATTCTATATTATAACTTTCAGTTCAATATGCAAACCGAGGATAACAGAATGGATGATGTTGCAGACCAAGTAAGTTATGAGAGTTTTCATTTCCTAGAATAGATGAGCCAACACCCTACAAAATATGACCAGGAGTAGGATAAGGTAAAATATTATCATGGTCATATATTGCTCTTAAATTGGTGGGGTAGAGTATTGATTAAATCAATACAGGGGCCAAGTGGGGATAGCCTCCATAGCAATCACAAAGGTATTGGTTATCCCATGCACTTTGAGACATCAAATGGTGAATGTTGCAAGTTCTTTTTTTGGAAAGAAATAGAAAATTTTGTTTTTGATAGAGGTAAGCCTTGATTTCTCCTGTTTGGTAGCCTGGGGCTACCATGTTTGTATACACAGGTCCAATTGACAGAACAAGGCAATATATCTATTGAAAGGCTTGTGTAATTTAGTAATCTGGTCTGTGAAACCAGATATTCTAGATTCTTGCTATGCCCACAGGGGGCATACACCCCCAATCGAAGCCACTGATGGGACTTTAATTTTCTAGGAGAGTTAGGCTGGGGTTTTAGGGTTCCAAAGTTACTCATGGTAACTTTGATTATTGACCTTCTAAAGTGGACCTCTTGTTATGTTTCAATGGTGACCTGCTGCTAGGGACAACCGGTTACTTAAGTGAGGTTTTATCCCTCTCGGGTTGTGCATTACTGGCCCCGTTTCACCTAATTCACCGGTCTTTTGGCATGATGACTAATGTTCTATACCTTTGGGATTTTCAACGCAGGCCCCCACTTCAATGTTTCATCAGAATCCTGATGAACCATCAGAACGCAGGGATGGATCTTAGCCACTTCTCGCCGACCTTGCGGATTTTCTTGCTGATGTCACCAAAGTGATGTGAGGCTCGTGAGATGTTGCCATCTGGTATGAACGAATGTGTGGGTTCTCTTCCTGAGGTGTTGGATATGATGCAGGGCCATCTTTTCACTAGTGATGGCTATTAATAACAGGGTTAATTATGGTTTCTCGCACACCTCGCACAAGCAGAGTAAATATTCAGGAGGGTATTGTGAGGACTACGAGGACATGACACGTGGCTTCCTTTTTCCTGCAAAGTGGAACTATGTGGGTCCCTTGTGTGGTTCGGATCTACTATTTTGAAGATTTTGATTGGGTATGTTTTATGAGGGTGCTGAGATGGATTGTTAACATCCGTGGAATTAATCTCCACCCTCCGTTTTGTCATAGTGTGGTCTGAATCGGCATTTCAATTTCAAGCAAGGGGTGTGTGAGTTGTCCGCGTGGCATGCGTTGCTTGGCCATTTCTCATGTCATTAATGGCATGGGTTTCCCTTCTCCTGAGGATCTCCACTTGATTGCCTTTGGCGTGTGAAAAGTGCCATCCTACTGGGAGTATTCATGGTTATTTGGTTCACTAATTGTTCGAATGCTCGAATTTCCTTCAAGTAATCATACCTTGCATGTTGGGCTGCTCTATAAATGCTAAATGAGTTGTATGCAATCAGCATTGCATCTTCTTATATCTTTGTACAGGAAGGTCTCTTCACCTGTGTGTTGTAGAAGCTCTATTTCTTTCATGGATAAGTTAATTAAGCAGAGGAGTGCGAGGCTGAGATCCCATGGTTTGCCAGTCATGATGGAGCCTATTATGCCCATATCGCTCGAGGGTGCTACAAGAAATACTTGAAAGAAGCCAGTGCAGTGTTCGTCCCTGGTGATCATTTCAGATTCAGATAATTTGATACTGACTCAGACTACAGGTGCTACTTAGCCAGCTTAACTGAACTCTTGGGAGTTGACGCGGAGGTTCTGACAATTAAACCAATAACTGCACGGGCACTAGCTCTAGCTGTTAGGGGTGATGCTCGCAAGGCTGATAAGGGAGATGTGGTTTTGTTGCTATCACAAGCATGGACTCGAAGCGGTTGCCTGTACCGGGGTCATGTGTTTTCTTGATGGTTACCGGCGGTGGGTTCATTTTACATTTTTTCTCCTATTGTTTCATTGTATGGGTGTGGACGTGGACGTGCACGAGCTTTGCATGAAATTTTGTCTTCCGACTGGTTATTTCATAACTATTTTTTGATTCTTTCGATCATGCACGATGTCATCTAATGATAAGGAATGTAAATTTGAATTTCACTTTGAGTTGAAATTTAATTTTGTATCACAATGTAACCTGGTGCTTGTTGCTCTCCTATTGTATAAAGGAGATTTCACGGCTCATTGTGGGGGTCTGAATTTTTTGGGTCCAAATCTTGGAAGTTTGTACAGTCCGTCTTATAGTTGAAACGTTATGAATATTTTGTCCAGGAAATCATCCCGGGTGGGATTTGTATACAAATTAGTATGATATGCTTTTTAATTACTGATATCGAAAGAAATCTATAAAATTAAGATGGTTTACTCTCCTGTGTGTGTGCCATGGATTATGAATGGAGTATCAAGGGTTCCTCCCTTTCGGTTTCAACAATTAATTGAAAGTGTAATTAGTTTTCTTGCTTTAGCTTAAGAAGTTAATCAAATGCTTGAAGAGTCAATTACATGTTCATGGTTGTATATGCTCAGGATTCTTGAAGAAGTATTGTTTTAGTGTAGTGAAATATCTCATAATAGTAATGGTATATGAATATAGGTTCATTGTATTGGGATTTTATTCTGTATGACTCCATTGCCCAATGGATGAGACACTAGACAATGTTTGTATCCTTTTGTTGGTTTAAGACTGTAAGCTCTAAGTAGCGAAATCCAAATACTGAACATAAAATACTTGATTAAAACCTTGTCCTCCTTTGGGAGGTATTGTAATCAATAAGTGGGTCAATTCCGCTGCTCTTTGGCATTGGTAATCATTCTTTGGTCTACCAATACCATAAAATGATCACTATACCTCTAAGTGTGTAGTAATTGTGATATGTATGTGGGAAGTGTTCTTACCAATCATGAGGCATTCATATGAACACGCTAAGGGTTACCCCCCTAGGTCTTACAGAAGCTGAAGTGCAGGGGAAATGTGTATCCATTCCATTTCCTATCAGTTGGCCATTAGTGATTGTAGTTATCCTTGATAGGGGTTGGCCGCCTCTTAGATACCTTCAATCTCTATATGGATTTTTTAAACACCAACAGATCCTCAAGCAAAAAAAGGAAATTTAATGATTTTTTGATATGTTGCTCACGAGTGTTGGTTACAACTATAAACAAGATTTCAGAAATTTTGGATGATTTGACTGAGATATCTAGATGATAGAACTTCAACATTATTTTGGCCGAAAAGGTTAAGAATTGTTTATCTTTTGCATGTTCCTTATTAAGTTCGAGATGACGTAATCAGGGATAACTTTAAGAAACTCCCCCATCGGCAAAGGTGTAAAATCCTGTCGAATATTTCCTTTTATTTGAAAAAGAATATTAATTTTCCTGGTGAATCTTATGCACAGTATTAAAAAATTTGTAAAATCCTAACAAATATTCATGAATAATTGGTAAAAATAATAATCATAGTGGCGAATCTCTCCTTTAAAAATTTGCATAGTTGGTCGATGCAGTTGCCCCATATATTTTTTTGTTTTTTTTAATATTGAAGTAGGGGCTTGGGGGTGACAACCACTGACGAGGTGAAGAGGCATCGCCCCTTGTGGGGGTCGAGGGGGCAGAGCCCCCTTGTGGGGGTCGAGGGGGAAACAACCCCTCACGGGGTTCGGGGATAGCGGCCTCAGTGCGCTCCTGTTGCGATACAGGTGGGGTCGAGGGGCAGAGCCCCTCGCCACCATGCATAAATTCACTATTGAAAATGCATTGGAAAACACATTGATGAAGTGATTTTAAAAAAAATCACTTGAAAATTCTACCATCGATTAGCTTTTAAATAGGATGGTTGCAAGTTCATTCTGTGAGCGAATATCAATGTGAGTGGACATCATCGGCGGAACACTTAGGGATGTCCCACCGATACAATGATGATGAGGTATGTCATGAACTATTGGAAATATTGAATGGTGGAGATCAAACAAAGCTTTGATCGGATGTCTTTTTGGGAGCTTGGTGCGAATATAGTACATTCCCTTCTTGATTCTCCAGAATTACACAATATTGTTGGTGACTATTATTAATATTTTTAAATTTTACTATATAAACTACTGGCGAATCAGTGCTAATGACGCATCATTTACATGGTGAATTAATCGAGACAAAATTATTTTTTCATAAAAACCTGGTGATTCAGTCTCTATTTTAGCTTGTACTATTCGCCATTTTTTGAGCTCCCAATTTCTATTATTCGTCAATTGGCAAAGATTCGCCACTAAATTTTTCCCTGGACCTAATGCGTGAATGAAACATTTTTTTTGTGTGCCAAAAGGAATTTTAAATTAGTCCAACCAATTGATGAAGGAAGATATGGGTGTATATATATGTGTGTGTGTTTGTCTGATGGATATAACAAAGATGAGAGATATTGAATGCATGCAAGCAGTGTGACAAGTGTAATCGTTTGAAGTTATTTCAATAGTGATTGTATACCTTCTGCAAGAGAATTTTTTGTTTTTACAGAGCTTAACTGGAAATGATCTCAACACTTTGAAGGTGCACTATCATAGTTCACTTTTGGCAATGTGCCATACCTTTTTATATCTCAACAATAAGAAATTTTGTATTCAATATGTGAGCCTGTCAAGGACAATGAGTCTTGGTAGTGAGCCCTATAATATTTGTAACCGGTTATAATATATTGTTATCTAATCCTCACAATGGTTTTTGCCTCTTTGGGTTTTCCATTTAAAAATCCTGGTGTTAATGTGTTATGAGATGTTATGTTTACATTCATGTTTTGGTTAACAATTGTAAATAAAAATGTGTTATTAATTGGATGGTTAGCAATTAGTTGTGTTAGAAGAATACTGATTCAGCCCCCCTTCTCAGTATTCGATATATTCAACACATGGTATAAGAGCTGATTTCATAGGTTCAAACCCCTCAATTGCACTAGGGGGGATTGTCATAAGATGGTGTGTCCCTTGGTATTCCTTGTCTAGCACGATCCTTGGGTTTGTAACATGGCTTAACCACCTCCTATGGGTCTTACATAAATCTGGCGGTTGTATCAGGCATTGGTAGGTTGATCTTTTGGTGCAATGGCAACCACCAATGTAACACAGTGTACAAGCTACTATATTCAATCTAAAAAAATGTTGAGGTTTTAATTGCACATTTTGATAATAAAAAAAGTGATAAGAGATAGGTCTTATTTTTGTATTGATTTATATTGCTCTAATATGTAGTTGGGTTGATCTATTATGTAGATGGATTGTTTAATGATGCAGTTAGATTTTTTTTCAATGGTAATAGGCTTCTTTGATTTGTTACTAGTTTGGGTTTATTTTAGAACTGTGTTATGAGATCCTTTGTCATGATATTATAGGGTTGTTTGTAATGCCCTACCTGAAGCACAAGACAAAACTTGACTAAACAATTTTTTTTTGAAACACAACCACCATAACACTGAAGATATGAAATCAACATGTCTTACTTGCACAACAATGTGTACATAATTTTTCATGAGAAACAACAAAATAATGAGAACAAGATTACCTCACCATTGCATAATCAAGGTGACAACAATGAAAGACTAATCACTCACATTTCAAGATGTCTTTTCACAATGTGACATCATGCAAGTGAAAGATACTAATAAATAACATCTTAAGACCTATGAGGAATTGTGAGAAGACTAGTTGGACCAAATAAGAGTTTTTAAAACCTTCCCAAGACTTCACAAGATAAGGTGCACAATCTCCCTAACCCTAGCTTTTTAATCAAGCAACTTCAAAAGAGTGCAGGGAGAATTATTTAGGAGAACCCACAAGTCCTCACCAAAGACACTTAAGGAAAATATTTGAATATTAACAAAAACTTGATACCGTGATGAAAAACTATCATTTACATGGCTTACCCATATGAGGTATCGAAACCTAGAGGAACAAATGAGATCTAATTTAGAGAGATAACTTTACTACGTTTTTGAAGGTCTAGTCGAAAAAAATGATCAACACAAGAAAGATACATTAAATAAAAATGATCCAACTGTAGAAAGGCTTAAAAAAAACCTAGATAACCATGGTTAATATGGTTAATATTATGTTTTTTGTATGGGAACAAGGCTTCCCAAACACAAGACTAGGTCACCTAAATAGAGATAGGTAAGTTTGAGGGTCTATCATCCCTCAAAACCATACCACCCCACTATCAAATAGGCCACCTATTATGATACTAGGCCACCTCACTATTTGCAAGGCCACCCAAATTAAGTTAGAAACATTATAGGTGACTTTGGAGACTCTTGAGAAAATCAGGTTGCCGAGATGTAGCACCAAGCCACCCAAACTCACAGGAAGAGAAGTTACAGTTTATTTTAAAACCAAAAGTAAATGTTCTTAAGTTTATTTTAGCTTCCCAAGGTAAAAATAAAACATCATAAATTTATGATCATGTTTGGAATTAACACTGAGACATGTAATAGGCTAATCTACTAACACTTACAAATGAATTACAATTTGTCTCAAGGAGAGAGGTTCTTTACAAATCATATTACAATTAAATAGGGAAAGGAATTAAATGTCCTTCTAGGTTCAAATTACATTGAATTGGACAATTTTGAAATAAAATGAATAAATAAGGAAGAAGATACCAATTCCAATTTCTCTCCTCGAACCTCTAAACCCCATTGGTGGTTTCCACTCCACCCTACCATGTGAAAAAAAAAGGTTCACCCCCACTGTGCTAGGATATGGTCAAATGGCCAAAACACACTCACATAAGACACTTTGAAGATATGTTATCACACATGCAAGAAATAAAGTATACAAAACATGCAATAATTAAATAAGAAAATTCTTTTAGAATAGGTTCAGTCTATGTAAGATAATAACACACAACAAAAAAATCCAAGGGAGATAAATAGCAAGAACCATACTAATGGCCTCAAGAATCCTCCCCACAAAATACCACATACCTCTCCTATGACACGAGGTAGGCTACCATAAATAACACTAGGCCACTCAAAGACCATTTCAATACTCATTAAGATTCCACACTGAACAATGTACAAAAAATAGTGTACAATTTCCAAATTTATCTAATTTTCATGACATGTTTCTATAGCACATATTTTCACATTTGACAAAGTAAGCCTTCATTCAAAATTTAAAAAAAAAATCATTTTCACAATTTTTTCTCAAATTTTATCAATATTTTTACAAACCAACAACCAAGAAGTTTCCAAAAACTCCATTAAAATTTCACGAAAAATTGAAGTTTTAAAAATAAATAAAAAATCTAAAGATACCCTTTGGTAGGAAAAATTATCAACAACCCATTTAATCTATAAAACACTCATTTTGTACAATTCCCTAAAAATGGGGAATAATAATGATGTTTGAGGAAAAATTCATAAAATTTGTATAAAATAATTATAAATCCCCTAATCCTACAAAATAAAAATCATCAAAAGGTTCTAAGACCCCACCAATTTTTTTATAACCTTTTGAAATGAAAAGCAATAAGAATTTGGGGACATATGGAAAACTTACCTCTCTATTTAGCAAAATTTAAAAAGAGAAGACCTTTAAACACATCCCATGGATGCACAAATACATGCATGAGTATGATCTCCTACCAATTCCTATATGGATTCTTTAAACCTCATCCAAATTTCCCTCCAGTTGCTCACCCAGTCACAAAAACAAGAATTTGGAGAGGAGGTTTTTTCTTCTCAAAATTCCTCACAAATAAAATATAGAAATGAAAATCAAATTCCTATTTCTCCTTTAACCCCTTTTTCCTCTTCCAAAATAAAATAATAAAATATATTTTATTTTATAATTAATTGCATTTAATCCCTTGTTTCACCCAATCCCAATTAGAACATTTAAGTACAATCCAATTTGATATTCCATGTACATAATTTATGATTTAAGTACATATATAAGCATATTTTCACGTTATTCATAGAAATATGAATTCAAAGTATTTTTTTTTGGTAAAAGGTAGAGGGCTTGTAGATATATTAATAATAATAAAATTTACAATAAGTAATATTTTATATGATCCTAGAAAGACCTTTACAATGATAATCTATCTGTCACCCCCTAGTTTGCTACTGAAAATGGGTTGATTATATAAAATATTCATAAACCCACAATAAAAACATGTTCTTACAACCTGAAGCTTATGAAGAGAGAAAAATGAACTAAACCCTTGCATTGTTCCTGGACTGAATTATCCCCTTGGTCTTTCTGCGCTATTAAGATCATGTCTAGGATAGGATCTTGCACCCTTCTTTCTCCAGCCAAATCTGATTTGTATTTTCTGAATCTGTTGCTCTGAAACTTGGTGCCCTGGAATTTGTTGCTCTAAAATTTTGGCATAGAAAACAAAATTTTGGTTTCCCTTAACGTACACAATATCAAAATCATAGTCATATATCTTACAGATCCATGTCTATGGCTCTCATTAAGGTCCTACTATTTTGATACCACTGGAATGACACTAGCCAAATCTGAACTTTGTTTTCTAAATATATTGCTTCAAAGTTGGTGGTTCGTGTTGGAAAGAGACACTATAGCATCACTTGGTGTTTTCATTAAAGGAAAATCTAATCGATGATCAGATACACACACTATCATTCGATCATACCGACAAATAGATTGAAGATTGACAAGAAAGAACAGAGCATCTGGTAATTCAGTGTTCATCAATTTGTATGAAGATTTCATGTTATTAGTTTGTGTTGCACATCTCAGGAAATGTTTTTTGGTATATTATCTCTGCTAATACTGAAGTGTAGTGGCTCGTATTTATTCGTGTGGAAGTTAGAAGGTCTAGTTGACTATTTCTCAATTTTTCTTGCTTCGGAGCTGACTTCATGAATGTATTATGTCGTGGATGTATGGAAAGAAATTGATTAAGTATTTTTTTGTTTTTACATCTTTTTTTAGGTCCTAGCCAAGTTGTGGCCAACTGCCGTGTATGTGCATTGCATATTATTCATGATTTGAGCCAACAGTTATAATTATTTTTGTGTTCTATTGAATTTGACAAAGTGTAGTTGAATTCTATGCTACATATATATATAAGATCGTCAATATCATTTTGCATGATGTATGAAGTGTGAGGTGATGCAAATTGTGAGTTAGAGCATAGAAAAAGAGTGATAATGCACAGTTTCACTTGCGCATAGAGAATTTGTGTTGCAAGTATGAGTAGAACAGAGTATAAGTGCAGAATAAGTTTGTAGGATGGCATATCAAATATTGAGCCTAACCGGAACTGTAATCAGGCATATGTAGATGCTATTTTTCTCAATTCAAACTCTTAGATGGTTTTTGTAGACATCCAAATTTGACCCCTTACATAAGGTCAAATTCATCCAGTTCATCTTCTTCATCAACGTTAATCAAATTATTTATTTAATGAATGTTTCCCTTGTCCCTAACATTCCTAAGGTATTTAATTCAATTAATTAAATACTTTACCATTAGCCCCTTTTCCCATCTAAATTAAATAAATACTCTCATTTGTTTAATCTAGTCATTTAGCCTTTATGAATTTAAATCAATTTTAAATCCATTATTTTCTCTCTCCTTGTCCCATCCTCCATAACCCATCCTTAATTGGGGTTAATCTAATTAATCTATGATTATGGATGTGTACACCCTTAATTGGGATTAATGTCACATCCTCCATCATACCCCACTTGCCTTAATCCTTCTTTTAACATAATCCCTTGTTTGCATAGCTTGATCACTTGATTATGTCAACCCAATCCCTATGCCACTTATGGAATTTCACAAGTCAACCCTTTCATTAAATGCTTCCCTTTTTGGAGAAGGCAACCCCTTCCCAAGGTGAATTTTAAACTCACTTTTATTCCTCCAAGGACTTTAAGGAGTTTTTAATTCCTCAAAGCTCACATCATCCACTTTGGGACAAGGACCTCCTTCATGAGGAGATCTTGTCTAATCCCAAGGTACTAGAAAGTACCTCCACCTCATGTCCTCTTGGCCACATCACCTTCCACATGTCAAGATGTGAGGGCTTGTGAGTTCTCAACTCACCCAAGCCCTTGATCTTGTCCAAGGTGGCTACATCTTGACCATTGGCTACCTTAAGGATTTTCCCCTAAAATTAGAGGAGTTCCCTCATTTTGGAACAATTCACCAAGTTCATTCAACACTCAAGCATTCAAGCAATCACACTTGCATTCTCAAGCATCCACCATTACTGCAACTTTTGAGATCATTTTTCATCCACATTGTGCATCTAACTAAATACCCACATTCACCATTGTGTTCATCATCTCATCCACATCATTTTGCATCCATTCTTGTGTCATTTTCCAATGAAGGAGCATACACAATCGAAAAATCAATAGGGCCAACCAATAGATCAACTTGGGCAAGGTAATATCGTTCTTTTCTTGCATTTTTTCAAGTTTAACTCAGGCATAATCTAAGGTGTTGTTTGTGTTTTCTTCATTTTCATCTTTTATTTTTACATTTTAGACTTAGTTAAAACACCTGCACACATTTCTGGCACACCTGGTGGGACCCACATCACAGGAATGTTCTTTCACATCCTTTGTTGTTTGACTTTTTGTAGGTTCAAGTTCTAGTTACAGAGGCGAAACTACACTCAGGGGCGAACCTGGTCTGGTATAGGGTGAACTTGCTTTCAGGGGTGAACCTACCTCTCTACAAGGGTGAACCTACTTGCTCATAGGGGTGAATGTGCTAAAAAAGGTGATTTTTCTTACTCATAGGGGTGAATGTGCTAAAAAGGATGAATATGCCTACTCATAGGGGCGAATGTGCTAAAAAGGGTGAATCTGCCTGCTCACAGGGGCGACTGTGCTAAAAAGGGGTGAATCTACCTATTCACAGAGGAAAATCTTCTTATAGGGGTGATTCTAAAATTTATGTCTCAATGAATTTGCCTCACATAGAGGTGAATTCGAGGTAAACTCGAGATCTAATTGTTACAATTTTTGAAATATTTTGGCTTTAGTTTCATGTACTAATCTGCTAACTTGTTTTTTTGGTGAGTGTGTTCGATTTCGCTAACGTTTGGTTTAGTTGTCCGTTGTTTGTCCACGATTGGTGGTATGAGACTCTTAACGCTTTTTCTATAGGATGAACGGTCGAAGAACATTAGTTAGTTTTTAGTTGTTTTCCGTACTAGTTAGGCACACGTTGTTTAATTAGAGGGTCAATATACAACTATTTTTTGTTTTTGTGAGTGGATTGTTGACGTATCCACTCCCCTTGCACCTCTTGGCGATCCTAGGTGACAAAAAATTGCAGCTCACTCTTGTCTAGTTGAGTCCATCTAGAAGATCCTAGTGTTTCAAAGCTCTCCCCTTACACTTCATGCGAGCTTGGGGACCAACCAATATGTCTAGTGTCTTCTTCCTTTAGCGGGACCTACCTGGGATTTCATCACCTGGGGGATGATTCCAACTACGCATTACCGGTGGGGTATATAAAGGGGGGAGAGTGAAATTTGTACCTCAATCTAGTCACATCATGTCTAGTAGAGCGTCGAAGATGGGGTGATACCTAGATAAGATGTGAGGAGTTGGTCTGAGCCTCCAGTAACTTGCTCAGGTTCTTGACTTATGCCTGTAGATGGGTTGGTGTTCACGGTTGTGCCCCATGTACCGTGCATATATCAAGGACTCACGAGATAGCCTTGTTCAACCTAGATAGAGACCTCTGTTTTACCCACGGCTTGGTGTAGTGGAGGGGATGCAGATCATACCCCAAAGTTATTCACTGCATACTCCCTTAGGTTGAGATAGAAATCCTCATGGTGGACTTTGATAGTCCTCAAGTGAGAGTGTGAAGGTGAGCCCATGGCATCCGTTGATGACCCTGTGCCATTGGAATGCTAGCTATCTGCCTTTGCAAGAAAGGGTGATCCAAAGAACCACCCTAGTATTATAGATTATTAACCTTGGGTTGTCCACCCAAGGTGGTGAGCCTAGATTGAGTTTGAAAACCCATTTCATTAATTTTAGGACTATGTTACTTGAAATATTTTCTTTGTGCTATACCAGTACTTTCGGTTGACTCAATCTAGCCAGTTGTTTGTTGTTTGGTGTGCTTTATTTCAGTCCTTTGTCATAGTTGGTCCCTTACAAAGGTGATTTTGTTCCCTTGCTTGGGCGAATCTGCTTCTAGGGGTGATTCTTCCTAGGTGTTTGGGCGAACCTACCTTCACTTTTAGGCTAAACTACCTAGAGAGATGATTTTCCACCTTTGATTGGGTGAATCTGCTAAAAGGGGTGATTCTAATTCATAATTTGGGTGATCTTTCCTTTTATAAGGGTGATTTTGCTCTCTGTTCCTATCCCGTTCATCATCTGATCTTTCATCCGGGTCTCCATTTAGGGTCGTTTAGGTGTTCACTCTCCATTCCGAGTCATTGTTCCAATCTATTCACCTATCTGTTTCCTCGTCTTCCATACCACTCTTCGTCTCAGGGCTTCGTTTAGTCCCTTTTGCCATCTCGTTGGCCATTTTGAGTCCTCTTTAGGTCCGTTCATGTCCTGTTTTGCTTGTTTATCATACTGTTCTCCATTTCGAGTCTCCGTTCAGTTCCATTCACGATCCCGTTCTCTATTTTGTGTTCCCATTTGAGTTCGTTTATAGGTCCATTCCCCATTTTGAGTGTCTGTTTAGGTTCGTTCTCTATCCAATTCACCGTTCCAGTCCACTTAGCTGAGTCGATTATCCTATTACATAGTTCTGAGAGTCAAACCAGTCTATTCTTTAGTATTTTATGTTGTTTGGGTAATCTTTTTTGTTGTTTAGGCATTTACACTTACTATTCTAGGTGAATCTACTCTTAGGGGCGATTCTGACCTACTGTTTGGGCAAATTTGACATGTTGTTTGGGTGAATCTGCCCCTTGTTTGGGTGAACCTGCCTTCTGTTTGGAAGAATCTGCTAAAATAGGTGATCTTGATATGCTATTTGGGAAATTATACCTATTGTTTTGGTGAATCTATTGTCAGAGGCGGATATGTGCAAGATCATCATGGAAAAAACAGGCCCTTAAGTGGCAAAAAATTCAGAAAAATCAGAGTTAGGAAACTTGACATAAAAATTTGAATAAGTTATCTATATTATTTCAAAAATATGTAAGAATAGAATTTGTAGAAAATCGAATGTAGTTTCTAAATTACTAGGTTTATTTACAAAAAAATAAAATCTATTTGGTGAAAATTTGAAATTTCAATATAGTAGTACTTAAATTTCAAGGAAAAAATAAGAGGTAGGTGTCTATCTGAGCACCCTAACCACATTAAAATGATAATATTTTAGATATAAGTAGAGGACTCATCTCCCAATGTGATGCATATTTTTTTGTAATTTTTTTCCAAGTAAATAATTATTTATAATTTTTTATGACAACTTTTAAAAAATATAAAGACTCATATGTCTGACCACCTTAACTTGGTCAAAAATTCATGAAATTCAATTTTCTATTTTTTAATCTTATATTATACAAAGGATAGAATGTGACGCATGTTTTGGATTCAAAAAATATGATACCTTTTGAAAGCTATAGATGTTTTTCAATCAGCCTAAAAATTAGGCCTTTAGTCGTAATTCAATAAAAAATGAATAATAATAATTTATTAAACTCAAAGTAAAGCATAATTTATATTGGTGGAAAGTTGAGAATCTCCTTTAAAAAGCCTTTTTCTTTCATCAATTTTGGGTAAAAAAAAAGTCCTCAGCCACATACCCATCATATTGCCACTTTTTGGCCCATTATGATCCTGCACATACCCGGGCAATTCTGGCCTACTATTTGGGAAAATTTGACCCATTGTTTGGGTGAATTTAACCTCTGTTTGGGTGAACCTACCTCCTGTTTGGGTGAATCTACTAAAATAGGTGATCCTAATCTATTGTTTGGGTGATTTTGCCTGTTGTTTGGGCAATTCTTCTAAAATTGGTGAGTCTAATTTGCTGTTTGGGTGAACCTGTAGCTGTTCAGTGAAAATTTCTACTGTGTAACCTCTGTTCTTGGCTAATCTAAGCTTTATGAGAAAGAAAGGTATCATCATCCATCTTTTCGTTACCATCACTCTCATATTTTTTCACTTTCAAATATCATTGTTCCATCAATCAAGTCATCCAATATCATCCTTAGATTGCATATCCCTCATCGGTTTGTCAATCTAAATACCCTAAAATTTATTTTGAAAGTTTTTATCCAAGTTGGCTTAGGTGTCTGATCCTAATCATCATCATTTCTACCCACTTAGGATTGCATCTGTCCCAAGTTGGTAAATCATCCTTGACTCAATAAATCTACGTCTATCCTAAGCCAGATTCAGTGTTGTAATCATCTATCTTGTGCCTCTATCCGATCAATCAACACCTTATGTCACCTAATGAAAATATTTGAACTTGAGTCTAGACTCATCTTTATCAATCCAATCAGTCATATCATCTTGTCCAATCAATCATCAATCCCATCAATCACATCATATTATCAATTAGTCTTATCATATCCAATCCAATTGCATTATTTATCCCTCATCCAACTTAATCAATCAATCCTTTATCCAATCTAGTTGATTAATCCTTCATTCATCATTTAGGTCCATTTTGAACTTTCATGCCTGTTACCACTCAGTCGCAAGCAAAGAAAATCATGGCAGACCAAGAAGCCCAAGGTGCCCAGCCCAATGTTCCTCAAGATCCCAACAATGGAGCTCAAGATCCCAACAACGGAGGCTCATCACAATCTAATAACGAGATCCAAACCACATCCCCTCTTATTGATTAAAGCATGTTTAATCAGCCTGAAGTCATGTTTGATGAATATCTTAATAACCTTGTCAATCTTCAGATGATAGATCATCTCCTCAATGAGTGTGGTGACAAAATCCTACCTGCCTTACTCTTAAAAGGAATCAAGCCACAATCTAGACTAGAGCTATCAAAGTTCATCAATACACCACCTCCAACCCCTCTTGCACCTCAAGACCCATAGGCATCACATAATCCCCTAGGAAATGATTACATGCACAAGGGTCCTCCCATCGACAATTGGTACCAACCAAGGTTTGGTAATGCCATACTTTATCAAGAACCACAATCCTGGGTTCCGATCATAGTGGCAGGAGTTCCACCCAATCCAAATGACCCCCTTGCTTTTGGTATGCCAGTAAACCTTCTTCCACCACCATCTCAAAATTTCCCTCTAGGTCAGACCCCACTGCCAATTCAAGCCAGAAAACCTCCCATTAATCTTGATCCTTTTTCCCATTTACCACCACTTCCAAGATGGACACCTCCTTTGAATGAACAACCACCTCCTTTTATTCCCTAGAAAGCCCCTCAAGGAAAGATCCCACCTTCTCAACGACTGTAAGGAAATCCTTAGCAACCTCCACACTAAACACCCCAACATATTCGTATTGAGTCTCAACCAATCCAACAACAACTACCTCAACAAAATATATCTACTCCTGCACAAAAATAGTCACCATCACATCCATCGCAAGGTAGCCCATAGCAACCCCCTAATCAGACTCAAGGCCATACCGTTCAATAGGTAACTCAGTAGAATCCACCTGTCAACCAGCCTTGAGCCATTCACCAACCTCAAATCACTCAACAGCCTCAAAATCCCACTCGGCCTTCCTATCATCAGCCTCAACCACAATTCCAAGGACAACCTCAACAGTCTCATCACTCCATTCCTAGCAACATTGTGTAGTAATCTTATCACCCATAAAGCACATTCTGTGCACAACGTCCCACACTGAATCCTAATCCTCTATATACCCACCTTGTTCCACAACAAACTATTTCCGATTAGCGGCCCAACACACAACAACCTCCACATGAATCTTAATAGTATACCACCTATAATTATCCATCTAATCCGTACTGCGCTTCATAGCAGCAGCCATCACAACATTACCTGCCATATCAACAAGGTGATTCCACTTCATACTATCAAGTGCCTCTGTCATATACACAAGGTGCTTCTGATTCATACTATCAAGCATCTATGTCATACCAACAAGGTGCTTCCGCTTCGTACTACCAAGCACCTCCATCATACGAGCAAGGGGGTCCTTCATCTCACCATCAAAATATGCCATCTTATCATCATCTTTACACTAATTTGTCATCACAACCTACATATACCAATCAATATCAGTCAAATTTGTCATATACACCTTTTCCACCTTATGATCAAATTGCATCTGATCCATCCAAATCTTACCAACAATATGATCCCTACAATCAATCCAACCCATCTTATCCATCTTCATCAACACCTATCAATAAGGAGCTAGAAGAAGTAAAGGCCGTATTGAAAGACTTGCAAGTAGGTAATTCTAAAAAGTCTTTCAAATTTGAGGAAATTTGTCCTTATCCATTCGACCCCTCAATTTCGCTCATTCCTTTCCCCAAGCATTTCGAAATGCCCAAATTTAACAAATACAAGGGACTGAAGGATCCTAAGAACCATCTTCAAGAGTTTTATTCGCATTTCTAGGAAGTCATCCATAATAACAACTATCTCCTATAGTTATTCCTGAGGAGTTTAACAGGGCCAACTCTTGAATGGTTTATGGGTCTTCAAAAGGGATCAATCACTTCTTTCATTGATATTTTAGAAAAAATTGTCTCTCACTTCTCCTTCAATTTGGAGAAGGATATTTATACATTAGACCTTCTAAAAGAAGCACAACACGAGGGTGAAACATTTTCTAACTACCTCTAAAGGTGGCGCACCTTGGCTAGTTGAATGAAGTCTCCACTTAGTGAGAAAGATCCAGTGACTTTGTTTGTGTCCAACAATCACCCAGAGATGAGACATAGTCTCAATATTCACTGTGTCTCAACCTTTATAGAGGTCATAGAAAAATGTCATATCATAGAGAGAGCACTTATCATGAAGGGGCAAGTTAGAATTTATAACCCAGATAAAGAAAAGTAATCTGGAGAGAAATCCCACTACTAGAACAAAAATAAAAACCTAGTCAATGATGGTGTCACAAATACCAAGCATTTTCAAGTAGAAAATACCTCACAGTAGCCTCAAAATCCTCCATCGCAACCAATGCCAAATCCCATATCCGTGCCACAAGCCACACCTCGTCCTCCCCAACAATCCAATCAAAATAATCAAAACAATCAAGGTAATAATCAAGGTAATAATAAAAGCTCTTTCACCACTTTGGGAGAGCCCCTAAGTGTTGTGTTCAATAGGCTTTTGCAAGAAAATTATCTGATCATATATCTCATAACCAAGCCTTTTGATGCATCTGCCTTGAAGCCCACCTGGTACAAGGACAATGAGTATTGTGAATTTCACAAGATCAAAGGTCATTCCCTGAACAATTGTAATGAACTCAAGAAATGTCTCCAAGATCTAATAGATCGTGGGGATATACAGGTCGATACCAATCAGGCATCTTCATCCAATGCTCAACTACAAATATACCATAATGCCTTCCCTAGCCATAATCAAGGAGCTAGTATGTTTAATACCAAACCTGGGTCAAGTAACAACAATGGTCAAAATAACAACACCAACAACATCAGCTACAAAAATGTACCTTATAAATATGATGGTTTAGTCATGTGCATTAGCCAAGTAGAGCCTAGTGTATCCATGATTCACATCAAAGGCCAAGATCCATAGTGTGTTGTTACCACCCTTTGCACCCGTATTTTGGTCCTTGGTCCTTCTATGTCAACCCAACAGGCTCCTGTAAGCTCACAGTACAATATCCTTGATCACCTAGGAAAGATGCCAGCTCAAATATCCATTTTGGATTTGCTTAATTCTTCGCATGTACATCAATAAATCCTCATAAAGGCCTTACTAGACACCCAAGTTCCAAATGATATAAACCCCACTCAATTCGAAGCTTTAGTGGGAAACTTGTCATCATCTTATCAGTTGGATTTTAGCCAAAATGACATGCCTGCCATCAATCCTGATCACAATTGCCCGCTCCATATTGAAGTCCTTGTGGCCTGACATAGGGTAAAAAGGGTCCTAATAGATAATGGTTATGTCCTCAATCTGTGCACATTAAAGTTCATAAAATAGGTTGGATACACCTTAGTTGAATTAAACAATCATGTCATTACTATAAAGGCATATGATAATGGAGAGAGAGATTCTGAAGGTACCATTTTCCTTCCCATTCAGGTTGGTCCTATAGTGCAGTACACTATGTGTCATGTTCTTGACCTTAAGCTTCCATATAACCACCTTCTCGACCACCCATGGATTCATTCCATGCAAGTTGTTCCATCCACCTATCACCAATGTCTGAAGTTCCCTTTTCAAGGAATTGAAGTGACCATACAAGCTAATCCTCAACCATTTGAGTATTTTCATGCTTTGGAAGCTTCCTTCCCCCATTCTCACTATTGTCTTGGAGTTGAAATGGGGGAACCTCAGACATAATCATGTAGTCCATCTCAGTATCCATCCACCAACACCACATCCACCATCATTAAGGTCAAGATCATCAACAAAGGCTATGGGGAATGTGAAATGAAAAACTCACTTAATGTGGCCACAATTCCACCCTCTCCTTGCTCATTTGGTCAGCCTTCTTAGTCATCATTAGATGCAGAATAAAAGACACTCATGCTCACTTCCAAAAATATGGGCTCAACAACATTTAGGGATTTGGGTACGCTTCAAGATCAATTGGAAAATGACATCAGCCAATGGGTTTATAGAGAAGAATGTTAGAGTAAAGTAATTAATTAACTTTACTCTCCTCTTAAGATTTCGCCTTGCACACATATTAGTCATTTAATAATTAATATTAATTATTAAATGCACTCACCTTTAGGGTTAGGTTTTCCTTTTAGGTTTTGATCTCCTTTTATAAGGATCGATCTCTTGTATTTTATTTAGGCTCTATTTCATTTTTCTGGAATACATCTTGCATATTGTGAGAGCCAAACCCTTGTCTTGATCTGTCTCTTTCTCTGTGACAAGTATTTTGCATGCAGGTATTAATCGGGGTCTGTGGATTTGCATTTCTCAAATCCTACATGGCATGCTTCGCTCTTTTGTTGGCATGCGTGGCTCTTCTGTTGGCATGCATGGCTTTTTTGTTGGCATGCTAGAATAAACAAGATAGATATAACAGGCTTTTTTGTTGGCATGCTTGGATAAACAAGTTGGATATAACCTGGTTGTCTTTTGGTTCGAGGTTATTATTAAAACAGTGGTGAGACTCTAATGAGGTTTTTTGAGATTATTTCTTTTATTTTTGATGAATTAGTGTTTTATTTGTAAAAGATATATTACACTATATTCACAAAAATGATGTATGGAATGACATGTGAGCAATCTGATAGATGGAGAGAAGGTTAGTGGAAAAAGATGGAACACATAGTACATCATTGAATGTACCGTCATCAATATCGATAGAACCTTTCCCACATACACTCATATAAGTGTTATTACCCATCAATATGTGTGGTGAGGACGCAGCCTCGAAAGATGAGAACATGTCCTGAGAAGATGCCATATGGTGTGAAGCACCTGAATCCAATAGCCATCTAGATGAATGTGAACTGGTGGTTGCACATAATGCATGACCCTTATGTGGGGCCTGTCCATCTATCTGGAATGATGGTGAAGAAGAAGACCCGCCTGAAGTAGATGAAGAAGAGTGATGAATATGGTTCTTCTCAAGAAGAGCTGTCAAATCTGAAACCTGTTTTGCATATCCATCTATCTTCTTCTCATAACACTTGGACTCATCATGTCCTAGCTTAGTGCAATAAGCACACTTAGGTCTATCTTTCTTCGATGATTCCCCCTTAGGAGAAGGTGAATCAGAAGTCTTCTGTGAACTAGAATCCTTTCAATGCTCTGTGGTCTGTGGTTTTTGTTTCTCAAATCCTACAAAGAACCTGAACCATCACATCCCCTTGTGGAATACTTTTAGGAGGTTTATCCACATGTGTCCAAGTTCATTGAAAAGTGAAATTACCAAGGAAGAGGTCTTGGTATAGAAGAATAGGGAAAATGAAAACCCATCGAAGTATCTATGTGACCCATGCATATAGGCTTACGCTATGATAAAAAACAAAAGGGTCCTATAGTATCAACTAGTGCTTCTAACAATGTTAGTATGGACAACTGTCTCCTTTATGATATACCTGAAGAAGAATCCATCATACTTGCATATGATGATGTGGATCTCTCTTCCATGTTTGATTTCCTATCCATTTGTACTATTGACCTTTCCCTTCGCCATCTTGATCTCATAGAATGGGACCTACATGGTAGCGTCAGACCTATCAAAACATTTCCCTCAGTGGATACTTACATACATCTCATGGGATTGGGTGAGGATGAATGCTCTAACCACATAAATAAAAAGAAACAAAATAGAAATGGGTCATCAAGTGAAAACGTCCCTGAGGTGCTTTATGAATGGGAAAAAGTAAAAATAGAGGGTGTATCTGACAGTGAAAACCTTAGGGAGGCACTGGAAGATGGGAACGTTCATCTTCCCCTCATAGGAACTCAATTGTCTGAAAGATCTTCTATTCCCATTGAGGAGACACAAGAAGTCAATTTGGGAACAAAAGAAGATCCTAAAATCACTTATGTAGCCAAATCCTTATTACAAGAAGACCACTCCACCATTGTCCAACTTCTCAAAGAAGGTGTCATCAATTTCATGTGGGCCTATTCATATATGCCAGACGTAGATCTTGCTCTAGTTGTACATCACTTAGATGTTCATCCAGATGCGAAACCTATCAAGAAAAACTTGTGAAAAATGCATCCCTAGGTAGCCCTATTAGTCAAGAAAGATTTGGAGAAATCGCTAGAAGTTGGATTCATTAGACCCATTGACTACTAAAATTGGATATCCAACATTGTACCTATCAGCAAGCTGAATGGAAGTGTAAGGATTTGTACAAATTTTTGAGATCTCAATAAGGCATGTCCTAAGGATGAATTCCCCTTACCAAACATTGATATGTTGGTCGATCTCACTATAGGACATGAGATGATATCCCTCATGGATGGTTTATGTGGTTATAATTAGAATAAGATTGCCCCTAAGGATCAACACAAGACTGCCTTCACTACACCTTGGGGTAAATTTTTTTTTATAATGTCATGCCTTTTGGCCTCAAGAATGCAGGGCCAACATATCAACGTGCTATGACAATTATCTTCCATGACCTCATTCACATCATAATGGAATATTATGTTGATGAACTATTAGGGAAGTTAAAAACAAGAGAAGAAAATCCTGCAATCCTAAAAAATATCTTTGAACGGTTAGAGCATTATAAATTGCATTTCAATCTGAAGAAGTGTGTCTTTGGGGTCACATCAAGAAAGTTATTGGGTTTCATTGTTTCCAAAAGAGGCATATAATTAGATCCAGCTAAAGTCAAAGAGATAATGGAAAATCCCTTGCAACACACTTTAAAATAGTTAAGGAGTCTTCAAGGCAAGTTACAGTCCATCAAGTGATTTATAGCTCGGTTAGCTGATAAGTGCTAGTCATTCTCCCAACTGTTATGAAAAGATATCACCTTCAGGTGGGAATCCAACTGTCAGCTTGGTTTTGACTAGATCAAAGAATACTTGGCTCATCCACCCATCCTCATGCCTCCAATCCAAGGAAAACTGCTCCTGTTGTATATTTTAGCTATTTCCATTGCACTAAGGGCATTGTTAGCCCAACATGATGAGTCATCAAAAGAACGTACCATTTATTATATCAGTTGAATGTTAGTGGGCTATGAGCTTGACTATTCTTCGATGTAAAAATCATTCTTATTTGTTGTCTTCTATTTGCAAAAGCTATGTCATTATACACTCAACAATCCAATAAAGTTGATATCAAAGGTTGATCCACTCAAGTATCTGTTATCTAGAACTACTTTAACTGGTCGCATGGTTAAGTGGATCATGCTTCTGAGTGAGTTTGATATAGAATATGTGGACAAAAAATCTATTAAAGGGAAAGTGATAGCAGACTAGTTGACATATGCTCCTTTGGTAGATGCTTATCCCTTGGTCACAGAGTTTCCTGATGAAGAAGTCTTTACAGTCACATAAACCACTACCTGGATGCTCTACTTTGATGGTTCATACACTCACAATGGATTTGGGGTAGGTATTTTGTTTATCACACCACAAGGTGACTACATTCCAAAATCATTTAGGTTGGTATTCCCATGCACAAACAACATAGTAGAATATGAATCTCTCATCATAGGTCTTAGAGTCACCGCCCAATGGAATATCACACATTTACGAGTTTTCGGTGATTCCCAATTGGTCATTAAACAAGTCAATGATGAGTTTAAAACTAAGGATGAAAATTTGTTACCCTATAAGCACATGGTGGATGATTTTAAGAAGTATTTCACCTTCATCCAATTTGAGTAGATCCCAAGACTCCAGAATAAGGCAATAGACGATATGGCTACTATTGGGTCCCTAATTGACAAGCCAAAAGATCGTACAAATTGTCAGTTCCTAGTTGAACAAGTCTTAATCCCAACGAATGATATCCATGAGAGAGAAATGGTATGCAACATCGTAGGTCCCAAATCACTCTGGTATCATGAAATCTACACTTACCTCCATGGAAACACCTTACACGTAATCAACGCAAATCCTTTATCCAATGCACTACCTGTTATATCATAGTGGGAGATACTCTTTATCATCGCGGGTATGATGGAACCCTTCTTAGGTGTTTGAAAGATATCTAAGCTTGTACTCCATTAGTAGAGGTACATTGTGGTATTTGCGGGGCCCATTCTAATTTCATGGCCTTGGCTAAAAGAATCCTCTAAGTAGGGTATTACTGGCCTACTATGGAACATGATTCTTGTGATTTTTTAAAGAGGCTATTTCCTTTTCAACAACATGCGGACCTGATTCATGCTCCTACACAAGATCTACAACCCATCACAACACCATGCCCCTTTTCACAATGGGGTTTTGGTTTGATCAGAAAGATTTACCCTCCATCATCCAACAACCATAATTTCATCATCACCACCACTAAATACTTTACTAAGTGGGTGGAAGTAATTCCACTCACCCAAATTATTGGTGTTCAAATATCCAAATTCATCCTTTACCATATCCTTTGCAGGTATGGAATCCCTTCCACCATTATTACTGATAATGGAAAGCCATTCAAGAAAAAGTGCATGAAATTCATCTGTGAGATTTATCACATCCAACATCATTGGTCTACCCCATGTTAACCCTAGGGTAATGGTAAAGCAGAAGAAACCAACAAACCCTTAATCTAAATCCTCAAAAAGATGGTTAACAACACTAGCCGAGATTGGCATCTCCACCTCCATCCCACCCTTTGGGCCTACCACACTTCCATCCACACCCCCATTGGTGCCACTCCATATCCCCTTGTTTATGATGCTAAAGCTATCTTGTCAATTGAAGTCAAAATCCCATCACTTCACATATCTTTGAAGAATCTAATAAGTGATGAAGACACTCGGGTTGCAAGACTTGCTTAGTTAGAACTCCTAGATGAATGATGGATCAAATCCTACAACCATTTACAAACCTATCAACATCATCTCAAGAGAAGCTACAATAAGAAGGATCGTCCCCACCAATTCAATGTGGGTGACCTAGTCCTCAAAGATAATTAGTGCAATCAGCAAGAGCGAGATAAAAAAGGAAAATTTGAGGCAAATTGGATAGGTCCTTATGTCATTACAGCTAAGTATGGTTCTGGCGCATACAAGATTGCCACTTCTAAAGGATAACTCTTGGAAGAGACCATCAATATCATGCACCTAAAAAATTTATACACCTAAGTCAGCTAGGTTGTCCTATCCTGCAAAAATACGAAAAAAAAGATTAAAAAATTATAAAAAATATAAAAAAATAGAAAAATAATAAAGAGAAATAATTCATCCTATGGTGAAAACCACTCTTCGTGGCACCTTGGATAAGTACGTTGGTGAAAACCTGACAAAAAGAACCATTCGTAGAGGGCTTAATCATTATCTACCTTACATCCTAATTATTTTATCCTTCTACCCATCTTATCACTACAGCCTATCCTGACATCATATCCTATCCTATCCTATTCTTCCATCAGCATCCCATCATCCACCGCATGGTATTTTTTGATTGAGAATTGCACGATCTATATCAGCTATCCACATTCTTGAGCTATTTATCCTTAATCTAAGCTTTTCATCATTTGTGCATGATGTCCCATTGTCGATCTAGCGTCATCATCTAGGTTCATCCATCATGTCAGCTATCATTGGATCTCATCTTGTGGTTGTCTTTTCTTTTTTCTTTTCCAAACTACGTTGCCCCAGTGCTTTCATGTAGACAAGGTCGATCATTTGATCCGCCCTCGGGCAAATTTTCCATCCATCTTCATCCCCCATCATGGTCTCCATCGTCCTCTTTGCACTTTTATCCATGGTCTTTTGTTGAACTACGAGGGCTCTGCGCTTTCACATAGGCAAGGCTAATCGTTGATCAACCCCCGAGCCCCTAGGTCTTTAGGGTGTGTCTATCTCTTGTCCTTTTGTCTTTTTGTCTTGTTGTGTCATCAAGTACATCCCTGTCGTAGCTGGTAATTACAAAAAAGGTCATTACTATCATCAGATTCAGTTATTTTCACATATCTTATGTCATGTTATTCCTTTAGCTTAGTTTTTGTCATTGGTCTCAACAGGATGCATCCTTCCTAACAGACCACATCAATCCCATCCATCCTCTTAATCCTATGGCAAGGCACATTTGAATTTGATAGTGATCTTTTGATGCTTTTGGAATTTCGTTTATCATTTGAGCTTCCTATCATACCTCATCGGGGTCACCAGGATCTGTTATATCATGGTGTGCTTTGACTGGTAACTATAGGGGCATATCTTTATCTCTTTTGTCTACTTGTTGTCTTCCTAGTTGTCTTGCATAGTACCCACCAAGACCCCTACGATTGTGTGTTATGTTGGGGCACCCTTTGTGCTTATGGTTATCTCAATGCCTGGCCCGAGCAAAGCCCTTGCAACTTTGGGGTGTTGGGATAGCCTCCTTGTCTATTGTGTTTGTTTTATGCATTAGACATATGCCTGCCTTAGTTCCTCATACTTTGGCATCTTGTGTCTACTGCTATAGCAAAAATCAATGCTCCTAAATTGGTAAATGGCATTATGATTGAAATTTCATACATCATTCTGTTACATTGCATTTATCCTCCTACATTCCTCTAACCTAGGACTAGTGGTTTGGTTGTGCAAACATTCACTTCCCATCGCTTCTTCTTCTCAAGATCTGTATGGTTTTGATAGGTGCAGTGTCACACCTCCTACACCCATCCATCTTACCATATTTTTATAATAATTTCAAAGAAATTATTTGCCATTAAGCCAAAATAACCAACCCTGTTCTTATGCATGTCCTTGTTTACATTCATATTCATGTTAATTTTAATGTTTGTAAGGAATTTAGGTACATTTCATCTTGCATAGCCTTTTTATTTTCATACTCATTTTAGGTTGTTTAGAGTGACATAGGTTTTTTATTCTAAGAATCTTAAATTCATTTCATTACCATTATCATACACATTTTTAGGTTGTTTAGATTGGAATAGATTCGTTATTCTAAGCATCCCAAATTACATTCATTTCATGATCATTTCACCACACATTGTCCATTTCATTATCTGTATTACATCATACACATATGTTACATTTGGTGCATCCATTAAATTTAATTATATCATTATAATATAGTCCATGGAATAGATCATAAATCAAAACCATACATATCATGCATTGCCACTTGCATCACAAACCATTAGTCCATCATCATATCATACATCACATCCTACATCATCACACATTGGGCATCATATATCTCTCATCGATCATCATAAATGCATACATATATCATGATTAATCATAACATCTAGGCATAAAAAAACATCTAATAATAAACACATCCACACATAGGCATCCATCACATCACAAATGTATAGCATTAATAAGGGTACCACATCAGATATAAATACCAAAATATCCAAGTCCATAAAAAAATCCATAACAATGTCCATCATAATAATGAATACATGTCCATCATATGTCATCAAATAAAATACAAGTACAAAGTGTGTACATTAGAATGTGTCAAATTAAATTAAATCTAATCTAATACACCAATGAAACATTAGATTGAAGAAAACTAAATAAATAAAAAAAATGCAAACTCTTGACAGCAGCTTCTTCAAATTCGTTCCATTGTCCTCTATCTCCAAGGATTTGCTTCAATATGTTTGCTCTCAGTTGTGCAAACACAACTTATAGAATGGCACTTGAGAGAATGAGATTATTATGAATGCATATGCATCTACAAGATTGAACTATTGAATTAAAAATGCTATGAATTGCTAAGATTACGACCATAATAACTATGCATGAAAGTATGAAATTCAAGGTACTTTTTAGCTCATGAAAGGGCTGTATTTATAGATTTTTGAAGGTAGGAATTTGATTGGCCAAGATCGATGGTCGAGTTCAAACCTGTTGAGATGTACGGTGAGAGATCAAGAATTCGAAAAAGAAGTGGAATTCTGAGAGACAAAAAATGAAGAGACAAATTGAAAGGTGTCTCTCATAATTAAATAAATAAATATTTAATTATGTGTGAAAGAAATGCGAAAAGGCTTTAATTAAATATTGTAAATATTTAATTATGAGAAAAGGAAAAAGCCTTTTAACTAAATATTAAGAATATTTAATTTTTGTGAGAGAAGTGGGAATTAAATATCAAAAGTATTTAATTAAATGTGGAGGGAAGAAAATCATTTAAATTTAGAATTTAAACTTTGATAATTAATGTAAATAAATTGTAAAATTTATTTAATTAATTAAGAAGAAGGTAGCATTAATTAAATAAATAAATTTATTTAATTAAATTAGAAAAATTAGAAAAATGAACAATATAAATAAATAATTAAATTTATTTATATGTAGAAGACTTAAGAACATTAATTAAATAATTTATATTTAATTAATTAATAGGTTCGATCGACCGTGACCATTTTTAGATGTGTACATTTTGCCCCTCTTTGAAGTGGTGTGTTTTACGCATTGCTTCAAAGAATTTTGCCCTAGATTTTTGAAAGTAACGATGCTATATGCCCCCTCGGGTGATGAATCAGATAAAGATGATTTTTGGAAATTTTTACTGATTTGTTATCTGATTCATCTACCGATAAAGATGACTTAAAAAAAAAAAAACCCTATTGAAAGATTGATATGAAGATGAAGAACTTTGATTTTGCCCCGATTGATGATGCTTTTTGATTGATAAATTTGCTTCCATGCGATATGAAAAACAAATAGTAGATTTGATTTGATTGATAAATTTGCTTCCATGCGATATGAAAAAAAAATAGTAGATTTGATTGATAAATTTGCTTCCATGTGATATGAAAAACAAATAGTATATTTGATTGATAAATTTGCTTCCATGCGATATGAAAAACAAATAGTAGTTTTGATTTATAAATTTGCTTCCATGCGATATGAAAACAAATAGAAATGATAGATTTGCTTTCCCGATTGAAAGTCAAATAGATTGAGTTATGATGACTGTTAAATTTGTTTCCATGCGATATGAAAAACAAATAGTATTGATAGATTTGCTTTCCTTCTTGAAAGTCAAATAGATTGAGTCGCGATGACTGTTAAATTTGTTTCCATGTGATATGAAAAACAAATAGAAATTGATTTGAACTTGCTTGATGATATTGATAGTGTTGTTGATTAGGGAAGGATACATCCCAGAACAACACAAGGATAGGGAAGGATACATCCCGATGATGATGATGATGATCGATGCTTGCAGTAAGGCTAGGAACAAGACCAAAGGTATGATTAAATGATTTGTCCTAGATTGAATTGATTGATGAAGATGAGATTGAAAGAAATGATTGGATGAATTGATTGAGATGATGAAGATGAGATGTGATGGATATGATAATGAAATGATGATGTAAGTATGCAAGTGCAATGATAATGATAATGGAAAATGATGTGAAATGAATGTGAATGATAATGAGAATGAGATGTACCAAATGTCCAGTCATACTCAACCATTGTCTGTAAAAGATATTCAAGTATGTGATTAACCCTAAAAAATCTACTGAAAAGACCCTCGAAATGCAAATGCATTATGCAATCCTAATAATGAATTATGAAATCCTAAAATGAAATAATGAACCATTCTCCTTGTTGCCATTTCCTATTGTGTTTAGTTGTCATCATTGAGCCTTTTGATATGTTGAAAGTTAGTACAAGCATCAAAGGGTATGTTAGCACCAATGATGACCTGAGTACTACTTCCATAATGTTTGATGTAGCAAGTTAATACAAGCATCGAGGTATAATTGAACCAAGATGACCTGAGTATTGCTTGCACAAATACACAAAAGTTAACCATTTTCCTATGCAAATTCTGAAATGTCATCAATGATATGTTGTAGAGCATGTCCCACGACCAATTTGCACAATACTAATGATTAACTTATAGACATCAAGCAAAGAAAAATCATACTTCTTCCTTGTGATTCTAGTTCAGTACATCATTGAACCACTCCAAAGATATGATGTCATCAAATATCAAGACAACAATTGCAACTTATTGCTTTAAGTTTATCATTCATTTTATTCAAATTAAGATCATCCAGTTTGTTTCAGTTTCAATGCATGACATGTCTCAAAGCTGTTTTGACCAGACTTTATTGGATATTCAATTGTTGATCTGATACTTGATAACTGACACATGTTGCTTGTTTTCTCAAAAAAGAAGTTGATTTCCCCCAACGAGTTCAGGATTTTTCCCCTTAGTCTAGGGTGAGACACAACCATTTTATTGATGAAAGCATATGATTTATTGATTTTTCTTTGGATTTTAGGAATATTTTGATTTTTTTTTATGTTTTTTTATTTTTTTGGATTTTGATGATTTGGATATGGACATGCATGATGATATCAGTGTTTTGTTTTGAGATTTTGTTGAAAACCAAGCTAAGGTTGATTCATCAGATTGATGGATTGATAGTTTGACTAAGTGTGTTAAGTCAAACGAGGTGATAATGGATTTGTAAATTTGGCTAAGTGTGTTAAGTCAAACAAAGATGATAATGAATTTGTAAACCCAAGGAAGTTGTGTTATCCTGGAGTAAACTCGTTCACAAGATGATAGTTTGACTAAGTGTGTTAAGTCAAACAAGGTGGTAATTGATTGGATTCAATTGATCAAGATTGATGAAGCTTGATTTGGAACAAAATTATTTTGATGATTTGATGTGACACTAACACGCAAGTTAGATGTGACTGATATGAAAAGCTTGATAAGGAATGTCTTCCTATCAAAATATGCCATGGGCTAGTGATTTGGATCTTTTGGCTCGCAAATGCTTGACCAATTTGATGTTACGTCTTCCAATGTTTAGATCACCACATAAGTTGGAGGATATATATCAAGATTCATTCCTGAAGCAAGATGTAAATATTTTCCCCCAATGTCTAGCAATGTATGAAATTCTATGGGTGGATTCTTGAATAGGTGTATGGATAGATACTGTAAGCATGCAAAGGATGCCAAGGATTATCTTACAATAAGATAAGGTGTTTGGACAAAGGATGCTCACTTGGATAGTGCTTCAAGACTCAGATAAAATTTGGATTGGATAGGATCAATGAAAATGACCCATGTCAAGATGTTTACCATAAACAAGTGTAAAGTGTTTACTAAACCTTCATCAAGATCAAGATAAGGTAGATAGATGGTAATGGATTGGATAAACGGTTCATGGATGAATGAATGATATGGATGGAATGATGGCTTTATTATGGATGAGATGCTTTCTCTTGAAATAACCCACACAGATGCTCAATTCTACACATGACGCCTGTTTGCCAGGTTTTCATCACGGTACTTGTCCAAAGCGCCACTGTAGTGGTTTTCACTAGAGGACAATTTTTTTCTTTACTGTTTTTTAATCCTTTTTCTGATTTTTTTTTTATTTTGTGTATTTTTGATTTTTTTGTTGTCACCAAGATGCCTATTTGCCAAGTTTTCATCAAGGTAACCATTTTTTGAGGACATTTTTTTGATTTTTTGTTATTTTCTGAGAGATTTTAAGTTGATGCTGAGCCACCTGGTGGTGCTGATGTTGATGCTTTTGTCATAATGTGCCATTGGTATCCTGCTTGAATAAGTTGTTTTGCCAAGATACATGCACTTGAATGCAACTTTTGAGATCTTTGATCTACTTTGCTGATACCGGAGTTAACCTCATCTTTGTGCACACATCGCGATAGAGTGCCTTCTGAATCTTTATGACCAAGGGTCATTTCCAATACATGGTCAATGTGAGAATTGGATATCATGCGTGGAGGCGTGGATGGAGTGTGTTTAGGAGTAAAAGATAGATTGGTCGATAGTTTGGAATCTTTGACTCTCCAAACTTGGGAAGATGAGCAATAATGGGTGGATATGGAAGTGTGCATGGAATTTGGACCAACTGCTTGATACACTTTGTATGTTGCTTGAGAAGCCTGCTTTTTCCTTTGTGGACATCTTTGATGGATACTTTTCCCTTTTTGATTTTTCCCCATAGTTTCTTTGACTAATGGAGTTTGATAGGGATAATTTTTCTTTGTATTCTTTGGTATCCATATGTATTTGATTTGTCCTATATGCTCTTTAGCTTCTTTTTCCTCGATAACATTCTTCATGCTTTGATTCAAGTCTTTCTTTTGATGTTGGTCCCAATTTGTGGATGGGGTGATGGGTGGATGAAAATTCATGACATGGTGGGTTGTAGTATTGACATCGGTTCCATCATAAGGATTCTTCGTGCTCCCTATGTTGACATTTGCTTGAGAAGAAGTTGCCCCCAGTTTTGTGGAAGTATTACTGATATGTTCATATCCCTTGATTATCAAGTAACCAAGGCCTTGATTCTTAGGATTTTCAATAATTTGTACTGGTTCCAGAATATCCTGTTCATGTAGGCCTAATCCTTTGCCTTGATAATTCATCTGTTGAAACATTTTATTTGCAAAAGGATATGATTTCTCTTGGAAACAAGGTGTTGCTCCTTCTCTGCTCTGTGGTGGATCTTCAAAGGTGATAGCTCCTTTAAGATGATTTTCCCTTACAGAGGTGAGTGATCCAACTTTATAAGTGATAGGATCTTTTATCTGCAGGATAAATACCTGATTGGTATCCTTAGCTTGATCTTGTGAAATATCATATTGTACTATTTCTTCAAGAAGTGTTGATGATTCATTGTCTACATAAAATTATTTCTCATGATTGATTCCTGATATGCTTTCACATGATGTTTCTGATTCACCACTTCTATAGAATTCTTCATGACCCATTTTTGACATGTCTTTAGATTTATCTATTTCTTGATCATGTGTACAAATGTTAAGAGTAGGGGACTCTTGTACCTCAGTAAGAGTATGAGACTCTTGTTTTGAATGAAGATCATCTATGTGTCCATCCAAAGAAAGCATCTCATGGGTAGATGGACGAGTATGTGCTATATGGACATGGTCATCTTGTATGGATAGGAGAGTGTCCATTATATCATTGTAGTGGCTTGAAGATACAAATTTTTGATCTTGAACATGATTTCAGAATTACTTTTGACATGCTTTGGATCAAGTTCTTGACATGGGTCAATTTCAAAGAATGGATTGCTTTCTTGGATATCTTCATTGGGCATAGGAAGTTTCTCAAATGTCATGAGGTCAAAGGATGTCCATATATTTTGGAAAGGATCATTGCTAGACATTGGTGAAAGATATTGATCATGCTTTGGAATAAATTCTTGAGATATTTCCTCTAACTCATTAGATGATGTAGAGACATTGTCAACATGATCATTGGTGGAAGGATTTTGGATTATGTCAATAGGATCAAATATCGTCAACACTCCTTGAAATAGATCTTTGTAAGAGGGGTTTTGATCATAACTAAAAGATGGCTCTTGATGAATGGTGATTTGATCACTAGATGGGGTAGACATATCTTCATAGTGCTCATTGATGGATTGATTTTGATCATTGTCTTCAATAGCTATGGTGGAGAAATTTTCAATGTTTTCAACCATATGATCAAATGATGTTGGCATTTCTTGAAGAGGTGTGATGAACCCTTAACATGAGGATGATGGGATACTTTGATCTTGACTTGGAAAATAATCATCAGATGAAGGAGATGGAGTAGCTTGATCATTAGATGGAAAGGAAGCTTTCGATAGGATGGAAGAATTTTCATGCTCTTGGGATGTGATTGAGTCATGAGAGGGTATGAATTCATAAGATGGGGTGGAGGGAGGATTTGGAAGAATATTTTGTTCTTGATATGGAAGAGGATTATCATGGGTGAATAATGAAAGGAGGGGATCATCATATGATTCTTGAGATATGGGATCTTGATCAAATATTGGAAGGGTTTGTAGAATTTTGGTATCATGGGATGGAGTGGAAAGAATGTTTTGATCGAGATGTGTAGATTGAAATGAATCACTAGATGTAGAGGATATGATAGAAGAAGGTAATTAAATGGGATCATTGAATTGGGTGGAAGAACCATGAGGTTCATTTTGAATTATTGGGGATGAAGATAAATGCATGGCATGATAGGAATGGTCAATGTTACTTGATGGTTTAGATTTAGGCTTCCTCTTTAACCTTTGCAAAAATTCAGAAACATTGAATTTGGTTGATGTTGTTTTTGAAGGAGAAAAGGTCACATTCATATTTTTTTCAAAGGACTTTCTAGTTGTGCCCCCTTTTATTTCCTTGACTTGCCTCTAGAGTGCTCTTACTTGCTAGGTAAGAGTACTAAGATCATTTAAGGGAGTTTCATTCTTTTTAGGATTCTCTTTAATTTTCTCCATATTGTAGTTAGAGGGCAATTTGGCACCTTGCTTTTCCAATAAAAGAAAATATCTTTCTTTATTTTTCTCTAAGATCTTTTCCATAGCTAAGAGAAACTGTGGATCTTGTTCAGCTTCTAGAAGCATTTCTTTTGTTATCTCTTGATTTGAACTATTTCCATAAAGCCTATGAACAAGATTTTCTTCGCTATGACCCATGTTTTAAAGTTTTTGGATGATCTTATCTGAATTAATGTTTTGAAAACACAACATGCAATAAGAAGACAATTGTTTTTAAAGACACAAAATCTAAAACATTGAGTGTATGTTCTTGAGATTTTGATAGGTTTTGAACAAAATAAGCATTCCAAGCAGACTCACTCTTAGTTGTCAAATAGGTCATCATAGTAATCACAGCCCACAACTTAAAATCACATCGACTCACACAGCCTTGTCACCCCCTAGAGGGCGCCCGTGTTTTTGTCTTTTCTAGGTGCGTACTCAAAGTGATGGAAGTGGATACCGAATCCCTTGAGAAAATAATCCGTGGTGACTATATGGTGAGTGTCTTGGGGGAAGATTCTTCCCTCCCCTTGCACCATGATTAAAATGATGTTTGGATACTGACATGGTTGGCTACTACACTAGGTTCTTAGTAAGTCTTTTTGTTCAGTGTGACAATGGATATACTCCCTCGAGAGACCTCCCAATCTTTAGAAGAAAGGCTTTGGGGATGGTTATCCTGTCAACTACTATCAAGTTGGATTTTCATCAACAACTTGATTTTGATTAAAAAAGTTGGAAACCTTGGCTTTAGGTGTTCCCACTTAGGTCGTTCCCGTAGGGTGAGTACTTTTTCCCACTACGGCAGGCCTTCTAAAAAATGTAATAAAGCATTAAATTGCATAAACAAAAGGTAAGTCTAGTATTCTGATCACCCAGTTAAGGGGAGAGCATAGACCTATTACTCACAATCACAACAAGTAATTAATGGTTTAATTTTAAATCCCAAAATTGAAAATTTTTCTATTCTAAGTGAAGATGTTGCTTCACTAAAAACATGGGGTTTATTTTAACCAAAAGAAAATATGTCTGGTGACTATCCTAGGATTGGTTAATTCAACATTAACTGTCTATCCTAGGGTTGCTTCATTTTATTCCCCATACATCAATAAAACCTCTGGCCGTGGTCGCGTCAGATCCAGACAAAAAATTTTAAAATGAGATTATAATTGCTCCCAAAGTGTTTAAAAACACTTGATACAATAGAAAGATGATTTCATAAGAAGCTTTTCCTTTGTTTCCTCTTCCCTTTTTGATTCTCTAACCTACAAAAATTCTCCAAATGTTAGATTAAACCATGAAACTAGAAGGTATAAGGGTTACATGAATCATTCAACATAAAAATCCTAAAAATTAGACCAAGTTATAGTGTGATTTGACGTAAATGAGAATTTGAAAATTTAAACTCTATCAAAGCTGATAAAAACCTACACCATTAGATAGCTTATGAAATTCTACCCCATTTAAAAAAAAAAAGCTCTAAAAAAGACCAAAATATGACCAAGATATGGCCATTTTAAGATTGACAAAAAAAATAATTAAAATCAGAAACTGTATGCGCTAAAACAGAGCTTGTATGCGCGAAAACAGTCCCTAAATGCGCGAAAACAGTCATCGGATGCGTGAAAATAGTCACCGGATGCATGAAAATAGTCCCCGGATGCGCGAAAATAGTCTCTGGATGCGCCAAAATAGTCTGTGGATGTACTAAAACAGTCTGTGGATGCGCTAAATCGAGGATCGTATGCGCCAAAGCGAATTTTTCAGTTCATCATCTATAAAAACATAAGATTTTCTGCAAGAAAAAGATTAATACAGGGGGATGCCCCACGGTGGGTGCCAGAAATGTGTACGTTAGAATGTGTCAAATTAAATTGAATCTAATCTAATACACCAATGAAACATTAGATTGAAGAAAACTAAATAAATAAAACAAATGCAAACTCTTGATAGCAACTTCTTCAAATTTGTTCCATTGTCCTTTATTTCCAAGGATTCGCTTCAATATGTTTGCTCTCAGTTGTGCAAACACAGCTTATAGAATGGCACTTGAGAGAATGAGATTATTATGAATGCATATGCATCTACAAGATTAAACTATTGAATGAAAAATGCTATGAATTGCTAAGATTGCAACCATAATAACTACGCATGAAAGTATGAAATTAGAGGTACTTTTTAACTCATGAAAGGGCTGCATTTATAGATTTTTGAAGGTAGGAATTCGATTGGCCAAGATCGACGGTTGAGTTCAAACCTATTGAAATGTACGGTGAGAGATCGAGAATTCGAAAAAGAGGTGGAATTCTGAGAGATAGAAAATGAAGAGACAAATTGAAAGGTGTCTCTCATAATTAAATAAATAAATATTTAACTATGTGTGGAAGAAATGCGAAAAGCCTTTAATTAAATATTGTAAATATTTAATTATGAGAAAAGGAAAAAGCCTTTTAATTAAATATTAAGAATATTTAATTTTTGTGAGAGAAGTGGGAATTAAATATCAAAAGTATTTAATTAAATGTGGAGGGAAGAAAATCATTTAAATTTAGAATTTAAACTTTGATAATTAATGTAAATAAATTGTAAAATCTATTTAATTAATTAAGAAGAAGGTAGCATTAATTAAATAAATAAATTTATTTAATTAAATTAGAAAAATTAGAAAAATGAACAATATAAATAAATAATTAAATTTATTTATATGTAGAAGACTTAAGAACATTAATTAAATAATTCATATTTAATTAATTAATAGGTTCGATCGACCGTGACCATTTTTAGATGTGTACACAAAGTGCCCCTCAAAAATAGGGACCACATCAATGAATAGACTGCTCTTTGTTTGCCCTACATTGTAGAACCTATGGCCTCTGCCTTTGTCCCCTGCAAATCCATCCTGCACCTGTGAAACATCAAAATCCTATCCCTCCTATCCTCTAAACCCTGTGTTGGCCGCATCTGACCTTAGCGGTGAATCTGAAACTGATGCCCTACATGGGGGAGTCCTTATGTAGCTGCTATAACCCTGTGTGTATGTCCCCATTGTCTTGGATGGTGTTGACATCTATGGCACTGCTCAGACATATGGTGGTACATGAAATGATGGATCTAGAACCACCATCCAGTATTCCACCATTTAGTAGCTTGACTCCCCCATGAGCTCGTCCCTCTCTGTCGCCTACATCCTTGTGGTATCCCGCTTTGATCTATATCTATCTCGTAGCCTCTATAGGAATATCCTCTCCTGCTCCCATGTATCCTGCGCCATTTGCGGTTGGTCTACCTATCCTTGTATCTGTTTCATCTCCTCTACTAACATATTCCTCTCATCCCATAGCTGCTCTATCTCCTCCTGCAGCCACCTCATCTCCTCCCCTACCGTGTCTCTCCCACCCTGCGGTTGACCCATATGACACTACATTAGTTTCATCCCCTCTGATAGAGCCCTCAAAATGCTTGAAATTTTGAGTCTTGTGTGCTTGCTATTCATATGTCAAATGTTCACCATCAATAGGGTTCAAGGGTTTTACTTAGTTAGTCTTCTTTTCAACTGGTTTATGTCTCATCCTTGAAAATTCTAATTGTGGGTTAACTAGTTATCCCAGTTGATAGTCTTATTAGTTTCCTTTTAAGCCATTGACATACATCTGTTACCAGCCTCGAGACCTTGAGATCATCAGTCATTTTAATCTGCCCTCATGCTATATTTTAATTTTTGATTTATGAATGGTTTAAGTCTAAGTCATTGATCCCTGAGGGTGTTTTCTCGTCAGCCTAGTCAGGGCCCCTTTTTTTTGAATAACTTCACTTCATATGTAGGTTGCATAGTTTCCAGATCATGGGGTTTCATCTAGACCATTCCCCACTATCTCGCCCATCTGAAATGAATGTAAGTTAAAATTTCTGAGGCTAGTGAAATGTCACCACGTGTGAAGGGGCCCACCCGTTATGTCCCATCTCAGCGACTAGAACTTTGAGATTAATGATGCCAACTGGGTGATGAAAAGTGATCACCAGCATTCCCCGCTAGCTCATGGAATAAGATGCAAGTTCTTTAAGAATGGAGAGACCTATGAGAAGTTACCACATAAACTCTGTAGCTGCAGGTAAGTGGAGCCCACAAGTACATGAGAAAGGTCCTGTCAATGATTTCTTATTGGCCATTCATCTGAGTTGGATGCAGTGAGGAAAATTAAAACAATATTGACTCGATTAGAGTTGTTCAAGAGGCCCAGCTCAATTGAAAATCAACAACTCATATTCAAAGCTGCAAAGTACGCCCATTGTAATTCTTTTTCTTTGTGTGAGTGAACATTAATGGTGGAAATGACCTATAAGGCCTATTTAGTTCTTATCAAAAGTTGTGTGTAGCCGATTATTGCTTATTTAAGATTCAACAATGTGCTCTAGGAAATACAAGGAGTTGATAAGTGAATTGTGGTGATTATCCCAGCTAACATCAAGGTTTGACATGGATGAAAGCAGTAAGTTCTATAAATGCAGTTTTATGCCTTTTTTAAGTTTTATGAGCTTTACTCTACTAAAAAACGAATGCATTTGTTTGTTTTTATTTCATTATTTTATATTTAGGGTTAATTTGTGCCTTTGAAATCCATAGCCCTATAAATTTTTCAGAATTGGTGATTATCCTGAGTTATAAATTGCAATTTGGAGATTTTGTCATTAAAATCCCTTTGTTAGAATCTTTGTGCATACAAATCCATGGCTCCCAAAACACAAGGGGTTTCTTCCTCTTCTGCCCAACCTAGGGTCCTGCCTCAAGATGTTATCGACCTGCTACCCCAATCTACCAGTAAGAAACTAGAGGGAAGGGTTTTGTTTTGTGGGTCGACTGTGATGGAGGGGTTGATTGATAAAGATTTCTTTATTAAAGATGTCAAAGTACCATACACATGATGGGAAATGTTTCAACATTGGTTTGGGAATAGGAACCTCAGGTCTCCTTTTAGTAACCCATGGAATTTGGATATGGGGAAACTGGTTGTTCCCGATGTGTACATGGGTGTGGACCTCTTGAAAGATATTGCATTAAAATATGATCCAATTTCTAGGGCAGTCAGAACACTTGATGGGGTGGTTATGGTAAAAATAGCCAAGGAAGAAATTGAAGAAGTTTTTGAGTTGCAACCATGGAATGAATACATGATCTCGTTAAACATGGATACTTTTAGATCACAGTATCAAAATAATAAAGTACTCATCAGAATGACGATTTTTCCTACACATACTATAGTAACTGGT
Source organism: Sequoiadendron giganteum (assembly GCA_007115665.2). Taxonomy (NCBI): domain Eukaryota; kingdom Viridiplantae; phylum Streptophyta; class Pinopsida; order Cupressales; family Cupressaceae; genus Sequoiadendron; species Sequoiadendron giganteum. The sequence continues at coordinate 579,662,893 of CM021109.1, forward strand.
GAAGGGAAACATAGGATAAAATTTAGGATAGATGATAGAGATCTCGAACCTTTCCTGATGAACTATTTTTCCAATTATTTCAAAAAGACTATGTACTCTCTATATCAGATTATTGGTGTTGATCCACCCGACACATTGCAGAAGGAGTAAAATTACATGGCTACACAATTGCAACATCCAATGTATAATATTGTTTATGATTATGGGACTTATCTGGCTGGACATATTCATAAAGGCTTAGTTGAGTTGAAAGAAGGGAAGCAATGGGTGAGGTTCTAGTGGTATTCATTTTTTATGCACATGTTCTTCTACAAATGAGAATGAGCCTTTGAAAAGGTAATTATCCTAGAAAGAAAAAGGGATGAAGTTGACTTTCTTGTCCAATGTTGGACTAGAATCTTGGATATTGATGATAAGAGGTATAATTTTGTGATGTTCAAAAATGATTTTGCATCCAGGATAAGGGGAGCTTTAATATTTGAGCCACCTAAAATCCCTAAGGAAATCCATGATTTCTTGAGACCTAAGGAGATGAGGCCTGACCTGAATGTTAGTCATAACTAGGGAGACTTGATATTGTATTGTGATAAGACAATTTTTAGAGTATATGGTAGTGTTTTGGGTCCATATGTCTTGCCCATAGATGTTCCTTTGAGGATAGGATACCTTGAGATTATGAGGCAACTAGGAGCCTCACAAGAAGCACATTTACTTGAATCAACAAGGAAGGGGTCATTCTTCCCAGAATGGACCATATTTGTAGATTACATCATGACAAAAGGGACATGAAAGAAATTAGATAACTTGCTAGCTCTTTATGGATTGGTGACCATGAGCCCAAGGAATCATGACCCTGAAGGCTTCATTAGTAAGCTCAAAACAAATAAGAAAATGGGTACCTATATACATGCTTTTGATTATCTTGAGGATGTTATTAGGAATGTCTTTAATACTAGGTAACAAGATGAAAGGAAGGCCAAATACTTAGTATATAGAAAAATGGTAGAAGCTAAAATGAAGAATGATTCCTAGTACACTCCTCTGCCAGATATATAAAGGTGACTTCAATAAAGTTATGTTTGTTATCGATAATTTTGAAGATGTTGTTGCTATTTTAATGGAGCGGTGTGAAGTTGCAGATAAAGGAAAGGCAACGGTGGTCGAAGAAAGTGTTGAGGTGACAGTAGAAGAAAGACCCTCATATCAACCACCCAAATAGTTGAGAATTTATTCTAGGAGGAAGAAAGTAGCAAGCAAGGAAAGAAGCTCAACAACCCTTGTCACATCTAAGGGTCCAAAGGTAGACTCTCCTAAGAGTATAGTGCCAATTCCTCCTACACAATATTTTATGCATGTAATTGATCGTGATTCATCTCCTGAAAGTTTTGTTCCTCCAGAGAAACCACCTCAAAAGAAGTAGAGGATAGGAGCAAAGGAATGGTTGATTATTCAGACATAGAGGAGGATGATATCATTATCACCCCTGAGGAATTGAAAATAGGGATGCCACCTCATGAAGGAGAAATTTCTTCAAGTTCAGGACAGAGTATACTCAGGCTAGGGAAGCTTGACATTTGTGGATTGAGCACTATAGATGATTTGAGGGTAGAGGCTAGTAAGGAATTCATGGAAGATGATTCTTTCATTGAAACTTCAACATTTCAGGATTTTTGGTGGAAATCTAAGGTTGTAGAGTATACAGAGAAGGTTGTCATTGAAACAAGCGTGCACCTTGAATTGCTTGAAGATTTTTTTTAGGTGAATGTAAGGAGTATTATGAGAAATGATTTTAAAAATATCAATTCCCAAGAGGGTAGAGAATTGGTAAAGAAGAGTGGTGTGTTGTTGTTGCCATAATGGAATATTACTAATGCTATTATGCTAGATGCTTTGAGAAGGGTTGAAGGGCCTCTTGTAGAAAATGAAGAAGAACTGGAAATGACACTTAGAGGTTCAATTTTCAGTGAGAATTGGGAGGCATTTGTGATCTGGTCATTGTATTCAGGACCTAGGAAACCAGTTTTAGCAGAAACATGAGATTTCAATGGTCAATTTCTCGTAAAAAGAGTTGTCGATACTCCAACTTTGGAGGTAGCAGACATGGTTGTAAATGTGGCTAGTTTTACTCAATCAACTATTGAGGGTCTCACCCTAGAAAGAGATGACTTTAGAACTAAATATAGAGAACTCTTGGGTGATTATGATAAAAGCCAACATAAAGTAGCTACATTAGAGACTGAATGGGCTCTATATAAAAAAAGAGAGTAGGTTCAGCCTAGCTCGAGTCACCCACCTTCAGTTTCTCCGATGACATTTTTGCAACATTCATCTCAAACATAGGCCTTAGCAATAGTACTGCATAGTAACGAACAACAATCAGTTGCAATGGAAAATCCAATTGGATCAGGTTCCAACTCATTTGATAGAGAGAAATTGCTTTTACAAATTAAAACATACAAGAAGCTAATGGAAAAGGTCCAAGATGCAATGTATGAGAATATATCAAAATTTGTCCACACTGCATTAAGGCATCTAAATGAGAAGATTCATGCTAGACTCGATGGTGTGTATGATAACTATGCTTTCATGTTACATGCAATGAGATTGTCTAAAAGGGATGAGATGTTGGCCATACCAAACTTAAATAAATGGGTTGCAAGATCTGAGAGATTAGCATTAATATTAGTGGGAGCTAGTCAACATGAAGATAAGTACCCGCTGGTGCAACTAGTTTATAATTTTGTGTGTAGATTGAGTGAGAAAAATTTTCAAGGGTATACAGCCATGCTTGAGAAGAAGATAATAGAATTGTTATCTCAATACAATCCTACTGATTTGTCACCATTACCTGATGTTGAAGTCAATAATCATGAACTGAAACCATTGCATGAGTGGAAGAAGGAATTGGATAAGGTTATTCATTCCCGGGTAAATGAAATATGCAAAGAGGTTAATATTAATCTTTTCAGTGCCACCTTGGAGAGGTTGACATTTCTTATTTGTTTTCTGGAGGATTTCGACAGAGAATCCAATGTAGTGGTAACTAAGTATGCCCCTTACAAAAACTCCATGGATGAAATTATGGAGTTTGATTGGCCATCTGAGGAAGAATATGAAGAATAGGGAAGGGTGTATGTTGTAAAATTTGGTTTATGAATTGAAGTGTGAAATGTATATTGGATCAAGTATTGTACAGGTCTAGCCATAGAAGTTACAAGTGTATAAGACATACATTTCATAGAAAGATATTAAATTTCTAGTGATGTGGAATGCTGACTAAAATGCTCACTCATTTTTTATCCATGTTAGGTTGTCATTTTGTCCGATGAAATCAAGGTGCAGTTATGAATTTGTTTATCCTTCTGACATATGATTTTGAAAGAAAAATATGATCATCATAACGTATGTAAACAATTTTTTTCTTGTATGAAATCCCTCCATTTTGATACAGGTAAATATAACTGAATTGGGGAATCTATTTTCTTGCGGTCCATACCTATCGTAGCATATGTACATTTCGGCCTGAAGTTTGTTTTGCTCCCTTATTCTATAAAAGGGAATTCATGGAAATTTGTATGAGTATTTTGCTGAATACTGGAGTTGTATTGTGAGAATTAAGAACACAAGGATAGTATGTTTAGCCTTTATTGAATGTTTTGAGTCTACGTAGCATATTTTGTCAAATGTATGGCTTTTCAGCATATCATAATGATAATGGAGATTTTCTAAGTATATAGTCTCTCCATTTTGATTTTTTATACGAATTTTAATGAAAATATTGATTAGAGATCATTTCATTAATTATTATAATTTTATTCTTTGATGTGTGTTTCGATTTTAGCTCTTGTTCATAAAAGAAGTTAAATTTCTTGAATCAAATCATGAATTCTTATGCAAAATCTTGGGATATGGTAAGTAGTCTTCAAAATTTGGTTACTGATTTGTAAATTGTTAAGTGATATCGCATAGGTCTTGAATGTCCATAATTAAATGTCCCTTATATTTCAATTTACTTAGACTCCTAGCCCATAGATAATGACAATGATCATAAATCATTTCAATGTCTTTGCACTCCCAATTATCCAACCTCAGAACAATATTTTAAAAATAATCATTGATTTATCTTGGATTTATGGTGTTTGTGTTGTCCTAGTATTCTCGGCTTAAGGTGTGTAGTTTTTTCAAGGAATTGCCAACTTCTTGAGAAATTTCAGCTTATTAGCTAAGAATGAGAATATGCCTGCTATAACATATAATGTACACATGAATTGTTTCAAATAATAGTATAATACACATTGTGGGATTACCCTCCCAAGTTTAGCAGAGCCCAAAGTGCAGGAGATAAAGAAATTGATGCCATATCTCATCAATTGGCCACTCGTCTAGCAAATATTTGGGAATTGAGCCCGACAAGCTCATAAGTATCTGTTGAGACCTGCTTGGTTTATTGTAAAAACCACCAACAGAATGGCAACTCTATTGGGGAAGTAAGTCATATAATTAATAGTTCTCCAAAATGCCTTATCATATATCACCACATTACATGGTGTTAATTACTCATAGAGATAGTCAATCATAAGCATCTACCGAGCTTTTTCTCCAATCTTTGCCAGTATGCCATTTACATTCCTACTAATTGTCATGCATGTTTATCTTTAAGGAATGTGTTCAAATTCCATGTAAAGATAAGTCATATGTGTCAAAGCTTGTCTTAACTTCTGTAGATCTGTTGATATTTGGAAAGGTTACAACAAAATTGCTACTAATCTCTCCCAAGAACCTTGGGTGGCGACTCTAACATATATGCACCAGTGTGAACTGGTGTTCAAGGATATCAAGGAAGTTAAGAAGAACAGTGTGAAGAAATTAAGGAAGGTGACAAAGGTGAAAGGAAGTCAAGCTCAAATGAAAGGAACGCGAGGTCACATGAAGAAGCATCTAGAGAAAAATGTGGATGGTAAGTTACCTAAGAACAAAGGAAAATGGATAAAGGCAAAGGACATAGGAAATGGTAATTCTACACCTCACCCCACCCCTGAACATGAAATGCATTCTAGTTGTAGCTCAAGATCTGAAAAGGATTTAGTATATTTCAGTGATCATACTTTTGATGATAGGGGGGGTTTATATGAAGACTATTGTAAATGAGTATTCCTCAGACCCTAGTGTGCAAGCTATGAAGAAAAGGGAAAGGGATAGAATCTAGGGAGATAATGTTAGTGCTAGGCATGCAAGAGCCAAAGGATATACTACCCCAAATTCCCATCCATATACCCCTATCCCTGATGACTTAACTAGAGATGTCTATTCCCATGAACCACTTCCTCTCCAAGCTGAAAATGTAATAGTATTTGATGGAGGATCTACTCTATTAGATGAAGAAGAAATATTGAATGATGTGCATTTACTTAATCAAAGGATTTCTAAATGCAATGAAAATAGAAATAAAATGGAAGCAGCTCATGAGAAAAGAATTAAGGATGCTATGATGCATAGGAATGCATTAAGAACGAAAGCTGAGGAGATGGATGCAATGGAAAATTTTGTAGCTCAAGCTGATTAGGAAGAAGGCCTGATAGTATAAGAAATTTTAGGCGGATTCCCTGTAGTTCCCTCAACTGATAAGATTGTTGAAAGCTCACAACCTAAGGCTTCTGAAAAAGCTATCATCCCACCGCCTCCTCCTCCCAAGAATACCAAGAAAGAAACCCATGATCTTGATAAAGGGAAGTGGCCCATGTGTGAAAGAAAAGCTAATGAAGGGGTAAAATTTAATGAGGGAGGTGCTTCAAAGAAAGATACATATCAAGATAATTTTGATTCAATATTTGATAAATTAATGAAGGAGAATGAAGAATTGGAAAAGAAGACCAAAGAATTGGAACTAATGGCAGTAAACAGGGAAATAAAGAAGAACTTAATTTCCCAGAGTCTACACTGTAAGATCTTGTCCTTGAGACCCAAAGCCCCTAAGGCCATTCATCTTCCTCAAACCCCCATACCAGTGACAAAATTTCACCCACTGTTAATCCCTCCAGCTCTTCGTCACAACCTGAAAACAAGGATAGAACTGTCCATTTTAGTGACCAACATGATTCCCAACATAGAAGATATGGGCATGCTAGTGAAAGAATAAGAGGTAATGATAACCATGACAAGGATGGAGGCCCTATGGATAGAATACTATTGCATACCAATAGATATAGGCAACTATGTTTTAAAAATATTCTTGGATACCCAAACCCTGTGTCAGACAATGCTAGAAATAATGTGCCCAAATTTACTGGTAACAATTCCCTTAGTGGGGAAGATCATTTGAAGGCATTTCAAAGTTTCATTGAAGACTTTGAACTATGGGATGAAGATGTGGCTATGAAATATTTCATGCAGTCCCTTACAGAAGATGCAAGAGACTAGTATAGAAGCCTGACATATGCTAGCATTGACTCCAAGGGTTCATTCTTCCAAGATTTTAGAGAGTAGTATGGTGATTAGACTGACCCATGGTTTAGATTAAATGACTTCAATAATATTATAAAGGAGCATAATGAGATGGCCACAAAATTTAATGCAAGATTTCAGAAGGCCATGTATAAGGTCCCTGGGTTTCTAAGGCCTAATGAAAGGGCATGTCTAGTTTTTTAATGTAATGCTTATGATTCTAAAATGTGTTACTTACTCAGAGATAAAAATCCACAATCTCTAAGGGAAGCTTACAAGATGGCAGTAAATAGTGAAAATAATGGAAGAGAATCTAGAAAGGTTGGTGGAAGAGATGATCCCAAATATTCTAAGAATTCAAAGGCTCAGAACGAGAAGGTTTCTAAAGTTACAGCCCTAGAAGAGAAGTTGGACCAAGTCATAAATCTGTTGTAGAAGAAATATAGAAATGATAAGCCTTAGTTTCAAAGAAATGAGAGGCCACCGAGATTACAAGATTATCCATATCACACTAGTTGGAATAATGGGAAACCTGTTCAGAATAATCAAAATAATTTTCAAGAAACACCATATCCATTGCATAAAAAAACTACAAATGTTGTAGAAGACATACCCTGGTGTGAAGTCTATGAAATGCCCCATTGCTCAGATCAATGCACAGTTGCCAGATCAGTGGAACAAGCTCAAAATGATCAAAAGGAGACTGATTCTACCCATGAACCTGATGAAACTGTAAATGTATTTATGATTGGAACATATATGGAGTGTAATGACTTCTCTTTGAGTGATGATGTTGACATACAATATGTGGATGAGAAAAGAAAAGGATTAATCCTTCACCATCAACAAGTGTTCTCTAGTGAGGAAGGAGAAGATCAGTACATAGCTTGTAACCTTGAGGCATGTAACATTTCTTTAAGGTGACCTTCAAATGAAGAAATATAGAGATATACAATTGCATTGGCTACTAGAGCTCAAGCAAAAAATGATCTCCACCTTAGGAATAGGGTGCTAAGTGGTTCCCCAAGTCATAAAGGAGACATATTCATTAAGGAGAGCAATGCAAACAATGAGGGTGCTAAGACAGATAACAAGAAGGAAGAGACCAAGCCCAAGGGAACTAAATAAATAATAATTTGGGCCAAGAAAGGTGATAAGGCAAAAGTTGTTTCTGAGGTCATTCAATCGGAGTTGAAATCTAAGGAATTGAACCCTACTGAGTAGAAAGCCGACAAGAAAAATGATATAGTGATTCCTCAAGAAATGGTTCTTCCACAAGTACAAAGTTACACTCCCATTGATATGTTTCAGGTTTTATCCCAAATTCGGGTCACTGTTCCATTCCTTGAAATGATGAGGATCGATGACCACAATCAAAAAATAGTGGTTGTCATTAATAGTATTTTTGGGGGTAACCAACATAACTTAGAGGCTACTATACCTGAAACAAGCAAGAGTCAGGCAAAATATGTTGAAGTGGGAGTGAATATTAATGAGAACCCTGAGATTTACTTAGGAACCACCATCACTTCAAACCCAAATCTAGTTAATCCTTTCTTTTTGAGTTTGGTCATTGATGGAAAAGTGCTTAGGAATTGTATGATAGATTTGGGTGCTTCAAATAGTGTCATGCCTATCAAAATAATGGATGAAATGGGCTTGAAGGTCGATATCACATATGGAAAGTGTTATGCCATGGATTCTAGAGAAGTCCCTGTTATTGGTATAATCTATGAAGTTCCATATAGATTGGATTCTTTCCCAAAAAAGGAGATGGTCTTGAGTATTATAGTGGTGTATATCCCACCAACATATGGAATGCTACTTTCAAGATAGTGGTGTGCTTCCATGGGAGGGAGTATGCAATGTTACTTATCATTTTCCACATTCTCCATTGATCAAAAGGATGTAAAAATTGCCCAGGAATCAAGAGTTAGACACATGATTGAGCATGTTGAAGAGCCTGAAGAACCCCCAATAATCAACTTTGTAGATACTGGCATGGATAATTTCCAAATAGAATAAATGGAGCAAGAAGAAGGAGAAGTCAAGCCTGCACCAATTGTTAAAGAGGTTTCACAGACATTACTAGAGAATCCTCTGTGGACTATGTATTTTAATGGGGCCTTGTCCAAAGAAGGTTCAAGTGTTGGGGTCATTCTTATATCTCACCAAGGTAAGACTTTCAAATATTCCTTTTTACTACAGTTTGCATTTACCAACAATGTAGCTGAGTATGAAGCATTGTTGCTTGGTTTAAAACTCGTTTCCAAACATGGGATAAAACTATTAAAAGTATTTGGGGATTCAAAATTGGTAATATCTCAAGTCAGGTCTAGGTTTGTCACTAAGGATAAGAGATTGAGGCAATATAGAAATTAAGTTTGGGATACTATCTAGGAATTTGACGCTTTTGGGATAGAATGGATAGAGAGGGGACAAAATGTCAGAGCAGATATATTGGCTAACATTGCAATTAAGCTAGATAATGTGACTTTTGATGGCACCTCAATGATTGAGGTATAGACAAAACTTGTTGTGCCTAATAATATCTATAATTGGAAAGTGTTCGAAGATGATAATGACATCCTGAAGTTCCTACATTGTGTAGACTAGTATGAACATCAAGAAATTTATTTCAGTTCATATGTGGTGGAGGTTGATGGCAAGGAGACATTGTTTGGTAATGATATAATCCAGTTGAAAACAAAAAAAAATCCAAAGGGATTGGTTGCACTTGAAATATTTTTTGATGGACCAGATAAATCACTCACTGGAGAAACATCCACACACAAAGAGGAACTTGAGGAAGTAAACCTGGGGACATATAATTCCCCTAAGAAGGTTTACATGAGTAAAAAAGAAGAAGTCACATGTCATAACTATGTTGATTGCTCTACTACAAAAATATAGACATGTGTTTTCCTAGTCTTATGATGATTTGAAAGCCTATAGGGAAGACTTGTTTCAACATGAAATCCCTTTAAAGCCTGACACAAAACCATTTAGGAAAAGAAAAGACCATTAACCCTACCTTAAGGCCCAAAATGCAAGATGAGTTGGAAAAACTGAGTGATGCAGGAATCATTAAACCTATAAGGCATTCCTCGTGGGTATCCAGCTTGGTTCCCATTAGAAAGAATAATGGGGATCTGATGTTGTGTGTTGATTTTAGGAATTTGAATGTCGCATCATTAAAGGAAAATTATCCTTTACCTAACATGGAATCCATGTTGCAAAAGGTAACAAGTTGTGAGTTGTTGTCCATGACGGATGGATTGAGATACAACCAAGTTATGGTGAGGGAGTCAAAATAATATAGGATAATATTTACAACACCATGGGTCACTTATTTCTATATCAGGATGCCTTTTAGCCTTATAAACGCTGGTGACACTTTTCAAAGGGCCATGGATGTTGCTTTTGCTGACTTTGTGGATTTATTCCTTGCTATTTACCAAGATGATTTGAAAACCCACAACAAGAAAGAGGAAGATCATTGTTCCCACCTTGAGAATATTTTCATTAGAGCTCTAGAATATGGTATTTCCTTAAACCCAAAGAAGTGTGATTTCGGGGTTAAAGAGGGTAAATTGTTGGGGCATATTGTATCTAGGGATGATATTAGAATTGATCCTAGAAGGATAGTATCTATTGATAAAATCACCCCACAAAGAAATGTCAAAGGGATTCAATCATTCTTTGGACAAATAAATTTTTTGAGAAGATTTGTGACTAACTTTGTAGAGATAAGTAGACCTATTTCAAAAATTCTCAAGAAAGGAGAAAAGGTAATATGGTTAGAAGAGCCCCTTAAATCTTTTCAAGCTATTAAAGGTGCTATCAAAGCTGCCCTTATATTGAAGACCCCTGACTATTCAAAACCATTCCAATTGTTTACATTTTCTTCCTTTCATTCTATGGTGGGTGTACTACTACAAAAGAATGATGATGGCTTTGAGTAGCCAATTTCCTTTTTTAGAAAATCCCTGCAGTCATCTAAGCTTAAATACGATATTACTGAAAAGTAGGATTATGCTTTAGTTAAGGCTGTTAATAATTTTTGGACTTATTTGATTGGTGCTATAGTAGTTGCTTATGTTCCAAGTGCGGCAGTCACAAAAATTTTTACATAGCAAGAAACCACAGGTCGAAGGTGTAGATGGATTAACATAATTCAATATAGATATTCGGATCACCAAATTTGTAAGCGGTCAAGGTCTGGCCAACCTCATGGTCGAGACTAATTTGGAGGCCAGCCAAATAATTGAGATTGGACAGGAGAATGTTGCTCCCATTTCTGATATGCAAACATGCAATTGGTACCGAAGGATTGTTGAGTATTTGCAAATGATGAAATGTCATGATGACATGCCAAACAATGAGAGGAGAACTCTAAAGCTATAAGCAATCAGATATGTTATTATTGATAGTAAAATCTGGTGGAGAATCCTAGAGGGTGTGCTCCTCAGATGTGTAGATGGTGATCAAGAAGAAGAATTTTTGATTGAGATGCACAAAGGAGTGTGTGGAGGCCATTATATGGCCAAGACTACAACAAAAAAGATATTTAGGGCTTGTTTTTGGTGGCCCACAATCTTCAAGGATGCACACAGGTACGTTAGGAAATGTGATGCTTTTCAGAGGTCTATTGTAAGCTTAATTTTTCAAGTAACTTACCACTTAGACTAGTCTTAGCACCAACCTCCTTTCAACAATGTGGAATTGACTTTATAGGAGAGATGGCAGTGAAGTCTAGTGGAGGACATGCCTGGATCGGTGATCCCACAAAGCTGGTTTATATTTTTTGAGAGGAACTGATTTTTGTTGAAATCACATATTTTTAGAAAATATAATGATTTAAGCCTTAAAAAATTACATTTTAAGGATTCCAATTAAAGAGGGTTTAATCAAACCACCTTAGATCAAACCCCCTTGAATAGTACCTATAAATGAGTCTCCTTTACACCTATTAAAATGTTGATAAAAATTCACTTTTGATTTAGCTTTTGGGGATTCAAATGAATTAATTTAAAATTTATTTCAAATGATTATGGTAATCCTCAGAACGAGCTATCCAACAAATATAATTTTAATATATTTTTGTTTTATTATGTATTTATTTTTTTAGTTTTATTAAACATAGGTTTTTCATCAAAAATGATGGTCTTTGTTCTGCACATGTGGAAAAATGGCAGATAATCAAATTTTTTTTTGAAAAATATGAGTGCACTAGATATTGAAGTCCTTGATCTAACAAACAAATAAAATTGAATTTTGATATATACAAAAAAAGTTACGTGTTATACGGTCGCACTATGTCTGAATTGTAATTGGTTTGACTTTGAAACTTGATTAAAGAAAAAATATTTAATAAAGAACTATCTAACCAAGCGGAATCACTAGATATCGGAGTTAAAAATCTAAATTTGAAATAATTAGAATTTTATCCTTCATGGAAAAAATGTTATGTGTTATACGGTGTGTGTCACTTTTTTAAAATGTTGTTTCTTGAAAAAAGCCAGTTTTCGTGGGAGATGGAAAAAGAAGTGCAATCTGATTCCAAAAAATTCGAAAAAAATATTTTTAGAATCTACAGACAAAATGTGATGAGACTCTAATTTGCATCATTTCAAATTCCTCATGGTTTAGCCGCTATAGGTACCCGAATGTGAAGATTTAGTTAATAATAATAATTTTAGTGTCCAATTTGGCCAAAATTTATAAACCACTATTGTGGGATCACCCGGATTCTAGTGGAAATCTCTCCACCTTAGTCTATAATCTATCCCTATCAACCTCTAGCTCCATGACTCTCTGCTCTACCATCTACATCCTAACTACCTCAACCTGTAACTGCTCTCTTTGTGTCCCTGATCCCCTCAATCTTTGCTCTATGATTTGTAGCCTCGCTAGATCTCCTATCAAGAATATGGCCGGATCCTCTGGTGGTGGTACATAGGGCACCATGGCTAAAGGATGGACCTATGGAATGTCCTAATCCATCACATCAACCTGCCCTCCCATCTAATCCTCCCTCTCTTCCATCATATCTCCCATCTGATCCTCCGTCTCCTCCTCAACCTCTACCTCCATGACTGCATCCCTCCTCTGACAATCATCTCTCCTCCTTCCCCTCCTCCATGTGACTGGTCTCACCTCATCCTCTACACCAAATTCCCAAGCCCCTACTATCGAGTACTCGATCATCATCTGTATTGACCTATGTCAAGCCCACCATGTCGCATATCGCACGGTCATCCCTCATCTGCTAACCCTGTTGTCCTCCTAGGAAAAATTTTCACCTGTTGCTCCTCCAACATCTACCTCATGAACTCTATAGTGAGTGATTCCCCCCATATCACCTCCCGTGAAATCTGCCTGAACCTCTAAGGTGTCATTGGTATATCCTTCTCTATCCCATATTATCTCAACACCATGTCCGCGCTTTGGAGCTCAATAATGTAGGGCTCCCTCCCAACGATGTAACATATGGAGTAGAAATGACCGCTATGCTTCTGCACATCATCTCTCTATCCTGCAAACCACCGTGTCATGTACAACTACCATATGATATGCCCCTCCTAAAGATTATCTAATCTCCTCCTCCATCTCTCTAGGTCACCAATGTCTGAGTAACGCAACTGCCAGCCATGCTTCGCCCCGTACTAGTAGGCTACTGGTAAGGTCTCATCTGATGTCCCATGTACCACGATCTTTGTCCTAGTCATGCTGATATGCTCCCATGCCCATATCTATAAGAGTGTCACATGTGTGATACTCTTTGCCCTCCGATAGCACACTATAGGCATATCCCTATACAATTGTGCCAACACGTAGGTCCCCCATGTAAACTCCTCCTCACGCCTCTCCACTATGTGTCACACAATCTCAATAACCTTGAGATTTTAAACCCTCCCACTTTGATTCAGAAGAAGGATACCACTAATCAACCCGCACAGGTATAATGGTAAGCCTGGTACTCCCAATCCTAGACACCTATCTAGGTCTAGCTCCATCTCTTGGAAAGGAAGCCTCCTCCATCCAAATAGGATCCATAGACACCTCTCCCGCTCTCCTGCCTTGCACCATGTCCAACTAACCATATGTCCTATAATAGGCAGCCGTAGAATCCTCCAAATGTTCTCCAAGGTCATGGTCATCTCCCCTATTGGGAGATGAAAGGTGGAAGTCTCCGAACTCCACCGCTCCATCAGGGTTGTCAACAATGCCCTATGCTCCCAAATTATGGGATAACCCAACATATGTAGCAAACCCACCTGAGCCAATACCTCATGATTCACACCATTCATAGCTCAAGTAGTCGCTACTAACACGACCAAGTTCCTCTCCCTCATGCAAAAAAATCAAATGCTTGCATCCATTAAACCACATGTCAATCCTAATTATTCAATATTTTTTCACTTTTCTTCCCCCCGCCACCTCCCCTACACCGGGATGGCCTCCCCAACATTTTCTCTCTCTCTTTCTCTTTGTCTCTTTCTCCCCTCCTCTTTGTTTCTTCTCCTTCTTCCTTTTATTTTTATGCCCCCTTGGGGGCGCATTCACCCTTCCCTCGGGCGGGTTCACCCTTTCACCAAGGTGGGTTCACCCCTACCATGGGACAGGTTTGCCCCTATTCTAAGGCAAGTTCAACCTTCCCATGGGGCGATCCCTCTCATTGGCAGATTTGCCCCTACAAGGGGTGATTCCGGCTGTAGGGGCATATCTACCTATGGGGGTGTATCCGCCCGCATGGGCGTTTCTACCCCTGGCGGGGTGATTCTTCCTTTAGGGAAGATCTACCTTGTGGGGTGGGTGAGCCCCCTACCCAGGGTAGGCTTGTTGCGAGTGTCACCACCTCTGGCGGTGGGCTCGCTCCTGTGCGGGGGCACCACCATCTATTGCAGTGGGATCGCCCCATTGTGGGGGGCGCCCTCACCCTTTAAGATGGGTTCGCCCATCCACGGGGGGTGCTCTCAACCTTTGCGGCAGGTTCACCGATCCACAGGGATGCCGCTACGCATAGAGGCGGATTCACCCCTGTGGTCGGGCGGATTTGCCTCTTTGGGGCAATTTTTCCCCTGCCCTCACATTTCCCCTCAGGTGAATCCGCATGTCCAATAGGTGGATTCGCCCAAATTTCTTTCCGCCTTGGGCAAATTTTCCTTTCAACTAGGAAAATTCGCCTCTTCATGCAAAAACCCTCAGAGGGAAATTTTGGCTCTTCGGATGGGAAAATATCCTATCCCTCAACAACCCATTTCTCGTCTTATCCTATTCTACTTACCCACAACCCACATTTACTATATCTTTTCAAAATTAACTCAAAATCACAAAGTCAGGTTTTTCTGTTACCTGGCAGGGTACTGCACGCTCGAAGTAGAACTATCGTATCTTCTCACTGTAGTGGATGATCACATCCTCCACAACGTTGTCGTCCCCACTATCATATCTGTGGGCCATCCTCGTCACCTTCATCTCTCTCTCTCTCACTTAATCTCCAACAGTGAAAATGGTACATACTAATTTTTAAAAATTACTATTCATTCACCTTTCGTCTTTTTAAATTCTGGGTATTTTTTACCCTTTATTTACATTTCTTTTCCTCTGATTAATCCTCTACCTTCCACAGGCTACCATTTGAACCCCGTCCATTCATTCTACTCTGTTCAAAAGCCATTTTTTTGGGTTTTTCGAGCTCTTCCATGTGGTTCCCTCTATTTCTTTATATCGATAAGTCATCTAAGGCCCGCTTTTCTTCCCTATCTTCCCTCTCGAGGGGGCATACCATTCCATTTTCCACCATCCTCCTATCCTATCCATTTTTTCGCAACACTGGGGCATGTTCCTACATTTTCTTTAATTCCACACCTCTTACTATCCTTCCTGCATTGGGGCATTTTTTTTCCAAGTCTATTCCTCTATCGAGTTACCTATATTCTATTTTTCTTTGAAACACTATTATTCTAATAGTATTTTGAAGAGGGGAAAAATGTAGACATCCAAATTTGACCCCTTACATAAGGTCAAATTCATCTAGTTCATCTTCTTCATCAACATTAATTAAATCATTTATTTATTTAATGCTCTCATTGTCCCTAACATTCCTAAGGTATTTAATTCAATTAATTAAATACTTTACCCTTAGCCCCTTTCCCCTCTAAATTAAATAAATACTCCCATTTGTTTAATTTAGTCATTTAGCCTTTATGAATTTAAATCAATTTTAAATCCATTATTTTCTCTCTCCTTGTCCCATCCTCCATAACCCATTCTTAATCTGGATTAATATAATTAATCTATGATTATGGATGTGCACACCCTTAATTAGGATTAATTTCACATCCTCCATCATACCCCACTTGCCTTAATCCTTCTTTTACCACCTAATACCTTGTTTTCACAACTTAATCACTTGATTAGGTCAACCCAATCCCTATGCAACTTATTACATTTCACAAGTCAAACCTTTCATTAAATGATTCCCTTTTTGGAGAAGGCAACCCCTTCCCAAGGTGAATTTTAAATTCACTTTTATTCCTCCAAGGAATTTAAGGAATTTTTAATTCCTCAAAGGTCACATCATCCACTTGGGGACAAGAACCTCTTTTATGAGGAGATATTCTCTAATCCCAAGGTACTAGAAAGTACCTCCACCTCATGTCCTCTTGGCCACATCACCCGCAACATGTCAAGATGTGAGGGATTGTGAGTTCTCAACTCACCCAAGTCCTTGATCTTGTCCAAGGTGGCTACATCTTGACCATTGATTCCTTTAGGTATTTTCCCCTAAAATTAGAGGATTTTCCCTCATTTTGGAACAATTCACCAAGTTCATTCAACACTCAAGAATTCAAGCAATCACACTTGCATTCTCAAAAATCCACCATTGCTGCAAATTTTGAGCTCATTTTTCATACATATTGTGCATCTAACCAAATACCCAATTCACCATTGTGTTCATCATCTCATCCACATAGTTTTGCATACATTCTTGTGTCATTTTCCATTGAAGGAGCACACATAATAAAAAAATCAATAAGGCCAACCAGAAGATCAACTTGGGCAAGGTAATATCATTATTTTCCTGCATTTGTTCAATTTTAACTCAGGCCTAATCTGAGGTGTTGTTTGTGTTTTCTTCGTTTGCATTTCTTTTAGTTTTGCATTTTAGACTTAGTTAAAAAACCTACACATAGTTTTAATCTGATTTGCTCTATAAGGCAGTGTGCATGAATCCAAGTTCATTCCCCTTATTGTAAACTTCATTTGAGTATACTCGGATGAACTTATGGATTGGCCATCCACCATGGTTTTCCCCCTAATAGGGTTTCCACGTTAAAATCCTTGTGTTATGGTGTTGTGTTCATTTGCTTCATGTTTATGCAGTATGGTTGAATGTTGTTAATACTTTGAAGTTAATAAAGTTAATGATTTTGCACAACACTTATTCACCCCCCCTCTCAGTGTAGCTTGTTTCCAACAATTGGTATCAGAGCTAGTTCCTCTGAAATAATTCTAACCACTTGGGGAGATCTTGGAAGGTGTTTCAATGGATTCAAGAAGTCTTCAACAACAGCTTTTGGTGGCCCTAGATGATCCTGATCAGTCAAAGGATGAAGTGCAGAAATTACAAGAAAACCTCTCAGATGCTGAGAAATTCATTGAGTCTTTGAAAGAAAAAATCAATAAGTCTAGAGAAAAGAGAAAGGAACTCTATGATCAGATTAAGCAGAGTGGTAGTAATATCATTGAAGAAGAACAACTCAGTCAAGCCCTGAAAGAAAAGACTGAAGATTGTGAAAATCTTACCAGAGATAATACAGTCCTAAAGAATGAGATAAAATCTATCATGATGAAGATGACCAAGGAGGTTGAAGATAGAAAGAATAATGAAGAGAACCTAGCACACTCCCTGAAAGAAAAATCTGAAGTATTCAATCAATTGGATGATGAATTGGAACAATCTAAAAAAAAAAAAGAGTCACTTGAAAAGAAGATGGATGATCTCGGAAATGAAATTTCTGCTGCAAATGAGTACAAGGAGAAGTTCAAAGCTAGCTTTTCCATGCTTGATGAATTAATTAGCAATAAGAGGACCCATGGTGACAAGTGAGGTCTTGGCTATGAAGAAGGAGAAAGTTCTAGGTCTGAGAAAAGGAGATTCAAGCAAGGAAATCAAATGGACAAGTCTGGAAGGTATCTGGTAAGGCAACCTAATGCTTAGAGATTTAATGGATACTATTTTAGTTGCAATAAATTTGGACACGCGGCTACTCAATGTAGATTTAGAATGAATCAAAGTGGTCCATCATTCTCAAGTCAGTGTTTTAATTGTCATAAGGTTGGTCATAAGTCAAATGAATGCAAAAATATGATGAATCAATTTCATAGAAATATTAGATGCTACACATGCAATAGACTTGGCCATACTGCTAACCAATGCAAATCAAGAGGAAATCAATGGAACAACTGGTCTGGAAAAAGAAATGTTGTGTGCTATAACTACAACAAAATTGGACACATTGCTACATTTTGTTGGAAAAGAAAAATTCTCGTAAATGAAAGGAAAAACATGCATAAGGATATCAAACAAAAAGGAAAAGTCACTAAAGATGCAGTTAGACAATAGATGCAGAAGAAATGGGTGAAGAATGATCCCTTTGTTGAAAAAAATGTGCCAGCACTAGAACCTACTTCTGGGAATTAGTTCCAAGCCTTTGGCCTAGGGGGAGTTGTCAAGAAAATCATACAACCCCCTAACCGGTAAGTAACACCGAATGTGGATGTGTAAAATAGATGCATAGATGCTCAACATATGTTGGTAAACTCATTGGAGGAAGTGATATGTTGTATTGGAGGTCTGCAAAATTTTTACTCATCACAGAAACAGAATTAGGGTAACCAAATGCATTAGGGTTAAAGGATTTATTACAACAAAAAGGGTTAGGTCTGCAAGTGATAAAAAGTCATTTCTATTCTTCACTTTTCACTTTGCATTTGGAAGAAAGACGTTTGGAGAGCTCATAGGAAAACTTTAGAAAATTGAGGTGAAATTCAAGCATGGAAGTGATTTGGCAATCAAATTTTGATCTGGTGAAAAAGGTATTTTTTTGAAAACTTTATGAATCTATGATTTGGTCAAAATTAATACTCCTCTGGTAGTTTAAGTCAAAGACATAACTCTTCCTAAATTCAAATGGCATCCTTACAAGTCTCTTGAGGTTGATCCTCTAGGAGCATTTTTATTTGTTCCATATAGATTATTACACACAAAAGATATTAGGGTTTATAGTCACACCAATATTGGAGAACTAGGAAGTTCTCAACTGCTGAATTTGTATAATAATCATATCATTGGTGAAGATTATTGTGTAAATTCGAAACATAAAATCCTTGAAGCAAAGAAATTTACTGAAATTTTCAAATTTCCTGTGTTTGAAGAGTCAGAGTGGGTTCATTATGTTTTGAGTCGATTCGATGATGAATTTATGTGGTTAAGCATTCCATTCAAAATTACAAAGGAAGCTATCAGTGCAGTAACCGTTCTAAACTCTTCTAGTGAACTACCACTTTTGAAGTCTGTGAAAAATCAAACAATCACTACTGCTACAGGCTCTATATATGACAAAAGGGCAATCACTATTGATAAAATTGTTGATATAGATGTCAAATTTTCATATATGGTTATTGGATACGAGATTTATCATTGTAGCCCAGACAACTCTATGTCCAACATAGCAATTTATGTCGCCTATCAAATGGTGAAGGAAAATGCAGATTATGATCTTTGTGAACTATAGATAAGTCTGCTAATTGAAAATCTTATAAATATTAAGAAAGATAAGAAAAAATCTTTCATGTATGGTAACTTACTTTTGTTCTTATTCTACTATTTCATGGGTGAAGTTCTAGGAGTTGGAAAGATTCATTGGCAAAAGGACAAGCCGATAGCCACATAAATTAGAGATCTGTTGCACAATTTGTAGACACCAAAACAAATAATGCAGCTATCTGGGGATACTTTAAAAAAACTCAGACTATGATGCAAGCGAGAGAGAGGATTTCCACCTCAATTGTAGAGAAGTACAAGGATTCAATTTGCTTCATGGTGGATGTTTATCAGTGTATAATGGAAGTTGTTGATCCCATAACAATCTAGATGATGCCTATGGGGTATGAAGTTGAAGAGAAAATTTTGTACATGTATGCACAACACTTTCTAAGTAAACCTATGGATCTGGCAGAAGAAAGGTTTGGTACCTATGCTGAGAAGGAAATACAGATTCACAACAAGCTCAAGAAACCTATGGTAACTAAGAGAGTTAGAAAAGAGGTAGAAGTTCTTGCAAGAGAGTTTGGGCATATCTGTAGAGAAACTAAAAGAAGCTAGAAAGAAAAGGGAAGAAGCTGAAGTAGAAAAACAAGCGGCAAAGGAGGCAAAGCTAGAATAGCTAGAAGCTTTGCAACCCATTTATCTTTTGTAGTGAAATCAGTCCTTATGAAAACTGAATCCAAAGGATCCGAAAAAGAAGGTAAGAGGAAGAAAGATAAGAGAAAAAGAGTGTATATGGCTATTTTTGATGATAAGGAATTTGAGTCTGATGAAGGTGTCAAAGAAATAAAGCATCAAGGCACCAAGACAACAACTATTACAAAACCCTTTGGTGAAGATGTTCAAGCAAAGAAGACAAAGATTGATAATTCAGGTATGTGAGTAGGAGAAGTTGAAAAGGCTTTAGTCAAGGATGGAAATCTCAAGACTCTCTGTAAATGGTATGAGCCTTTTGATGATTTAGATAGAAGAATTCTTGAAGAAGCGACAATAAAACATATGAATATTTTCAATAAAGTTGATAGAAATAATTCCTAATCTACCCAAAAGTCTATATGACATTCTGGAAATGAGGAGACTTAATGCTAGAAAAAAAAAAGAATAGATGAGAGAAAGGATTCTTGTAGAATTATGTCCGGTGATGTCTATGGATGACATGAAGACACTCTTGAACAAAGCCAAAAGGAAATTTAAAATAAAAACAAGGGTGAAAAAGCTAATGATTGGTCTAACTGATGAAGTTACAAAAGAAACTGAGAAAATCCTAAGGGAGATACTGTTAAATAAGAGATTTGATGTTGTTGTTGAGGAAACGCATGTTGATGATGCCCCATATGGTCTGGAAAAGGAAGTAGAAGAAGAAAAATTTGATACAGCTGAGGATTCATAGATTCCTCCTACAAATGTCAACATAGAAATTCCTATGGAAGTTGAGATACCTGAAAATGTATCAAGTGAGGAAATGAAGGTCCCTGAAGGTAAACTAGACCCTACAACTATGGAAGTAACAACTAAAGAGAAGAAAGATGATGTAAAATCCATCCCAGTTGAGGCAAGAGACACTGTTGAGGCAGTGAAGAAATTTTTGGTTGAACAAATAGAAGAATTGGATCCAAAACTTATTGAAGTTCCTATTGACCTGTCTACTTTAAGTCCAATCGAGAAGATGAAAGTAGCTTCATTTTATCAAGAACAAGACAAAGAAGAGCTAATGAAGTCACACATTGAAGATAGTGAACTGCTAAATCTTCCATCTAGATTATTTGAAAAGATAATGCCATCTTATGTGAAAGATCTGACTGGTTCCTCCTCTAGTGAATTGAAAAGGATTATCAACTCAGTTAGCACTCACATTGAGTCACTAGAAAAATCAGCTGTGGTGAAAATGCAAAAAGAATTTGATGTCAAAAGGTTTAGTGGATTGAAATTATTGATTGCTAAAGATAAAACCGTTTTAGCCACATGTGTGAAGATTGTATAGAATTCTTTGTCATAAGGTGGTAAGATCTACAAATCATGTTTGTCTTTTTCAAAACTTACCGATGCTAATGAGAAGAAGGTTAAAGATTTGGAAAAATAGTTAAGTACTATTTTTGAAACATTTGATCCTCTAACTAGTGGTATTGGGAAGATAGAAGGTGAAGTGATTCCTATTCTTAAAAAAACAAAAGGCTTGAAGCATGAGAATGATAAAATCATTGTGAGAGCATGTGAACCCAGAAGCATAATTGGTCCAAAAATTGAGATAATTTCAAACACTCTAAAGGAAGGAGAGGACACTATAGTAGTTGGTGATCTAGCCAATTTGGAATTTGTAGAGACATATTCCTACATGATCTATGGTCACATAACAATCATGCAGAGTCTCAAAAGAGTTTGGGATGCTAATCTGATCCAGCTAAAGAAAGATTTTGGAGATATTTTTCAGCTTATGTAAGTTAAAGAAGCATTTTTGTATAACAATTTTGATTGATCCATTTTTGGTATGTGATCCCTTCCTTTTCCATTGATGTCAAAGGGGGAGAAGAGTGGAGTGAAAAATTCTTAATCATCTCAGGAGGAGAATTATACTTTTGGAATTTGGGAGATAGTAGTGTAGTTTATCTTGGTATTGATCTGACACTTAGTCATTTTTCACTAAGTGTTGCCATCAATGCCAAAGGGGGGGATTCTTTGCAAGAGACACTGCAATATCACTTGGTGTTTTCATTGATGGAAACTCTAATCAATGATCAGATACATACACTATCATTTGATCATACCGACAGACAGATTGAAGATTGACAAGAAAGAATAGAGCATCCAGTAATATAGTGTTCATTGATCTATATGAAGATTTTATGTTATTAGTTTTTGTTGTGCATCTCATGATTTTATTTTTTATAGATTATCTCTGCTACTACTGAAGCACAGTGGCTCGTATTGATTCATGTGGAAGTTAGAAGGTTCGGTTGACTAATTCTTAGTTTTTCTTGTTCTGGAGCCAACTTCATGAATGTATTGTCATGGATGTATGGAAAGAAATTGGTTAAGTATTTTTCTGTTTGTACATCTTTGTTTGGGTCCTAGCCAAGTTGTGGCTGACCGTCGTGTATGCGCATTGCATATTATTCATGATTTGAGCCGACAATTATATTTATTTTTGTGTTTTATTGAAGCCAACAAAGTGTAATTTAACTCTATACTACAGATATATATATATAAGATCATCACTATCATTTTGCATGATGTATGAGGTGTGTGGTGATTTGAAATACAAGTTAGAGCAAAGAAAAAGAGTGATAATGTGAAGTTTCACTTGTGCATATAGAATTTGTGTTGCGAGTATGAGCAAAGCAGAGCAAAAGTGCATAGTCATTCTGTAGGACAGCAGATCAAATATTGAGCCTAACTGGAACTATAATCAAGCATATGTAGATGCTATTTTTCTCAATTCAAACTCTCAGATGGTTTTAATCTGATTTTCTCTGTAAGGTAGTGAGCCTTCCCTTTGAGAATTGAGATCTAGGCAGTGTGCATGAATGGAAGTGCATTCCCCTTATTGTAAACTTCATTTGAGTATACTCTGATTAACTTGTGGATTGGCCATCCACCATGGTTTTTCCCCTTACAAGTTTTCCACGTAAAAATCCTTGCGTAATGGTGTTGTGTTCATTTTCTTCATGTTTATGCATTATGGTTGAATGTTGTTAATACTTTGAAGTTAATAAATTTAATGATTTTGCACAACACTAATTCACCCCCCCCCTCTCAGTGTAGCTTCTTTCCAACACTTTGAAATCTATTGCTCTGGAATTTTGTCAAGAAATTTTCTTATAAAATTTTCAACTATTGCTTGTCTTTTATTTTTGAATTTTCAATACATATAAAGAGATTTTCCAGAAGGGTGAGAAATTTATGTCGCAACTGATGCCACCCACCAAACAAATTATTCTTTGTTATTTCCACCTTCATCTTAATTCATCATTTTTTATTGCCACCTTCATCCTACTCAACCAGGTTGATGACAATGTGATTACACCTATTAATCCATTGCAACAATAATGAGATTATACATTTGTGAATAAATTATAAGCTCCTCTCACATCTGGCTGAAATTGTGGCTTCCTTAATATCTATTGCAGCAACTTCTAGATATTCTTGCAATTCTATGTCATTATACACAACAATTTCTTTCCCATCATAGCCCATATTCACCAATTTTTTTGCCATGCAATTTCCCTCTCTATAAGTATGTGAGATGATAAAAGCTTGAAATTTTTCCAACAAAAACCAGATTTTTTATAAAATATATTAAAAACACCAACTGTGCACCTTTCTCTCCTTGTAGGCATTAATTATAACAAAGGAAACCCACTCGATATGAATTTGTGTATACCTAGTTTGAGGGAAATTTCAAATCCTTCCATAACTACTTGAGCCTCAACCACATTATTCATGTCCACTGGAAGTGAAAATGAACTAGCCACTATTACTGATCCCAAAGACTCACAAATACAAATTTTTGCCCCTAAGACACCTAGATTCCCTTTCAAAGCACCATAAAAGTTAAGTTTTAAAAAATCAAAGCATGGGGTCTTCCATTTGATTTATTTTCTATTCACCTTCTCTCTACTATTTTGATGTAAACTTCCAACAAATAGAAAAGTTATGTTCTTCCAGTTCTTCAAAACAAAGTCATCCCAACTTGTGAACAAGGACATGTTCTTATGTTTTAGAACATAAGAATTAACCACTTTGAAACTAATTTTTCAATATTAATTTTGAGGACCTCAATTGAAGAACTTGATTTCTTGAAAATGTGTAAATTGCATTCCCACCAGATATTCCATATTACTAGTGGTGGAATAACTCGCCATACAGCTGCATAAAAGAGGTTTTATACAATAATGGCCAACTCTAGAGGATGTCCCAAATACAATTTGGCAAAGGGTTGTATAAGTTCAACTTTCTCTTTATGAACATCCAACATTCTTGCACAAAATTGCATAGTACAAACAAATGGTCTACATTCTCCAGCTCTTCCTCACATAAAAGACACTTGAAAGGATCAATAATTCTCATTTTAGTTAAGCTATCACTCATTAAAATTCTCTTTCATAAAGCTAACCATGCAAATCTCCTAGATTTTGGAATAATCTTATTGTTCTAGTAGAATGAATAAGCCCTCTGAGAAACCAATTGATCCCTATGATGGATTAGAGATTTATATCCTTTCTTCATAGAGTAGGAGCCCTCTTTCGAAGGAGTCCACAAAATATTATTACGCTTCCCTGAAATGAACATAATTCTACTTTTTAGAGTATCCTGAACCAATGAAAATTGATTGGAAGAAAGAGATGAGTCGGTATGCTTTTTCCATATATTACTTTACCTATAAGGCCTTCTGTTGACTGCACATAATCTAGAAAATTTTCACCCCATTCTCTTGAAAATGAAGCCCTTACCTGCTATAATTCCTGAATGTTTTCCAAAGGGGTCTTACCATTCCACGAGTCCTCCCAAAACTTCACGCTTTCCCATCATGAATTTCCCACATAATGAATGAAGTGATAATCGACCTACAAGACGTCAAAAAATTCCACATGGCTGATCGTGAAGGTGGGTTTGAAATATTAAGAATCCTCAAGGGGTTTGGAGTGTTTAGATACTTAGTCTGTATTAGCTTGCACCGCTTTGATTTAGGTTTTGTGTACATTTTCCAAACTAACTTGGCCTCAAATGCTTTGTTCCTGATTGAGATATTGTGGATACCTACTCCTCCTTGAGATTTTTTGAGCATCATATTGTCCAAGGATATTAGAGGAAATTTTTAGCAATCATTCATATTACCCTTCCATAAAAAATTTCTAATAATTCTCTCAATTTCAAGGATCACAGATTTTGGTGCCTTGAGAATCGCCAAAAAATAATTAAGGATTGTAGATAGTACCAATTTTATTAGAATAATTCATCTTGATAAAGCTAACCATCATGCCTTCCACATTAGAATCCTTTCCTTTAATATTTCTATTACTTTAAACCAATAAGAATTCAAACTAAATTAAATATATATTGTTTTCAATTTCTCCAACTTGAAACTCTAAAAATTACCCCAAATCTTGATAATCAATTAAATTCATTCGCCAATTATCATTCAACATATAATTTCTCTATTAAATCCGTATAATAATTTAATTTAACTAAATTGCATAAATGTGAAATTTAACAATACATCTACCACACATTCATGTGAGATTCACAAAAGGGTTAAGGTATCTAGAATCATACCAATGGTGGTAACCAGGTCAAAATAGGTAAAATAAATAAGGAATCAGACTCAAATCAAGCATGATAGATAAGGAAAAACAAGAAATGACCAATGTGACATCTCCTTATAGCCATTGTTTGAGTATACATAGAACTGTGGAACCACGTAAAGAAATACCTAGTATCTATAACCATTCAACACACACATCAAGTGTACTTGCTTCATATATATAAATAGATGAAGTATTACATAAATACCCAATGGTGTATAACATGATATCCATATTTTCATTACATTAAAATGATACCATTCATGATAGAATTTAATTACAACATCTATATTAATGCATATATTCACAAACCAAAACATAATTATAATCAATCAGAAAAGCTTGCATCATGCATGCATCCAAAGAAGACCTCCAAAATGAAATAAATTCATCCCCTTTCAAGGGACTTGGAAAAATAACATACACACACACACACACCTAATTCTATGCCATTTATATCAAGAAAATCAATAAAATAACCATAGAGAAAATAACAAATAAAGACATAAAACAATAATATCAAAACATGATCATGGGTAAGTGCACCAATCTGTGACACAATTTAGGTGCCAAATTGAAAAAATGTTAAAAGAAAACCTGAAATAAGCCATTATTTGACATAAAATCCAAAAATCGGGTTTCAAACCCTCATTGTTTCTTCAACCCACAGCTTGAGGAAGAGGATTTCAGGTCTGCAACTCGCGCTCACCAAATCTTGTCCATTGTTTGCATCCTTAGCTTTCCATTTTCCATGAGGATATTGCCAACACGTCGGAGAGGTCAAAGATTGCAAAGAGGTGTGTATTTTTGTTCTATTTATTTTGAATTTGATTTAGAATGCAAATTTAAATAGGTTTTTTATAATAAAACTTTGTTCTAATTCTTAGGGAATGAATCTCCACCTTGAAACATTAAGAATTCACAACCACCCCCTCACAAAGAGCCTCCTATACAAGAACAACCTGAAACCCCTCCATCAATTCATAGGCATCCTCAATGAACACAAGAAAATATTCAAAATCAAATTGAAAACAATAAAAGAGACATTCAAAAATTAATTGCAAGATTAATTGAGCATGCCGAAACCCACCCTTATTGGAGAGGGATTGCTGAATCATTGAATTCAATTGTAACTCATGTAGGAGAAATGAGCCAGCAAATGAATTTTTGGTCAATAAGAGGCATGAAATGACACAATTTTATGCTAGTGGTTTGTCATATGCAGATGTCAAAAAAGTAAAAATTAGCAAAGCTAACTTGTGTGCCCTATTTATCTACCTGAAAACCAATGAACCTTTGTCTCATGCATGTAGGAGGTTCCCCATCCATTGGTACCACCATGAGTTAATTAAAAACAAATTTTGGGAGTGGTGGTGGATGGTATTTGACCAACCTCCATGCAATAACCATGAGGTGCCACAATAATTTTTGAGGAAACTCTATTGCGAGTTTGTCCTCAATAAAATGCCAAACTATTTTGACATCTTAGACTTTTAGGGTAGACATGGGGGCTCCACAAATGATAGATCTATTGCACGACATAGTCCACAATTGGCACTGAGAGCCTTGGGCACACCCATGGTGGAGCATGTCATTGTTCCTTCCATTGTTAAGGACAGTGTAGAGGTGGACATGATGAAGTCGATTGGCTCACTCACCCAGACTATTTTATAGTGTGCGAGTCCTCTAGTAGAGCCTGGTGTGGAGGAGACGTGTAGGCCCCGATCTCCACCCCACCATTGTGGAAATTGTGGTGTTGTTTTCACATAGAATTATTAGGGTTCTCTTGATGTGGCTACACATCCTAGACTAGTTGCAGAGGTGATGGCTTTCACAGATGATATTTTGAATGATACATTCGGCATTGACACTCAAGTAAAATTTAGCAAGTTATTTTAATGTTGTTTATTAAATTATATTTTCAAATTTAAGAATAACTAAATTAATAGAATTTTGATATGATGAAATTTCAGGGTCGCACTATTCATGAGGCATGCTCTATTCCTACAGACCCTTATACATTCTCGATGATGTTTCCATAGGTATGCAACTAGTATTAAAGATATTATTATTGCATTTGAAAAGTTGAATGTTATATTTGAATGTTTGTCTCATAACATGCTTTAAATTTCAAACAGTTTCCTAGTGCACCTTCTTCCTCCACACCTCGTGATTCATATCCTCAAACAACATACACTTAGGTATCCTTTATTCATTAATGGTGTTGTAAATCTATGTTAGCTATTTTTTCATAATTTTGCATATATACAAATCTAAAAAAATGATGAGAAACAAAAACATTGCATTCAAGCATTCCTTGATCGTGTCACATTATGTTCTCCTAATTAACCTTTTGTTCCTTTATTCCTTCCTAATCCCTTACCATTAACATTTAATAGTTCACCCTATTTTCCATGATCCCCTCCTAGCCCATCCCACTAATATCTTCTAGTCCATGGTATGTGTAATTATGTCCTACTCCCATCTTATTGTACCCATTATTATATCACCCTAGATGTTCCATGATCCCCTATGTTCCACCCTTTGTTCCTTTATATCAACCTATGTTATATCATATTTATCCATGTTTCATCCTAGATAACTCTTCTCTATTATTGCTACACACGGGTCAAGTTCTCACTTTGTGTACTATAGTCAAACCCTAGACACCTCCTAATTCACCCTATGTTGCATTGTTCCCTAATAATCACATCCCATTAACCTCAAATTTTCCACCCTATATTTTGTTATCCCATCCTAGCCCATCCCATCAATCTATACTAATCCATCCTATGTTCCATTAATCCCTTTGGTGTAGGGGCACCACTCTTTTCTATGTTTCTTCATTAAATGTCTAATAGTGGTACAAGAGCACCCATGGGTCTAAGGGACCTAGAATCATTTGTTCTGTTTTGTTTATTTATTTAATGTTGGAATAATTTCTCATGGACCATTTCATTTCTTTGTAATAGGTCTCTTAGGGATTTGGTGGAGTTTTGTCCTTGATGACCAACATATTTTATAAACAAGGTCTCCATCCTCCTTTGTAAGTCTAGTGCATTTTCGAAAATTAAGAAAAAATGATGCCTTGGTGTAGCTAGACACCTGAGGGGAGTCATATTGTTCATTTTTAGGAGTTTTGGATTCCTTTCACATAATTTGGAGGTATCTTTGTAGGCAGGTTGGTGATAGTTGGCTAAATTGCCTTAATTAGGCATTAAAGAGTAAAAAATGAAGTCATTCTGTGTTTCCAATAGCCAACTGATTCAAATTTCAGTTGGAGTACATTGGATGAGGTTTTAAGGCTTCATATATCCCTCTCTTGGTTGAGGCAAGGCTGTTCTTGAAGTTTGGAAGAAGTTTTCAATAAAGAGTTTGCTGATTTCTATGTTTTCTTGAAGAAATTGTTAATGCCGTACTTGGTACTATCTATATGTGTTGTTTCATGCTCCAAGAATGTAATGTTTGGATAGATAATTTAATAATATTTCTATTGGAATTAGAGTTTTGAGATTTCATTGAGTATCGAGGCAAATATATTAATTTTACTCCCGGGTGGTCTGAAAACCCTCAAAATCAGGGTTTTGAGTGAATTATGGGTGTTTCTTCCATCCCCACATTGTAGATTTGATAAATCCTAGTGGGATGGAAGTTATATGCCTATAATATTATTTCCTCACTGTCTTAGCTAACAGAAGGCTCATTGGAGGAAGAGTTGTGAGATTCTTGGCTTGACATTTCTATGTGGCAAGCCTAATTAACAAGCAAAAAAGTGAGTTTTGCTTGGTTTTTGGAAAATCTGTCTGGGGGGCACTTAGGAATGATGGTAATAGGTGTGGAAAACCTATAGGAGTTTTTTTGGGGGATTTGGGGTGAATGGGAGAGCCAATATATTCAAGACCCAGGTGTAGGTCTATGATTTAGGCCTCTTAGAGCAGTGGTAGAAAAGGTCATTGTGAGTTATGCCTTAACAGTCAAGAGGAAAGGTTTTGAAAATTTGTAGGGGTCCATGTGGGGTGTCTGAATCCATGGGTTTGAAGTCTTGGTAATCCTCCATGTGGTTTTTATTCTGACTATCCTACCGGGTAAGGGCTACAAGCCTTAAGAGGGAGTGAGGTCTAAATCACCATAGTGATAGTTGTTTCTTGAAACCCAAGTGCTAGAGGGTTATTGAAACTTGTTTTGTCCTAATGTGACATGATCCAAATGCTTTCAAGCTTTGTGGGTGGTCTGAGTTGTGAACCCTAAGTGTGTGGGGGCTGATCACAAATAATAATGGAGTTTATGACTCCTTGTAAGAGTATTTGAGAGAAGCGTTGAATTGGATTGTCTTTGCCATCATAGTTGTGTGTTTACCTTCTTTGCCACTATGCATCATAGTGGTATCAAAGCCTGATTGTAGGTAATTGTTGAAGGGAAGACATCATGCCTCCAAAACAACCTACACCGATGGTTGCAAAGGAGTTGAAGGCCTTGAGACAAGAGGTAGAGGCCTTAAAGGCAATGAACAGAAGAAGAGGAGTGGCCAGTGAGGAAGAGAGTTCTTCTAAAGAAGAGCCAAATGGTGATGGACCTGTAGAAGGTGGAGAGAACCCTCAGGGGGGGGGGGAGATACCCCCTCATGAGAGAAGAATCCTTAAACCATTGCAAGCATTAAGAGGAGGGTCCTCTGAAGTGAAGATTGACCTATCGATGTACAGTAGAAATATGGATGTGGAAGAAGTGTTGGAATAGGTAGAGGCATTGAATAACTATTTTGAATATAAAGAAATGGTAGAGAACAAGAAGGTGAAGTTTTCCAAAACAAAATTGAAGGGATCCACCTTGACATGGTGGAATTTCATCTAGGGAGAAAGGGTGAAGATGGGTAATTCCATGATCAACTCATGGGATAGGATGGTGCATAGGTTGAAGGCACAATTCCTTCCTAATGATCATGAGGTGAAAGAGTTCAAAAAGAGGCAGAATCTAAAGCAAAAAGACATGGATGTTTCATCCTACACTGAATAATTCTTCAAGTTGAGTATGAGATGTGATCATGTAGAAAGTGATAATTGTGTGTTGGAAAATGTGGATTAATTAAACAGTAAACTAACACACCGATGAAACATTATATTAAATAAAACTACCTAGAAAGCATAAATGAAAACTCTAATGATAACAACTTCTTCCAATTTGTCCCATCATTCTCTATCTCCAAGGATTTGATTAAAGGTGCTGGCTCTCAGTTGTGTAAGCATCAGCTTGTTGAAATGGCAGCTTAGGAGTGAGATTAATTGAAAATGCATGTTCATGAATATATGGTTTAAGCTATGAAATTGAAATGCTATGATGCTAGAATGCTGATAGTACCGAAATGCAACTATAGTAACTACGTATGAAATATAGGATTCGAGGTCCTTTTCAACTCATAAGAGGGTTGTATTTATAGATTTTTGAAGGCAAAAATCCAATTGGCGAGGATCAACAGTTGAGATTCAAACCTGTTAAGATGAATGGTGAGAGATTGAGAAGTTGAAAAAAGATGGAAAATTGAGAGAAAGATGGGAGATGTTTCCTCAAACATAGCCTTTTCCATTCAAAAATGAAGGAAAACTGCCATTTGTGCACTTCATTTATGAAGAGTTAGTTGATAGTCGAGGAAAAATCCATAATTAAATAAATAAATTTAATTACATGTGAAAAAGAATTAGAAGTTTCCATAATTTAAATAAATAATATTTAATTATCTGTGAGAGATGATAAAAAGCGCTTTAATTAAATATATTAAATAGTTAATTAAATATGAAAAGAAGAAAGTTTCTAATTAAATATTTTTAGAATATTTAATTATGGAAAAAGAAAGCTTTTAATTAAATATTTTTAGAATATTTAATTATGGCAGCTTAGGAGTGAGATTAATTGAAAATGCATGTTCATGAATATATGGTTTAAGCTATGAAATTGAAATGCTATGATGCTAGAATGCTGATATTACCGAAATGCAACTATAGTAACTACGTATGAAATATAGGATTCGAGGTCCTTTTCAACTCATAAGAGGGTTGTATTTATAGATTTTTGAAGGCAAAAATCCAATTGGCGAGGATCAACAGTTGAGATTCAAACCTATTAAGATGAATGGTGAGAGATTGAGAAGTTGAGAAAAAGATGGAAAGTTGAGAGAAAGATGGGAGATGTTTCCTCAAACATAGCCTTTTCCATTCAAAAATGAAGGAAAACTGCCATTTGTGCACTTCATTTATGAAGAGTTAGTTGATAGTTGAGGAAAAATCCATAATTAAATAAATAAATTTAATTACATGTGAAAAAGAATTAGAAGTTTCCATAATTTAAATAAATAATATTTAATTATCTGCGAGAGATGATAAAAAGTGCTTTAATTAAACATATTAAATAGTTAATTAAATATGAAAAGAAGAAAGTTTCTAATTAAATATTTTTAGAATATTTAATTATGGAAAAAGAAAGCTTTTAATTAAATATTTTTAGAATATTTAATTATGGAGGAAATAAAGCTTTAAATTAAATATTTTTAGAATATTTAATTAAATGTGAAATGAAGAATATCATTTGAATTTAGAATTTAAACTTGTGATAATTAATATAAATAAATTGTGAAATCTATTTAATTAATTAAGAGGAAGATAGCAATAATTAAATAAACTTATTTATTTAATTAAACTAGAAGAATTGGAAAAATGAACAATATAAATAAATAATTAAATTTATTTATATGTAGATGACTTAAGAATATTAATTAAATAATTCATATTTAATTAATTAACAAGTTTGATTAACCGTGACCATTTTTAGATGTGTACATTTTGCCCCTCTTTGAAGTGATGTGTTTTACGCATTGCTTCAAAGAATTTTGTCCCAAAATTTTAAAATTACCGATGCTATATACCCCCTCAAGAGATAAATTGCATGATAAAAGAATTGGAATGATTTTCGGAGAAAAATTAGTGATTTAACTCTCGAAATAGCGCTCTGTTTTGTAAAAATATTGAATATTTGCACACTTTTATCCCCTTAAAAGGTGGAAAAGGTGAAAAGTCATTATCATTTGAACAATAACCTTTGGTAATTTTCAAAGCTCTGAGAGGTAAAAACAAGATGCCAATCCATTATGAGCACCACAGATTCGAGCGAGCCCACCGGTATCAAAGACTAGCCACGTACGGACCTCCGGTAAGTCGACTTGATCCTCTTCGTAATTTTTTTTTGATTGATTTTCATGTTTTTTTGATTTTTTTTAATTTTTCATGTCCTGGTTTAGCGCATACGAGCCATAGTATAGCGCATAGGTTAGATAAAGTCACGCATTCAAAGTAGTGCATAGGTGTGAAATAGTCGCACATAGCATAGAATGGCGCATAGAATACCTGCAGTAGCACATAGAGAAATGTTGCCTACGTAGGATGCTAGATTAGCGCATAGGGTGACTGTTTTGGCACATTTGTTTGATAGAATAGCGCATAGGTGAATTAGCGCATAGAAGGTCTATTTTAGCACATAGACTAGATAGAATCACGCATTGACGAAGTTGCACATGACAGCTCTATTTTAAAGCATCCATGGTTTAAATTTGTCCATACATGGTTTAGCACATTGATGGCCTATTTTGGCGCATCCATGGATTTTTCCTGAATTTGAGAGTTTGAAGAAACTATGATAAGTGCTTGATTATTGAGGCTAGATTAGATAACTGATTTTAGAAACTTATCTTTGTGCTTGAAGAACAAAAATCTAATAAATTTGCTTTCCTGTTTGAAAGACAAATAGTAATGATAGATTTGCTTTTCTGATTGAAAGTCAAATAGATAGATATTGAGTTATTTGACTGTTAAATTTGTTTCCATGTGATATGAAAAGAAAATAGTAGAAATGATAGATAGATTTTCTTCCATGTGATATGAAAAACAAATAAGTGTTGATTTGATTGAGCTGATTGCCCGTTGATGTACTGATGATTTTGCTTTTGATGTACCAATTTGATTAGAGATTGCTTGTTGATTGATTTGTATGATTCCTTGATGATGTTGTAAAGGAGGAATTTAACCTCCTCCATATTAGAGAGAGGTTTCCTCAGACATGGGAGATGATTCCTCGACTGTCAAAAGATGATTTAGAGGTTATACACCAGTGTGGTTTGAGTTCACTATTGAGGATCCCGTAGTATCGAGTCAACATGGTGTTGTTGATTGCATTAGCTAAAAGGTGTCACAGTGAGCATAACACCTTTCATTTTCCCACAAGAGAGATTATCGTGATGCCAGAGGACGTATACAGGATTCTGGATATTCCTGTAGTTGGTGAGCTTGTGATCTATGATCACAAGGAGATCGGGGGACTGATGCACTTAGGCGAGTCTTCCAGGATCCTCATGTCTCTGGATATGAGCTTCCCTAGAAGGATATGGTGGAGAGATATGCCCCACTGCCATTAGTTTTAGAAGGTTTCTTCGGTGGTTTCCTTTTTCTTGATTGTAGGGCAAAGGGACTATCAGTTGGTTGGGGTAGGATCCTGGAAGATATGCTTCTCCACCGAACTAGATATGCATGGGGATCATGTATGCTTTCCTATCTGTACCATGATCTTCATCAGGTTGTATACATAGATGGGAAGAGTCTCTCCTATGGAGTTACTCTTCTACAAATATTTGCATGGGATCATTTTGCCATTACGCGTCCCATTATTCAGAAAGATGATCATCCCCTTGGGTTTCCATATGTTTATGCATACACAAGGCCTCTGCTGGACAAGTTGGAGTACTGGCAATGCATGCTAGATGATTTGGATATAGTCATCTAGAGACCTATCTAGATTGTGATCCATGGGAGACAGATGATATAGAGTTGCCTTATTGCACTAGATCAAGGTATTTGATTGGGAGGACTCCTTTCATTATTGAGCGGTTTTTGGTGATGAGGGTCCTGAGGTAGCTTGGATCAGTATAGATGATGTTGTAGGGTGTGGCACATTATGCTAGGCGTCAGGAGGATGTACCAGAGTGGGGTCCTATTGTGACCATAGAGGCAACTAGGGTAGAGTATGCAGAGTTACAATCGGATTACTGGGCGATGCACCCAGAGGTGACTGATGTAGGGATGATAGATGATTACGTAGCTTTCTTTTACACACATCCCTTTCTGAGGTTCACCAGCCTAGAGGAGCCTGCTCCATTATTGGGAGGACTAGTTATACAGTGAGGGCGAGGGCAGGCATAGGCACAGGCAGCAACAAGGTAGCCACAGAGAGAGGCTCAGGTAGGGGTATAGGATGCAATGGCCATGGATGTTGATGAGGAGGGAGATGAGGGGGATGACTTTGGTAGCCAGGATGACAACAGTGATGACAGTGGGGATGATGAAGGTGGTGGGGGTGGAGGACAAAGATTTTTATTTGATGTTTCCTTCAGGACGAGGCCATGGACATCGAGAGTAGTGGACTAGCCGAGTACTTCGGCTCCACGGATCATTATTAGGGCTCCCTCATAGGGACAGATTGATGCTTTGCAAGCAAAGGTTCAGACTCTTCAGAGTCAATTAGCATAGGCTCAGGGGATGATTAGTTAGCTGTAGGAACAGGTTGCACAACCACCACCTCTTGACCCACAGGTAGCTCAGCTTATGGCCGAGAGGGACAACTTCCAGCCGAGAGGGACAACTTCCGGGAGAGATGTATATAGGTTGAGGGGGTAGCCAAGAGACTCCTCAGATTAGTTGAGAGCACCTCCATTGTGGAGGTTGTGGTAGAGGGTTTGGAGACTGCTTGGGAGGCCGAGTATTATAGGATGAGATACTTCGAGGCAGTACCACCTGAGAGGAGGATTTCCTTCACATAGTCAGGTACTCGGTCTCAAACCCACTCACGCAACCATTCCAGGAGTGCTAATAGGAGTGTGGGTCAGCCAATCAGACGAGAGATCAGAGCCTCAGGGAGCAGAGATCCTACAAGACCTACTACCTCCAGAGACAATAGCAGTCATGTGCCCTGGTCAGATGCCCCTCAGTGATGAGCATTTTGACACATTTCATTGTATTTGTATATCTTGTTGAAACATTTGATATCCTTGTACTCCTGGACATTTTTTTGGATGAGATTTATGAGATGCAATGGTGATTTGATTATGCATGTGTTATGGATGATTTATGCTCATGTTATGGATTTTTTATGCACATGTTATGGATGTGTGTTTATTTCTATATGTTATGTTGTGTATGATGATGCAATGATGATATGATGTACGATGATGCTTTTATTTCATGTATGATAATGCAGGATGTGTTGTGATGAAATGATTCTAACATGATATATGATGCAATCTAAAATGATTTTATTTTATAATGTATGTAATGAATGCAATGAATGTTATATGTAATAGTGAATGCTTTTATTGAGATGATATGTCTGATATGAAAATGATATGATGTAAACTAAATGAATGAGACCTAAGTTATATGAAGTGAAATGATTATGAAAAATGTAATAGGTAATGAAATGGTTAATATGTGATGAATGATATGCACTAGATATACTAATTTGGAAATGAATGATATGGTGAATGCAATCTTATTATTTAAATGATGGTTTGGAAATGAATGATATGGATGCAATCTTATTATAAATGTATAGGTATGTGATAAATGATGTGAATGTGAATGCAAATATAAATGATCAATGTTATAATAATGTAATATGAGATGAATTATCAAATGAATGAATTATGCACATGATATGAATATGATGAACTAACAATGAAATGATGATGCAAAATGTAAATGCAATAATAATGATACCCTAAATGAGTGTTGGTGAAATGATATGAATGATAATGGAATGAGATGTAATAAATGTCCAGTCGTACTCAATTTTTGTTTTAAAAGATATACGAGAATTTTACCAATCCTTGAAAAATATATTTAAACAGCCCCCAAAATGCAAATCTAGATGAATTATGCAGCCCTAGAATGCAGTAATGAACCAATATCCTTATTGTCATTTCATGTTGTGCTTGATTTTCATCATTGATTCTTTGGATATGTTGAAATTTAGTACAAGCATCAAAGGGTATGTTAGCACCAATGATGACCTGAGTACTAATTTCATGATGTTTGATATAGCAAGTTAATATAGGCATTGAGGTATAATTGAACCAAGATGACCTAAGCATTGCTTGCATAAATAGATAAGAGTTAACCATTTTCCTATGCAAATTCTGAAATTTCATCAATGATACGTTCTAGAGCATGTCCCATGAAAAATTTGCACAATACTAATGATTAGCTTATAGATAGCAAGCAAAGAAAAATCATACTTCTTCCTTGTGATTCTAGTTCAGTACATCATTGAATCACTTCAAAGATATGATGTCATCAAATATCAAAACAACAATTGCAACTTATTGCATTAAGTTTATCATTCATTTTATTCAAATTAAGATCATCCAATTTGTTTCTATTAAAAAAGTCATGCAACCTCATTGTAATTGGACAAGTTTGTTGTTTTTGATATTCTGATTCTCGACCCATGCTACCAATTACTTGCTAGAAAGCTCAAAGAAGTGAATTACCCCCTAGTGACTTTGTACTTTAACTCCTGTTGGACACAACTACTGCTAAGGATAACCCTAATTCATCAAGCCATGATGAGATCCTTGTTCATTTCAAGGAGATGTTGTGACACGAATGCCATGGCGAGGTATGTAATGATGATGAAAGATGGATATGAAAAATGAATCCCAATAGATGAGAGAGCCAAGCAAAATCACAAACAATGCCTGTTTGCTAGGTTTTCACCATTTGTTTTTATTTCACTTTTTACTGATTTTATGATTTTTTTGCTATTACCAAGATGCCTGTTTGCTAGGTTTTCATCAAGGCAACGGTTTTTTCTCTTTTCTAATTTTTTTGTATTTTTTCAAGACTTTTTATATTGTTTTTGATATTTTTGCTCTTTCTGATTTTTTTTGTATTTTTTTCAGGACTTTTTATATTGTTTTTGATATTTTTGCTCTTTTTGATTTTTTTGTATTTTTTTAGGACTTTTTATATTGTTTTTGATATTTTTAGGCATAAAACTTCTTCAGATGAATGTTGTTGGTCGGATCTTAAAAAAGGGCCCCTTTTGCTATTAACAACTAATATGCCCCCGATCCATATGCTGCAATGATAATGAATGGGCCCAACCAATTAGGTTCGAACTTGCCTTTCTTTTCCCAATCCTACTGGTTACAAGGGTTTTCTTTGAGAACCAAATCACCCACTTGAAAATTTCATGGTTTGACTCTGTGATTGTAGCTACGGGACATAACTTGTCGATATCCCTTCAAATGATTAACTACAGTTTGACATCGTTCATCAAGCAGTTCCAACTGTTACAACCTTGATACTCTTTAGTCTTCATCATTGATTAACCCCTTTAGTGATACTCAAAGTGAGGGAATCTCAACTTCTAGTGGTAAAATAGCTTCTGCTCCATAGACCAAAGCATAAGGGGTAGCACCTATTTATGTGCGAATACTTATTTTGTATGCCCATAATGCTAGATTTAATTGGAAATGCCAATCACGACCTGCTTTATTCACTATTTTCTTCAAAATCTTTAGAATTGTTTTATTTGAATCTTCAGCTTGACCATTTCCTTGTGGATAGTAAGGCATAGATAACCTATGTTGGATGTGAAATCTTTCGCATAGCTCATCAACATCCTAATTTTTAAAGGGTCTTCCATTGTTTGTGATAATGGAGTTGGGAATACCACATCGACATATGATATAGTTCAAAATGAATGAAGAAATTTTTTTGCCAGTAACAGTTTTCAAGGGAACAACTTCAATCCATTTAGTGAAATACTCAGTGGCTGTAATGATGAATTTATGTCCATTTGAAGATGACGGGAGTGTCTTTCCAACCAGATCCAATCCCCATTGAGAAAAAGGCCAGGTTGTGGTGAAGGGTTGTAATTCCTGAGTAGGAGCATGAATGAGATTCCCATGAATCTGATATTTTGCATATTTTTTCACAAAGATGAATGATTCCTTCTCCATGGTCGGCCAGTAATAACCCAATCAAACAAGTTTCTTTGCTAAGGTTAGTCCACTTGAGTGTGTCCCACAAATTCCACCATGTGCCTCTTGTAAGGCCTTTTCAGATTCATCACATTCGAGACATCTAAGGAGGGTACCATCTAGACCACACTGATATAGGATGTCAACAATTAAGGTGTAATGGGATGATTGACGGATGAAATTTCTTTTCTGATTCCTAGATAAGTCTAAAGGTAAAATAGTATCCTTAGGTAAGTGTAAATTTGGCCATATTGGGGATAATCATAACTGGTTAGATGGAAAATGATTTGAGTTTCTAGATTGTCATAGGTGGGAGAAAACAATTGTTCCACCAGGAAATCGTACTATGTTTGATTCTTTGTCAACTAGAGTAGAGAGGCGATTGTAGCCATTGCATCTGTTGATTTATTATCAATACGTGGAATATGTATGAACTTGATATCAACAAAGTATTTCTTGAAATCATCCACCATTCTTTTGTAAGGTATCAACTTGTCATCTTTAGTGTGATATTCGTCATTGATTTGATTTATAACAAGTTGTGAATCACCAAAAACTTGAAGTTCTGTCATTTTCCAGTCTACTGCAATTTTTATGCCAATTACTAATGCCTCATACTCAGCTATGTTGTTTGTGCAAGGAAACATTAGTTGATAAGATTTTTGGATTGTATGTCCTTGAGGTGTAATACAAAGAATCCCTGCTCCTGAACCATGTTGAGTGTAAGAACCATCAAAGTAGAGCACCCATGACTGCTGGATAACTATTGTGAATACATCGGCATTAGGAAAATCAATCTGTATTAGGTGTTCTGCTGGTATTGGTGCTTCTGCTAACTGATCCACAATTACATGTCCCTTGATAGCTTTCTGATCCACATAATGAATATCAAATTCACTTAGGATCATAACCCATTTAGCCAACCTGTCAGTTAAGGTTTCCTTACTTAGAAGATATTTGAGTGGGTCAATCTTAGCCACAAGCTTTACTGTATGAGTTAGCATGTAGTGTCATAAATTTTGAGAAGTGAACACCACTGCTAAGCAATCTTTTTCAATTAAGGTGTAATTTAACGCATGACTTGTCAAGGTTCGAATGATATAATAAATTGCTTGCTCTTTTCTTGAATTGTTTGCCTATGCCAATAAGGCTCCTAAAGACACTTCTGTGGCATAAATATACAATATGAGAGGTGCACCTTGCACCGATGGAATCAATACTAGTGGATTCATGAGATATTGCTTTATCTAATCAAATGTTGCTTCACATTTGTGCTCCCACTTAAATGGAACATTCTTGTGTAAAAGGTGTGTAAATGGTAAACTTTTATCCGCCAGTTGCATGGTGAATCTTCTAATGGATTGTAACCGTCCTTGCAAAGAGCATAGTTGACTAATGTTCCTTAGTGGTGGCATATCAAGAATTGCTTGTAGCTTAGCTAGATCCACTTCAATTCCCTTTTCTGATACAATGTAACCTAATAGCTTTCCAGATTTCACTCCAAAGACATATTTCTTTGGATTAAGTCTCACTTTGAATTGTTCCATTCAATTGAAAATTTTAGATAAGATATCTATGTGTCC
Source organism: Sequoiadendron giganteum (assembly GCA_007115665.2). Taxonomy (NCBI): domain Eukaryota; kingdom Viridiplantae; phylum Streptophyta; class Pinopsida; order Cupressales; family Cupressaceae; genus Sequoiadendron; species Sequoiadendron giganteum. Next base: position 579,703,129 of record CM021109.1, read on the forward strand.
TTCCCTACTGTTAGACTTGGCGAGGAGGTCATCAACATAATCCTCCATGAATGTATGCATCATATCATGAAAAATCATTGTCATTGCTCATTGGGATGTAGCTCCTGCATTCTTCAGCCCAAATGGCATTATGTTCCACCAATAGGTACCCCAAGGACATGTGAATGTTATTTTATCTTGATCCTCTGGTGCAATATTTATCTGGTTGTATCCTAAAAAATCCATCCATTAATGAGTATATTGCATGTCTAGTAGTCAAATCAACAATCATATCTATGTTTGGCAAGGGGAAGTCATCTTTAGGACATGCCTTGTTCAAATCCCTAAAATCTATACAAATTCTTATTCTTCTGTCTAGTTTTGAAACAAGTACGATATTGGAGATCCATTCAGCATAGTCAATAGACCGAATGAATCCGACATCTAAAAGTTTCTTTAACTCTTCTTTAACCAATAATGCAACATGTGGACGCATTTTTTTGAGTTTCTTCTTCACAGGTTTTTCCCCCAGCATAATAGATAGATGATGCATGATGAGATCTGGATCTAATCTAGGCATATCTACATAGGACCATGCGAAACTCATTTGATTGTTCTTAAGAAATTCTGTGAATCTAGGTACTTCCTCTTCTGTTAGAGATGCAACAATTTGTAAAACTTTGGGCTGCTCAGTAGTACCTATATTGCGTGCCTCTATTGGTTTGATTAGGATAGAAGACCTTTCCTGGTAATGTTTCGAGAGAGTGTCAAGTTTCCCATCCTCTAGTGCCTTTGAAAGGTTTTCACCATTGGATATGCTTTTTATTTTTCTCTTTTCTTCATCTAATACTACCTTTGTTAGGTTTTCACCATTAGATCTTTCTTTTATGTTATTTATTTCATAGCTGAGAAACTTAGCACTTTCCTATTGAAAACTCTGATCTTGTGATTCCCTGGTGGAACTTGTTTTCGGTTGGGATGAACAAATAAAGTTTATGATGGTTTCGTTATTAGGAAAAGTTGGGACATCAATGGGTGCGATTTGTTCCCAATCAATGAGTTCAGGATAGACCAAAGGAAAGGGATCATTAGGATGAGTAAGGTCACTGGCCATTAGGGTCATGATGCTATTGTTAACATCATTATGGGGGAGGTCTAGGATGGTATCCTCCTATGAATGATCTGTCTCACTTTGAATCGAATCAGTCTCACTTGATTCATGATTGCTTTATAGAACATAATCAAGCGGAGGCCTCGAGCTTTCCCCTTGTAAGAATGCGGGTGTGAATTTGTCTATAATATCCACTCTTTTCTCTATCAAGAACATATCTTTAGAGACGTTGTCCCATTCATATTCATTGGAGTCAGTGTCAGAATTGTTTGCTTGAATTCTCATAATTGTTTCATCCAAATCCTCTTTAGAAATTCTTTGTACTACTTCTTCCTTTGTATCTTCACCATATCCTAACCCAGTCTTATCTTTTGGGTACATTGTTTTTAGTTGGATAGGTTCAACAATACCCTCTTTCCTTTTACCTATAGGGCGATTTCCTCAATAACCCATTTGTTGCGTGATAGCATAACCTTTTCCATATTGTTCTGTGGGTAACTTGACATGTTGTACTGATTCTTCTTCATCTTTATAGAGCCAATCAAGGATAGCTCTATCTTCCATTTCATTTTCTTTGATAAATATCCCATTAAACTTGGTGATGGGGACTGAAGTTGAGGCTAAAGTTGTTGTAGCCTATTGTATGGATGTTGATGGTTAACCATGGGATCTTGGAGATATCGGTAGATTAGAGAGAGATAAAGAATATTCTCCCACTCCATTATCTTTTAATTTTAGCTTGGTGCCAAAATTACCTATCATTTCTCGTACTTGTTCATTGTATTTGGTAGTAGAGATGGTTAAGGCCTCTCCATTATGTGGGCCAAGTGTGTCCTGAGTTGCTCTTAGGTTAGAGAAAGTTTGATTGCTAATGTGATAAGTAGGTATTGTTACTTCCTATTCATCATATGGAAACTTCAAGCATTGATGATAAGTAGATGGAATAGCTTGCATGTCATGGATCCATGGATGACCCAAGAGTATGTTATAGGTTAGATCCTGATCTAGAACTTGACAAAAGGTATTCTTCACAATAGGTCCCACTTTGATTGGTAACATGAGAAGGCCTTTGGAAGTTCTTTCGTCATCATCATATGCCTTGATTATAATTTTTCTTCGTGGATCTATAGATTCTTCTGAATATCCCAAAGCTAGGACCAATTTCAAAGTACAAATGTTTAATCCAGCTCCCCCATCTATTAGGACACGTCTAATGCGAGCTTTGTGAACCATGACCTCTAAGTAGAGTGATGAATTATGTGGATGGGTTATGGATGAGTCATCCTTTTCAGTAAAGGATAAACATGCGAAAGAGAAAAATGTCCCACCATGGCTTGAAATTTATTAATATCCAGATCAGGGGATACAGTTATATCAACAAGTGCCTTTTCTAGAATGTCCTTATGCACAGGTGATAACTTTAAAAGCTCAAAGATAGAAATTTGGGCTGATTTTTTTCGTAGTTGATCAACCAAATTGTATTGACTTGGAGGGGGAATTGTCGCTTTAGATGAGCTTCCTTTGACAATGACTTTGGCTTGTCCCCTTGTCATAGCATTGACCTCTCAATATTCTTTCTTACCCTTGATTTAGATAGCATTGATGTGCTCATCGTTAGTATAAATATGATTGATAATGATGTCATGGACATAATTAAAATTCTTTCCCTTGTCACCCAAAGATTCCCCTTTTTGATAATTGGGGAGAGGATCCTTGAATTCCTAATGGTCATTATTGACATTATGTCCCTCAACCATGATGGTATGGTTATCAATCAAATCTTGAACAATATTCTTTAACCCTTGCGATTGTTTGTCTTATGACCTTTACACCTATGATAATCACAAAAGTGTGAGTCATTCCATGATGGTGGTTTAACTCGAGGCTCATAGTCTCTTTGTGGTGGCAATCTAATAGTGTTTTGATTGAATAAATCTTTGAGAATGGATTCCAAAGATTGGCCCAAGGGAGTGAAACTTCGTCGATTCGAAAAATATGAAGATCTGGGCATATTTGAATTTTTATTATTGCCAAAATTATTTCCATGATTATTAGTTGCATTCCCTTGATTGGAAACATTGCCTTGGGTACTAGAATTTCCAGCATTACTGCTACGTTGAACACTTGATACATTAAGGATGGTAGGCTTCACATTTACGTTGTTAGCATCTACTACCCCATCATTCACAACATTTTTATTTCGAGCCGAAAATCCAGAATTTTCATTGTTGTTTCTATGGTTGTTGTTGTTGTACGAATTTGAACCCTCTTTATCAATTTTCAGAGCTCCACGCTTGACCAAAGCACCTTCAATAGTAATCGCGTTTTCAATGAATTTTTCAAATGATTGAGGATAGTGAAGGTTTATTCTGTAACTCATCTCTTGATTCAGACTATCGATAAAGATCTCCATCTTTTTTGTTTCAGGAATAGGGCGAGAGTATCTAGCGAACACCCTTCTCCACCTTTGCAAAAATCTAGTGAAAGATTCCCCTACTTTTGTTATCACCTTACAAAGATCAAGCATTTTCATCTAGTGTTGGATGTTGTAGGAGTATTGTGATATAATATTTGTTTATTAACTCCTCAAAGGTTTTGATGGGGGGAGTGATCTTTGAAAGCCACTCCATGGATTGTCCACCCAGACATCATGGAAACAATCGCATTAAGTAGGTATCTTCATGAGCGAATTCTAAGCTCATATTTCAGAAATCCCTCACATGTTCAATGGGGTCATTTTTCCCATTATACCTATCAAATTTAGGGATTTTGCAATGTTGTGGAAAAGGAATCATTTGAAGACTCCTATCAAATGGATAAAGACATATGTCATCCAAACATACTTCTTTATTGCACTCCCTTTCATTTATTTTATTTTCCCTTGTGATTCCTTTATTTGTTGAGTAAGGGCACTAAAATCATTAGGAGGAATTTCAGGATTTTCTTTAATCCCTTTTGTGTCAAAATTAGTAGGTAACTTAGCTCCTTGATTAGCTAATGAAAGGAAATATCTTTCCTTGTTTCATTCTAAAATCCTTTCCATAAGAGTATGGAATAGGGGATCCTACTCTGCTTCTTAGAGCTTTTCTTCCGTTATCTGTTCAATATTTGAATTATGAAAGGGGCTCTCTTCCCTCTCACTATTATCACCCATTTTGCTTACTATACTTTCTCTTTCATCTTTTTCTATGTGCTTTCGAGATCTCGTGACAAAAGGCATAAGCTTTACTAAACTTCTACTAACCTTGATCAAAAGAATGAAATAGTGCAATGTTGATGGATATGAAAGTCAGGATAGAATGAAGATTCTATGACTTAAAATATTTTTAATCTTTAGCTCATGATTCCCTGATTGAAAGGATGAAAATCATGTTTGCGGGAATTAAACCAAAGATAAAAAATAAAGATGATTTTTCACTTTGTGAGGTTTGATTGTAGCTTTATAAAAAGATGGATTTGATGAATTTCTAATGTGCTTGAGTTCTCTATTGTAGAATTTGATTGGGACGAGTAGTGAACGTAATTGTAGGTTGGGGAATATAAGAATGAATATGCTGACTGTGGTTGTGCCTTTGAGAAAGGGCTCTTCTTTGTAAGAAGGCTCGTGAGTATAAAGATTCTACAACATAATCATCAGTGAAACCTCTAATATAGTTGTGATACTGGTGAATAAAGGTCTTGTGTTCAAGCAAGACCTTTCGACTTTGGTATAGAAATTTCCTCTTCTTCAATAACTTCTTATAACCGAGAGATTTATTTGGATTTCTAATCTTCCTTTCTAGAGACTTCTTGGAAAAAGTTTCAGACTTCCAAACTCTGAGCATGGAAAAGACTAGACTGAGATGACCGATTTCTGAATGTCAAAAATTTACCGAGGTTTGGAAAACACATGCACCGAAACAGAGCATGAATGCGCCAAAACATACTACCTATGAACCGAAATAGAGAATGGATGCACCAAAATAGAACAGCTATGCACCGAAACAGAGCATGAATGCATCGAAATAGAGCATGGATGTGTTGAAATAGAGCATGAATGTGCTGAAACATAGCATAGATGCACTGAAATAGAGCACATATGCGCTAGAACAGACTGACTATGTGCTAAAATATCTGTTTAGACTTTTGAGATAGACATGTATGGATAGCTTGATATTTTTAGATGATCTTAATCTGATTTAAATATGAAAAACACAACATAGAGAAGCAGATAGTTGTTTTGTTAATCCTAAAATCTAAACAAAGAGTGTATGTTCTGTTGGTGTTTAAAATAGCAACCAAGCTAGACTTTGAAATTCTCTAAGAGGTAGCCAACCTCTATATTGAAGAACAACAAAGGCTAGTGGCCAACTGACAAGATTTAGTCAAAGACTGACATCTCCTACACTTCTGGCTCTGCAGGACCAAGGTGGGTAAACCTTTAGCAATATCAAACGATCTAGACAAACAAGCAACGGGATATCGCTTAACAGATTATGCTCTCAAAGAATTGCTGAGAAACTTAAAGTATCACCCAATATTGGCAAACTATTGAATGAATTTCACTAATCAACAAGGAGAACATGACATACACAATTGTCCAAAGAATAAGAACAAGAATGATTTTACATTTAAAATTGTTTCTGAGATGCATTAAGCTACAAGATAAATCAGTTACAATTCTGGGCCATGGAGTCAAATACATAAGACAACTTTATCAGGAAATGGCATTCAACTAGTGGATTTAAAATTGTTGATGCCTGTTAGTGTCTTACACCAACAATCCCACTCCTATTATCAATCAATTTCTCCTTATCAAATCCAACTTGCACACTTGAAATCACTATTATCTGCTCGCAGTATTTAACCATTTCTTTGAAAGAGACCCATAAACAAATAACACAATCTCATGTAATTTGAGATGATAAAGTAAAAATACTTTGTATTATTGAATTTATATGATTTAACTATACAATTATGGAGAGAAATTGAAGATATTCATAAAAATGCAAAGAAATTTCATGATTTATTTGCACAAACTGGTTGTATTTGCTCATAAAATCAGAAATTACAGCTTCTAGACTCAAAATAACTCAGAGTTAACAAACCTCTATCTATCCAGCCCAATACAAAAACTCAGAACCTTGTACAATGAGAAGAGAAGAGAAGATATAGAAGAATGAAGGAAATAGAAGAAGCCCTAAATTTGAATCTGTTGCAGACACATGGCAGCTCCATTCCCATTGATCCACCTAAAAATAATATCTTCTCCTCTTTGTAGCAACAAACATTCCTTCTAATAGTATCAGCTCATCATTGCTTGGCAATAGAAAATCAGCCCATGTGGAGATTCTTCTTATTTCATCCAGCTGCTCAAAAACTTCTTTCCTGTGCAAATTTTGTTTCAGCCTTTTTACTCTTTATTTGCTGCAGTTTATATGCAATTTCCAGCCAATATAAAGTATTTAACTTTATAATGGAGGCCTCATTTTAATTTCCACTATGCCTTTGCATTACTTACCTATCATTAAATAGAATGGTCTATTTAATAAAATCACCTTGCACCTTGAAAATGTTTTCCCTTTATATTAAAAGCATGGCTTTCAATAAATCATTGGACTCCAAAAAATTTACGTGGACAAATAAACTGTTGACCCGTGCTCGTAAAAATATTATGAATTTGTTTCCTCCATTCGCATTTTAACCTGTGGTTGAATTTTTTTTACACCCGGGCACTTACCTTGCTACATCTCATGTTTATTTCTAGCAAACATTTAAAATATTCCACAGAAAGAATATTTCTCCAAACCCGTTTGCTTTTGCTCTCCTTTCCATATGTTTTAAAATAATAATATTTGCTCAGTAAATAAAATATTCACCCTCATAAGTTTTAATGAAATATTTTCTCTAAAAGATTTACCGGGCACATATAGTAATTTTAAAAATTTACAGTGGGCCCCACCCCTTTTTAAAACCCAAACTATGTATCTTTTTGAATTTTTTATAAAAAATTGCTCCATGTGCATTCTCGCACACCTCGCGGGGTTTTTGCCATTGTCATCAAAATTCTCATGAGGTCCACGAGAATGCCCTAATTTTCCTGTTTGTGAACTCCTATGCTCATTCCATGGCCGCACCTCTCCATAGAGTTTTCCAACTAGCTGTGGGTCTTCTCCTTGTCTTTTGTTGCAGCCTACCTATTGGAATCCTCTTCCTTGTGCTGTGCGGGCTCCCTCACATTTGGTGCAGGCTTCTTCCACCACTGCGAGTCGCACCCTCCTCCATGCCTAGTTCAAGCTTCCCCTCTAGCGTAGGCTCTCTACCATACCTCTAAGTCATTCTCATAAGAGCTTTCATAATCACCAGGAGAGAAATCAGTTTGGCCTTCATCAACATCCTCATCACAAAAAGAATTATCACTGTACATACCATGCTCAAATTCTTTAGAGTAGGTTCTTGAACTTCCATCTTCAATGTCTTGATCACCAACTTGGGAAAGAATGTCATCATAAATTGTATCATCTTCATGGACCGACACATGACATGGAATGATGACCTTTGTCTCTTCTATTCCTTCATCATTCAAGGTATTACAAGAAAAAAGTTCATACATATTTATTTGTTCATCATAGCATGCATCTTCCTCTTTATTATTGCTGCAAGGATCTACACATGTGTTGATTGTAAACTGATTACAATTTATGTCCTTATTCATACAACATGTATCTTCATTTTCTGATACACTCCTTTCATCTTTGTGTCTCATGTTCTGACTTTCTTGAAATAAACAGCTACTACCTTCATTTTGAGACACCATAGTGTGATGATGTTTAACATGAAGTTCATTAGGATCTGTAGATCGTGATGATGGAGAAATTGGAGCAGCAGCATCACTACCTTCTTGACAAACACTTTTATTAGCTGCTCCATGAGTTCTATTTTCGTGAGGTGTATTAGGATGACCAACACTCACAGCCCTATGTCCTTTTAGCATTGAGTATCTCAAATTGTTCTCAATGTCTATAGCCATCTGATACGCTTGGAGCAGGGTTGTAGGTTCTTTATCCCTCAATAGATAACTCATCTTTTTGTCAAATGCTCCTAAGTACACAACCAAACATTTAGCATCATTTGGCCTTATGTTCTCTAGGATCTCTCTTATAATCATTGAAAATCTGAGATTAAAATATGGGACTAACTCATCTTTCTCTTTCTCCATGTTCATGAACTTTTTCCTTATCAGAACAGGGTTAATCCTTTCTCCAAACTATTCCATGAACACTGCCTTGAGCTCTTCCCATGAATGAATAGAAGAGGCTGGTAAATAAGAGAACCACTCTCTTGCATCTCCTCTCAAGGACTGAATAAATAACCTCATGATCACATCTTCATGATCAATCTCATAATCATCCATCACATTACTGAACTCTTGCAAATGTTTAATTGTTGATTCAGACTTATCACCAATGAACCTTGGTAACCTATTTCTAACTTTAGTTGGAATGTCATTGGGGTAACTACTAAGGCTACTGAAATTGGTAGCTCTATACCTTCTAGTGCTAAAACCTTTTTGACAATCTGGCTGGGATTGATCACAAACCACAGTTCCATCTGGAACCATGCCAGGGTGCATATATTGAGGCATCTTGATATGCCTTTTTAGACTTTACATATCAACTCTATAGTTGATCATTCATTGCCCTATTTCTACCTTTCACAACAATCTTAGAATACCATAATGCATGATTCAAATGCATTTACACATAATATCTATTTATTGGGCAAATTTCAAGAACAAGCATACTTCTCCAACAAAATATATAGGCTACAAATTACAATTCAGAAGTATGCAAACTAAATATTATTGTCCTTTCCCTATTTTAGTGCTAATCACTCAATAGGGAACCAAAGTTTTGTCTAAAATTTTCAAGTATGGTTTTCATACAGAAATTTCTTGAAAACCAAAAATGAAAAAATACTTGGAAACTTTTCAATTGCTGCAAACTGTCTTCCTGACTGGTAATGTTTGTAGATCTAGATCTGTCTTTAAATTTTTAATAGGTTCTATCAACAGAGTCACCACCTCTTTTCATAGAGGACTGAACTTCAAGCAGTATGAAGTTCCTTTACATATAAACTTTTTTCTGAGTTCCTTTCCACCAGCAGAGCACCACAGATTACAAAACTGTTCAGGTTCGCTGCAACAAATTCTCCTGGCCAAAAATCCTTCAAACTTGAACAAATTCAGAATGATAAAGTGTTTGACTCTATGCACTAACTCTTAAGGCTAGATTCTGCAATTAGAATTTTATCAAATTCTCCCCAGCGGAGTCGCCATTCTATTGGTGTTTAAAATAGCAACCCAGCTAGACTTTGAAATTCTCTAAGAGGTAGCCAACCTCTATATTGAAGAACAAAAAAGGCTAGTGGCCAACTAACAAGATTCAGTCAAAGATTGACATCTCCTACACTTCTGGCTCTACAAGACCAAGGTGGGTAAACCTTTAGCAATATCAAACAATCTAGACACACAAGCAATAAGATATTGCTTAACAGATTATGCTCTCACAGAATTGCTGAGAAACTTAAAGTATCACCCAATATTGGCAAACTATTGAATGAATTTCACTAATCAGCAAGGAGAACATGATAGACACAATTGTCCAAACAATAAGAACAAGAATGAAATTACATTTAAAATTGTTTCTGAGATGCATTAAGCTGCAAGATAGATCGGTGCCAATTCTGGACCATGGATTTAAATACATAAGACAACTTTATCAGGAAATGACATTCAACCAATGGATTTAAAATTGTTGATGCTTTGCATCAACTATTAGTGTCTTACACCAACAATCCCACTCCTATTATCAATCAACTTCTCCTTATCAAATCCAACCTGCACGCTTGAAATCACTATTATCTGCTCACAATATTTAAACATTTCTTTGAAAGAGACCCATAAACAAATAACACAATCTCATGAAATTTGAGATTATAAAATCAAAATACTTTGTATTATTGAATTTATATGATTTAACTGTACAAGAATGGAGACAAATTGAAGACATTCATGAAAATGCAAAGACATTTCATGATTTATTTACACAAACTAGTTGTATTTGCTCATAAAATCAGAAATTACAACTTCTAGACTCAAAATAACTCAGAGTTAACAAACCTCTATCTACCCAGCCCAATACAAAAACTCAGAACCCTGTACAATGAGAAGAGAAGAGAAGATATAGAAGAATGAAGGAAACAGAAGAAGTCCTAAATTTGAATCTGTTGCAGACACATGGCAGCTCCATTCTCATTGATCCACCTGAAAATAATATCTTCTCCTCTTTGCAACAACAAACATTCCTTCTAATAGTGTCAACTCATCATTGCTCCGCAACAGAAAATCAGCCCATGTGTAGATTCTTCTTATTTCATCTAGCTGCTCAAAACCTTCTTTCCCGTGCAAATTCTATTTCAGCCTTTTTACTCTTTATTTGCTCCAGTTTATATGCAATTTCCAGCCAATATAAAGTATTTAGCTTTATAATGGAGCCCTCATTTTAATTTCCACTACGCCTTTGCATTACTTACCTCTCATTAAATAGAATGGTCTATTTAATAAAATCACCTTGCACCTTGAAAATGTTTTCCCTTTATATTAAAAGCATGGCTTTCAATAAATCATTGGACTCCAAAACATTTACCTGGACAAGTAAATTGTTGACTCGTGCTCATAAAAATATTATGAATTTATTTCCTACATTCTCATTTTAACGTGTGGTTGAAAACATTTTACACCCAGGCACTTACCTTACTACATCTCATGTTTATTTCCAACAAACATTTAAAATATTCCACAAAAAGAATATTTCTCCAGACCTGTTTGCTTTTACTCTCCTTTCCATATGTTTTAAAATAATAATATTTTCCCGGGAAATAAAATATTCACCCTCATAAGTTTTAATGAAATCTTTTCTCTTAAATATTTACCGGGCACATATAGCAATTTTAAAAATCTACATTGGGCCCCACCCCGTTTTAAAACCCAAACTATGTGTGTATGTACCTTCCATTCCTCCCTTCACTATTGGCTTGTGCCTTCACTGCTTACCTGGCCGTGGGCTTCTCATTTAGTAGGCCAAGCCTCTCCAATAACTTCATACATTGGCATTCACCATAGTTCATGCCCACAAAAATTTGCTTGAGTTTCATCTTGTTGTGATGGCGCCCCCCCCTCCATTCTAGCTGATCATGTTGCCTCCATCATCCATCACTTTACACTCTGTTCATCTATGGCGCGGGTTCCCCTCTATCAATTTTCAGCTTGACAGTTTCTAAAGCATTTTCTATGAATCCATGTAGTGCACCAAGTTGAGGACGACAATAATTGCTTTGAGGATTTTTCAAGAAATCCATCGATGCCTTTACCAGCATGATGGTTGCACATGTCCTTTCAAATGCATTTGCTTTTGTATTGAAAACTTTGGAGCTCCCTTAGAAAATTTGAAACCAGAAAAATAGTGTCGCGACTTCATCCCAGAAAAATTCAAGTGAAACAATATATGTACTCATTATGGCTTAGATCAAAAAGCATTATACTCTGTCTTAAACCTCCCAATGGTAGCATGCTCAAACAATTTAATAAGACTAGAAAGAAAATTTTGACTTGAATGAACTTATTGTCAATATTCCCCCTGTCACTCTATCATATAACAGGTGCTCCCTTCAACATCAGTGACATTCAAAATCTCAATTAAACCATTATGCTCAAATTTGGTCTTTGCTACATCTTCCTCTTTCAACAAGTGAAAGCCAGTGTTAGAAACTTGTTGACTACCTCCTTTTTGCATCATTGTGTGACTTATATAAGGCCATTAAAACTGCGATCAACATCAATAAGACCATATTTTTGTCACCATACTTAAGAGCACTTAATACCATGTCTAGCCCACCAAATCAATTTATTCTGAAGCAGCTACAACATTGCAAACACTTGCATCATCACAACCATGCAAAGCATGTCGGGCCCCATGTGGCCCGGCTAAAAATTTTTTTGTTTCCAAATAAGTTTCGAATTCAAATCATCCTAGGACAACATCTGGATGCATTTGAAGTGGAATGGTAAATTGGGTTGCCTTCAAAAACTATTTTCTATCACTTTCAGAAAAATGCAAAACTGACCCAGTAGGCTCTGGAATTGTCCTAGGAAACTAGTTAAATAACCTCATGAAGCAATGAGAACTTGCAGACATGTAGAAATTCATTCCAAGAATACAGTGCAACAAACGGCTCGGAAAAACAAACCACGAGGAGAAAAATATTAATCAACAATGTTGCTCAGCTGAACTTTTTTGAAGCAATAACTGTTTTGAAACCAATTAGAACACACCCGACTACTAACTTGTAAAAATAGCAAAACAACCCCTGATGAGCTTCCATCAGACATGTAAGTTCATTAAGGTACCCTGAGCATGTTTGCAAAAGAAATTCTTTTGAAACATCACGGATCAAAAGATACTGATGGTCGAAGTTGACCTCTCAGAAAGGCTGTCAAGAATGCAGTTGCAAAATAGAACAAACTACATTTGGTTTTGATCTGCTAAAAATAGCAAATCAAATCATGAAGTTCTGAAAACTAACACCCAAGATTATTTTGATATATGGAATATGGAACAACATTCGTTCTGATATGACAGTGAACTGGTTGTGAAAACCGAGCTCAAATAGGAAGTTTCACAAAACAAATAGTCTGCAAATAGCAGAACAGTGCAAAAAACCTTTCAGCTTCACTTTTCAAAACACTGTCAAAACTTATCATGGGAAGCTAAAATTTGACATGCCTGTTTACATATGTCTACCGAGTATTTCTGCAAATGGGTTTTGTACGACAATCAATAGGATTTAAACTATAAGTCTCCAAAGTGGGTCAGTCAGGATTGATTCTTTAGGTGCACTTCTGAAAGTGCAAAAGCAAAAAATTTGAAATAGGCATCTCAAATTTGAAGAATTTGAGAGTGGCATCATGTTCTTGATATTTTACAAGTATCAAACAAGATAAGCATTCCAAGAAGAATCACTCTTAGTTGTCAAATAGGTCATCATAGAAATCACAGCCCACAGCTTAAAAGCATGTCGACTTACACAACCATGTCACCCCCTAGAGGGTGCCCATGTTTTTGTCTTTTCCAGGTGTGTACTCAAGGTGAGGAAAGTGGATACCGAATCCCCTGAGAAAACAATCTGTGGCAATTATATGGTGAGTGTCTCCGGGGCAGATTCTTCCCTCCCCTTGCACCATGATTAAAAGGATGTTTGGATACTGACACGGCTGACCTTCTGTACTATGGTTTGTAGTCAAGGTTTTCGTTCAGCGTGGCAATAGATAAACTCCCTCAAGAGACCTCCCAATCTTTAGAACAAAGATTTTGGGGATGGTTATCTTGCACACTGCTGTCGAATTGCCGACTTTCCCCGAATTCACTTTTGATTATAGTGGGTTGGAAAACCTGGCTTTGGTTATTCCCACTTAGGTCATTCCCGTAGGGTGAGTACTTTTTCCCACTATGACAGGCCTTCTAAAAGATGTAATAAAGCATAAAATTGTAGAAAGGAAAAGGTAAGTCTGGTGTTCTAATCACCCAGTTAAGGGGAGAGCATAAACCTATTACTCACAATCACAACAAATAAATGGTTCAATTTTAAATCCCAAATTGACAATTTTCTGTGCTAAGTGAAGATTTTGCTTCACAACAAACATTGGATTCATTTTAACCAGCATAAAAAAAAAAAAACAGTTTGGTGACTATCCTAGGATTGATATTTAAATTTCTATCCTAGGTTTGCTTTATTTTATTTAAAAACTGAAATGAAATATTTTGTCCACGGATGGCATCGGAATCAAAATTTATGTTTACCAACCCCTTGTATGCACTAAGATAGGTCCCCAATGTGCCAAAACAGTTACTAAATGCGCTAAAAGATCAATCTGGGATGTGCGAGAATAGGTCGTCTATGCGCCGAAATAGTTCATGGATGCACTGAAATAGTCCATGGATGTGCCGAAACAGTTCGGGGATGCGTTGAAATAGTTCGTCTATGCACCGAAACAAAGCTTGTATGCGCCAAAGTGCAACTCCAGTCCATCACCTATCAGAAAATTCTGAAATAAAAAGATTAAAACGAGGGAATGCCCTATGGTGGGCGCCAAAAATGTGTGTTGGAAAATGTGGATTAATTCAACAGTAAACTAACACACCAATGAAACATTATATTAAATAAAACTAACTAGAAAGCATAAATGAAAACTCTAATGACAATAGCTTCTTCCAATTCATCCCATCATCCTCTATCTCCAAGGATTTGATTAAAGATGTTGGCTCTCAATTGTGTAAGCAACAACTTTTTGAAATGGTAGCTTAGGAGAATGAGATTAATTGAAAATGCATGTTCATGACTATATGATTTAAGCTATGAAATTTAAATGCTATGATGCTAGAATGCTGATAGTACTAGAATGCAACTATAGTAACTACGTATAAAATCTAGGATTCGAGGTCCGTTTCAACTCATAAGAGGGTTGTATTTTTAGATTTTTGAAGGCAAGAATCCAGTTGGCAAGGATCAATGGTTGAGATTCAAACCTGTTAAGATGAATGGTGAGAGATCGAGAATTTGAGAAAAAGATGGAAGGTTGAGAGAAAGATGGGAGATGTTTCCTCAAACATAGCCTTTTCCATTCAAAAATAAAGGAAAACTGCCATTTGTGCACTTCATTTATGAAGAGTTAGTTGATAGTTGAGGAAAAATCCATAATTAAATAAATAAATTTCTTTAATTACATGTGACAAAGAATTAGAAGTTTCCATAATTTAAATAAATAATATTTAATTATTTGTGAGAGATGATAAAAAGCGCTTTAATTAAATATATAAAATACTTAATTAAATATGAAAAGAAGAAAGTTTCTAATTAAATATTTTTAGAATATTTAATTATGGAAAAAGAAAGCTTTTTATTAAATTTTTTTAGAATATTTAATTATGGAGGAAAGAAAACTTTTAATTAAATATTTTTAGAATATTTAATTAAATGTGAAATGAAGAATATCATTTAAATTTAGAATTTAAACTTGTGATAATAAATATAAATAAATTGTGAAATCTATTTAATTAATTAAGAGGAAGATAGCAATAATTAAATAAACTTATTTATTTAATTAAACTAGAAGAATTGGAAAAATGAACAATATAAATAAATAATTAAATGTATTTATATGTAGATGACTTAAGAATATTAATTAAATAATTCATATTTAATTAATTAACAGGTTTGATTAGTCGTGACCATTTTTAGATGTGTACAATAATGAAAGAGTGGCTAGGTATATCATTGGCCTAAGGCTCAACATAAACGATGAGATCAATTTGGTTGTCCCCAAGACCATGGAGGCATACAATTTGCACCTAAGGATGAAGAGAAGATAAGAAGAAAATAAGAGTAGCAAAATAGAGGAAGAGGCAAGAATTTTATAGGTAGAGGCAGCTTTGGGGGGATAAATCAATCCCAAAAACATCAAGAGGATTCTAATCCGAATGAATCAAGTGGAGACTCAAGCAATAGAGGTGGATTCAGGTGTAGGAGACCCAATGGTAGAGGCAGATTTAATGGAGGGAGAAGTTTCGATCAGTTTTCAGGGAGATGTTACGCTTGCAACCAGCCTGGGAATCCATCCTTCAAATGCCTTGAAAATAAAGGATCAAGCTCTCATGGTGGAGAGAGGAGGAATCAATTGGTACATGAAGATGAAGAAAGTGTGACCTCACCTGTAGTAAACCTCACATCAAAAGTTGGAGAGAACTTGATGATTAGGAGAGAATTGCTCAAGGCACCAATCTCTAAAGAACCCCCACAAAGGAAGGCACTCTTCAGAATCAATTGCAAGGTACAAGGTAAGGTGTGTAAGATAGTAGTGTACTTGGGATCAAATGAGAATCTTGCTTCAATTGAGATGGTAGAAAATTTGAATTTGAAAAGGATTTCTCACCCTAACCCATACAAAGTTTAATGGCTTAGTAAAGGACAACAGGTCTTGGTGAATGAGAAAGTATGGGTAGAATTCAACATTGGGTCATACAAGGACAAGATCCTATGTGACATCATCCCTATGGATGTGTTCCACTTGCTGCTTGGGAGGCCTTGGAAATTTGATAGGAAGGCCAAGCATGATGGGGAGTATTTGTGAAGGATGGGGTGACTTACAACCTCACACCTTTCATAGAAGAAGACAAGGAAAAGAATGAAGGGACTAGTGTTTTGATGGTGGGTGAAAAGGAGTTCATGAAAACCTTGTAGGAAGGATTAGGAAGAGGATTCTTCTTGATTATGAAGCAAAAGAGTGAAGCAAATCTTCCCACAAAGAAGAAGGAAGATGCACCTAGAGAGGTCCAAGAGTTGTTGGAAAACTGCATGGACATAATGGTAAATGAAATACCTAGTTCCCTACCTCCCATTAGGGATATAAGCCACCATATTGATCTGATTCTAGGGGCTATATTGACCAATAAGGCTGCATATAAGATGACACCTGCTCAAAATGAGGAGATTGCAAGACAAGTGCAAGATTTGTTGGATAAGGGGCTAGTGAGAAAGAGTTTGAGCCCATGTGTTGTTCCTACTATCATAGCACCAAGGAAGTATGGGAATTAGAGGATTTTAACTCATTCAAGAGCCATTAATATGATCACAATCAGATATAGGTTCCCTATGCCAAGAATGGAGAACCTTATGGATTGCCTAGCAGGGGGATCCTACTTTTCCAAGATTGATTTGAAAAGTGGTTATCATCAGATAAGGATTAGAGAGGGTGATGAATGGAAAAATATATTTTAAGACTAATGAGGGCCTCTATGAATGGTTGGTGATTCCCTTTGGGTTGTCAAAATTACCCTAGCACCTTTATGCGCCTTATGAATGAGGTATTGAGACCTTTCATTGGAAATTTTATTGTGGTTTATCTAGATGATATTATTGTGTTTTGCAGGTCTAAAGAAGAAAATTTAAAGAACCTTGACATGGTATTGAAGAGGTTACAAGAGGAGAATTTGTTGATCAACATGGAAAAGTATGAATTTATGAAGGGAGAACTAGTGTACCCTACATTTTTCATCTCCAAGGGATGTTTGAAGATGGATCCTTCAAAGGTGGATGCTAGTCTTACTTGGCCAACACCAAAATCCATGGGATATGTGAGAAGCTTTCATGGACTTGAAAGATTTTATAGAAATTTCATCAAGAAATTTTGTCAAATTTGTGCACCCATCTTGGACACCATCAAAGGAGGTAACAAGGGTAAGTTTTTTTGGACCAATGAGGCCGATAACGGGCTTGAATATCTGAAAAAGATATTAGAACAACCTATACTTGTGCTCCATGATTTTGAGAAGTTTTTTACAATTGAATGTGATGCTAGTAACCAAGCAATAGGGTTTGTCTTGATCCAAGAAGGCAGACCGATTGCATTTTTCACTGAGAGGCTAAATGAAGCAAAGATGAAGTATTCTTCCTATGATTTGGAATTGTATGCTATGGTCCAAGCCCTCAAAAATTGGAGGCACTACTTGTTAACATAATATTTTGTTGTCTATACTGATAATCATGCTTTGAGTTTCTTGAATGCACATGATAAACTCAATCATAGGCACATGAATTGGGTGGAGAATTTACAATCCTATACATTCACAATAAAGCATAAGAAGGGCCAAGAAAATAAGGTGGAAGATGCTCTCAGTAGAAGAGTACTTGTAGTTCAAGAGATGCAACTCCAAAGCATGGGGGTTGATGCATTGAAAGACTTGTACCATGAAGATGCAAATTTTAAGGAGGTATAAAATGTTTGTGATCAACATTTGAATAATTTTCATGGTGAATACTCTGATTTTCTGTTGCAAAATTGTTTTATCTTCAAAGGAAGCCAATTGTGTGTGCCTAAATTCTCAATGAGGGAGAATATTATAAAGGATAAACATAGTGGGAGTCTTGGAGGTCATTTGTTTCCTTGATAAGACCTTAGAACAAGTGAGGAGGTACTACTATTGGTGAAGGTTGTAAGTGGATGTGAGAAATTTTGTGGAAGGATGCACAATATGCCAAAGAGAAAAGGGAACTTCATCAAATGTAGGGCTCTATCAACCACTTCCCATTCCCAATAGGCCTTGGGAGAGTGTAAGTATGGATTTTGTATTGGGGCTTCCTAGAACCCAAAGAGGTTTTGATAGTGTTTTTGTGGTGGTTGATAGGTTTAGTAAGATAGCTCATTTTCTTCCTTGTAAATGCACCAATGATGCATCTAGTATAGCAGGTATCTTCTTTAAGGAGGTTGTTAGAATACATGGATTTCCCTTAAGCATTGTTTCAGACAAGGATTCTAAGTTCATAGGTCACTTTTGGAGGACCTTGTGGAAGAAACTTGGCACAAAAATATCCTTTAGCTCTTCATACCATCCACAAATAGATGAAAAAATTGAAGTGGTGAATAGATCATTGGGAAATCTCTTGAGATGTCTTACCAAGGAGCATGGAAAATCTTGGGATCTGATTTTACCTTAGGCTAAATTTGCATACAATGAATCCATGAATAGGAGCATTGGTAGGAGCCCTTTTGAATTATTCTATGGCATACACCCTAGAGGGGTCTATGAGTTAATATATCTACAAGTATTTGATAGGAGAAGTGCTCAAGGAGAGGACATTTCTATTACAATCAGGAATATCCATCAACAAGTGAAGGAAACTCTACAAAAGAATGTTGAGAAGTACAAAGAAAGAGAATATTTGAAGAAGAGGGATGTTCAATAAAAGGTTGAAGATTTTTGGATGGCTCAATTGAATAAGGAGAGAATTCTAAAGGGAAATTATACTAAACTCATGATGAAGAAGATAAGACCTTGCAAGGTGGTCCACAAGTTTGGCCAAAATGCTTATGAAATAGAGCTACCTCCTGGGGTGGAAATATCTCCTATCTTTAATGTTTATGATTTGTATCCTTTCAAATATTCTGTGAATGTAGGGGATGCAACAGGTCCAACACCAATGGAAGATGAAGATTGGGTTAATGAATCACCCCCAAGCCAACCTATGACTCTTGAATGCATCATAGACACCAAGGAGACAAAGAGGACTAGAAGGAAGGTCTACAAGGAGTATTTGGTTAAGTGGAAAGTTCTACATGAAGAGGATTCCACTTGGATGTCTGAAATTGATATTAAACAACATGGGACTATTATAGAAGGCCTAATCTCAAAGAGGACTTGAGATCTTTTTCTTGCTTGGGAGTATGGTGTAGGAGCACCCATGGGTATAAGGGACCTAGAATCATTTTTTATGTTTTGTTTCTTTGTTTAATGTTGTAATAAGGTTGCATGGACCATTTAGTTTCTTTGTAATAGGTCTCCTATGGATTTGGTGGATTTTTGGCCTTGATGACCAACTTTTTGTACAAACAAGGTCTCCATCCTCCTTTGTAAGTCTAGTGCTTTTTGGAA
This sequence comes from Sequoiadendron giganteum, assembly GCA_007115665.2. Lineage (NCBI taxonomy): Eukaryota > Viridiplantae > Streptophyta > Pinopsida > Cupressales > Cupressaceae > Sequoiadendron > Sequoiadendron giganteum. The sequence goes on from CM021109.1 coordinate 579,722,740, forward strand.
AATTAAGCAAAAATGATGCCTTGATGTAGCTATACACCTGAGGGGAGTCATATTTTTCATCTTGAGGAGTTTTGGATGCATTTCACACAATTTGGAGGTATCTTTGTAGGTGGGTTGGTTAAAGTTGGCTAAATTGCCTTAATTAGGCATTGAAGAGTCAAAAATGAAGTATTTTTGTGTTTTCAATGACCAACTGATTCAAATTTCAGTTGAAGGAAAATGGAGGAGGTTAGAAGGCTTCATATATTCCTCTCTTGGTCAAGGCAAGGCTGTTCTTGAAGTTTGGAAGAACTTTTCAATAAAGAGTTTGTTGATTTCTATGTTTTCTTGAAGAAATTGCTAATCTCATACTTGGTATGGTCTTTACATGGTTTTTCATGCTCCAAGAATATAATGGTTGGATATGTAGTTTCATAATATTTCTTTTGGCATTGGATTGGTGAGATTTTGTTGAGTATCGAGGGAGATATCTTAATTTTACTCCCGGGTGGTCTGAAAACCCTCAAAATCAGGGTTTTGAGTTAATTATGGGTGTTTCTTCCATCCCCATGTTGTAGAGTTGCTAAATACTGGTGGTATGGAAGGTATAATACTATAATATTATTTCATCATTGTATTGGACAATGGAAGGCTTATTGGAGGAAGTGTTGTGAGATTCTTGGCTTGACATCTCTATGTGGCAGGCCTAATTAACAAGCAAAAAAGTGAGTTTTTCTTGGTTTCTGGAAAATCTATTTGGGAGCACTTAGGAATGATGGTAGAAGGTGTGGAAAACCTATAGAAGTTTTTTTTTGGCTTTGGGGTGAAGGGGAGAGCCAAGATAGTCAATACCTAGGTGTAGGTCTATGATTTAGGACTCTTGGAGCAGCAGTACAAAAGGTCATTGTGAGTTATGCCTTGGCAGTCAAGAGGAAAGGTTTTGGAATTTTTTAGGGGTCCATGTGGGGTTTATTAATCCATGTTTTTTATGTATTGATATTCCACCATGTGGCTTTTATTCTAATTGTCCTACCGGGTAAGGGCTACAAGCCTTAAGAGGGAGTGAGGTCTAAATCACCATAGTGATAGTTGTTTCTTGAAACCTAAGTGCTAGAGGGTTGTTGAACCTTGTTTTGTCCTAATGTGACATGATCCAAATTATTTCAATATTTTTGGGTGGTCTGAGTTGTGAACCCTAGGTGTGTGGGGGCTAATCACTTAAAGAATAATGGAGTTTATGACCCCTTGTAAGAGTATTTGAGAGAAGCGTTGAATTGGATTGTCTTTTCCATCATAGTTGTGTGTTTACCTTCGCTTCCACTCTATATCAGATAGGAAAGGTGTGTTAGTATGTTTTAGTTGAGTCCTTGAGTCTTAATAAGGTCCAATGTGACCATTCTATTGTAATTTATCAACTTTCAGGGGCTTTTGTATTCATCTTGTAAGGTTTGCAAATCATGTGGAAGGAATTGTCAAAGTTGACAAGGGGTGTAACGGTAGATAGAATGGTGTTTTCTTGAGTAATTCATGATTTCTTAGTTGAATAAGATCTCATTAGACTATTTCTAATAGTTTAGGTGTTTAAGAGGGTCTAGGAAAATATAAAGAGTCAAAACTTGAAAGTGCCAAATTTGTGAGTTGCATAAATGCAACAAATTTGTAATGCAATGGTCATGAGAGGTTTAAAAAGTAGTTGTAAGTAAGTTGTGAATTTTTTTTATGAGGATAAACCTTTAAAAATGCATAACAACTCATTTTGTAATGTTTGCTTGAAGTTTGAAGCATTGGTAATAAGAATATCTCTGTTTTTCATCAAATTTCTTAGTTTTCTTCTCATTTGTAGGCTTGTACGAGCCCATAAAGATTGATTGTGCCATGAAAATAGTTTTACTTTGTGGTGGAAGATGTTAAAAATATTTTTGAACAAGTTTGAGGGAGATACATTGTGATTTGTGGTAAATATTCTTGTTTTCCTGTGATAGGCCAAAGACACACTATTTGAGGGTTTTGTAACCAAAATCATGATTTAAGGTCCCTTACACTGACTGTACCTACCTATAACTAGTGTAATGGTCCCTAGGGAGTCTGAGTAGGTTGTAGTTTGCATGATTATATTTTTAGAGAAGGAAATAAGGAGATAAACATACTGTATTGATGAGTTATGTGAAGAAAAACACATGAAGATGGAGCCTTGGGTCTAAGGTTTGTGGAAATCAATGAGAGTGTGGAGTCTTTTCCAAATTTTGAGAATATTCGGGTCAGAATATACATGTCTGAGTCGGTGGCATTGTCTGGGAGGTTATGCAAGTGGAACTTTGAATAAACCCTCTTGACTTGGCATGAAATTGAATGTTTTGGAGTTTGCTATGTTGGTGTCAATCCTGGGTGTTGATTGTGGTTTTAGAGGTTTGAGGGAATAGGAAATTCTGCCCCAAGGTTTCAAGGGTCTTTGTTAGGTTTAAAGGTATTTTTCTTTGTAAATTTGGCCTAATTCATGGCCTAGGATAGCATTGAGGGTCTGATTTCAAGGGATTGGTCCAAAAGACTTGTATTTGGTTAAAAGATATGTTGTATAACTCTAAAATGGGTATCTGAATCCACCTTCTAATTATCAAGTGTTTTGGAAAGCATGGGAGTTAAAGGGAAAAAATTGAGTTTGCACTACTGCTAGGTTACATGGGTGAAAGTGAGAAGCTAGACTCTCGATTGTTGTCAAGATTTGAGGATTGTTTGAATAACTCTAATAAGCCATTTTAATCTTGTTAGATTCCTATTTAATGAAAGTTTTCACTTTGAATGAGTTTGAGCCCCCTCTCTACATCACCCTTCTATTACCATCCCATTACCCTCTTTTATTTCACCTTATGTTCCATTATCCCCTCTTGTTCTTTATATCGACATGATACCTGAGATATTGTTTCATTTGAAAATATTGATAAGAGGAAGCCCTGGTGATGTTGGTGGCATGATGGACCATGGATTTGCTACAACAATAGGCAGTTCTAATCCATTGAGAGAGGTATGGAATAGATTAGTCGATTTCACATTATATTTTCTCTTTTATGATCTATTATAGAAAATTTTCACAATACTTTTATGTAGTTTAATTTATATCTTCATGGTTGCTACAGCTGATTGTCACTCCAGATCGTGGACATGGTGACGTTGTAAATGTGCATGATGACTATATGTATGCAATAAGTGATTATATATTTTGTTATATGCCATTCCACGATTCAATTTCTATGTTTTAACATCTTTACTTTTTATTGTATCAGTTGAAGGTCTAGAGTGAAGAGAGGAGAACTAGCGAGCTTGTTCGAAAGATAAGAGAAGCAATAGTCACTCCATCTAGCCACATTTCGAAGGCAGCACGAGATCTATTTCCTTCCCCTAGAGGGAAATGACTATGTATTAGTGTTGTTTGTTGTATGCCTATGTGGCATTTTGGAACATATGTTTTGTACTATCGATATATACATGAAATTTTATGTCCATATGGCTCCTTTGTACTAAGCCTGTATAGCCTTTCGGCTTTTTGATTAAAAAACCTCCTATTTTGCTACTGCCATTCTTGAATGATGTTATCATGATTATCGTGTAAGTTGTATGCTTGAATGTTGTAGGCATGTATTTTGTTTACATCTATTGCTTAATAAATTACTGTTGAATGCTCAATAAGCCCCATCTAAAGTGTATTGTGTAAATAAGCTCCATTCGTGGTGGTTTTTATCCTTTGGAATGCTTCAATTACTTGTGCCTCACTTATTCACATATATACTTCACTTACTCACATGTATACCTCACCTATATTGTGTGTATTCACGTGTATGCTTCATGCTTCCAATGCATAGAAGCAAAAATATTTTGGGGAAAAAATTGACAAACCAAAAGTATAATAGTTTGTGAAAAAATTGGGAAAAATTGTACAACAAGAGACAAAAACTTTAAAAAATAAAATTGAAAGGTATTTCCATATCATATAGAGATATAGAGAGAAAATAAAATAAATATTTTAAGTAATGAATTGTAAAAAATGGATTTTGTAGTTTATATTCATATCATTGATTACATTGCATTGCACATCTTTCAAAGTCAAAGCATTACTTCACTTTGCATAAATAATAAGTAGATGCTGATAGATGACAAAATTTCAATTAGAATATAGTTTGTACAAATTCAACCTAAGAAGTTATGCAATTTCTTCACATTGCATAACTAATAACTAGGAGCAGCTGCCAATTGCATTTTCTTATCATGGCATTCTATGAGACCAAATTTCTTTTAGGTATTTTTTCAAATAGTTCCCTGCCTTGTCTATGTTACCATATTTTTCATACATGTCTACCAAAACATCTTGTCAAACAGTTCACTGCCTTGTTGCTATGGCTAGAAGCCTAAAATGTAAGTGATTTTGAACAAGCTATGGATGCTTCGAAAAAATATATCAAAAGAATAATAGTAAGCAATAGCATAGACAAGGAAGTGAACTGTTTGAAAAAATGCATCAAATAAATGTGGTGATGGAATTCCATGACAATCCATAGACAAGGTAGTGAACTAGTTCAAAAGATGCCTCAAATAAATGTGGTCTCATGGTGACAAAATGCCATGACAATCAAATTGCTTTTGATTGTCATAGCATTCCATCACCATGAGACCTCATTTTTTTGAGGCATTTTTTCAAAGAGTTCACTACCTTTTCTATGCAACCACATTTTTCATACATTTCTATCAAAGCATTATATCAAACAGTTAATTTCCTTGCTTCTATGGATAAAACCCTAAAATACTAATGTAGTAGGGGAGGTCCTGCAATGTCACTAAACACAATTCCAATCATTAATCACAATCCTCAAGTCACAAATCCTCACAGCTATGGATTTTCATGACATTCCATCACCATGAGACCATGGTTCTTTGAGGAATTTTTTCAAACAATTCACTGCCTTGTCTATGATACCACATTTTTCATGCATGTTTACAAAAGCATTTGATCAAATAGTTCACTGCCTTGCTACTATGGCTAAAAACCTAAAACGGGTGGTTTATTGAAAATCATATTCCCATAACTCATAACACCTTTCCAATGCATCAAATATGCTTAAAAAAACTTGCACATGCTTAAAAGTCCCTCACAAACTGCTGCCCCAAAGGATTTCAACCATTTCCACTCTTAAACCACTGAATTTCACCAAAACTCATCAAATTGCCAACTAGGGCATCACACCAAACCACTCAACTCACCTCCCCTACTCCAAAAACCATGCACATATATTCCCTACCCCTAATTATTCCATTCCAGTAAGTTACAGTAGGATACAATGTGTGGAATGACTATAAAGTCATTTTTACACATGCAACTACTTGCATTTCACAACTTTTTCCCCAAGCGAGAAATCACCGCCACGAGAAAAGGCCTCTGAGATAGAAAAAATTGAGAGAGGTTATTGTATAAGGGACCAACATGATACCATAGGATTAGACGAGAAGTTTCTAAGTGTTGTGGTGTATGAATACGAGCATGTTGAAGTTCGTAGCCATTTTGCACTTTGGACCCTTAAGGGATCGATTCGGTTGAACGTAGCTCAGAGCGATTTCGCATGTTTGGGTGAAAAAGAGGACCATGCCTAGCATAAATGTATCCACCCAGATGTGTTGCAACAATTTTTTTGGTCACACGAGCTGTAGAACGAAAGTTGCACCACTTTGCAACTTTCAACTACTTGCATTCGACAACTTTTTCCTAAAGTGAAAATTTTCCACCACAGAAAAATGCCTCCGAGATAGAAAAAACCGAGAGAGGTTATTGTAGAGGGGCCCAACATGATATTTTAGGATTAGATGAGAAGTTTCTAAGCATCACGATGTCTAAGTAATAGCATGCTAAAGTTCACAACCATTTTGCACTTTGGACCCTTAAGGGATCAATCAGGTTGAACGTAGCTTGAAGCAATTCTGCGTGTTTGGATGTAAAAGAGGACCATTCCTAGCATAAAAATACCTATTTGAATGCATTGGAATAGTTCATTTGGCCACATGTGCTGTAGAATGAAAGTTGCACCACTTTTCAACTTTCAACTACTTGCATTTGACAACTTTTTCCCCAAGTTAAAATTCGCCACCACGGGAAAAGACCGTTGAGATAGCAAAAACTAATAGAGGTTATTATAGAGGGTCCCAACATTATCTCATAGGATTAGATGAGAAATTCCTAAGCATCATAGTGTCTAAATAATAGCATGCTAAAGTTTGCAACCATTTTGCACTTTGGAGCCTTAAGGAATCGATCTTGTTGAATGTAGGTCAGAGCGATTCCTCATGTTTGGGTACAAAAGAGGACCATACCTTGCGTGAAAATACCTATTCGGATGCGTTGGAACAAATCATTTGGTCACACAAGCTGCAGAATGAAAGTTGCATGACTTTGCAATTTTCAACTACTTGCATTTGACAACTTTTTCCCCAAGTGAAAATTCTCCACCACAGAAAAATGCCTCTAAGATAGCAAAGACCAAGAGAGGTTATTGTAGATGGTCCCAACACAATCATGTAGGATCAGACAAGAATTTTCTAAGCATCACAGTGTCCGATTAATAGCATGTTGAAGTTTGCATCCATTTTGCACTTTGGACCCTTAAGGGATCGATCTGGTTGCATGTAGCTCAGAGCTATTCCACGTGTTTGGGTGTGAAAGAGGACCATTCCTAGCATAAACATACCTATCCGGATGTGTTGGAATAGTTCATTTGGTCATATGAGCTGCAAAATGAAAGTTGCACCACCTTGCAACTTTCAACTACTTGCATTTGAAAACTTTTTCCCCAAGTGAAAATTCGCCACAACAAGAAAATGCCTCTGAGATAGCAAAAACCGGGAGAGGTTATTGTAGATGGGCCCAACTTGATCTTGTAGGATTAGATGAAAATTTTCTAAGCATCATGGTGTCTGAGTAATAGCATGCTAAATTTTGTAGCCATTTTTCACTTTGGACCCTTAAGGGATCGATCTGGTTGAACGTAGCTTGGAGCGATTCTACGTGTTTGGGTGTGAAAGAGGACAATTCCTAATATAAAAATACCTATTCAGATGCATTGGAATAGTTCATTTGGTCACACAAGCTACAAAATGAAATTTGCACCACTTTGCAACTTTCAACTACTTGCATTTGACAACTTTTTCCCCAAGTGAAAATTTACCACCACAGGAAAATGCCTCCGAGATAGCAAAAACAGAGAGATTTTATTGTAGAGGGGCCCAATGTTATCCCATAGGCTCAAACGATAAGTTTCTAAACATCACGGTGTGTGAATACTAACATGTTGAAGTTCACAACCATTTTTCACTTTGGACCCTTAAGGGATCGATCTGATTCAATGTAGCTCAGAGCGATTTTGTGTGTTTGGGTGTGAAAGAGGACCATGCCTAGCATAAACGTACCAACTCAGATGCATTGGAACAATCTATTTGGTCACACGAGATATAGAATGAAGGTTGCACCACTTTGCAACTTTCAAATACTTGCATTTGACAACTTTTTCCCCAAGTGAAAATTTTCCACCATAGGAAAATGCCTCCGAGATAGAAAAAACCGAGAGGGTCCCAACATGATCTCGTGGGTTCAAATAGAGATTTCATAATCACCATGGTTTATGAGTAATACCCTATTAAATATTGTTGCCCTTTTTCACTTTGGACCCTTAAGGGATCGAGTCGGTTGAACGTATCTCAGAGCAATTGTGCTCTCTTTTCGATGGAATTAGGTGGGTAGCAGACTTAGCTCCATTTTAGTTTTAGTTTGGTTGGATTTCAAGTGATTTTGTGCATTTTAGAAGCCAATTACTGAGGGTTGGTTTGTATACCTTGTTTTAAGGGTTTTGAGTGCATTAAAATGTCATATTAAGCCTTCCACCCACTATATGTTTCTATAACTCAATGGCAAGGCTTAGTTAAGGTTATAAAACATGTGTGGGAATTTTTGTGTGCAAGGGAGGTGAATAGAGGGTTTTTAGGTGATGTCGTAGATGTCAAATGGTGCATTTTTGAGTGGAAAATGGTGGTTTAGTGCTAGGGTTTGAAAAATCTTTGGGGGCAGCGATATCTCTTAAAATTTTAAATTTTTGCAGATATTTTTGAAGGTGTTTCAGACTTGGGTTGGTTGTGGGAAGGTTTGGAGTATGTTTTTTCAATAAACCCTTGCCTAAACCTCACCCTCAATATTTGATTATCTAATGGTGAATAGGTTGGTCAATAGGTTTGTGTGGGTATGTTAGAGATTGCATCGATTTCTATGACGCATACGCTAACCCTTCCTTGTCAACCCTATAGATTTGGAAATCTAGTGAGCTCACTAGCTTGCCAATTCAGAAGGATTGACAAAAGGTGAGTTTTGAGGAATTCAATGAATTTTCCTTGGGGATTGTGCAAAGTTGATTTAATTATCATTGCTTGAATGTTGACAATCTCTATAGGGTCCTTGTTGAGTTTGATGTTATTTTACAAGGTTGAGTTAATTGAAATTTGATGTCTTTCTTGGCATATTTGAGAGAAGTTGTGTCAATTTGTGTCTTGGGTTACCACCACCTTTGCATCAGTAGGGGTAATAAAATATGCCTTTCTACAATTGTATTAGACATTATTTCATTCTTACTCATAAATCCACACGTTTTTCCTTGAAGACAACTTTAAATGTAAATCATGAAGCATTACAACTAATTACAAATGTAATATATTCATTTAATTGAGGCATATATTAAGGCATATACACATTTGCATGCATTAATTTCTCATAATTTTTGTATATAAAAAATACACTAAGTCAATGACAAATATTACAATAGTGATGGAAGAACATCTTGAAAATCTTTTGGTTTTTCAATACTTGTATCAATACATGTAGGGAAATAATCCTTCCATTTGCAACACAAATCATTAAATATATTATATTTAAGAAGAAACAAAAGGAGTTGCTACCAAAAATTTTTTCTCCATTCCACCTCAGCTGGCCCATTTATTTGCATTCCAAAATGGTTCAAAACATGTACATCCCCTGCTCCCTATGAAACACATGGGTAGTAGCTTCTTTGTGGTTGTGTAGTATCATAGGAATTTGGTCCACAAAAAACCTACCAAAGCCTCTCAATATTAGACATAGACTCACATAAAAATCATTAAAAGAACAATAACTAAATAATGTCAATCATACAGTTGACGAGGCCTACTATCACCTTCATGCATCCTAGATAAGGAGGTCGATTGAAGGTCTTACAATGGTGATGTGCCCCTTTGCTACTTTATCAACTCTTGATGATCCTACGTATAAATTTCAAATATATCACTGAGAGGCTTAACATAAAACATGTAGCATATAAGAATCCGATAAATATATGAGATGAAAAAGAAAGAGAAGATTGACAACCATAAAATGCACCAGCAACTGATGTTTCTCATACCACTAAAGACTTGCACCACCAACCAATGTTTTTCTTTTCTTAAATACTTTGACAAACTTCAGTATTACCTATAGTCACAATCAGAAAAGGATCAATGACAATCGTAAATGAATGTGACAGTAAACACTAATGGTGAAAAATCATAATTGCAAGGTGTTGGTCCAAAAGAAGGATCAATAACATGACTTTACAAATTAAATGTGCATACTTACAAATCAATCCAGGGAACCATCTAGGTCTACTCAACTCTTTATTATGTCAAGTATTGCCTCGTGGTCAGACTCACACACTTTCCACAAATTATTTTTCATAGGTCTGCCCTTATATTTGATCAAATGAACATTGGTGGCGATGACAAAGTTTGAGTAGTGAAGAATTTTTCGATGCATGTCGAAGTCCTCAAACAACCAAACTACAACATTCTTAACTGAATACCTTTGAAGCAATGTTCCAGTAACAACCACCGAACCTGTAGGATATTCTATGTTTTCTCCATCTATAACTGGGGACTCCAATTTCTTTTTAGCCTCGATACAATGGCATAGGTAATAATTTGTACCCTATTCATTGTCTTCATTTGCAATCACCACATAAACATTCCCTGCATTGATATGTTCATCTTGTTAGATGTATTTGCTAAGCAACATAATAAAACTTGTCAGTAAGATATATTACCTGGTTCTAGTAGGTCTGATACATGATGAAAGTCAATGGATGATTGCATCTTCATGATTTGTAGAGCTGTCAGGAGTTGATAAGTGTTAAGTGGGGTTAGACTTCTTACAGACCATTCATCAACCCACTCTATTGACTCGCAATCATTCCATGATTGAAGTGTACATACATAAAAAAAGTATGCCATCTTCCTTGTATGGATAGTCCACGTACCTGCATTGGAGCTTCTAAAAGAGTGTAGCTCACTTGATCCTGTTAGTGTACAACAATCCTCATATTTTGCAATGTTAGTATCATCTACTAAATGAAAAAATCTATGAACTAAATAATTACCTTCACTACCTGGACCCATTCACGATTGCATTATTGGACAATTGATCTTGCATCTCTCAACTTTACATTGTCTATCTAATTTAACTCTTCTTGTGCTAGGGCTCTTTTGATACATGCACCTACTCCATCATGCTCCCCCTTTCCATGTCCGGCCTCTAAGAAGTTCCACATATATTGAACACCACTAATCCTATGCATCCTGATCAACCAATAAAACATTCTGGAATTCTTGAATTGCAATGTACAATTATCTGACCATATGATATGTTGACTAAATGATATGCCCCTGCTAGCCAGATCAACATAGAACATATGAAAGAAAGCTTGCACAAAATCTATAGAATGTGTGTGATCATCACTGATGTAATAGTGATACTTCCTTGGTACTTTCCTATTTTCCTCTGTACTATCATTTGCCTGAATGAATGATATATGCACAAATATAGAAACTTGCATGGAGTTGGTTTACTATGATTGCACCTCGTTCTGTGACTATAGTGTGTAGTTCTCAGTGAAGTCAATGATTGAAATGATATGATGAAGTGGAAAGGTGTCCTTGCATAAATTTAGCTTTGAGTCCAACCATTGCGCTATGTGTGTAGTCCTTGCATAGTCATAGAACACCTGATCATGGAAAATGCCCATAAACTGATACATTGGGATCTTATCACTGACCAATTCACACTTCTTTGCTTCTTTCCCATCTTTTAGACTGTATGCCATTGTCTTATATTTTCCAAATTCCTCAATTTTGTCTCCAATTCTATGTGTACTATCCATGTGTTGGAAAATTAGAAAATGTTGCATGCCACCACAATGATCACATGTGCCATCCAAACATGATTTTTTGTAAAAAAATTTGACCATCCTCTCTTTCACATAAAATGGAAGACAAAAATTTCCTTGATGATTTAGGTGGAGGCATTATGTTACATTCCTACAAAACATTGTTAGTGTGCATATCTACACATATACGTCAATAAAAATCATAATGGTTAGAAAACTTAATATAACCCTGCAAAAACAAGTCGTGTGTGTGTGATTTATTTTGACATAAAAAGGCTTTAGCATTTCAAAATACCTTTGACATATTTTAATTTTAGGAAACTTCTGTACAAAATCAGCAAAAAATTGGGTTTGAGTGGTATCCAAATAATGCATTGGATGTGGCTCATAGTTTTTACTACCAATTCTCCTTCTTACAACATCTTTTTGATTAGGAGAGGTCCTTGTGTTATCCTTCCAATAATTCACAATTAAAGATCTCAAGCCTTGAGCAATTCTCATGTCTTTCCATGGCACTCTACCTGAGAATGCCCATAACTCATTGCTATTTGGATCCTCCACTCTTTCACGCCTTTCTTTGGCTCTCATTAGAGATTATCTACTTATTTTCAAAGACTTACTTGCCTTTGTAAGGTTCAACTTGTTCCTTGTTTGACTGGTTAACACTGTTGTTGTCATCACATGTCGTGTGGCACAACTATCCTTCGTGCGTGAGGTGGAACTCACGCTCTCGTATGCACTCATCAAGTTCTTTACAATGGAATTTTCACTTGATTCATTCAAAACTCTTAGCCCAAGAGACTTCATGGTGGGCCTAAATTTGAGTTGCCTCATCATTTCAACAATCTGTTGGCATCTTCCACCCTCACTTAGCTTCACAAAAAACAAACTCCATACCCTCTATGCATATCTTTGACATGTACATTTTGGAATCTTATTAGGAATCCATTTCAAAACATCGGAATCAATATCAATCAAAAATTTAGGTTTTCTATGCAAAACTCTAGGAGGAGTTCTCAAATATAAATTTGTGTCAATGTTGGGAAGGTCAACAACATCGGGGATAGATCACGTACCTTAATTGGAGGTGCAATTGATGACATATCTTGAGATTGACATGTAAATGATGTTGTACCTCCAACTTGAGATGTCATTTGTTAAGTGCCTTCAAATAGAGATGTGTTTTTTGATGTACTTTCAAAATGCAATGTTGTTGATGGTATGTCTTCAATTAGAGATGTGATTTTTGATGTACTTGTAAAACCACATGTTGTTCCCGATGTGACTTCAACTGGAGATGTGCATTGAGATTCCCATATGGTTGATGATGTGCCCCCAACTTCCATATCCATTCTAGTACTTCCATGAACTTTCCTCATTTGTGCCCTTTGTTTTTCCAATTTGACATCTCTCTTAGATTGCACGGGAAATTTTGGTTGTATGGGCTGCAATTCCTTTGCTTCATGAGCTACATTTTTTGATTCTCTTCTCCTTGCATTTTTAACTACACGTTCTTTCGGTGTAAGAGGCATTGGTCATTTCCTTGACGTGACCTTGAATGCTACATGTTCACAAACACACATAGAAAAAAAGTAAGTAATGCATTTTACGAAAATATTGATATCGCTGATTACATTGCATTAAATATGAAACACACCAAAGAATTTTATGAAAGAAGGTAGCGAGCTATTTGGAATTATCAAACATGTCCATGCTACACAATATTTTCCATACATGATGGAGTTAGATGTCTGTAGGGTTAGATATTAGAGTAGGGATTTTGAGTGTATCTGAAGAGTTGGAAAAGTAGCTAGAGGCTGATGCAGTACATGTAAGGATCCATAATGAACTTGTTCAAAGATTTAGAGGAAGGCTCTTAATAGAATTACACACAACTTGATCACTTAACTTACCAAGAAACGCCATTTTTGATGCAGAGAGGGGTGGAAACCATTCAATACACCAAATCAATGAGAATTAATCAGATTACAAAGCAAAAGTAGATGTTCAACTAAAAATCCCAACTTCTACCAAGCTTTCCCTTATAACATAGGTAACTCGGTTCAAGGGCCTCTTCACCAAAATTTTCTGAAACACTTGACAAAATCAGGGATGATTAAGATACCCATTTCCAAATTATAAAACATAGGTAAACCCCAACATCAACTCCTTTGGACCAACATTGACTTCCAATAGACTCGCCTTGGGAAAAGTTATTCAATTGGCCTAATTTACAAAGAGAGTGCCTTTTAAACACTACACATTCACTCAAAATCCTCAAACAACAGTATTTTATGTGTCAAAACCTCCAATTTCTTGATTTGTTTCCAAGTCCAAGACCTCTAGACCCCTAATACACCAAACCCTCATTTTCAAGCAAAATACTTGGGGTTTTAATGAAACTCCTATCTCTCGAACCTTCCAGACCCATACAAAGCACCAAACACACTTACCAGACCCTACACATGGTGAATAATACATTACATGGATAGTCCTTCCCACATATTTTCAAAACACCACTTGAAGCCCTAATTTTCACCATGAAAAGACCCTGCTACAGTCCTAGAACATCATCCCAAACACCAAACCTTGACCCCAAAACATTCTAAATAGGTTAGGCATGAATTTTAAAAGTTAGAGGACCCATTCCACAAGCTACAATATGCAGAAAAAGTGTAATGGGTCAAATTACATAATGAAACCCTTCAATCCAAGAACACTGTGAAAGCAAGTAGCACTAGTAAAAAAAATATAACTTTCAGTATAAAAAAAGCTATAACCTCTAAATAGGTGAAAATTAAAGCTAATTCATTAATCTACAATATCCAATTAGTTTCATATCATCTTAGAGTCCGTATAGGCTGTACAACAAAAGAAAAGTGAGAGAAACCAGTAAATTTCTAGAAAATAACATTCTTCTTGATAAAAAATGGGGTACAAATCAACCAAAAACCTCTCCTTCGAGGAATTGAAGGTTATTATACATATTTTTATTTCATTCCAACTCCCTCCAACTCAGCAATTTTTGCATCTTTTAGCAACTTTTTTTACCACATTTCACCGAATTGCAAGCTATGACACAAGTGAACTCCCTTAGCTCCAAATACATTATAAAATGGTCTAATTGACCTTACTGAACACAATATACTCAAAATTAACTAAAATACTAGCATTTGACCATGCTCACTAAAGATGACCTTTTTGACAAAATTGAGCTTACAAGGTGCTCCTGCACCAGAGGCCTGAAATGTTGATTTTGAATAAACCCTCCTTGTTTCAAGAATAGAAAGGCCTAAAACAAGGGTTTAGTTTTTAGATGCATTAGAGTGGGTTCCAATGACTAAGACATGATAAGATATGAACAATTTTCTCTTTTTTGAATGCTACAAGGAAGTGAATGTGAATTGGTTAGTTCAACATTAAATTGAGGTTTTTGAGATTGAAGATTGTTTGAAACTGATCTAATTATGATTGTTGAAGGTTTTGTCTCCCTGCTCTACATCACAAACCTAGGGTATAAGTTGTTTCCACCTAAATGAAAACTAGATAATCTTGTGTTTATTATTCTCAAAACCAAATTTTTAATTGTCAATGAAGTCATGAAGAATATAAATTCAAAGAAGGGTTTGTGATGCTATATCTTATAATTATTCACTATTTCTTTGGCAATGAGGTAACTTAGAAAGACAATAAGCATTCTCAATTGCACAAAATTTCCCATTTTCTAATTTATTAGAAAGGTAAGTGGTATGAATGAATGGAAAATTGCATTAACAACTATGTCAACTCACTTGAATATATCTAAGCACATGTGATGAAGGTGATTTTTTTATGGAACAAAAAAATTAATGGACACTTGCATTAACATTGATGAAAGCTATTAGGTTTTCCAAATTAGTTGAAAATAAAAGTTTTCCAAATGAGTTGAAAATAAAATGAAATAGAGTGAATTCCACTAGCCATGCTGGAAATGGACTACTATAAGCAATGCAAATAGAATTCATAAGTAATTTTATGTTAAGTAAATGTCATGTTTTTCATTTTTTTTTTCTTCAAACTCATAAAAGTTGAACTTTTTTATGTAAATCCCATCTAATTCAATGTTAAATTCTATGTCCAATTTTTATGATTAATAAAATCATTAAATAAATTTAGTTTATATTGTCAAAAACAAACAAATATACTAAATATAAACATTTCAATATTACCAAAACGAATATATTACCTCAGATAATGTTAAATGATGTAGAAACTTCAAAATGTCTTCTTCTACGTTGTCTACCATGCAGATTTGTTGTAAAAAGGTGATGGATCAAGCATAGATTGGTACAATATGAAGTCAACTGCATAAAAAAGGCATTTTTGAATCGAATAAATTGTTGAACCAGAAAAATACAAGAGAATGTGGTCCTAAATCATGGGGTCAACCCCTATTTTACCATTTCAAGGTAAAACACATTTGGCGCTTGCCAAATTTGGAGAGCGCCAAATATGTTGTTTTGAAAAGGAGAGACCTGAGAGAGAGGGAGAGAGACAAAGTGGGAGAGAGAGAGAGAGGGGGGAGGGAGAGGGGGTGGGAGGGAGAAACCTAAGAGAGAGAGAAGGAGAGAGAGTGGGAGGGAGACACATGAGAGAGAAGGAGAGGGATTCAAAGTGGGAGAGAGGGGATGGGAAGGAGAGAAATAAGAAAGTAGGGTGGGAGGTAAGTGAGGTGTGACAAAGAGGGATTGTGAGAGGGAATTGGAGTGACACATATTAGTCTAGGTAGCATGGGAGGGAGTGAGACCCGTGAGAGAGAGAGACTTGAGAGGGAAATAATTTATTCAGTTATGGTGGGGGGGAAGACCTAAGAGAGGGAGTGGGAGAGAGAGGGAGTGGGACCCTTAAACCATAAACCCTATAGCATTAACTCTTAACCCTTAAACCATAATCCCTCTTAATGCCTCAACCTGTCTACCCTCTTAATACCTCACCCCTCTACCCTCTACCCTTAAACCCTAATCTCTCAACCCCTATACCATTTTAATCACTCAACCCCTCTACTATCTACCCTTAAACCCTAATCCCTCAACCCCTATACCCTCTTAATCCCTCAACCCTCAACCCTTAACCCTTAAAACCTAATCCCTCAACCCCCATACCCTCTTAATCCCTAAACCCTCAACCTTAACCCTTAAACCCTAGTCCCTCAACCCCACCCTCTTAATCCCTCAAACTCAACCCTCAACCCTTAAACCCTAATCCCTCAACCCCTCAAACTTAATCCTCAACCCCTAATCCCTCAACCCTCAACCCTTAAACCCTAATCCCTCAACCCCTATACCCCTTAATCCCTCAACCCTCAACCCTTAACCCTTAAACCCTAATCCCTCAACCCCCATACCCTCTTAATCCATCAACCCTCAACCCTTAAACCCTAGTCCCTCAACCCTATACCCTCTTAATACCTCAACCCCTCTACCCTCTACTCTTAAACCCTAATCCCTCAACCCCTAAACCCTCTTAATCCCTCAACTCTCAACCCTCAACCCTCAACCCTTAAACCCTAATCCCTCAACCCCTATACCCTCTTAATCCCTCAACCCCTCAACCCTTAAACCCTAATCCCTCAACCCTTAATCCTAAAACCTTAAACCTTAATCCCTCAACCCCTATACCCTCTTAATCCCTCAACCCTCAACCCTTAAACCCCAATCCCTCAATCAACATACCCTCTTAATCCCTCAACCCTCAACCCTTAAACCCTAATCCCTCAACCCCTATACCCTCCTAATACCTCAACCCCTCTACCCTCTACCCTTAAAAGCTAATCCCTTAACCCCTATACCCTCTTAATCACTCAACCCTAATCCCTCAACCCCTATACCCTCTTAATCCCTCAAACCTTAACCCTTAAACCCTAATCCCTCAACCCCCATACCCTCTTAATCCCTCAACCATCAACCCTCAACCCTTAAACCTTAATCCCTCAACCCCTATACCCTCTTAATCCCTCAACTCTCAACCCTCAACCCTTAAAACCCTAATCCCTCAATCCCTATACCCTCTTAATCCCTCAACACCTCAACCCTAATCCATCAACCCCTCTACAATATTAATCCCTCAACTATTAAACCCTAATCCCTTAGCCCTTAAACCCTAATCCTTCAACCCCCATACCCTCTTAATCCATTAGCCCTCAACCCTCAACCCTTAATCCCTAGTCCCTCAACCCCTGACCCTCTTAATCCCTCAAACCTCAACCCTTAACCCTTAAACCCCAATCCCTCAACCCCTATACCCTTTTAATCCCTCAACCCTTAACCATTAAACCCCTATACCCTCTTAATCCCTCAACCCCCATACCCTCTTAATCCCTCAACCCTCAACCCTCAACCCTTAAACCCTAATGCCTCAACCCCTATACCCTCTTAATGCCTCAACCCCTTTACCCTCTACCCTTAAACCCTAATCCCTCAACCCCTATACCCTCTTAATCACTCAATGCCTCTTTTATCTACCCTTAAACCCTAATCCATCAACCCTCAACCCTTAACCTTAAACCCTAATCCCTCAATCCCCATACCCTCTTAATCCCTCAACCCTCAACCCTCAACCCTTAAACCCTAATCCCTCAAACCCTATAGCCTCTTAACCCCTCAACCCTTAGCCCTCAACTCTTAAACCCTAATCCCTCAACCCTTATACCCTCTTAATCCCTCAACCCCTCAACCCTCAACCCTTAGACCCTAATCCCTCAACCCCTATACCCTCTCAACCCTCAACCCTTAACCTTTAAACCCTAATCCGTCAATCCCCATACCCTCTTAATCCCTCATCCCTCAACCCTCAACCCTTAAACCATAATCCCTCAGCCCTCAACCCTTGACCCTTAAACCCAAATCCCTCAACCCCCATACCATATTAATCCCTCAACCCTCAACCCTTAAACCCTAATCCCTCAACCCCTATACCCTCTTAATCCCTCAACCTCTATACCCTTTTAATCCCTCAATCCCTCAACCATCAAACCTTAAACCCTAATCCCTCGACCCCTATACCCTCTTAATCCATCAACCCGTCAACCCTTAAAACCTAATCCCTCAACCCTTAACCCTTAACCCTTAAACCCTAATCCCTCAACCCCTATACCCTTATAATCCCTCAACCCTCAACCCTTAACCCTTATACCCTAATCCCTAAACCCCCATACCCTCTTAATCCCTCAACCCTCAACCCTCAACCCTTAACCCCTATACATTCTACTTGAGAGAGAGTGAGAGGGAGAGGTGGTGGGAGGGACATACTTGAGGGAGAGGGAGAGAGAGGGAGAGGGAGAGGGAGAGGGAGAGGGAGAGAGAGAGAGGGAGTGAGAGAGGGAGGGAGTAGAAGAGAGATAGAGGGAGTCACTATGAGAGGGATAGGGGGTAGGAGGGGGAGAATTAACAAAGAGAGAGGAAGATGGGGTAGGATGGAGATACTTGAGAGAGAGAAAGAGGGAGAGAGGGTGGGAGGGAGAGAATTGAGAGAGAGGGAGAGAGAGAAAGTGGGAGAGAGATAGAGGGATCGAGAGAGAGAGGGAGAGCAACAAAGTGGGAGAGAGATAGAGGGATTGAGAGAGAGAGGGAGCGAGACAAAGTGGGAGAGAGATAGAGGGAGTGAGAGAGAGAGGGAGTGGGAGAGAGATAGAGGGAGATACATAGAGAGAGAGAGAGGGTGGGATGGATAAACCTAAGAGAGAAGGAGAGGGACAGAGGGTAGGAGGGAGACACTCGAGAGAGAGAGAAGGAGAGGGAGATAAAGTGGGAGAGAGGGATTGGGAAGGAGAGACCTAAGAGAGTAGGAGAGAGTGGGAGTGGGAGATAGAGGGATAGGAGATATACAAGGAGTGAGAGAGAGAGAGACTTGAGATATGCAGAGCGGGTGGGAGGGAGAAGGAGTAATCAAGGGAGAGGGAATACTTGGGATAGAGGGATTCAAGAGAGATGGAGGGAGTGAGAGAGAGAGAGATAGAGAGAGAGAGGGGGTGGGGGGAGATACCTGAGATGCACAGAGAGAGAGAGATAGTGGGAGGGGGTGGGAGAGAGATATTTGAGAGAGAGGGATAGAGAGAGGGAGAGAGATATAGGGAGTGAGAGAGAGAGGATGTGGGAGAGAGATAGAGGGAGTGAGTGAGAGAGACAAAGAGAGGCCCGAAAGAGGGAGAGGGGGTAGAAAGGAGAGACTTGAGAGACAAAGAGGGAGGGAGAGGGGGTGGGAGGGAGAGACTTGAGAGAGAGGGAGAGAGAGAGAATGGGAGAGAGATAAAGGGCATGAGAGAGAGAGGGACTTGAGAGAGAGAGGGAGAGGTGGTGGGAGGGAGATACTTGAGAGATATGGAGAGGTAGAGGGAGAGAGATAGAGGGAGTGAGATAGGGAGGGAGTGGAAGAGAGATAGAGGGAGTGACTGTAAGAGGGAGAGGGGGTAGGAGGGGAGACTTGAAAAAGAGAGAGAGGGAGAGGGGGTAGGATGAAGATACCTCTGAGAGAGAGAGAGGGAGAGGGGGTGAGAGGGAGAGACCTGAGAGAGAGGGAGAGAGACAAAGTGGGAGAGAGTGAGAGAGAGGGAGTGGGAGAGAGAGGGAGTGTGTGTGTGTGAGAGAGAGAGGGGGGATGGAGATACTCGAGAGAGAGTGAGAGAGAGAGGGAGAGAGATAGAGCGAGTGAGAGAGATAGAGGGAGTGAGTGATAGACCTAAGAGAGGGAGAGGGGGTAGGAGGGAGAGACTTGAGAGAGAGAGACAAAGAGAGAAAGATAACAACCTAAGAGAGGGAGATGGAGTGAGAGAGAACAAAATACCAAAGAGGGAGAGAGAGAGGGAGACTGAGAAAGGGGATTGGAGTGAGATAGATTTATTTAGGTACCTATGTGGGAGGGAAAGAGACCTAAGATATGCGATTGGACTGAGAGAGTAGTCTAGGTCGCATGGGAGGGAGTGAGACCTGAGAGATAGAGACTTCAGAGGGATAAAGAGTTATCTAGTTACGGTAACAAGTTAGAGAAGGTATTGAAGGTAAAACCTTGACTATCCATCTACGACCATAAACTGTGAACTCTAAGAATTATCAAAGTTGTTAAACAAAGAGGGGAAATTATGGTTTTGTGCAAAGCAGGCCATTGGGCAAGCACCAAATGTCTTGCTTTGGATGTGTTAATTGATAGGATTTTCCAAATTTCCTCATATTTTTGTTTATGCTCCCCATCTCATTTGCACGTCTTTCAATGCAAGTTTAAAAAAAAAATTTGATAACATTAACCTCTCTCTTAGCCATCTAAATATATAATTCTTTTTTTCATTTTGATTTAGTTAAGGTTTTGAACCATGGCTTCTATTGTAAATGCCTCTGGTTTTGGTAAAAAACTAACATGTGCTAGTTTTAGGATATATTTTTAACCATTCATTGAAACGTGAAACAAATTAATTTTTTGACACTAGACTCCATTCTACACATGATAAAAAAAAAAGAATCAATTTTCAATTAGTTTGCAAAAAATTTATGGGGAAGCACGCTCAAATTTCAGCTTTTCAGGATGTGTCTACTTTCAAAATTCATAAAATATTATATATTCATTAAAAAAATTATCCGAAAGAATGAGGATAAACTACATGGTGTTAGCTAATTTCTCACATTGGGATTTTTGAAATTATAAAAAAAAGTCAATCAAAAAGGGGGGAGCCCTCATACACTATGCTATTTTTTTGATAAAAACAGGACCTCTTTTGCCCCCCCCCTTTTTGAGACCCTTAATCTTCATTAATTTCAAAAAACAATAGTATCTTAGAAACTAGACTCAGAGCACTTCAAATTTTGAGCATAACTATCTTCATTTTCTCGTGCAAATCAGATTTTGCTGATTTCAGAAAAAAGTGGCTTCTTAAGAGCCAAAATTGTGTCACAGATTGGTGCACTTACCCTCATCTAAAATCTTAACATATATGCAATATAATGCTCTTGTGCTAACATTTCATGCCAGGAATAAGTATGAACCACATCCTCCTGCACTAGAAATTGAATTACTTGTAGAATTCATGAAGGTCAAGCCAATCACACACCAAACAACAAACTTTCCTTTTTATGCAAATCAAATAAATCACACATCATCGAAGAAAGAAACAATACTACACATCATCCACCATTGGATAGAAAGAAGGGAAAGAAAAAACATCTAGTTTCCTTAGAACAAATTATCATCTTTCAAAACACACTTTACTCATAAAATATCAACATGAATAAAAATAGCATAATCAATATTTCTTTCCTCATGGATATAGTAATTCACTTTTTTTAATGCATTATTAACATTACCAATAACTCATATGCAACTAGATCCACTAAAAGCATCCACTCCCACATACACTATACATCCACATCATAGGGTAATCACACATGGTATACATATCAATCATGGAGACACAATGATCTCAGAACTAACCAGAAATCTATGCCAAAATAACTCATATTGGGGTGTGTGCAAGAAGTTGAGTCCACTTATTAGCCAAAAAGTGGAAGTGTTTTCCCTATTTTTTAGAGTTTGTCATATTTGACCTTAAAATTTGAAGTGCACTTAGAGATAGAATCTTAAAAAAAGTCATTGATCATAAAATGTAGTACTAGGAGTCTAGTTTCCAAATATGTAATTTATTTTAATGCCTAGATGATACAAAATGATTTTTAATAGAAATTTCTTAAACCTATTGTTTAAAAGTCACTTTTTTTACCATACCATGCACATGTACATCATCCATATTTTGACCAAAATAATCCTATTATTCTAAATTCTTTGGGGAAAATTTTGTAATTAACTAAAGTATGTTTTGGATATTCTTTTGTATTTTTTATTTTTTTTTTGGTTAATTTTTTATTGGCCATATTTGTTGTTTTGAAAAAGCATCGTGTACGTCATGCATAAGATGACCTAAACTCGTCATTTATTTATTTTATTTTCAAATTGAAAAGAATTATTTGAAGTAAGTTTTCGAACAATTTATTTTTCAAAAAATAATTTTAATAAAAGTATTAAAATATTAAAAAACCCTAATATTTCAAGTTTATGGACCAGTTTCATTAGAAATTAATTGAAAAAAGAAAAAATAATCTAATTGTAAAATAAAATACATATTTGGAATCCACACTGTCTCATCTATAATGGGTTCTAATTTCATCAAAAAATTCTACAAAAAGGTCTTCAAACATATGTCTAAAGTCACTATTTTCTTGTGACATTGACATGACCTTCAAGTTGCAGGTCAAATTAGGTCCAAAGCTTAGGTTTGGGTCCCCAAGCCTTTTCTAGAACTGGAAAACAAAGCAAAAACCTAACCAAAAATTCAAATTTTAAAATATAGGATCCTATTTTGTAGAAACATAATCTCATTCTAAAATGGGATCTCATTTCATAAAAAATAATTTTTTTATGCTTTTATGAAACTCGATCCTGTTTTCAAAATGGGATCTCATTTTACAAAACAGGATCTCGTTTCTTAAAAGCATAATTTTTTTTTTTATGCTTTTATGAAACGAGATCCTATTTCATAAAAGAATAAAAAAATAAACTATTTATGAAACGAGATCTCATTTTAGAATGGGATTTCATTTCTACAAAACGGGATCCTTCTTTAGCTCGAGGCCTCGAAGCGAAATGGGGTCTTGTTTGCTAAATAATAGGATCCTATTTTTTTTGCTTTATTTCAGGTTTTTTCTAAGTCTAAAACTTCCACCTTAACTGGACTCAACTTCATTCTTTCACCCCTGTCATGATGAAATTAGGGCTACATGCACCTAGTGAGCCCATCCATACATGTCCACAAGTGACCTACCTCTTTTTTGTGTAAGGTTTTTAACTTCCAAGAGATTATCACACACACTAGAAAGATAGTGGCTTATGGTTGTAAACACAATCAACACTTACCCCCATGCTTAAATTTTCCCTACATTTTCTTCCATATATACACTCAACCAAGATCATTCTCTCTAGACCTTGGTGAGGAATCACGTCGCAACACAAGACCAAAACTTGAAAACAAAAAGATCATTGTTTAGCAACCATAAAAGCATAAACACCAAATACTTAATTTCCAATTCAACAAAAAGATTAAAAAAATGTGTATAATTGCAACATTAAACCAAGTGTAACTATAAGAGCTACATGAATATTAAATTCACAAATAGTGGCTAAACTAATATAATCAAGATAAAATAATAATTTCTTGCCCACATGCAAACAAAGTAAAAGTCATCAATAATTGAAATAAAGTTCACAATCATGAAAAATGCACATCACATCACTATCTGACTAGAAACTAGCGACTAAATAAGGAAGGAGGAAAGTCACTTCTTGACTATCAACATAGCCCTCCATGTTTGTTTTCAATGTGAACACACAAATCCCCATATGTCATTGCAATATGCCTAGCAGAAAAGACATGCATATTCCACATCCCCCTTGTGTGTGTAATTGTGTCATACACATCACAAAGCCCTATATGGCATGGCCATACCCCAAGTGGAAAACACGCACAAGACCATGTGCCTCATGGAGAATACACACATAGGCCACATTTTGCATAGTGACATGCCTCACCAAGTAGACAGGCATAGGCCACTTGTCAAAGCCAAAGTATACTAGATGAGGCACACTCATATGCTTATTGAAAACAACCTATTGTAGGAAACATGAGTCCCTCTCTATAATCATGTGAGTGTCCACACACCACTCAACACCAAGTAGATATAACATAATATAAAATGCACCTTCATGTACATATACATGGAATCGTGTCATCTATCCCAACTCACCATCACCTACACTATGTTGGAACATTTGTGTGGTGTGGCATCATATCCATGGGGACCATTTCTAAACATGGACAGATATGGAAATAATCACATCATGAAATACTCAATATCCAATGCTGGAACAAGATATACATAAAATAATGGGGTAAGAGAAAACCCTAGTACCACTTCTAATATTACCATCAAGAATATTGAGGAATAGGCTAACACTATGAACTACTCAATTGTCCATTACATAGGGGAATTAGGTGGCTCATCCTTCTTAGAAAGTACATGGGTGGTAGGATTTCTTCATGCCAATATCACAACATGTTACCAAATCCTTCCTAAGTGTACCATGACTTTAATTTACCCCACACATGTTGACTTATCAACCACCCTTGGTTGGGATCTCAATAAGGTGACAAACAATAAAACATGAAAAGCATGATTCCACCAAAAAATTATTTAAACACATCATCCATGGATGGGTACCCACTACCACAATCCCATGAATACATAAATCATGTACAAGATCTCCACAATACACAACATAAGCACAAGTATGGGTCCACATTCATAAGAGAATACATAATAAATTTATTTCCAATGTCATCCATTAATTCAACAAAACCATTTTGTTTCACATCATTAAATCATAATTCCATAAAATTTTCAAGAATTCACCCTCAACATCCACTAGGATTACTCTCTTCAAGGTATAAATTTAATTTCAATATAGCATCATAATTGAAAACATCACCATAATTCCCAGTTTATATTAATGATACATGAATTAAACATACTAAACCATATAATAACCAAGAATTACATCCCCATTCACAAGGTGGTGCATCATAACACACACTTATGAAATACATTATCTTTTAAATTAACATCCCACAAAATTTCAACAAGGTACCATAATTCTACTTAACAATAAAATTTACTAAGTTATGACACACCTAAAAAAATATTCTAGTAAAGGAATCAAGTATTCACCCAATATTCCACCATGGTGTTGAAAAGAAATATAGTATCCCAAGTGGCATATACAATCATGATAATATCTTTTCTCAAACAAGGGTATTCAATGCTCAACACACATTAAGTAAACATAGTCTAGTTGATTAACACCACAAGCACAACATTCTTCTCACACAAAATTAACTTAGTCATGCATTTAATAGTTTTGCATCTTTTGATTAGGATATAATGAGTTAACTTTGATATGCTTTATTAGCAATAATAAGGGTAATCCTACAATAATGAGTCCCACGTTTTGGCCAAAGTACGACATTGAAATCAATATTTTTAACGAAATCTACTTTTTGAGACCTATAGCAGCTAAACCCTTAACAATTTGAAGATGATCCAACCTAGTGATTTGTGATGATTTGTGTGTAGATTCTAAATATACATTTTCTGAAATAAATTGTGAATTTTTATGTAACTTTTAATAACTTATTTTTTATAATAACTTCTTTTGTTTTAAAGTGAAATTTATGTCATAACACAACTTTTTTTCTAGAAAGGATTAATTTCTACTTTCTAAAATATAGATTTGTAACATCAATATATAGTGCACAAATATTTTTCATAATTTATTTTTAATTAATTTTAAATTCAAGATAATTATAATTTGGACAAAGGTGTATGTCATAACATATAACTTATTTTTTATATATATCAAAATTCATTTTTTTTTAAACAAGTACATCAATACTTTCTACTTAAGTATTTTTTGGAATTTTTTTAGTATATTATTATTTTTCCAAATGTGTAGAACAAATAACTTGATGTTCAATGAAACCCTATGTTCAGTAAACATTAAAAAATAAATACATAATAATATTAAAATTATACTTGTTGGAAAGCTCATTTAGAGGGATATGATCTTGTCAATTATCTTTTCAAGTTAGTTCCATTTGAAGGTCCCACTTGAGGTTTAAAATAAGAATTTCAAAGAAAAATTTGAAGCAAACATTGAAAGTGTCTACCTAAGGCCCTTCATTTGAAGGTCCTTCAAATGAAGTTAACTTCATTCAAAGGAATTCAAGGACCTTCATTTGAAGGTATGTCATTCCAACAAATTTTTTTATAAAAAAAGCTTCTCAAACAAAGGTAATTTCCAAAAATGGAAAAAGACTTTCAAACAAAGGTCCTCTTATTCCAGTTTTTGGAAACTCCCATAAAAGGAATGAAAAAGGGACCTTCATTTGAAGGTATTTTTCCATTTTTGGAAATAACCTTTGTTTAAATATTTTTTTTTTGCATTTTCAACCTTCAAATGAAGGTAGGTACTTCATTTGAAGAAAAGCCTTAAAACAAAGGTGTTTTAAGTTTTTACTCTCATTTGGGATCAAAAATTTGATGTCCCAAGTTTGAGACCCATTATTGTGGGATGACCCAAAATGCAATTGGGAACCCCATGTCTCACCAATGTAATGCTCCTACAATGCGCATGTCATTCTAAATTTTGTGCATACTGTGCAAATGAAAGAAGATACTTAGATTCGGGAGTTAACAATGTTAGGTTTACCAATGCATTCATTTCCTTACAACTATTACTATTTAATCACTATGTATATGATTCCACTATACCCTTTTATCTCTAAAGTTTACTTAATGGTATTGATATCATGCACAAGTTCACACATACATCCTATGGTAGGAATACAATTTTGGGACCAAGTTCTTCCACCCAAAGATTGGTTCTAATTGAAAACATCTTTCATTAATATCTACAAGACACATTTACATAAAACATGAATCCAAGGAACCATACACTATTAGGAAATACTTCCATTAACCACACAAATGTAAATAAATTGTATTTTAAAATCACCACAAGGAACATAAAGCAAGATCTCATTAGACCATCATAGATACATCTCTACTTTTTTCTTGCCCCATTTAAAGTACATAATATGGAATTCCCTTAATAAAACATCGCCACTTCACTACTCTTTTACCACATCAAGTATATAAACACATTATCATTTATTTTATTGCATACAATGTCATTCGTATGAGAGTAAATAATAATCAATCAAATATAACAACATAGCTATCCATTTTTCAATTAGTATTTCATAACCACAATTATCAAGGAATAATGAAAGAAAAATGAATACCTCATAAGGTCATTTCAACCATTAAACTCAACAAGGAGATAAGCATGAAAAGGAAAATCACACAACCAACACTTCTTAACTAATCAAATTTATATTAAACCTCTAGCTCAAATAAGAAATAATGCAAGGGAACATTAGGAAACACACATGTTATCTACAACCCACAAACATACCAAGGCCCAAACATTCCCACACACAACAAGGCACGACAAATTGGTCACTCTCAACCCTAGGAAACTCTCCACAAACATATTCACTCTAATCTTATTGAGTACATGGAAATTCCTAGAAGGAATTTGATATGAAGAGAAAATGGATGCCTCTATGGTTTAGGACATAGAACACCAATTTTCTCCCAATATCGTTCAAAGGAAACCCTATAGATCTCAATAAAAAGATGAAGTGGGGGAAAGAGATCTTGCAATAGGGTGTCCTAGAGTTTTATTAGAAACTAAAAGAGTGGTTCACCACTAAGCTAGGGATTTGAAAGGCTAATTAAATGAAAGACCTAATTATTAAACCTAATGATATGAAAGACTTAATTATATGACCTAGAAATGCATGTAAATCATAATGTAAAACTAAGAGATCAGAGATATGCACCTAGGAATCTGTAGAGGCTTGAGTGAAGTCCTGAAATGTTAAAAATACTGAATTTAATGCTAATTGGGACTCATACACCAGGCTGGGCGATTTAGTCCCAGGTTAGGTTTTTTGGGGAGGAACATAAATTTGGCAAAGATATATCTAGAACTCCTGAAACTACAAACTCTGCTATACTGGGACTCATACACCAAAAGTGGTGTATCAGTCCAGATAGGCTTTTCTAGAAATTTAAAATCTGAATCTGCCCTTCAATGTTTTCTCTGTCTTTTCCACTTGATTTTTGGGTCTAAATCTCTGTTTTTCAACCTATATATGTCTTTCAATGATCTCCAATGCAAGATGACAACTTTGGAAACTTTGAACACTTTTGATAACTTTCTCCAAACTTTCTCTTCAATATGTATTCATCCTAGATCTACAAATCACACACTAAAGAGAGAATTGTTTTGATTTGTTAGTAGAAAGGGGTTTGCCTTGGTCAAACCCCATTTTGGTAATCAAATGAAATAAAATGAAGGAATGATGAATGAAAAAATGTAATATTGCAACTCACCAAACCATAGAAATAAAGTGTTTTAAACATGTATAAAGTGGCTCCAATGGATTTAGATCTTGACTCTTTCTTGAATGTGATCGATCTTGACTTTAATTCTAGCTTGAATCATGAAACCCTACATCACAAATGTTAGCTTAGAAACAAACATGATGCATGATGACTTTCACACGATGCTTGATATTTGAATAATGCTCCAAAAAACTTGATAATCAGCCCTTGAATGCTCTTGAATGGTCTTGTAAACACTTGAATACTCTTGTGAACTCCATTTTTCTATAATGCATGAATACTTGAAAGCTTAGGTCACTTGTAAACTTTCTAGGTGAAAAATGAGTAAAATAACCTTGTATTTAGACTTGTTTATGCCAAATTTTCAAAAATTACAACACCACAAGCTGACATCTAATCTAGGAGGATAAAATCCTGCCAAGAATTTGAATTAAATTTAATTTTGGGCCACACGAGACTCATACACCAGAAGTGGCATATGAGTCCCATTAGGCCTAACTATGGGACACATTTTTAAACATTGCTTAGATTCATGTGGAATTGGGATGGATACCCCAAGACTTAGGTGGGAACCATATGCCCAAGGTGGTGTATGCGTCCTAGATCACTAACTATGGGAAACACAACCTAAAAATTCTTGAATTATGATTGGATCTTGGTTTATGTTTGGATTATCCTTAGAAAGATGTATTAAATGAGGCTTGTGGATTCAAAATAAGGCCAATTAAATCGTAATGAAGCCCAATTAATAATGATAACCCTATATTAGTGTGAAAGTGTGGTACAACACTTTACAACACCTTAAATAAGGTACAATTAAGTAGATTTAGTTCATAAGGGACGAAGACCTAATTTGAATGTGTTAAACACACTACAACACTAAATCAAGGCCATGTTAGGGAGTACTTTCTCCATCATTACATATAGCCTCCACTTTAGTGAGAGGATTAAATTTCTTTAAACTCACACTAAAGTAGACCAATGTGTATCAAGAGGGGTCATAATGTACCAATGCTAGTAAGGTAGGACAACAACAATCAAGAGGGTTATGCAAGCCCCTAGGACCAAGGTCATATGAAAAACCAACATAGGTGCAAAAGAACACATGAAAAGTGATATAAGGAGTAGTAACAAGGCACAAGAATACACTACCAAAGACAAACAGAAAAAAAAGAGGGGATGGATCAAGCTTAGACTACTTGTCCAACACGATGTGGATTATATCTAGGCTATTTGTGTGAAAAAATGCACACTCACTCTGAGGCAACATATATTCAAGTTATTCACTGGGTGAGTATCCAAAACGGTGAGACACATGCACATGTGGTTGGTATGCGCTCACACACACATGTGAGTAGCTATATGGGAAAGTCATTCCTAGGTTTGGCTTCCCATCTAGCCATACCAAAGTTATACCTTCTAATAACTTTGATAACATGCCACACAACAATGAAATTCGAGCTTTGTGAGGCATGAAAAGATTCATATGCTTGGAACTCATGAACAAACAAGATGGATCCACAAGAAAGAAAAGTGTATTATGCTAGGTGGCCATATAACCAAAATTTTGTAAATGCCAAATAGGGAACATTCAAAAGAGTCTTGTTTAGTTCATGTGAGGTCTTAACTCAAAAAACATTGTTCCTAATGTCTCCAAAAGAGGAAAAATCAAAGAGTGTAAGATTGACAACTTAAGGGATGCAATGTGTCACATCAAGCCAATGCTAAGAGGAATATAGTATGCTAAGAGAGATCATGCTCCTGAAGGAAATCACACTCAATGTCACCAAAACACCGTGAAACATGAAATGAAAAAGAATAATGCCAATGTATGTCCCTAGTTTAAGGAAATTTCTAAACACTATGTTTTGAGCAATTACTTTAAAGAAGAAAATGATAAATTATGCTAACAATAAAGAAGACATGAGAGCTTACTTGGAAAGCCCTATGACAAGTCATATGTTTCCAAATAAAGTTGTCATGAAAGAAGAGAAGGGTTTTCCCCCAAAATGAAACTCCAAACACATGAGGGATCCATGGATTCAAGGTCAGTATGTTCTTCCTACAATGCTTTTAAGAGAGCTCAAAACTGTTATCATTCCCCAAATACTCATAGAACTAAAAGAATAGCACAAAGAGAGTGGAAACAAAGAAAAACCTTTTGGGTCAACATAGAAGAGACATGAAGGTCTCGATGCCTTGCCTCATCCCCAAAATTAAAACATAAGACAAATGAAAAGATAAAGAAAAAGGAAAATATTTTGGGTCAACATGGAAGAGACATGAAGGTCTCGATGCCTTTCGTCATCCCCAAAAGGAAACCATAAGAAAAATATAATATGCAAAGATAAAATATTTATGACATAGAGAAGAATGTAGGTATTGTAGGTATCCTTTGAAATTTTCATGCTCATTTGAGCCTTTCTTATAGATTTTGGCCTAGTTTTTCCTAGATTTAATGTTGTAATGTGGCAAACACATTCACATTAGGCCTTGAACTCTTGTAAATCAATAAAAACTTTATGATGTCTTGTAAAAGTGTTGTGAAGTATTGTAACACACTTCCACACTTCTCTAGTACCTTTCTAATGTATTTAATTTAAGTAACCTCTTTTTATCACTTACCAAGCCTTATTTTCACAAATTATTGTAAGAAGTTGTAACAAAATCTCACACTTTTCTAGGCTTTTCATCAATAATTTGACCCTTTCTATGCACTTACAGGTCATACTTAAAAGTGTTCTTGAGAATAATCCTGTTAAACATCATTAAATGCACTTTAATTCTTGACACCCAGTAAAATTACCCTGGTGGGACCAAGTTGCCACTTGGGGTGAATTAGTCCCATTTGGCTTAAAAATCAAAATTATTTTAAATTTCTGGTGGGATATTATTCTCTAGACCTTGAGGTTGGCCTGTGATGAGGTATTTTCAGGAATTAGGGCATAATCATGTATAAATATAGGGCTTTCCTTTCATTTTCCCTCTCTCTCCCCCAACAATTCATTCTTCAAGCATCCAAGCATTCAAGAAATTATTGTTTACACCTAAAATTGGTCTGGAGAATCTGATTAATTAAATACAAATTATTTGATTAATTATCCTAATTTCTTCTACTATTTGGATAAATAGAAATATTTATTTATATAGTTCACATTCACATTCTAATGCTTCCAATCTCCTCTTAATTAAATAAAAAAAATTAAATATTTTATTTTATTTTATTATCATTTCCATATTTTATTCTATCACATCAATCTTAAATTAATTAAATAAAGATCGAACACTTTATTGATTAATTGCCATATTCTTCTATTTAATTTAATAAACAAATTCTATAGTTTGTTCTAGTAAATTATTTATCCCTCTTTTGCTAATTTAAATAAATCAAAAATATTTAAATTAAGGCATAAGGAATATTCCTCTATATTTCCTCAAAATCAAATTACATATCCTATGTCTAATTTATGTCAAAATCATATCAAAATTAATTGATTGAAACTTCATGGGAAGAATTGGAGACAAATTGCAAATTTATCTCTCAATCCTCTTCCATCAATCCTTCCTCTTCTCTTGCCTGGTGTTTTCATGGGTAGAGACAATCTCCAAAATCTTCTCAATATCCTCCATCTCTCATCATTCAATCCTCCAGATTGAATCCAAGCCTCTCTTTTCCATACCTGTGCATTTCTATAGCCAGGAAATCTATAAATATAGCTTCATTCAACCAAGAAAATGATCCAAATCAAGATTATCTAACTTATGCACTCTTACTCTGTAGGAATTCAAGCATGAAGCACCCAACATCCAAGCATCCAACATTCTAGGTTTCATATCATGGCTGCCTCCTGTAACTTCATTTATCAGTTTTCATGTCAATTCATGTCATATTAGTTTCTTTTATCATCTAGATTTAATCATATTAGCTTCACATAATTGCATCAACATCATTCCATTCTTTATATTGTCATTTTAACAGTTATAGTGTTATTTAAATTTGAGAGCAAAATAGCTTAATAAATCTTTCAAGATAGGAGAAAATGAGATGCTTTCAGAAGATTATTAGCTTAATATTTGATACAATGTTTCATTAAGAAGTGTGTTATTCCTTTCTACTTATTCACACTTACATTTATCAATCATCTTAGGCATTATCAAGCATTAATCCATTGGAGCATCTACTTGCATATAGATTCAGATTTCTACATCAAGGGTTTGGTGATTTGTAGCATTTCATGTTGTTCATTAATCATTCTCTTTCCATTTCATTTTATTTTTAATGGTTTAATTACCAAACTGGAGTTTGACTTAGGAAAACCCCTATTCTCTAACCCTTAACACTTTTCCCTCTTTGAATGTGTGTTTTGTAGGTCTTGTACATATATTTTTCAAAGAACAAGTTGTTAAAAGGTGTCAAAAATCTCATCAAAGTCATTCAAAGTCAACAAAGCCCTAAAAGAAGATTGGAGATCACCCACAGGTTAAAGTCTACAGATTTAGATCCAGATTCTTGTTAGGAACCAAAGTGTAGATTGAAAGCTATAGATTACATCTTTGAGATTCCTGAAAGCTGAAGGTGAACTAAGTCACCATAAGTGGTGAATTAGTCCCACTACCGGGCCTGAAAAGTGATTTCTACACAGTTCTGGATACCTAATTTCCTGAAACTTATTCCAGAAAAATCTCCCTGAAATAGGACTAAGTTGCCCAGCTTGGCATAAGTGTCCCAATCGGCTTCAACAACAAATTCTATAGGAATCTAGAGCCTCTCTACATCAAGTTTCAGTTTCTAGGTGCACCTCTCTAGTCCCTTTCATTTTTATTATTGTTTGTTTGCATTCGTAGGTCATTGTGCATATTACATTGTCGTTTCAAACATCTTGCATTTGACTAGTTTTTCATTAATAATTCATCCCTCTTATCAGTTTATTGCATCTAGGAAATTCCACTTAGGCATATTTCAATCATATTTACATTAGTTTTGAGTGAACCCTTAGATCTTTTATGGGATACCTTTCTCCTTTTAGGTGCAAAACCCTAGAAGTGCAAGGGAGCTCTATTTGCAAAATTCCAAGGTTCATTTTGGTGAAATCACCTTTAGAACATGTTTACTTTTGATTTCTAGTGCATTTGCATCCTAGGAATAGCTTGCATCAACATTGCATTAGGTCTTGCATTGTTTTACATTCTAGGGTTTTTTAAATTATATTAGTGAAAAGCTCATATAGCTTGCATTTTTGCATTGAATTTCATTAAAAATTCAAAACATTCTGCATTTTAATACTGTATATGCATCTAAAAATCTAAAAAATTATAAAAATCCATTTAAAAAACTCTAAAAATTGTTAAAAAAATCAGTACCTGGACTAATTCGCCACACTAGGTGACTTAGTCCACCTGCACATTCTGCACTGTAATTTCTATAATTTTTAGGGCAATTTCTGTATTTTTTATTATTTATTATTGCATATTTGTTTCTATTTTTAGATTTGTTGTTCTATTCCATTTCTTGCATTTAGCTTGCTTTCATTCATTATCATTTTGGCTATGTATTTTAATAATCTTTGGATATCATTAAAATTTTTAGTTGACATGTCAAGTTGTGCCTTTGGAACTGATCCTAATGATCTTGAACTCACTCCTACTCCTTCAACTCATAATGCATGTCCTCCTTGTGATGTTGACATAATTGAAGAAGATGATGATAGCATGAATAGGTTCCTAAATGATTTCCTTGACAACCTTGAAGCTAATGCATCCTTTTATCCATCCATGAAACCCAAAGAACTTCCTACCATATCACCTCTTGAGACATTTGGTTACTTACATCCTAAAATACATAAATAACCTAAGTTCCCTACACAAGGTGGACCTAGTTCTTCTAAACAAGCAACCACTCAACCATTTTATGATAACCAAGTCACAAATACTCCAGCCAACCTTGAAAAAACCTATGGAAAAGGTTTTACCATTTTGAGAAAAACAAGAAGCTAACACAACAAGTGAACATTAAATACATCAATTTCTTGAGCAAATACCACTTGATGAAAATACCAAGGGGATAGGCTATCAAGATCCCCCTCATAACAAAAAGCCTCCTAGAGACTATCTATGACTTCAGAATGATGGCACAATAATCTTTGATTCTCCCCCTGATTTGAACATCCTTCTTCCTAGAGAGCAACCCTTTTTTGATACTAATAAGGAAGCTAGGATCCCAATGGGTCCTCCTCCTCCTTCTATTCAAGAACAGGGTGAATCTAGTAAACGCATAAACTAAGCAAGACTCATTTGAACATTCTCTTACATGATGCATTTTTCATTTTTTATATGGCCACCTTGCATAACACAACTTGCATGCCTATGGTTCCATCCATGTTTGTTCATGAGCCCCAAGCATACAAAGTTTTGCTTGTCTCGTGAGTTTCAAAATGTCATTTTCTTTTGTGGAACCTTATTAAAGTTATTAGGAGGTATAACTTTGGTATGGTTGAGCGGGAAGCACAACCAATGACATGAATTTTCCCCTAGCCACCTATGTGAGTGTGAGTCCATACCATTCATGAGTGTATGTTTCTCACCTTTTAAAGCCTTCTCACATGGAAAAAATCCATGACTTCCATCACCTCAGAGTGAGTATGTATTTTCTAGAAAAATAGCTTAGATTTGATCCACCACGAGCTGGAAAAATGATCAAAGATTGAACCGATTATCTCTTTCCTTTTATTCTCTTCTTTTACATCACTTTCTTGTGTGTTCCTTTGTGCTTATGCTTTATTTTCCATGGGATCTTGATCCTAGGACTTTATCATCCCTCTTAATTGTCATCTCATCTTGCCAACATGAATACATTTGATTCCTTCTTGATGTGCATGTTTGGCTACTTTAGTGTGATTTTGAAGCAAATTAATCCTCTCACTAAAGTGGGGGCTAAATGTAACATATAAAAATGTATCCTTGGACATTTTCATGCTCATTTGGGCCATTCTTATGGATTTTGGCCTAATTTTCCCTAGATTTAATGTTGTAATGTGGCCAACACATTTACATTAGGCCTTGAACTCTTGTAAATCAATAAAAACTTTATGATGGCTTATAAAAGTGTTGTGAAGTGTTGTAACACACTTACACACTTTTCTAGGACCTTTCTAATGTATTTCATTTAAATAACCTATTTTTATCACTTATCAAGTCTTATTTCAAAGTATTATAAGGATTTGTAACAAACTCTCACACTTTTCTAGACTTGTCATCAATAATTTGACCCTTATGTTTAAATGGCCCCTTAATGCACTTACAAGTCATACTTAAAATTATTCTTGAGAATAATCTCATTAAACATCATTAAATGCACTTTAATTCTCGACACCTAGTAAAATTTCCCAGGTGGGACCAAGTCGCCACTTGGGGCGACTTAGTCCCATTTGGCTTAAAAATCAAACTTATTTTTTATTTTTGGTGGGATATTAATCTCTAGACCTTGAGGTTGGCCTGTGATGAGGTATTTTCAGGAATTAGGGCATAATCATGTATAAATATAGGGTTTTCCTCTCATTTTCCCTCTCTCTCCCCCCAACAATTTATTCTTCAAGCATCCAAGGATTCAATCAATTATCAATCATCTTAGGCATTTGTGTGAGCTGAAAATGGAGGATTCTATGGAATAAGAATCTCCATCTCTCACTCACCCCAATGGAGCCATTCATATTAAAAACAAAACCATAATGAAAAAAAACATCTAAACTATGAAAATGCAAACTTCTAAAATTGTGAAAATGCTTTTAAATGAATTCACTCTCCATTTTCTCCCTATTGCCAAGATCTTATTTTTATGCATTTTATCTCAGATTTTGTGAGCACAAAGTATAGTAAAGAAGCTATGGTGAATGAGAAAATGCAATCAATATGTAAAGATGATATGAATATGAAAATTCGTGAGTGAGAATGTAAGAAAACCAATTGCTGAAATTTAAAATGCAAAGCAAATACTATGGATCTCAAAATCTATGTAGATGCAAAAAAGCCTAGAGCTGCAATGAAACATGAAGCTAATACAAAGAAGATGTAGGGGTCCAAATGAGAGTGAAATCCAATTTAAATAGGCATCTTTATGGATGGAGAGGTGTTGAGAGGGAAATGTGGGATAAAAATATTTTAGCTGAAAATAAAAACTAGTCCCACATTCCTTGATTAAATGAAATGCATGTGAGTGCAAATGATAAAAGAGGAGAGATAAGTGCATGGTGCAGGGTTTATGAATAATGAAACTAAATAAAATGATTAAATGGATTTTAAATGAATAATGAACATGATTAATAATGATTTAATGTTGATTTAATGGAATACAAATATGTAAATTATTGTTATGACATGATTTAATGACGATTTATGAAAACGATTATGATTTATTATGAAAATGCATTATGAATGATAATGAGGTGATACTTATTTAATATTTTAATGTATTAATGATTTAATGAAATGCAATATGAAGTGAACGATTCATGAAAATGAAATGTAAATATTATGATAATTAGCTTATTATGAAACAATATTTGATGATTATGTTAACGGGTTTATTATGATATGAATGATAAAGAACGATTATGCTTTATTATGAAAATGGATGTGAACAATAATGCAAACAAACATGAACATTCATGAAATGAATCATGAACGAAAATGACCAGGAATGGTCATTTATGAAAATGGTTCATGATAAACTATGAATGTTTAATATTTTAATGATTTAATGATTTGATGAAATGGCTAAATAATGTGATGATTAAGAGGACATATTTGAGTGTCTACATTTTTCCCCTCTTTGAGACAATGCAACTTGTCATGTTGTTTCAATGAAAAATATTGATCAACTGATGCATTCCCTAGAGATATCCCGGTAAGGATTATGATAAGAATGATATGCCCCCCTCGAGAGATTGATTGAAAAAATTGTAAGAAGATTAATTTCTAGATAGATGTCAAGAAAATGATTAGATACTTGATATTGCAAAAGTGATAAAGTGGTGATGTACATTTGATAGGCATAACTGAACAATTGATGGAAATGATTAGTATAGCCAGGTTGATGAGCTAATGAAGCTGATTGAGATTTATGCAAGCACAAGACAAGTTGATATAATTATTGATTGATTGATTAAGGGGACATGAAATTTTGAGAAGCAAGTTGATTGATTTGAGATTTGATTCAAGAGACATATATCAGTTAGATAAAGCAATTGATTGATTTCTCTACAACAAGAAAGATGAAGAAAATGAAATACAAGAAATGGAAGATGGAAGAAAATGAAGGTGATGAAGCCTCTTGTTCCTTTTAAGTCCTTTTATCATCATCAAGCTTATTATGTTGCAAATTATTATAAGCGTCTAGATAACATGAACACCTAGATGACCTAAATATTGTTTTCATTTTTATTTAGCAGTAAAGTATAAGCATATAGGTATAAGGACCTTAGATGACCTGAATACTTATTCCATAGAAGACACTATCATACAAGGAATGCTCTCATCCATACTAGATTCATAGGTCCTTTATGGTTTTTAGACAACCATGTCTTAAGACGAGTCGTCATATGAATAAGAAACAATCCACAAACAAAAAACAAGTGAACATGTCCCATCCTTGCCTCTCTAGTCAAAGACATCCTTGAGAAGCTAAATAACATGTTCAACAAACAAAAATCCATCATGCTTGGATATAAAACTGATTCTTGGTACAGTTTTATGCATTTGATTGGATTTGAAAGAGGGATTGATAGGTATATTAGAATGTTTGCTTGATTGTCAATCCTAGCATGATTTGATGTTTTTGAAGTGCAAAGTGGTGTGATGATCTGAAACTGTCACTGTTTAGGGATTTTTGAAGTTATTTGATTTTTTTGGAACTTTTTTAGGACGTTTTATGATTTTTTTGGATATTTTTCAGTACATTTTATGATTTGTTTGTATCTTTTTAGGAAATTTTATGACTTTTTATTTTTTGGATTTTTTCAGGACATTTTATGATATTTTTGGATTATTTTCAAAACATTTTATGATTTTTTGGATTTTTTCAGGACATTTTATGATTTTTTGGGATTTTTTCAGGATATTTTATGATTTTTTGGGAATTTTTCAAGACAATTTATGATTTTTTCAGAACATTTTATGAATTTAAAAAAAAAAAGTTTAGGACATTTTATGATTTTCTGGATTTTTTAGGAAATTTTACGATAAAAAGAGATGGATCTCAAGCAAGAAGACAGACAAAGAGGGTAGTTTATCTAACCATGAGATGTTCAATATCCTAACCCATAACTAAGGGTGAGGAAATTCCCTAGTGAGGAATAGGACCAACCTAGTACGCATGGTAGAGTAAGCAAGTGAGGGAACTATCGAACAATTCACAAGACATGGTGAGTATGAAGAGGTCATTTTGAAGTGGACTATGAATGAAAATGGGATGAAAAGATCAAGTGCTCCAAAAGAAAGAGGAGCAAAGCCCCTACACATGGCACTGATTTCTTGATTTTCACCATGGTACTTTCTCAAGGCGCCATTGAAGTGGTTTTGACCATTGAATGAATTGGTTTCTCTTTACTTTTTTCATCACTTTTCTTTTGTTTTTTTTTCAGGACTTTTTTCTATTTTTTGTATTTTTTCAAGACTTTAAAATAGTGTACCCTCTGAAGTATTCAGGTATAAAACCTAAGAATGTGCATACTATTGATGGGATCACTAAACAATTAACCTTATGGAGTAGATAACTAGTATGCCCCAGATCCATACACAACAATGATAACGTATGGACCCAACCAGCTGGGCTCAAATTTACCCTTCTTTTCTCTGTCTTGTTGACTGCAAGGATTTTCATGAAGGACAAGATCCCCAACCTCAAATGCACGTGGTTTCACTTTCTGATTATAACTTTAGCTTATTCACTATTGAGATGCTCTAAGATGATTAAAAGAAATTTATCTTCGTTCATCTAATAGCTCCAATTCCTAGAAATGGGAAACTCGGTATTCTCCATCACGTATGTGATTGTGCAAAGAGGGCAACTCAACCTCGATGGGCAAGATGGATTTGGATCCATAAACAAGGGCATAGGGAGTAGCACTTATGGGAGTGCAGATACTCATGTGGTAAGCCCACAAGGTAGGATTTAGTTGAATATGCCAATCTCGACCAGCTTCACTAACCATACTTTTAAGAATTCTGATAATAGTTTTATTAGAGGCCTCAGCCTGGTTGTTACCTTGAGGATAGTAAGATGTGGAAAAATGATGTTGTATATGGAATTTCTCACAGAGTTCACGAACATCCTGATTTTTGAATGGACGACCATTATTTGGTATGATGGATAAAGGAACACCATAATGGTAGATGGTGTAGTTCAATATGAAAGTGGCTATTTGTTTTCCATTGATATGAGTGAGGGGGACAACTTCAATCCATTTTGTGAAATAGTCTATGGTGATGAGAATGAACTTATGACCATTAGATGAAGGTGGATGGATCTTGCCGACGAGATCGAGTCTCCATTGATAAAAGGGCCACGATGTAGCAAGAGATTGTAATTCTTATGCAAGAGCATGTATCAAGTCTGCATGTTTTTCACATTGCTTTTATTTTTTAACAAACTGATAAGAATCTATTTCTATTGTGGGCCAGTAATAACCCATACGGAAGAGTTTCTTGGCTTAGGTAGGACCACTAGAATGTGCCCCACATATACCTTAATCAATATTTCTCTCATCATGTTCAAGATATCTAAGTAAAGTACCATCGAGACATCGACGGTAAAGGGTATCGACTAAGATTATGTAGCTAGAATCTTGATGGATAAAGGTTTTATGGGATTTATTGGATAGGTTTGATGGCAAGCTATTATCTCAAAAATAGGTGTAAATATTGCCATACCATTGAGACTTAGGACCAACAATAGGACAAATCATTTCAGATTGTGGTATATTGTAAGCAAGTTCCAAAAGAGGCTCTACCAAGAACTCACAATAGGTGGAATTTCTTGGCATTTCCACAAGTGAACCAATTGTTGCCATTGCATCAACAACTCTGTTGTTATCTTGGGGAATCCGCACAAAGGAAATTGATGTGAAATAGGCCATGAAGTCATCCACCATTCTTTTGTAAGGCATCAATTTTTCATCTTTTGTTTTATAGTCATCATTAACTTGTCTGATCATTAACTGAGAGTCACCAAGAACATGCAACTCAATGATTTTCCATTGCACATCCATACGGAGCCTAGAAAGTAATTTCTCATATTCTGCAATATTATTGGTACATGGAAAATGTATCTTATAAGATTTAGGTATACAATCCCCTTGTGAAGTGACAAAGATAATGCTATCACCCGAACCACCTTGTGTGAAGGAGATGTCAAAATATAAAGTCCAAAGATGTGTAGATTCCATGTTGAAGATTGATTCATCAGGGAATTTTGTGGTAAGAGGATGACTATCTGTCATAGGAGCATCAACAAGTTGATTTTCTATAGCTTGTCCTTTGATTGATTTTCTTTCTATGTACTCAATATCAAACTCACAGAGAATCATCATCCATTTATCTAATTGTCATGTGAGTGTTGGTTTGTTCAAGAGGTATTTAAGAGGATCAATTTTTGCAATGATATTTGTCTGCTATGTAAGCATGTAATTTGTCACAGGTTCTGTGATGCAAAAAATCTAGAAAGGAAATCTCTTTAAATAGGACTATAATTGCACTCATATCCTACTAAAGTGCAACTAATATAATAGATTGCACGCTCCTTTCCTTCAGAATCATGGTGTGCCAAAAGTGCCCCCAATGCTATGGTGGTTGTGGATATATACAATAGTAAAGGCTTGCCATCTGTAGGGAGTACTAATACTGGTGGTGTCATAAGATATTCTTTGATTTTCTAAAAATATTTTTCACACTTGTCATCCCATCTAAATGAAACATTATTGTGTAACAAATGCTGAAAGGGTTGACATTTATCTACAAGTTGCACTATAAAACAATGGATAGACTGAAGTTTTCATTGTAATGATCTTAGATGTCTGATATTCTTAAGTGGGGGAATTTCAAGTATAGCCTTTATTTTTGTAGGATCGGCTTCGATTCCTTTAGATGAGATAATGTATCTAAGGATTTTTCCTGAGGTTACCCCGAAGGAACATTTCTTTGGATTCAATCGAACCTTGTATTGTTCTAATCGTGTGAAATTTTTATCCATGATCTCTAGATGTCCAGCTCTGGTGTAAGATTTTCCTAACAAATCATCTACATAGTCTTCTAAATAGGTATGCATCATGTCATGAAAGATAGTGGTCATCCCACATTGGTAGGTAGCTCCAACGTTCTTCAACCCAAAGGGCATGACATTCCAATAGAAGGTTCCCCAAGGACAAGTGAATGTTGTCTTAATTTCATCTTCAGGAGAAATTTTAATCTAATTGTAGCCTAAGAAACCATCCATGAGGGATAACATTTTGTGTCCTGCTATCAAATCCACTATCATGTCAATTTTTGGAGGTGGGAAGTCATCCTTAGGAAAAGCTTTGCTTAAATCTTTGAAATCTGTGCAAAATCGGATTCCCCCATCAGGTTTTGAAACTGGTACTAGATTTGAAATCCAATCAGCATAGTCAATAGGTCTTATAGATTCCACATCTAGCAACTTTTGTAATTCAACTTTTACCAATAGAGCAATATGTGGCTGCATTTTTCTCAACTTTTGTTTAACAAGTTTTGCCCCCAGTGGCAAAGACAAGTGATGCATTACTAGATCTAGATCAAGTCATGGCATATCTGCATAGGACCACACAAATTTAGCTTGTCTTTCCTTGTAGAAATATATATGCTCTATTCTCTCTTTAGGTGTTAATGACTCTGCTAGATGAATTATCTTTGGTTTTTCTTCTATACCCAGATTAGCTGGTATTGTCTTCTCCACCAATATAGATTATTTTTCATGAAATACTGCTAAGGGAAGTGTTTCAAGCCTTCCATCCTCAGGTGCCTTAGGGAGGTTTTCACCTTTAGATACATCCTTTATTTTTACTTTTTCAGGTTTAATAGTGTCGCAGAGTGGTTTTCACTAGAAGACCTATTTATATTTTCAATAATTTTATGACTAAAAGGCTTGGTACTGCCCCCAAAGTAAGCCACACTATTGAGTTCTATGGTGAATCCTGCTTTATTATCCTCAAGAGGTGTATCTTCTCATGCTCCCAATTTTTTTATAATTTCCTCATCATTTGGAAATACATTCAATTGTGGTGGTCCCTTCTGTTCCAGATCCAAGAGTTCGGGGTGAACCAAGGGTAAAGGGTCATGATTTGAATCAATATTTTGATTGGATTCAAGGGTAAAAATGCTATGATTAGGTTGAAGGGTAGGGATACTATCATAGTCATAAATGTCAATGAATTCATTGATGGCACATTCCTAGTTTTTCTATATAGCATTATAGGACTCTACTTCCTTACTTGAAGTACATGTGGTACTCAAGGTCTTATCTTTCTAAGCATCATATCCTAAACCAGAGACTTTTTGCATATGAGTAGGTTGTATTGGTTCCAATATACCTTGTTTCTATAAGTCAAGAATACTTTTACCATCATTTCCCATTTGTTTCATAAGATCAAATCCCTTACCATATTGTCCAACAGGTATCTTTATTACAGTTTATTCTTTTTCTGTATCCTCATCTTTGTATAGACATTTCAAGAGATCAACTTCTTTTGTTTCATTATAGAGGACTCCCAATTTTTGAGATTGGTTAATTTACTAATCATTGTAGTCTCTGCATTTGATGTGGTCTTAGTCATCTATGGTTTGCCATAGCTATGGGGAGATAAAGATAACTTTCCAATGCAAAGTGCATGATTCAAAGTATATTCTCTTACTCCTTGTTCTTATACTTGTATTTTGGTCTCAAATTCCTTAGATTTTGAGGAGGATGCTTTTAAGGACTCGGGATCAACATATGATTGGGAAGGAAATGCTTCATGATTGCTTGGGATTGTGATTTTAGTTTTAGGACTTAGATTATGACAATACATGAAAGGGTTGGGATCTCATTGTATTGTGATTTCAACACCATTGTGTGGGAATTTAATGCATTGGTGGTATGTAGAAGGTACTGCTTACATTGCATGAATCCAAGGTCTTCCAAGGAGGATATTATAGATTAATGGGAGATCAAGGACTTGAAAAACCACATCCTTTACCACAGGGCCACCTCTGATTAGTATAGTAACTGATCCTGTAGATGAGTGTTCGTCTTCATCATATGCCTTTATGGTAATCTTGTTCCTTGGATCAACTAAATTTTTAGAAAACCCTAATTTTGTGATCAATTCTTGGGTACAAATATTAAGACCTGCTCCTTCATCTATCGAAACTCACTTGATTTTGGCATTATTGATGAGGATGTCAATGTGTAAAGTTGCATTATGCAGCTGTTGAGGGGATGAACCATTGTATTCAATAAAAGTGAGAGTGTCAGGTGAGGTTATATGTCCCACCATAGATTGGAATTGTTCCACATGTAGGTCTGTAGGCACTATAGTAGTAGCAATCACTTTATCTAGAATAGCTTTATGCTCAGGAGATAGGCATAG
This sequence comes from Sequoiadendron giganteum, assembly GCA_007115665.2. Lineage (NCBI taxonomy): Eukaryota > Viridiplantae > Streptophyta > Pinopsida > Cupressales > Cupressaceae > Sequoiadendron > Sequoiadendron giganteum. The sequence continues at coordinate 579,766,699 of CM021109.1, forward strand.
AAACTCAAGTATGGAAATAATTTGAGCGGACATTTTCCCTAAATGTTCTATGAGGTTATATTGGGAAGTTGGGGTTTTGAATTAGGACCTTTACAGGTGATTGTGCCTTTGTAGGTAGTAACCTTGTAATCAAGTTGTTGTCCTTTTATAATAAAAGTTTTTACATGATTATCAACCTCATTGATGTTATGTATGGTATAGTCATACTTAGTAGTAGTATAGTTTACACTATCACCAGATTCAAGGGACTTTCCTTTATACTTTTCATGCTTAGGGAAAGGGTTCTTAAACACCTCATGATCAAAGCTACTCAAAGGAGTGTGTCTACCAGCTGCTATCTTACCATCATCAATAAGGTCCTGTATTAGATGTCGAATTTTATTGCAACTATTAGTCTTATGTCCTTTATGTCTATTATAGTCGCAAAAGTGATCCTCATTCCACCATGGGGGTTTGAATTGTGGAATTTATTCCTTCATTTCAGGTAGCATTATAATATTTCTTTCAACAAGTTATTTTAATGCGGATTCAAGTGATTGTCCTAATGGTGTAAAATTTTATTTAGGGAAACTTCTCTATTTTTCTTTTCCTTTATCTGGAGATGGACCTTTAAGGTGGTAGATAGGTGATGATGTTTTAGTTTTTTTTACATCAACAACTCTATCATTGAATACATTTTTATTCTTTACCCAAAAGGTGTCTTGTTGTTTGAATTCGATTTTTGGTTTCTATCGTTATTGTTTTATAGTTTCGTCATCAATGAGAGTTTGTTTGATTCGAAAGCCCATCTCTATGGCTTCATCAAAGGAATCTAGGCATTTGAGGTGAAGTTCCCTTCCAATTTATTTGTTCAAATTTTGACAAAAGAGGTCAACCAATTCTTGATCAGGAATGGCATAAAGCAATCGTTTCATTAAATGTCTCCATCTTTGTAAAAATGACACAAAAGATTCACCTTGTTTTTGTTTGGTGTTGAAAAGGTTTGTCATGGTCACTTTAAAGTCACAATTGAAACTATAATTGGAGACAAATTTATTAGCTAGTTCTTGAAAGGATTTGATGGTCGGGGTAATCATGAAAACCATTCCATAGCTTCTCCTCCTAGACTGTAGGGGAATAATCTCATGAGGTAAGTTTCATCAACTACAAATTCCATGATAGTAGCACAAAATTCTCTTAAGTGGTTTTTAGGATCTCCTTTTCCATTGTATTTGTCAAGTTTTGGCATGTCCCAGTATTTAGAAAAAGGTGGAATTGGTATTCTTGGATCGAAGGGATAAGAACATATGTCTTCAATGGAGAACTTGTGAGATGATGTTTTACTATTCTTGAGAGTATCCAATTCTTGTCTTAATGTTCTAAGCTCATCCAAAATAGGATTTTTTGTAGGTGTAGGTTTTGATGTCTTTGAAGATCTCTTGTAATCAGGTTGTAGATAAAAGGGTTTATGATATTTGATTCTACCATTATTTTTTGTTTTGGGATGTTTAGATTCACTAGACCTGGGTTGATCATTCATCGTTAGTAGTGAAATGTCAAAATTAGGAGGCATTTTGATTCCTTCATCAACAAGAGCTTTAAATTATTATTGTGGGTTACGTTTGACTACCTCTATAAGCATTTTAATGAATCTATTATCATTAAGAGCTTCATTTATAGTGGATTGGATTATTTCTTCATCCTCAATTTAACTTTTTTCACTAGTTGCAACACTAATGTGATCTTCCCCATCAAAGTCTTTTCCCCAAGGGTTCCCTTCTTCTTGAAACATTTTTTCTCTTGTTCTAGGGGTCATAGGTTATTGTTTTGATTTTCAATCTATGAACCCCAATCCTATTCCTACACAAATACAAGAAGCAAACACATTAGTAAGCTTATATGCAAGATAAAATAAGGATTCCCCATGAAATCCATTTACAATTCTCAAAATAGGAAAATGAAGAAACAAAGCATAAAAATCAATGAAATCCTAATTAAGCATGCAAAATATTGATCCCATGGGGGAATTAGTGCCAATTGGTGTGTTGAAATTGGCCCTTTCCCAACTCCTTTGTTGCAATGTTGATGATTTGTGAATGATTGAATCTCCTTGATGAGATTTTTTCATAACCTTGCTATGAAATCATGAAAATGATGAACACTTGCTATGAAGTAGGCAAAATTACCTCTTAATGTGAAGAGAGTAACTTTTCTCAAATTCTAGATGATTGAATGAGAGGAAGAGTCTCTCATTTATAGATTTAAAATTTGGAAAAGAGAGTGAAATTGAGCAATGTGGGGTCATTCAACATCTAATGGCCAAGTGCCACTTGTCAAGATGTGAATGGTTGAAGGTTGTGCACATTTTGGTCAATGTACATCATAAATGCCATTAGGTGGAATTTGAAATTGAGGAAATGAAATGCAAGAGGGAAAAAGGAATGAAATAAATGCCACTTGGCTCAATGCACAAGGACATGTAAGAGGAGTGAATGCTTTGTTGGAAGGAAAAATCTACTTGGATTTTGAATTCAAATTTGAAAGAATATTCCTCCTTTATTCCATGTTGAGAGAAAATAGGCAATTTAATATATCAAAGTAATTGATTTATTGTGCAAGTTGCATTCTCTAGAGGATGTGACATGGATTAATATTAAATTAATCATGGTTCAATTAATTTAATAAGGAATTAGGAGATGTGACAATTTAGACTTAAATTTGTTTTAAATCATAATTGAGAGGAAAGGTTTAATTAAATAAATGTTTTGATTCATTTAACCAAAGGGGATAATGTTAGATTAAATCAAATAACGTTTAATTTATTCAATTTTATTAGAGGACTTTAGGGATTTAATCAAATAAGATGAATTATTTAATTAAAGAGGGATTGAGGATTAATTAAACTAATTAATTTAATCAACAAGGGAGAAAGACCTAATTAAATAAATAATGATTTATCTCATTAAGAGATGAAAAAGTGATGATCAGATGAGAGTATGATTTAGGACGAAGCGATGTTAGTAATTAGGATCAAGTGTGTCGGTATATTTTCCATGTCTACATTTTGCCCCTCTTTGAAGCAATGTACTTGTTGCATTGGTTCAAAGAATAAACTATTGTGATCAAAGTGCAAAAATTTCTCAATTTTTTTGAATGCCCAACTACTACCCTAGCAAGAGGATTATGCTAATATGTTGCCCCCTCAAGAGATTGGACGAAAATTTTGATTTTTTGGATGATCTCGCGAAAAAAAGAGGACAAGGTGCTTGACTGGTCCAAAAATACCCCAGAATGTCAAAAAATGCTTTAAAATACTAAAAAGGATGTAATATGGTTTGTGGTTGGACAAAAATGGGATCGAGGGACTAAAACCCTAGCTGGATGGTCAAATTAGGTCATAAAACCCTAATTTGTAGGCTTAAATAGACCTTGAGGGGTCGTTTTCAATTAATTTGCACACTTAGCCTTTAGAATTTCTGCACCCTGAGCTCTAAGTTTCGATCAAGATGGCACAACAATAGCTTCCCACACACATTTCAGAGAGGGTATGAGTGCACCAGCGGCCAGCCAGCGCAAGACCCGTGTTATGTAGCCCCATCTGACTTTTAAATTTATCATTTTACGTGAATTAAATAGGGTTTAGGTCAACCTTAGGTCAAGCGATGCTATATAGCGCCACTACAAATTCTCAATCAGTGTCGTGTGGCCTCAAATCATGCCACATATGAGAATAGCACCACCGTGGACCAATTTGGAGATTAGGGTTTCCTTGTCAAACTTAGCCGCATATGAAAATTCGACCGCATGATGTAGTTTCAAACTAGAGTTTCGACACAAAGTCAATCGCATACTCAAATTGGATCGTGTGGTGCACTTTGGAGTTTAGAAATTGGAAAACTCTGCCACGACAACATAGTTTGGAAATTTTCAAACTTGGCCGCATTTGCAAACAACGCCGCATTTGTTGTTTCAAATGCAACAAACTGACTCGATGGCTTCTCTTGTGCAGGAGGAACTTGACATACTTCATTCAAGGGAGCATAGATGGCCGGTGCTTAGGAGATTACAGGGCATACACATATTCCTCGAGGAGCAGCTTGGTATGCTGAACCTATGGTTCATTGCTTATGTTCCTCCTGTCCAGACCCACTTGGGGATGATGACCGCTTTGGCTGAGCGGTGGCATAGTGAGACCTCCTCATTCCATCTTCCTACCAGCAAGGTCACCATCACACTCAAGGATGTCTAGCGCATCCTCTAACTACCCATCCACAGAGCTAGAGTGATTTATGATCCAGATGCTGATAGGGATGCCTGCTATGATGTGATGGGTGTTGATGAGATTCATTTCTCTGATGAATAGATTGACTTGGGGAGATACTTGGGTACAATTCCCACCTATAGGTTGATCGTTACAACTATTATCTCAGGTCTTGTGGCACTAGATCGGTGAGGCCAATACTTTAGTCCAGGCTGGGGACTGGCATGGGAGTAGATGGTCATCCACAAGGAGTGCTTTGCTTGGGGGCTAGTGATGCTTGCTTCCCTTTATAGGGATCTACATGAGTTTGTATATCTGGACAATGTGACTCTCAAGGCCAGAGTTACTTTGCTACATATCTGGGCATGGGAGCAGATTAAAGTGCTCTGCCCAGATGTCACACTGATTGTTCTTGATATTAATGACCCTATCATCTGGCGGTATGGCAAGGCACAAATCCACTTCACTCATACTGGCATAGGTGGCATCGCCCATTGATGATGGGCCCTTGATGAGATGAGAGATTTCATTTGGAGGCCTTGGATTGGCATAGGCCCATGGTACGATGATACAAAGTAGCTATTCTTCTCTCGGTAGGATAGATGGATGCAAGGCCAAGAGCATACCATGATAGAGTGCTACCTTCTAGATAGGGTGGCTTGACAATTTGGTGAGGTCCAGGATAGGCCGAATGATCAGTACATGGTGATCTTCGCCTATAGTATGAGAGAGACAGCATGGGGCTGGCCCATCCTGACAAATGAGGTAGTGTCCTCATTCAGATAGCTAGTGGCTAGGCCATGGACATATGATTAGGGGCTAGTAGATGTAGGAGTGACCCTAGCATATAGGGCCTAGTTTAGGCCTTCATTGAGATTGACAATTCTAGGTGTGACACTCCCATGATGGAGGCCCAAAGGCAGATTAGCCGGCAGGGGTAGAGGATAGGGAGGCAGAGGCGATGGTGACAAAGATGGTGATGGGGATAGGAGAGGAGGTGGCCCTCCTCCACATCAGACACCACCATGAGACCAGGCACCACCATGAGACTAGGCATCACCATGGATAGGGATACAGAATGATCAAGTCAGAGATAGCAACAAAGTGGTCCCTCAATAGTAGTGACTAGGGCAGACATCTCATAGAGATGCATTGATCCAATAGTTGCCAGATCAGATCCAAATGTTGATTGCAGAGAGAGATCAGGCTCGGCAATAGGTTTTGACAGTCACTTGTGAGAGGGACCAGGCTCGATCTGAGAGGGATCACAAATTCAGTCAGAGGAAACAGTTGGAGAGTGTAGCCTCATCCTCCCAGGGCCGATCAGTATCTTTCAGATCATACCAAGAGGTGGTAAGAGAGGTTGAGTACTATCGACAACATTACAGACAGGTAGTGCCAACAATAGGTCGGGTGCTAGAATTCTCCTAGCAAATAGGGATGAGGCTATCAGAGGATCACAGTGACAGGCCAGAGGGTGAGGGGTACAACCACAAGGGCTAGCCCTTTGATCATAGCCTCCATTTTTTTTTATTCATGGGCTCTGATTATCGCCCCTATTGTATCATTTTTTTTTTATGTACACTTGATCCAATTTTGTACCATGACAATCATACACTTTTCATGATATATATGAGATGGTTCAATTTATGATATGTTCTGCAATGTATGATGCATGGATGGACTTTAATTTCCTATGAGATGTTATGAAATGTTTCTTATTTTATGCAATATGGTGTATGCTTCTACATGATGATTATGGATGCATTTATTTTTGTTCTTTTCTATGAATTTTGATGACAAACGTATGGATGAAATGCATGCTAGTGGTTTAAATGATATGCAAATGATTATGTAATGATAATAGATGCTAATTATTTCTATTATGTTGTTAATGATTCGTGTAATGTATGAATGTAATGAAATGATTTCTTAAGATACTTAGAATACAAAATCTATATTATTCCTCATAACTTAAGATAATGATAATGCGAGATGATATGATGTGGTATGATCTATATGATATGATATGTAATTATGCTGGTGATTTTATGGATGCAGGGTGGATGCATTAATGATGTTCTAATTAACTGTCATGATACCATGTTAGTATGGAAAGAAGATAGAAGAAAAGAGATCCAATCAAGTCATTAAGATGATGATGATTTTCTTACCAGGAGTCAGGATTTTCAAAGGGCCAATTACTTTATGTTTTCTAACAAACATAAGTATGATGCATCCAGGTATAAAGAGCCAGGATGGCATTGTACCTAGTGTGATGGAAGTTGACTCGAAAATCAGATAGGAGTATTCCTGTTCACATTTAGCATATGAAACCTTGTTCAGGATGTAGTTCGAATATTCTAAACATCTCGAGCCAAAACATAGAAAAGAAAGCCTTCCTATGTGGTCAACAATATACCTAAAAAATCCATCCTACAAAGCAAACAGAGCATGCTTGTTTAAGTTATTTTACAAGAGTATCCCACAAGCACAATAGATAAAAAAGATAATGATCATTGCCCCATTCCTTTCTCTCTAAACCTATTTTGTTTAGGCATCATGGAGAGGTCCTTGGAATGAGCGCAAAATAAGATAAATCCAAATAAAGGAAAAAGTAAACAAAAAAGATAATGTTCTTCATACCACTAGCCAAGGCTAAAATACTATGAGATACTTGATGCTTATGTCCATCATGGGAAGGATACATCCTAGGACATGTTGTGATCAGGGTTTTGGTAAGACTGATTGGGTGATAAGCTATTGATACTCTAAGTTGATCAACTTGCTTGCTTACTGACCTAGACTTGAGACTTTGACAATTAGGGTGTTCAATTTGGAAACTTCTAGACTTGCTTCTAACTGAATCACCAAAGGATGAAAGCGATGATTGATTTATTAGGAATGAGACGATCACAGGTGAAAGCGAGATGAGACAGGTGCACCATTTTTGGTTTTTTCAAATGTTTTGAGGTTGTTTTGATTTTTAGATTTTCTAATTTTTTGGTATTTTTGAGATGTTTTATAAATGTTTTTGATTTTCAAGATTTATGATGAAGAGACTAACCTAAAGACCTATCCTAGGGGTCTCGGGAGCTGATCCATAGATTAGCCTTGCCTACGTTATACATACAGATACCACGTAGTTTGATTAACGATAAACTTGACTCAATGACGAGAAAAGATGGGAAAACGGATTGCCAGATCACAACAAATGCCTAAGGGACTGACCTAAAATGTCTCGGGGGATGATCAAAGATCAACCTTGCCTACGTTCAGGCTCAGAGATGACATAGTTCAATCTATGACTCTGTTTTTTGATTTTTTGGATTTTTGACATGATTTTGATGGTTTGGATATGGATATGTGATGATATCAGTGCTCTATTTTGGGATTTTGTTGAAAGCCAAGCTAAGGTTGATTGATCAAATCAATGGATTGATGATGATAACATTGTTGAAGATACACAACAATGTAAGGATAGTGTTAAGCAACACGAAGATTTCAAGATTGATTATGATAACATTGTTGAAGAAACCCAACAATACAAGGATAGTGTTAAGAAACACAAAGATTGGGAAGGATATCCCAAGATGATGATGGATTGATTGGATTTTGATTGATCCGGATTTTGAAGCTTGATTTAGAACAAAATTGTTTTGATGATTTGATGTGACATTGAAGTACACATTAGTTGCCACTGATATTGAAATTGGATCGATGTTCGACGAAAGATAAAGCTTGATAAGGAACATATTTTTTGTCAAAATATGTCATCGGCTAGTGATTTGGATTTTGGCTCACAAATGCTTGACCAATTTGATTTCACATTTGGCGATGTTCAAATCACCACATAAGTTGGAGGATATATATCAAGATTTATTCCCGGAGAAAGATATAAATATCTACCCCCAGTGTCTAGAAATTTATGGAATGCCATGGGTGGACACTTGGATAGGTGTGTGGATGGATGGATATGGTAAGCATGCAAAGGATGCCAAGGATTATATTGTGATAAGGTGTTCGAATAGAGGATACTCATTTGGATAATGTTTCATGGTTCAGACAATGTTGGGTAGGATAGGATCAATGAAAATGACCCATGTCAAGATGTTTACCATAAGAAAGTGTATAGTGTGCACCAAACTTGGTCAAGATCAAGATAATTTGGACTACGAATGTAGATGGATGAAAATAGATTGGATAAATGGATTTATTATGGATAAGATGGAGGGAATTTTGGCTTTATTATGGATGTGATGAGATGCTTCTAACTGAACTAGTGCACACAGATGCTCGATTCTACACATGACGCCTATTTTCTAGGTTTTCATCATGGTACCTGTCCAAAGCACCACCAAAGTGGTTTTCACTAGAGGACGATTTCTCTCTTTACTATTTTTAATCCTTTTTTATTTTTTTGGATTTTTGTATTTTTGTATTTTTTTGTATTTTTCTATGAAATATTTTAAGCTCATGTTGAATCACCTATTGATCCTAATGTAGATGCATTTTTCATAGTGTGCCATTGATATCCTACTTGAAGAAGCTGCTTTGCCAAGATACATGCACTTGAAAGAAGCTTTTGAGATTTCTGATCTGCTTTGTTCATACCAAAGTTGACTTTGTCTTTGTGCGCACATTGTGATAGAGTGCCTTTTGAATCCTTATGATGAAGGGTTGTTGCCAATACATGGTCAATGTGAGAATTGGATATCATACATGGAGGCATGGATGGAGGAGTGTGTTTAGGAATAAAAGATGGATTGGTTGACAATTTGGAACCTTTGACTCTCCAAACTTGGGAAGATGAGCAATGATGGGTGGATACAGAAGTGTGCGTGCAATTAGGACCAACTGCCTAATATACTTTGTACATTGCTTGAGAAGCCTGCTTGTTCCTTTGTGGACATCTTTGATGGATACTTACCCCCTTTTTATTTTTCCCCATAGTTTCTTTGACTAATGGAGTATGATAGGGATCATCTTTCATTGTATTTGTTGGTATCCACTTGTATTTGATTTTTCCTTCATGCTTTAATTATTTTTCCTTGATAACATTCTTCATGCATTGATTCTTATCTTTCTTTTGTCACTGGTCCCAATTTGTGCATGGAGTGATGGGTGGGTGAAGATTCACGATGTGGTTGGTTGTAGTATTGGAATTGGTTTCATCATAAGGATCCTTTTTGCTCCCTATGTTGATGTTTTCTTGAGATGAAGTTTCCCCCAGTATGGTGGTAGTAGCATCTTTGTTCTTTGATTCTCCCTGTTTTGAGATGTCTTGTTCAAAATGCATTCTCTAATAAATGACCACTGCATATGACATTATTCCAATTTGTTGCTCTGCTGACTTTGGAATATCTTGTTCATTTTGACATGTTTCCTTGAGTGGATAATGTTGGATATCTTCATACATGATGTCCTCAGTCTGAATTCAGGATATATCTGATCCTGATGTTGACAACTCAGTTTGACTGTAGGAATCAATAACCTACTCTTTTGTGTAATAATATCAGGAGTAAAGGAATCTTGTTATGAATGAAGATCATCTACATGTCCATCCACGAGAAGCATCTCATGGGTACATGGAGGAGTATGTGCTATGTGGATGTGATCATCTCGTATAGATAGGAGAGTGTCCATTATATCATTGTAGTAGCTTAGAGATGTAAATTCTTGATCTCGAATGATTTCGGAATTGCTTTTGACATGCGTCAATTTTAAAGAATGGATTGATTATAAAGGGTTCTTGGATATCCTCATTAGGCATAGGAAGTTTCTCAAATTTCATGAGGTCAAAGGACATCCATATGTTTTAGAAGTATCATTGCTAGACCTTGGTAAAAGATGTGGATCATGCTTTGGAATAAATTCTTGAGATATGTCCTCTAACTCATTAGGTGATGTAGAGACATTTTCAACATGATCATTGATTGAAGGATCTTGATCATCATTTTCAACAATTTTGGTGGGGGTTTTTTGCAAGATCTACTACGTGAGTAAGGATTGATGATATGCCTATTGAGCCAACAATGCTTGTTGTTGGTCTATCGTTGTTGTGCCAAAAATTCTTGTCATTGGGCTTATTGTTGAGCTACTTGTTGATACACTTGTTGATGGATTTGTTGTAATTGTGCCTGGTATTGTGCTTGCACTTGCCAAGCCTAGTGCTGGGCTTGAGATTGAGCCTATGCTTGTTGGACTACTTATGCTGCTTGTGTAGCTTGTGTGGCTTGTGCAGTTTGTTGGGTAGCTAATTGTGCTTGCGCTTGTTGAGCAACTAGTTGTGCAACTTGTTGGTTTTGGAGCGCCTTTTGGCGTGCAACTTGTCGAGCAGCTTGCAACATGATGGAGAATGAATTTTCCATGTTGTTTTTTAGTGGTAGTGGTGGTGGATTGGGAATGGTGTTGACCATTGGGGTTGTTTGGATGGTTGCCATCTATTGTTGCGATATCGATGGAAAAATGGGAGGATTTGATATGATGCTTTGACTTATGAAGGGGGTGTTGCTTGGATTTAGTTTATTGATGGTTGTTAAAGGGGGAAGGCTCATTCCTTAATTGTTTGGTTGATAGATTTGTAAGTTTTGACTTTGATTTAAATCTACCAAATGGAAAGGTGTTTCAAAATTTAGATTGGGAAAAATCAAATTTGTTGTACCATTGAGGTTTATAGGAGATAATGATCCCATGTATGGATTGTACAAATGTGAATTTTGAAAATCAATTGGTATTGTAAGGCCCTGATAGTTTGGTTGACTTGGATTACTCATGATGTATGAATCAATTTTATATTCTATGCTCCTCTTGTGTTTTGATCTTGATGAACTCTTAGGGGTTTAGGACCAATGATGAGATGAAGGATGAAAGGGGTGAATGATATGGGTGTTTAAAATTTTAGGAACTTTGGATCGATGCTAGACTTTAGGACTTGTTTTGATTTTGATTGAGGATAGTTTGACTAAGTATGTTAAGTCAAACAAGATGATAATGCACTTGTAAACTATAGGAAGTTGTGTTATCCTAGAGTAAAATTGTACACAAGAGGATAATTTGGCTAGGTGTGTTAAGCCAAAAAGGTGATGTTTGATAATGAATTTGTAAATTCTAGGAAGTTGTGTTATCCTAGAGTAAACTCATACACAAAAGGATAATTTGGCTAGGTGTGTTAAGCCAAACAAGGTGATGTTGATTTTTCCTAAAAGTCTAGCATAAGTGATGTTTTCAAATTTCCCAAGAATTTGTTGGTGAGATGAAATTTTGATAAATGTTTGGATGGGGTGAACTATTTTGACTTGATCCTAAATGAACCTAAGAGGACTTGTTTACTAGACCAAGATATTGAAGAACATGTTTTTCCCTAAAAAGTGGTTCAAACCAAAAGACCAATGTTTGCATGAAAACCAAATGACTCAAAAGAGACGAAGCACATGTGTGGTTCAATTGTCTGTTATCTTGCTTAAATTTGGTTCTTTTTACCACAAACACTTTCTTGATTATGCTTTTTAAACTGAATGTCTATGTCTCAATACATTTTCATCCCACAAGGTCCATTATGTGGACATCAAGAAAATCAAGGCAATAGTTTCATATTTGCTAACTTTAGTGAAAATAAATGATGATTAAAATCAAGCACTTAGAGACCTCTAAGCATGGAATCCATAGGGCAAGCAAGAGCACTTGAATTCGTCAAAGGTATTTGCTTCTCCCAAAATGTTTGAAATTTTGAAGCTTTTGTGAATGTTTGTTTTCAATTGTTTTGAGACCCAAGAAAAGTGTTTTGATTTCAAGAACATGCACAATCCTAAGATGAAGAGACAATATTTGTTGGGTTACCACTTGGATAAATCCAGCTGCGCATATTCAGTGTGGATGATTAGATGCTTGACCACATAGACTTCCCCTTATAGTGCACCCGCTTCTTGGGTCAGTCAAGCATCAATACCCATGAATCTCACATGGCATACTTTTAATATTTACAACAGAACCGCATGTATACGTGGGGTGACTTCAAAGGACATGACCTTTTGCACCAAGAAAATAGTTAAGGATTTGGCCTTTTCTAAACAAGGGTTTTAATTTGGACTTTTCGTTCATAGGAGTTGACCCATGCGGTGAGAGACCATTGCTGCCCTTCTCATCGGAGCCAACCAAGTGATACTGGTTTTTGTTCCAGTACCAACTTTTATATCCCAGTTGGAAATACACTTGTCCTTAGTGTGTTATGAGTTGGGTCATTCCCTTGGGTGAGTACTTTTTTCCACAAGGCAGGCCTGCTAAGATAAAAAAAAGCAAGCAAACATATTCATAGTTTGATCAAAATTTGTTTAGAAACAAAGGGAGGACACACACAATAAGCTTACTCACACTCACAAGATGTTTTGTTCAATTTTAAGACCAAAATGAAATGTGGAGGTAATTTTTTTACTCAACTTAAGATCACCAAAAGACCATTTGATTCTCAAGATTGTCATGAGGCGTGAGAGAAGCGTATACGTCCTTTTGATGATATTATTTTGAGTAAACAATTATAAAACAAAATAACACTTGCTCATTTTAATTCCACAAAGAAAAAGTGAGTTCTTTTTATATCACCAAATAAAATGTGGAATTTTCCTTGATCAATTGTTAAACCTTAAACCAAATCTAGTAAATTGTTTCTAAGGTTCTTTTTAAGCCTTTTGATTGCAAACTTTGAAAAAAAATTTGTATTAATCTTTTTAGAGTCAAAAAGGAAATTTATTGTTGCCTAAAGCATAAAAGATGACAAATTTCTTAAGAGATATTGAGAACTCTCTAAGAGTGTTAAACAACACTAGAGTGTTTAAAAAATCTTGGAATAGGATAAAAATGGTGTCATAATGTAGCTCTCCATTTTTCTTTCCTCCTTACCCTAACCTGCGAAATGATTAAAATGAGAAAACACGAAGACAACAAATAAGTTAATGACTCAAAAAGCTGAAAACAAAATGGCACATGCTAAAAAAAATTCAAATTTTAACTTTTCTCTGTCACCCAATGATGCAATCAACAAATGTGATTTAGTTTAGAAATATAGTGACGCAATATAGTGCCACATGTTGACTGAGTGCGGCGCTCTACAACAGACAGAGAGCGTAAAGGCGACGCTATATAGAAATGGGGTGCAGTTTGGATAGCGACGCAATTTGCAATTTGGAAATTTGTAGGTAGGAAGGCAGATGTAGCATAGTTTGGAGTTTTGCATGGTGCAATATAGCGCCACCTATCTGATAGTGGTGCAATATAGCATTGTGGGAATGTGAGCGGTACAATTTCCTGTAGGAACAAAAAAATGTCAAAAAACACAGATTTTTGGAAAAATGTGATGAATTTCTCCAATCCCTCCTTCTAGTACCAAAATGTGAACCCCAGTCCTATTCCTACAAAAATACAAGAAGCAAATACATTAGTAAGATTATATGCAAGATAAAACATGGATTCCCCATGAAATCCATTTACAATGCTCAAAATAGGAAAATGAAGAAACAAAACATAAAAAGCAATGAAATCCTAATTAAGCATGTAAACTCTTGATCCCATGGGGGAATTGGTGCCAATTGATGTGTCGAAATTGTCCCTTTCCCAACTCCTTTGTTGCAATTTTGATGATTTTTGATTGATTGTATCTCCTTGCTAAGATTTTGGCATAACTTTGCTATGAAATCATGAAAATGATGAACACTTGCTATGAAGTAGGCAAAATTACCTCTCAATGTGAAGAGAGTAACTTTGCTCAAATTTTGGATGATTGAATGAGAGGAAGAGTTTCTCATTTATATATTTCCAATTTGGAAAAGAGAGTGAAATTGAGAATGTGGGATCATTCAACATCCAATGGCCAAGTGCCACTTGTCAATATGTGAATGGTTGAAGGTTATGCACATTCAATTGTCCATGATAAATGCCATTAGGTGGAATTTAAAATTGAGGAAATGACATGTGAGAGGGAAAAATGAATGAAATAAATGCCACTTGCCTCAATGCACAAGGACATGTAAGAGGAGTGAATGCTTTGTTGGAAAGACAAATCCACTTGGATTTTGAATTCAAATTTAAAGGAATATTCTTCTTTTATTCTATGTTGAGAGAAAATAGGCAATTTAATAAATCAAAGTAATTGATTTATTGTGCAAGTTGCATTCTCTAGAGGATGTGACATGGATTAAGATTAAATTAATCATGGTTTAATTAATTTAATGAAGAATTAGGAGATGTGACATTTTAGACTTAAATTTGATTTAAATCAGAATTGAGAGGAAAGGTTTGATTAAAGAATTTTTTTGATTTATTTAATCAAAGGGGATAATGTTAGGTTAAATCAAATAATGCTTAATTTATTCAATTTATTAGAGGGCTTTAGGGATTTAATCAAATAATATGAATTATTTAATTAAAAAGGGATTGAGGATTAATTAAACTGATTAATTTAATCAACAAGGGAGAAAGACCTAATTAAATAGATAATGATTTATCTAATTAAGAGATGAAAAAGTTATGATAAGCTAAGAGTATGATATAGGACGAAGCAATGTTAGTAATCAGGATCAAGTGCATCGGTATATTTTCCATGTCTATAAAATCCAAGATAGGATAATGTATGAGACCTAAGACTAGGATGCAATGAAAAGTATATGGTTCTAAGATGGGATATTAAAATGGTATTGTATGATATGACAAGATAAGAATGCAAGAGCTCAAAGGAAACTCTAGGTCCAAAGTTAGTTATGATGTAAAGACTTTACTTGTGTTATGATGGATAGAAACAGGGACCAATGATCAAGAGAGGGTATGTAGGAGATGATGGACTCCAAAAGGATTTCCCTACTAAAGGATAATGGTATGTTCCCTAACTCAAGGATGATGAACCTCAAGTGATGTGGGTGATAGATAGCTAATGCTTTGATTTCAAGCCTTAAGAAGAATAGCCTAAGTACAAGCTAAAGGTTTGTTTGAGAAATACTGGATATGCAAGGGTGTGGGATATGCAAGGACTAGGTGGAATTCAAAGAATAGGTGGAATGCAAAGACTAGGTGGAATGCAAGGACTATGTGGAATGGAAGGATTGAAAGATCAGAATTGAGGGATGATGGCCCTAAGAAATCTAAGTGATAGGTTCCTTTTGGTTGTTTTGTTGTTTGATGTTTTGAGGTTCGTAAAGTTTTAAGGTGTTGCAAATTACTAGGTGTGATATTTGTTTGAGGTCTATTTTTTAACACACATGCAATATATAGTAGACAAATGTTTGATTTTAACAATACAAGCACAAATCCTAAGGTTGGCAAGGACTATATTCATTGGATTCCACACGGGTTTCCCCAACCACACTTATTCTTAGTGGGTGACTTAGAATATTGGACACACTAGATCCCCTCCACGACACTCACTTCAAGGGTCAACCAAGCTTCAAGCCCTCATGAATCTCCCATGACAAACTCTTCACCTCTACTAAGAACTGTGAGAATGTGGATACCTTGGCAACAACCGTTGTTGCACCAACGAATAGAAGGGATTTTAGATTTCTAAAACAAGAGGGTTCTAGTGAATACTCAAGGACATGGCACCTCCTGAGCGTACAAAAATCCACTTAAGACTTTAACCACTCTACTAGGGGATCTTTTACCTTTAAAAGAAAAGGTAGGTACCCATTTTCAAATGGCACTACATGGATAAGGCCTACATACCATGAGGACTTGACAGTTTAGTCTCATCCTTTTATGTACCAGTCTAACCAAAAAATTGGTTGGAGTCGTTCCCTCTTTTGAGGCAAGCCCCTCTAAGGTATAAATATTAAAATAGATGGGTCTGGTTTCTGATCACCAAGTTTGCACAAGGTGAGAGCAAACTCCCTACCATCTCAAGCATAGAAAATAGTGTTCATTGACCTCCTCATTAAATCTATGTGACATAAGACAATTTTTCATTTTAAAAGCACCAATTGAACTGTTTTCTAATCTAAAAGACAATTAGTTTCAAAATCACATGTGTCTTCCACGAACGTCCTGCATCAAAATCTCATTAGTAGTTTCATGCCTCCCTTCTTCAACAAGTGTATTTTTTGATTTTCACTTATCCACGAATCGAACCTCTAAGAAGAACAAACTAAAACTAGGCCTGAAATCTAAATGAAACTAAAACATAAAAAGAAATTAATCTAATTAATTAAAATATAAACTTATTAAATCTAAATGCTAAAACTAAATCTTAAATTAAATCTAAAATAAAGTTAGACAAATCTAGTTAACTCTACCCTAAAAACAAATTCAGATCCTAAATTAAAATCTAATTAAGATCTAATTAAAACTAAAATCTAATTTAAATCTAAAATTAAATTTAAATCTAAATTAATTCTAAAAATTAAAAAAAAATTACATCTAAACTAAATGAAAACTAAACTAAACTAAATTAAAACTAAAAAACCTAAACTAAACTAAATCAAAATTTACTAAACTAAATTAAAAAATTCTAAAACTACAAGGAAAATTGATCTAAAACTCTAAATTAATTAAAAAAACCTAATCTAAAACTAAATTAAAAACTAAATTAAAATTAAAAACTAAACTTAGATTAAAAAAACTTAATTTAAAAACTAAATTTAAAAATTAGAATCTAAACTTAAATTAAAACTTAAATAAAATAAAAAAATATTACCAACTAAATTTAAACTAAAAGCCTAATTTAAAACCAAATTACAGTCATGCAGATGCACAACATGTTACATGAGCCATTTGGCTAGAATGAAGATGCACACATTATAGAAATGGCATAAGAAACCTTCAAGCAACTGAAATTTCAGAAAATTTCTGCTGCTCAAGGGATACGTTGAAAAGACTTTATTACAGAAATGGCGTAAGAAATCTTCAATCAAATGAAATTTCAGAAAATAGTGACAATTGTTGTTGCTCAAGAGATATGTTGGAAAGACTTCAAGTAAACATTTTTGGTAGGTGTACCAAATTTTCCAGCTACTGTCAAAGCAAAGCATAAATAATATAAATTGTAGAAACATGAATGGAGCACTTAAGAAAGAGCAGATTTAAATTAAAAACGAGTTTTCAATCTTCCATCATAAATAATTTCTTAGATCATCAATAAAGAGTGTACAACCAGTGTAAATAAACCAATAAGCCTTCATGTACATTTAGCCACTCCTATTATGAGAAAGATTGTGCAAACACTGAACAGTATTCATAATCTGTAAAGAAAAACATCCTTGCATTTTAGATGAAATCCTCAAAGTATTCCTACAAGATATTTATCAAAACATTAAAATCCAAAACAACCGTGATTTTATCATATCTCCAAAGTTATGATCTAGGTTTTTACAATTTTTGGAAACAAATTAGAAACATCCAAATGCAAAAACCCATTAAATTTCTTACATACCCAGTTTATAGTTTATGAGAAATGTTCTTCACGTCAGGTTCACTAGAATGTGTGAGCTAAAAAATGGAGGTTTCTATGGAATAAGAATCTCCATCTCACACTCAGCCCAATGGAGCCATTCATATTAAAAACTAAACTAGAATGAAAACAACTTCTAAACTATGAAAATACAAACTTCTAAAAGTATGGAAATGCTTTTAAATGAAATCACTCTCCATTGTCTCCCTATCACCAAGATCTTTTTTTATGCATTTTCTCTTAAATTTTGTGAGCACAAAATGTAGTAAAGAGGCTATAGTGAATGAGAAAATACAATCAAGATGTAAATATGATATGACTATGCAAATTCGTGAGTGAGAATGTAAACAAACCAAATGCTGAAATTAAAAATGCACAGCAAAGACTATGGATCTCAAAATCTATGTAGATGCAAAAAATCCTAGAGCTACAATGAAACATGAAGCTAATGCAAAGAAGATGTAGGGGTCCAAATGAGAGTGAAATCCCATTTAAATAGGCATCTTTAGGGATGGAGAGGTGTTGAGAGGGAAATTTGGGATAAAAGGATTTTAGCTGAAAATGCAAATTAGTCCCACATTCCTTGATTAAATGAAATGCATGTCAGTGCAAATGATAAAAAAGGAGAGATAAGTGCATGGTGAAGGGTTTATGAATAATGAAACTAAAAAAAATGATTAAATGGATTTTAAATGAAGAATGAACATGATTAATAATGATTAAAAGTTGATTTAATGGAATACGGAGATGTAAATGATTGTTATGACATGATTTTAATGATTTGATGGCGATTTATGAAAATGATTATGATTTATTATGCAAAAGCATTATGAATGATAATGAGGTGATAATTATTTAATATTTTAATGATCTAATGATTTAATGAAATGCAATATGAAGTGAACGATTCATGCAAATGAAATGTAAATATTATGATAATTAGTTTATATGAAACGATATTTGATGATTATGTTAATGGGTTTATTATGATATGAATGATAATGAACGATTATGCATTATTATGAAAACAAACATAATGATAATGAAAACGAACATGAACATTCATGAAACAAATTGTGAACGAAAATGAATGGGAATGGTCGTTCATGCAAATGGTTGATGATCGACTATGAATGTTTAATATTTTAATGACTTAATGATTGCATGAAATGCCTGAATAATGTGATGATTAAGAGGATAAATTTGAGTGTCTACAACATTATCAAGAATTCATCATTTGGAGCATCTACTTGCATATCTTTATATTTCTACATCAAAGGTTTGGTGAGTTGTAACATTGCATGTTGTTCATTCATCATTATTTTTCTATTTCATTTCATTTTCAAGGGTTTAATTACCAAACTAGGTTTTGACTTAGGAAAACCCCTATTCTCTAACCCTTAACCCTTTTTCCCTCTTTGCATGTGTGTTTTGCAGGTCTTATATGCATATTTTTCAAAGAAAAAGGTGTTAAAAGGTGTCAAAATCTCATCAAAGTCATTCAAAGTCAACAAATCCCTAAAAAAAGCTTGGAGATCACCCACAAGTCAAAGTCTGTAGATTCAGACCAGATTCTTGTTAGGAACCAAAGTGCAAACTGAAAGCTATAGATTGCATCTTTGAGATTCCTAAAAGTTGAAGGTGGACTAAGTCACCATCAATGGTGAATTAGTCCCACTACTGGGCCTGAAAAGTGATTTTTGCACAGTTCTGGATACCCAATTTCCCAAAACCTTTTTCGATAGAATCTCCTCAAAATAGGACTAAGCCGCCAAGCTTGGCATAAGTGTCCCAATTGGCTTCAACACCAAATTCAATAGGACTCCAAAGCCTCTCTACATCAATTTTTAGTTTCCAGGTGCACCTCTCTAGTCCCTTTCATTTTTATAATTGCTTGTTTGCATTCTTAGGTCATTTTGCATATCACATTGTCTTTTCAAACATCTTGCATTTCATTAGTTTTGCATTTATAATTCATCCCTCTTAACAGTTTATTGCATCTGGGACATTGCATTTAGGAATATTTCAATCATATTTATATTATTTTTGAGTGAACCCTTAGATATTTTTTGGGATACCTTTCTCCTTTCAGGTGCAAAACCTTAGAAGTGCAAGGGAGCTCTATCCCCAAAAATCTACGGTTCATGCACAAATAGAGGAATTTCACAAAGAGAGAGAGAGAGACATCAAACAAAAACTTACAAGGGATCACATCACATACATGCAATCATACAAAAGAAAAAGAAATAATGCAAAATAATAGTTAGGCACATGCGAGTCAATTTGTTAGCAGGTCGTCTACATCCCAATCATGTTCATCGTATACAAAAAGCGGACAACTAGCCAAAGGGACAATAGAAAGTGCCGAACTAGGGTCATGGCCAAGTTCAACACTCTTCCTAGGAGAATTATCATGTAAGCTCATATAGAAGAAGAAAATAATGTATTCAATTCATTATGCACCTCTTCATCAATTTTATCAACCTCATCATCATCATCATCCAAGTTAATCATAATAGGATGTCAAATGATAATTTCTAAAGAAGGGTTCAACTCTTGTTGTGGTTGTGTTATAGGATCATTTTGTTTTGGCGAAGGGGGAGAATCTTCATGCATTTCTTCAATCAAGTTTGGATCTTGATTTTCTTTATTATTTTCTTTCTTTAACCTTCAAGAAAGATCACGACATCTACGCATATGCTCTCTAGCACTTTTGTTTGTTTTAGTACGGCCTTCAAGTTGCATTTTTGTAGGAGTGGGTTGATCAGCCATAAGTTTATTTTCTTCCCTAAGGGGAGGAACAGAAGAAACCATGGAAGGTTGTTCAACCACTTTCTCTTTAATTTTGTAAACTTGTTCTATCCTAGGAGGTGTGATATGATTGGTTTCGTTATCTCTTGGTCGTTTATAGGAGGTATAAAAAGGATCTATCTTAGGTTGGTCCATGTTATTTGAATTTTTTTTAGGTTCAATCATGGTTTTGTCAAGTATAGTAGGCTCGGTCATGGGTGGAGGTATGTTTTGAAGGGATAGTTTTACTATGCATTTTTCCTTGAAATTTTGGTAGGACTTGAAAAAGAAGTCTTCTCGAGGTTTAATAGGTTCCATAGGCTCAAGCATAAAGAAATCTAGTGAAAAATTTCCATGAGAAGACAAAAGGTTAAAGCCACTATTTTGCACGATGAAAATTTCATCGTCAAAGGGAAACTTTAGGAATTTATGCACGATCATCGGGAAAAATTTCATGGAGAAAATTCATGGATAGCCTAGCTTCACATGATATTGATCTGACATCGAGATGATGGAGAATGAGACATCTAATTTTTTCAGTCCTATTTGTAAATGAAGGATGATCGATCCCATCGTAAGGCAAGTGAAACTGTTATTTGTCTTGATCCATGCTTTCGGTTTATCATATATTTCTTGATAGATCTCATGCACAAGTAAGAATTATTTAATGATCATAGTCTCTCCACATATGATATCTATTAATATCCCATTAGTGGGCTTGTCATAGATTTGACCGGTTATGTAAAGAGGACCATCAGGTGCATGTTTAAGTATATCTTGTGAGGAGAAAGCAATCTCAAGATAATTTTAGCTAGCACCTTATGAGGTGTGACCTTGATCAATCTGACCATATCATCCATAGGATCTTGTTGAATAATATCATTGTTGTCATCATCTGTGTCAACATTCATCACATCACTCTTTTAAATTCACTAGCTTGGATGAATGAAATATTATGATTAGGTATAGGGTTGGTAAATATTTTAAAGTTTTGGTTAGGAGGGTCAAAAAGCTTATTCCTTTGATCATTAACACCTCCAATTGAAAGCCAATCAGAATCAATGTGGTCTTGCACAAGATGTTTAAGACGCTTACAATGTTTTGTATCTTGTCCATTTTGTCGGTGATAATGGAAATAATAATTCGATCTAAAGCTTGAAGATAATGGTTTATTAGGATCAAGATTTTTAATGAAAGGAAAGGTAATCATTTTATGTTCTAAGAGTTGTGACATTGTTTTATTAAGGGTATCGAGTAAGGGAGTGAATTTCCTTTTCAGGTCCCCATAGCTAAAGGGTATCATCACTTTAACAGTAGCTACTTGGTTATCGACATTTTGAGTTTTTTTTTAGGGGGATTAATTTGAAGGAAGCCTTTATTTTTTTTCTGAAAGTTTGATAATTTTTCTGGTTTGCGGACTCAAACTTCTCAGTTCGGCTAGAGGTGAATTCTGCCTCATGACTACTAACTGAGTCTTGATAATCATTGAGGGTAGTACATGAGTGCATGAAGGAGGGGAAATTCATCATGATAATATTATCTTGTATCTTACTTTGCAAATTCTATATGAACATATTTTCAAGGTGAGGATCGAGAACCTTTACATCCATTTGGGAATAAAGAAATTGATAGCATGAAATAAAGTTGGTAATCTTTTCTTCTTTTAGCTTACATCTCATCAAATCATCCAAGGTCATTTAAGGAGTCATATGCACTTGAAAATGGTTGATAAATGCCTCAAAAAGTTCATTGAATGAACAAATTGAGTTGTTCGGTAACAAAGAAAACCATTCTAAGGTAGTATCCTTTAAGGATCTAGGGAAAATTTTAGCTGATTTTATCATTAGGAATAAAGTCACTACATAAGGCGGTATAGGTGAAAACATGGTTAGAAGGATCTCCTTTCCCACCATATTTCTTGAATCTAAGCACCTCTATACCTTGTGGCATCGGTGTTCTCATTATATCCAAGGACAATGGGTTACTTTTGACATAATGTGTATGTGGGCCATTTTGATTTTGGTTGATAATGGAAACTTGCTTTTGAAGGGATGAAATGGTTTGCAAAAGTTGGTGTATGAGAGGATCAATGTTTGCATTTTGAGATGGAGGTGAATAAGGTGGAGGGGTGTATTTGTTTGAGGGACAAGTGAATGGAATTCTTATAGGTGGTAGGGTGGTAGGAGATATGACTTGTGATGCCACAAAGGTACTAGGAATACTAGCACAAATACCCAAGGGAGGAATCACATTACTAGTAGGTTTCATTGTTTTTGTGACTTGAGGGTTGGTATAGGTGGGAATAGAGGAAATTGTTGTCGAAGGAGGAATTTGAATTCCTCCTTGGCTTGTAACATTGTTTGGAGGTAAAGGACAACTAGTGGTTGAGGTAAGATGTTTTCCAAAGATTTGAACTATATTATGCACATGGTCAACTCCATCTTCACTTTCAAGCATGCGATGTATGTTATTTATGGTAGGAATGATGGTAGTTGAAATGTTCTCAATAATTATTTGTTTTTTTAGGTTTGCTAACTCTTCATAAATTTGGATTATGTGTTCTTGTGGAATACTAGCATCCATTTTTTCGACATGTGTCACACTACTTGAAGGAAAAAAGTTATCAAGGGTTTGGTCCATACTTGGTGAACTAATGTTAACACTAGGAGTGAAAGAGCTAGATAACCCAAGGTCCACGATGGTTGTACTATCATGAGATAGCATGAGTCTCAAAATCTATCTTACTATAGTATTAGGAATAGGACACCATGTATAAAAGCTCATGCAAGGGGTACTAAATCCAAGATGGATGCAAATGCAATTAAAATGAAATTAAGCTAAACGCAATGAAATGAATATAATGAAAACTCTGTAAACTAAATAGAAAGTTATCAACAATAAACAAAAGCTTAGAAATAGAGTTTTGAATTCTAGAAAATGTAGTTTAAAATCTGCACTGGGACTAAATTGCCCTGAGGGGCATATGAGTCCTAGTGAGGGTTTTTTTCACAATTTTTAGAAAATTTTAAGTGATTTTTATGATTTTTGGTTTGAATGATCTGTAGACTAAATGCAAATGCATATTTTAGATTATATTCAATGATGAAAGATGCTAAAAATGCAACCTATATGCACTTTCACTAACACAAAATTTTGAAGCCCTAAATGCAAATTAACTAATGCAAACCCTAATACAAAGTTAATGCAAGCAAGATCTAGGACTATGATGCACTCTAAATTAGAAATGATATGTCCTAAATTCAGGTTCACCAAAATGATATGGGTGAAAATGGATGCCTCTATGGTTTAGGACATAGAACACCAAGTTTCTCCCAATATCATTCAAGGAAACCCTAGAGATCTCAATCTAAAGATGAAGTATGGGAAAGGGATCTTGAAATACGGTGTCCTAGAGTCTAACTAGAAACAAAAAGAGGGGTTCACTACCAAGCTATGGATTGGAAAGACTAATGAAATGCAAGACCTAATTATGAAACCTAATGATATGCAAGACTTAATTATATGACCTAGAAATGCACGTAAATTAGAATGTAAAACTGAGAGATGAGAGATGTGCACCTGGGAATCTATAAAGACTTGAATGAAGTCTTAAAATGTTGAAATTATTGAATTTAATTTTGACTTCGACTCATGCACCAGGCTGGGTGATTTAGTCCCAAGTTAGGGTTTCTAGGTAGGAACAAAAATCTGGTAGAGATATGTTTGGAACTCCTAAAAACTACAAACTTCACTAAACTAGGACTCATATGCCAAAAGTGGTGTATCAGTCTAGAGTTAGGATTTTCTAGAAATTCAAAGTCTGGATCTACTCCTTAATTTTTTTTTGTCTTCTCCACTTGATTTGCAACATGTAGACGTCTTTCAATGATCTCCAATGCAAGATGACAACTTTAACAACTTTAAACACTTTGAAAACTTTCTCCAAACTTTCTGTTCAATATTTCTTCAATCTAGACCTACAAATCACACACTAAAGAGAGGGGAAAATGTTGTTTTGTTAATAGAAAGGGGTTTACCTCAAGGTCAAACCTCATTTTGGTAATCAAACCTTGTAATGAAATGAAATCAAGTAATGATGAATGAACAAATTATAATGCTACAACTCACCAAACAAAAGAAATAAAGTGTTGCAAACATGTATGAAGTGGCTACAATGGATGTAGATATTGAATCTTGTTTGAATGTGATAGATCTTGACTTGAATGCTAACTTGAATCATGAAACCCTACATCACAAATGTTACCTTGAAAAAAAACATGATGCATGATTACTTTGACATGATGCTTGATACTTGAATAATTCTCCAAAACACTTGATAATAAGCTCTTGAATGCTCTTGTGAGCTCCAATTTTCTATAATGCATGAATACTTGAAATCTTAGGTCACTTGTAAACTTTCTAGGTGAAAAATGAGTGAAACAACCTTGTATTTATACTTGTTTATGCCAAATTTCTTGAAATTGGGTATGTGCAGGATTATCATGGAAAAAATAGGCCCTTAAGTGGCGATAAAATTCAAAAAAATCAGAGTTAGGAAACTTTATGTAAAAAAATGAATAAGTTATCTATATTATTTCAAAAATATGCAAGGATAGAATTTGTAGCAAATTGAGTGTAGTTTCTAAAATACTAGGTTTATTTAAAAAATAAAAAATCTATTTGGTGAAAATTTGAAAGTTCAATGCAGTAGTACTAAAATACCAAGGGAAAAATAAGAAGTACTTAAATTTCAATTGATGAGCTAAAGGGACTCTATAATGAATGGTTCATAAGGCAAAACACATGCCGAAGGTTTTGAAAATGGGATAGCAAGCTAAGTGGGCTTAACCTTGGGGGAAACTTCATGGTTAAGCACACTTGAGTTGGAGTAGTACTGGGATGGGTGACCTCTCGGGATGGACCAATGCTTCACCTTTGTGAGCATCACCTAGATGCAATGAGTGCTAAGTGGACTATTCATTATCATGAGAGATGGGTCTTGTGAATCACTACTCATGAATCATGGGTCAATGAGTTTGACTCGAGAAGTACACGGTTGAATCCTAATAGCAATATCATAATTTGACATGCTGTGGAAGAAACCTCCTTCTTATCAAGAAGTAGGTGTTTGTCTGACCACCCTAACCACAATAAAATGATAAAAAAAAATTATAATATTTTAGATATAAGTAGAGGACTCATGTCCCGATGTGATGCATATTTTTTTGTAATTTTTTTCCAAGTAAATAATTAATTATGAATTTTTTATTACAAATTTTAAAAAATATAAAAAATCGTATGTCTGACCACCTTAACTTGGTCAAAACTTCATGAAATTCAATTTGTTTTTTTTAATCCTATAGTATGATAAGCATAGAATGTGACACATGTTTCAGATTCAAAAAATGTGATACTGTTTGAAAGCTATAGATGTTTTTCAATCACAAATTTAGTCATAATTCAAATAGAAAATGAATAATAATTATTTATTAAATTCAAAGTAGAGTATAATTTATATTGGTGGAAAGTTGAGAATCTCCTTTAAAAACCCTTACCGTTTCATCAATTTTAGGTAAAAAAAAGTTGTCAACCACATGGGCCATCATATCACTTACATATCGCCACTTTTTGGCCCATCATGATCCTTCACATACCCAATTATAACACTACAATTCGACATTAGATCTAGGAGGATAAAATACCTCCAATAATTTGAATTAAATTTGATTTTGGGCCACACGGAACTCATATGCCAAAAGTGGCGTATGAGTCCCATTAGGCCTAACTATGGGACAATTTTTTTCAAAATTGCTTAGATTCATATGGAATTGGGATCGAGACCCTGAGACTTAGTTGGGACCCATATTCCAAAGGTGGCATATGAGTCCCAAATCACTAAATTTGGGCCACACAACCTAAAAACACCTAAATTATGATTGGATCTTGGTTTATGTTAGAATTATCCTCAAAAAGATGCATGAAATGAGGCTTATGGATGCAAAATAAGGCCAATTAAAGCATAACGAGTCCCAATTAATAATGAAAACCATATATTAGTGTGAAAGTGTGGTACAACACTTTACAACACCTTAAATAAAGTATAATTAAGTCCATTTAGTTCACAAAGGCCCAAGACCTAATATGAATGTGTTAAACATATTACAACACTAAATCAAGGCCATGTGTTAGGGATTACTTTTTCCATCATTTCAAAATATTTCCTCCACAATCACATGACACTTGTTAGTAAAAAAATCCCCTCTACAACGCCATGCTAAAGTATACAAGACAAGAATTCCTATGACCATCTTGCAAAAATAATAACTTGTGATCACAAACATCAAGCACAACACAACTACATGGAAAATAAAAATAACCAAAGATCCCAATGCTAAAACATGGGCTCTAATGTAAAATTTAATTTCATGCATGAAACACAAGGTAAAACTTGATTGAAAAACCATTTTTTGAAACAAAACCACTACAACACCAAAGATATGAAATCACCATGTCTCACTTGCACAACAAAGTGTAAACAAGTGTTGCACGATTCATGAAAACAAAATGGCAAAAAAAATAATATGACCTCGCCATTGCATAAGAAATGTGGCAACAACAAAAGACTTTGTAAGATGTCATGTCATAATGTGAGATCACACAAGTATAAAGATAGTAAGAAAAACCTCAAGACCTATGAGGAATTTAACAAGAAAAAATAAAAAAAATTTACAACCTTCCCAATAATTCATAATACAATGTGTACAATCTCTCTAACCCTAGTTTTTCAATTGGGTAACTTCAAAAGAGCGTGCAAAATAATGTAGGAGAACCCACAATTCCTCAATGAAGACACTTAAGGAAAATATCAAACATCACTAGAAACTCATGACCATGATGAACAACTCCCATTTACATGGTTTACCAATAGAAGTTCCTAAAACCTAGAAGAACAAACAAGGCCTAATAAAGAGATAACTTGACTAGGTTTTTGAAGGTCTAGTCAATGAAAATGATCACCAAGGGAAAGATATAGGACATAAAAATTATTCAAAAGTGGAATTGTCCTTATAAAACCCCTAGATAATCATGGTTAAGAGGGTTAACATTCTATTTTTTTGTATGGGAATGAGGCTGCCCAAACATAAAACTAGGTCACACAAACAAAGATGTAATTTTAGGCCTGCCATCCATCACAGTTAGGTCACCCCACTATCAAATAGTCTACCTCACTTTTGACAAGACTACCCAAACCAAGTTAGAAACATTCCAAGTGAGTTTGGAGACTCTTAAGCAAAGTAGGCCACCTAAACTCACTAGAAGACACTACAGTTCATTTTAAACCCATAATAAATATTCATAAGTTCATGTTAACTTTCCAAGGTAAATATACAACATCATACATTTATGATCATGCATAGTACTGACATCGAGACAAGTAATGGGATATTCTACTAACATTTACAAACGAATTACAATCCATCTCAAGGTGAGAGGTTCTTTACAAATTATATTACAATTACATAGGGAAATGAATCAAATATCCTTCCAACTTAAAATTACAATGAATTGGATAATTTACAAAGAAAATGAACAATGTATGAAGAAGATATCGATGTCACTTTTTCTCCTCAAACTTCTAAACCCTAATAGTAGTTTCCATGCCACCCTACCACATGAAACCAAAATCCCATTCAATCCCATTGTGTTAGGATATGGTTGCATGGCCCAAAAACACTCACAAAATACACTTGTGAGATAGTATATCAGTCATGAAAGACATGAACTATACATGACATACAAGAATGTAATAAGAAACCTCTTTTACAATAGGAAGTTTATGTAACATAATAGCATGCAACAATGAACTTCTTGAGGAAGAAAAATAAAAAGAACCATCTAAATGGTCTCTAGAATTCACCCCATAAACTACCACATATAACACTACATCACTTAAAGACTAGTTCAAGACTCAATACAATTCCACATTGAACAAGGCATGAAAATAATTTATGTACAATTTCCAAATTTATCCAATTTTCATGACATATTTTTATAACACATATTTTCACATTTCATGAAGTAAACCTTCATTCAAACTTTCAAAAAAAAAAAATTCACGAAAAAACTTTCAAATTTTATCAATATTTTTACAAACTAAAAACTAGGAAATTTCCAAAAAACTCCATTGAAATTTCACCAAAAATTAAAGTTTTAAAAATAAAAAATCTAAAGATACGCTTTATTATCAAAAGTACCCAACAACCCTTTTAATCTATAAAACATTCATTTTGCATAATTCCCTAAAAATTAGGCATAATAATGATGTTTGGGAAAAAATCACAAAATTTACATACAATAATTAATACACCCCCTAATTCTACAAAATAAAAATCAATGGGATGTTTTAACACCCCACCAATTCATTTGCAACCTTTCAAAATGAAAAAAAATCATTTGAGGTGATATGGAAAACTTACCTCTCAATTTAACAAAATTTGAAAAGAGTGAATCTTTAAATACACATCGTAGATACATGAATCCATGCATGAGCATGTTCTCCTACTAGTTCCTATCTAGATTCTTCAAACAACCAATTTTCCATCCAATTGCTCACCCAATCAAAAAAACAAGAATTTGGAAGAAGAGAGTTTTTCCTCTCCAAATTCCTCACAAATAAAATATAAAAATGAAAATCAATTGCTTTTTTCCCTTTAATCCCATTTTCCTTTTCCAAAATAAAATAATAAAATATATTTTCTTTTCCAATTAGTTGCATGTAATCATGGATTTCAGCTAAGACCAATTAAAACATTTAAATACAATTGAATTTTCTATTCTACACTTAATTTACGATTGAAGTCTATATAAGCATATTTTCACATTACTTGCAAAAATAAAAATTAAAAAAAAAAAAAAATTAATATAAATCACATTTCCATTTCTTCAACTTGAAACTTCCACAAATAACCCCCAAATCCCAATAAACAATTAAATTCATTTCCCCATTATAATTCAACATATGATTTCTCTATTAAATCCAGAGAAGCATGTAATTGAATTAAATTGTGGAAATATAAAATTTAACAAGACATCTACCAAACATTCACGAGACATTCACAAAAGGGTTACAGTATTTGAAATCATACCAATAGTGGTATTTGAGTCAACACATGTAAAATAACTAGGGACTTGCACTTGGCTCAAGCACGATAGGTAAGGCAAAACAATATATGGTCAATGTGACATCTCCTTATAACCGTCATCGATGTATACTCAAACTTGTGGAACAAGGTGGAGAAATGCCTAGTACTTGTAACCACTCAATGCACACATCAAGCCTACCTACTCGATATATAAATATTAAAAGCATCACATAAATACCTAAAAATGTACATCATATCCATTATTTCATTACATTAAAATGATATGGTTCATGATAGCATTTAATTACAACATCTATATTAATGCATATATTCATGCACCAAAACATAATAATAATCCCTTGGGCAAGCCTTCATCATGCACACATCCCAAGAACACCTCCAAAATAAAATGCATCCATCCCCTTTCAAGGGACTTGGCAACATAACACACATGCACTTTCATGCCATTTACATCAAGTGAATCAATAAAATAACCATAGAGGAAATAAAAAATCAAGACATGGAACAATAATATCAAAACATGATCATCTAACATCTCAACATATATGCAATATAATGACCGCACTAACATCACATGCTAGGAATAGGTAGACCCTACATTGTTTGATAAAATTGTATTGTAATTAGTGCTACCTTTTGTGTTCCTAATGAGCTATCAGTATTACAATTTTTCTCTATGAAATTAATTTTTGTATGCTTTGTATATTTTTCTTGTATGAGCCATATATTCAAACTACATCCAATATTTTTAAAACTATAACAAATAGATCATTAACTTTAAATAAATATGATGTATTTAAGTACATAACACGTTAAAAATTTTCTAATATATTTACTCTATCATATAATTGAATTGAGTTTTGTAGAACACACTATATAATTGAGATGGAATGCCCCTACTAGGAGTGAGACAACCCCTAGTTGCAATATAATCAACTATATTATGGTGCTAATATTTTTTTGGAGCCACTATTATTTTATTAATTGTTGAAGAAAACTATCTTGTATTCAATTTGATGTTTATTTATAGCTTGTAGAGGTAATGCCTATCTAATATACTACATGCATTTCTTTTACCAAAATAATTATTAATTAGAATTTAAAAGGTTCATGTGTTGGAATGTTGATAAATTAATAATTATTTTTGTAATACATACAAAATTCTAGATAGACATAGACAATTTAAATAGTTTGTAATAAATAAATATGTATTCCATAATTTAATTGTATTGATGAAATATTCTACAGTTTATTAGTGCTTTCTAGTGAGATCACAAATAGAAGGTAAAACAAACATGTGACTTCTGTTATCAAAAAAGTCATACATAATATTATAAAATATCCACATCACAACAACTTACCAGTACATCAAATACCTACACTTGATACAATCTACAAAACAATTGCCACATTATATACAGATCTTATTAATTATTTCCTTTATGACATGAATATAATAGTTATTTATATTATTATTGGCATTCAAATAAAACACTAATTTTTTATTGCTCACTATTTCATAGCGAACACAAATAGTTTTGATCTGATGCATTAGATAAGTTTTTGATATTTGAGTGACTGATTGTTGACATGTGTCCACATTAGAAAACAATTGTCTTTGTATACTCTCTTCCATTATTTGGTTTTAAAAGCAAAGCTAAAAATAAGCCGACTTTAAATAGTAATAGAAAAATCTTGAGACTACTCGAATCGTCTTCTGTCGAATAATCCACCGACTTTACCGACTTTAAACTTGAAATAAATATCGGAAGTCGACGGAAGACAGTAGTCCGGTAATAGAAGCAGCTTTTGTTCAAGATAAAAAGAGAATGGAAGGAGACGGTGCAACGCCATTTCTAACAAAGACATACGCCATTGTTGACGATCCGTCAACTGACGGTGCTCTGTCATAGAGCGCAGGCAATAACAGCTTCCTGGTGAAGGATACATTTGCTCCGTAGCCACTTCAAAGACTGTAACTTCTCCAGCTTCATTCGACATCTCAACACATATGTCAGTATCCCTTCATCTCATGCTTTTAGACAATCATTTTCTCTGGTTTTCTTGACTATTGTTTCTAATCGTACAGGGATTTCGTAAAGTGGATCCTCCATTGGAAAAAAGCCATTGGAGTAGAGTCATCGAGTCGTCGTAGGCCAATCTGTAATTCACTGAAACCATCATCACTCCTAAGCTGGCAAAAAGAGTGAAGCGACAAACGACGGTGAAAGGAAACAAAAGCCGCCGCCATGGAAGAAGAGAGCAACAGGTAACTTGGAGAAGGTGGGGCTAAGTGTAGGAAGGAAGATGCCGAGTGCCTCGTCTATTGCAACATCTTTACTGTGCAGAGAGGGAGGAACGCAATAAGATGGTTGGTACTTGAATTTCTTTTTCTACGCCCATTCTGAGCTCGCTGGTTTGATTTTGCAATTGCCCTAACACCCTCCATGCTCTTTTTAAAGTGCCAACTTGTTTGTCATGACTTGGGGTTGCAGTCATTCCTAGTCGGGACCCATATTAAAAGCTGTACAATATGTATTTTATAGCATCTCAAATTATTCACACATTATAGGGTTTTTTTAACAAAAATAAATAATTAAATCAGTTTATTTAAACATTTCATTATTATAATTTCTTTTTAAATAAAGTTTTTTATAAAATAATTGATATATTATTTATATTAATTGTAGCAATACATTACAAGACAAGCATTAGCATAGGCTGAAGACTGCTAGTGGACACATTGAGATTTCATATATTTTGAAGTGTATCATCAAATTTATTGTTTCTTTTAATGACTCAACATCTCTCGATTCTATAAACATTTGATTAAGAATTAAAATAACAAAATTCAACTTGCAAAATGATATCCTTAAAACTTGAAACTAATGAATTATTTAATGAATACCAGTTTACTCTTCCATCCTTTTAGATAAGGTTTTATCTTTGATATCTTCATTCATTCTCTTTCCAAACAAAATAGATTCTTTTTATTAAAGACTGGAAATTGTATATTTCAATGTGTTTTAGTCTTTAATTAATTGAATATCCCTCTTCCTAGTGTAAATATGAATCATTTAATGGTGGGTTGTATTATTATAAAAAATGTATATGTGTGTCTATTTCTTTTATATTCTAGATTTGTTTTGATTGAAATATCATATATAATAATTAATTAATAAATAATATATTTTTATTTGAATTTGATTCATGACATCTCTACATTTTAATCAGATTATTATTCATCTTCAAAGATTATTCTTGATCTAGATAAATCCTCGTTAAACTCATTGGATCATATATGTGGGTACAGACTTGACCTAGTAGGTCATTCCAACAATCATAGATTTAGTCCTAAACTTTAAAAATTTAAATTTAAATTTAATCCCATAAGGGGAATTCCAGATGCCTAGTGAGGACGAGGACACCATTGTTGTGGAGGTTGTTCAGCTGAAAAAGGAGCAGGAAAGTATTGATAGAGAACTTGAGGACATGCAGAGACGCTTCGCCTTGACAGAGCACAGACCTCAGTAGATGATGTCGTTCCTCCAAACAGTCACTCGCAATCTGAATTTCATTGCTGAGACGCTTCAAAACGAGTCAGCTTGATATCGGTAAAAAGAGGAGACTGTTGCCAATGCCACATAAGGAGGAGTAGAAAAAAGCAAGGCTTGAACCGGGTTTGGAATGTTCTAGAACAAATGCTTTGACTACACATGGGTTTGTGGATCCTGGGATGATTAGCAATTCACTGATTGCGGATGGGTTTGAAGATTCTGTGCCTTTTATATATTCTGAGACCAAGGTGCTGTCTAAGGAATTAATGGCTACTTGTTCACTTGGAAATCAGAACTCAGAGAGCTCTATTGACAAGGCTAATTTTGAGATGGGTGTGGGCTTTGAAAAGGATTTTGTGGGTTTGAGTAATGTGGATGACATGTTTTCCTGGGATTAGGTATTCTCTGAGGAAGCCCAATTCAAAAACTACATAGTTCTTTCAGAAATACTGGGCACTCAGACCAACAAATCACCAGATTCCAAGTGAAGAAGAAGTTTTGATGGATTTCCTTTCAAATATTCAATGCCTTAGCAAGGCTACCCTGAATAATTTTTGGAGAATCTTTTCTGTCCGTTTGAAGAACAGTCTAATCCATTACAGTGGGAGTTGCCTCACCTGCTTGGGGACTGGTAATTTATGTTTGGTCGTGTGGGTAGTACAGTTCATAAATGTGTCTTTTAATTTATAGTATCATGGCGTGTATCGAGTCCTATCTTATTTTTGAAAGTTTATTTTGACTTTTTCTTTTTTTCTGTCCAAATACTGGTGGCTTACAAGTTTTTTCTGTCCAATACGAGGACCGTTGTTGCTCCCATGGAGTATAACAGTTCAGTTAAGTTGAACAACTATTTTTTAATATGAACTTTTAAGCAATGCAGCAGCAGTACTTTGCAGGTCAGCGGCCAGTCATGGCATTGAAGCAAATTTTACACATAGCTGTTTATATTGTATTGATTCTGCAGCTATTTATGTGGTCTGCATTCTGCTGCTGTTTTGGTTTAGTTTGCATGGCTTTATGTATCCTATACATCTTTCTAGTTTGCATTTTTATTAGAATTTGTATGGAATTAAGATTGTTTGTGGGATGCCACAGGGCTTTGGTCTAGCAGTAAACCTTAATGAATTTACCATTGCTGGCACAGTAACAACCTGACTTTCCAGAATGGCACCTCATCAAGGTTAGAGTCATGGCATGACTCTCTAAGATGACTTTTGTATTCGGAAAGGTTATAATGAACAATAATGTGGTCAGTAAGTGTGACCGATAAATGTTCAGCATCACCATGATGATAATTTGTGCTTTATATTGTTGGATAT
This sequence comes from Sequoiadendron giganteum, assembly GCA_007115665.2. Lineage (NCBI taxonomy): Eukaryota > Viridiplantae > Streptophyta > Pinopsida > Cupressales > Cupressaceae > Sequoiadendron > Sequoiadendron giganteum. The sequence goes on from CM021109.1 coordinate 579,801,195, forward strand.
GACAACAATAAAATAGAAAGAAAGTAGAATCTTTATTTTTGGAAAAAATAAAGATTGTAAAAATAAAAAGGTAAAACAAAACAATAAAAATAAAACTGTTTTTTTAAAGTTTGATATAGGTTGAATATATTATATATATCTTGTTGTCTTGAAGGCAAAACCATTATTGTAATGAATTGTAATTGAAGAGCAGTAGTTGTGTGAAGATTGTAGTCAGTTTCTTTGAGGAATAAGATTACTGATACTTTGTCACATGGATGTTTTCTTGGAATATTTTCAAGGTTTAACCACGTAAATCTATGTCTTGTCAATTATTCTATTATTCCATTTAATTTACTTCTGTATTTCTTTGCAACCAATTTGTGCTGCAATATTTTTAAAGTTTGTGGGTTTTATATTTTCGTTTCCACAACAAGTGGGATCAAAACAATTATTTTGCAACATTTGTGTTAGGATTTGGTATTTGTTTGGTAGCATCAAATGGTAAAGGTTTCAAATGCAAGGTTTGAGGTGGAGAAATTCAAAGGGAAGAATAATTTTGAGCTATGGAAGCTCAAGATGTGTGATTTTTTGGTGCAACAAGGATTATACAAAGCATTGGTAGGAAAATCAAAGAAATATGCAAATATGACTGATAAAGATTGAGAGGATCTTGATACAAAAACTTTTAACACAATTTAGATGTGTTTAACAGATGATGTTCTTTTCAATATTGTTAGAGAGGAAACAACAACAAACTTGTGGAATAAAATGGAGAGTCTTTATATGACAAAGTCCTTGACAAATCAAATCTACTTAAAGAGGCAATTGTATAGTTTGTGAATGAAAGAAGGTATAAAAATTATTGATCATTTAAATATTTTCAATACTCTTATATGTCAATTAGCTAACTTATGAGTGTAAAAGTTGAAGATGGAGACAGGGCAATTACGTTATTGTGTTCATTGCCTAAATCTTGGATTCACTTAGTAACTTCTATTAGCTTTAGCACAACTAAGACCCTTGAATTTGATTATGTTGTGGAAGTTTTTTTGTCTGAAGAGGTGCGAAGGAAATCTAACATAGAAACCTCCACATTAGAAGCAATGGTGGTTAGGGGTCAATCCATAGAAAAGTGGGAAGATTCAAGAGGTACATCTAGATCTAAGTCAAAAGGAAAAAAGTGTAAGGGAAAAAGCTGGTATTGCAATAAATCAAGGCATCTCAAGAAAGATTGTTGGAAGAGGAAATAAGATAATGATGACTCCAAAATGGAAGGAAATCTGGTTGAGACAAGCTCAAGTATGGTTGATGAAGTTTTATCTATTTGTAATAACTTACAGTATCATGAGGAATGGTTATTAGATTCTGGTGCTTCTAATCACATATGTCAACATAAGAATTGGTTTTATTTTTACCAAGCTATTGATGGTAGTGTTGTTCTTATGGGAAATAATGTTTCTTTAAGACTGTTGGGATTGGGAGCATTAAGATTGAAATATTTGATGGTATTGTGAGGACATAAACAGAGGTATGACATGTGCTAGAACTAAAAACTAATTTAATTTCCTCGAAAGTTTTGGGTTTTGGAGGTTATAAATTTACAAGTCAAGGTGGATCAATGGAAGTTTCCAAGGGCGTTTTGGTGGTCATAAAGAATACAAATATTAGAAACCAAGGAACAAGATAGAAGGGAGTACTATAATAAATGAAGCGGCAGTGGTATCTGAGGAAGAAAATGAATTTACTCATTTATGGTATCAGTGACTGGGTCATATGAACGAGAAAGGGTTGAAGGTACTATTAAACCGTAAGTTACTTCCAAATTTAAAATATTTGAATTTGAGTTTTTAAAAGTTGTGTGTTTATGGGAAGCAATCTAGACAAAAGTTTAAATCAAATAGTCATACAAATAAGTGTATTCTAGATCATACTCATTCAAATGTTTGGGGGTCGTCCCCTATAGTTTCTTTGGAGGATCATCATATTTTGTGACATTTATAGATGACTACTTTAGAAAGGTGTGAGTCTATATTCTTAAAAGAAAAGCTGATGTGTGGTGATCCCACAATACTGGTTTACAATTTTTGGCCAAATTGGACACTGAAATAATTTTTTCTAACTAAATCTTCACTTTCAAACACCTATAGCGACTAAACTTGGGGAATTTGAAGATGATGTAAACTAGTGATTTGCAATATTTTGTTTATAGATTCTAAATAATTTTTTTTCAAAAATTTTGGAATCAAATTGCACTTATTTTTCCATCTCCTTCGAAAACTAGTGTTTTCAGTAAACATCATTTTTAAGGAGTGACACCATATAACACATAACTATTTTTCCATGAAGGAGAAAATTCTATTTTTTTCAAATTTAGATTTGTTACTAGGATATCTAGTGCTTCCGATTGGTTTCATAGTGTTTTATTGAATATTTTTTCCTTAATCAAGTTTCAAAAGTCAAACCAATTACAATTCAGACATAGGCGGATAGTATAACACAATTTTTTTTGTATGTATCAAAATTATTATTTTATTTGTTTGCTGGATTAAGGACTTCAATATCTGGTGCACTCATATTTTAAATTTTTTTTTTTATAATCTTCTATTTTTCCACATGTGCAAAATAGAGAGCTTAATTTTCAGTGAAAAACCTACATTCACAAGAAATAAAAAATAAAATAAAATTTATTTAAAATTATACTTTTTCGGAAGCTTATAGTAAGGACTAAATACTTACAGAAAATAAATTTTAAATGAGTTCATTTGATCCCCCAAAAGGTAAATCAAAAGTGGTTTTTTATCAGCATTTTGATAGGTGTAAAAGAGACTCCGTTATAGATATGGTTTAAAACTAGTAGGGTTCTATCCAAGGGGGTTTGATCTAAGGTGGTTTGATCAAAGCCTCTTCAATTGCAATCCTTAAAATAGAATTTTTTAAGGCTTAAATCATTATATTTTCTAAAAATATGTGATTTCAGCAAAAATCAGAATCTCCCAAAAATTGTAAACTAGCATTGTGTGATCGCCTTGTGTTTAGTGTATTTAAGTAGTTTAGATTTTTTCTTGAAAAAAGAACTGATAGATCAATCAATTGTTTAAGAATAGATTTAATGTATGTGAGTTCACATCTTTGGAATTTGAAAGTTATTGTAAGGAAGTTGGGATCGAAAGGCATAAAACCACTATCTACAATCCTCATTAAAATGGTGTTGTTGAACACATGAATAGGACTCTTCTAGAGAGATCAAGGAGCATGCTTAGTAAGACCAAGTTGCAGCAAGAGTTGTGGGTAGAAGTAGTCTCTATATTTTGTTATCTAGTGAATCAGTCACCATCAGTTGCAATAGTTTGTAAGATTCTTGAAGAGGTATGGATAAGTCATTCTTGTGATTATTCAAATCTAGTTTTTTTTGTTGTGATGCATATGCTCTTATTTGAAAAGATCAATGTTCTAAATTAGACCCCAAATCCAAGAGATATATCTTTGTTGGTTATGGTGATGAAATTAAGAGACAAACTATGGGATCCTACTACACACAAAGTCATTATTAGAAGAGATGTATTTTATGAGTCTCCTCTTATAAAATTAGATATAGTAGAAGTTGATTTGAAATAGGAACAATTACTTTAACATCAAAAAATTCAATTGGAAAATCATCCATCTACATAAAACAAGGAGCAAGAAGAAGTTTTCGAAGAAGAAGATGAGGATGTAGAAAATCTATAAGAAAATTTAGAAATTCTACAACTAGATCTAAGGAGATCTACATGGGTCAGAAATCCATGTAAAAGATATGATGATCATGTTTCATCTATTGCTTTGATTTCTAATGATGGGGAATGTAGTTGTTATAAAAAAATAGTGGATGGTGCTGAAAATGCTAAATGGAAAATAGCAATGAAAAAAGAAATGGAGACCATGGAGAAGAATAAGACATGGGACCTGGTAGAACTTCCAAAGGGTAGGAAAGTTGTTGGTTGAAAATGGGTCTTCAATTTGAAGAAGGGTTTTGATGATAAAGTTGAACTTAGGTACAAAGCAAGACTAGTAGCAAAATGGTATTATCAAAAAGAAGGTATTGATTTTCATGAAAAAATTTCACCAATTGTAAATCTAGTTTCTATTCGGGTCGTTTTAGCACTTGTTGCTTTACTTGATATTGAGTTGGAGCAATTAGAAGTTAAAAAAACATTTCTACATGGAGATTTGGATGCGGAGATATATATGGAACATCGAGAATGGTTTGTTCAAGATCACAATAGGAAATTTATTTACAAACTCAAAAAGTCTGGGCATTTAATTTAAGGAATTTATAATGTCTTTAAACTAGGTTTATACACTCTATGGACATCCTTGAAGTTATAATCCTTGGGATTTTAGATTTTAGTGATGACTAAAAAATAATATAGGCTTTAGTTTATTTTACCCATGTATTTTTATGAAAAAAACTATACTAGTCCAGCATGTATGAACATTTGATGAATGTTTATGTATTTTGTGTATAATATGATTTGTTAAATCCCTTGGTTATATGTTCGTCTTAATAAATGAAACCTAACTTTTGTAAATGATAAACTAGTTCTTCAATGGATATGACTCAACACTTGAGTACAATTCTAGCATGGCCTTGCACCAAATCTAACATGTACATTACTACTTTGTTTCTCATAATTGTTCTTTGGAATAGTCAGCCAATGATACTATCTCGCCAAACACATTACCATTATTACAAGTAATGACACAAAATTAACAAACCAATACATTGGATGGAACAATGAAAAAAGTATCTCAGTGTCTTTATAATCATCTCTATTCTTAATTTTAAGCATAAAAATAGATTCAATGATAAGATGGTGACTTTTCCGAAAGAAAAAATATAACACATGTAATCCAACTTAGAGAATGATATTGACACAAACCACTTATGATATAATAATCAAATTTACCCTTATGATAAGTTTCCATTATCATAATCAAGTTAATCAATAATGTTCTTATAAATCCTAACTCGTTCTTTTATATCTCTAGGACCACTAATATTAGAAATTGATCACATAGATTGAATAATAACACAAGGTAATGTTTCCAAAAGAACAAGTATAACACAAGTTCTTACAAATCCTATCTCCATTTGCAAGGAAGTTGGAGAAATCTGGCCTACAATTGCGAGGAATTTGGAGCCATCTAACTTGTTAAAGGTGCAATTGCACAAAGTTATTAGTTATTCCAATTAGCATTGATTTTCCTACTAGAGTGGGTATTTTGGATATTACCAAAACTTATTGGGAATTTTGATTGTTACTACACTTTCTAACATGACATTGGTTCAATTAAGGAAAAAATCCCCACTAGTAGGATTCTACCCTTTAAGTGGAACTTAGTGGGTAATCTAAGTGCTACTTCACCTTGCAACTTATCCGATTCATTAGAGGTTTGGACTTCCAACAAATCACATTGAGTTATTTAGATTTTACCATTGCATATGGATGTGTAGACTTTCACATTGCATCCAAATCTTACCACCTTGCAGACTTTCCTATTGCAAGTGAACATTTTTAGGATTTCATCTTGGAATTGCACTTGTGGGTAAGATAGACCTAAGTGAACCTTTTGTGTGGTTTCACTTTTCAAGTGTACCTTTTGTGGGTAAGATAGATCTAACTTCCCTACAAAGAAAATGGTGACATTAGCATGACATGTGCATTATACGATTTACATGTCAAATAGGTCAAAATGCAATTGGAACATCACCATTTGATCATGTTTTGTTAATTTCGGGCGGAAATCCCCTCAAATCGGGAAGTCAACAAAAAAGTGCATGTGAAAATTATATTAAGGTGGACCCACTTTCCTTATAGAAATGTGGATTGAATGAGGACAACTCCCTCACAGATTGTAGGTCGGATGACTCCATGTTCCTCACAAATTTGAAATTTATTTACGAAACTTCCTTGTGGAACTTCATATGATAGCTACACCTTTAGTAGGTTAGGTGGCTCAAACTTCTTCGCAAATGTAGGTTGGATGGCTCCAACTAGATGGGCCACAAAAACTGGTAAGAGAATAACTTAGGCAATTTTGAGTATTTTGAAAAAATCCAATGGTGACATTTCACATATTTAGAATACGGAATTTTAAGGTTTAGAATTTGACTATTTACTATGTACTCACAACCATTGATAAAGTTGATTTTGAAACTAAAATACTAGAAAAAGAGTGCTAATCAACTCAACCTTTGCAACACTTCAATACACCAAAAAGTGCAGTTCACATGAATTACGGATATTCGCATTAATTAAATTGACTTTATAATCTCAAATGCACATATAATTTACTATATGCTAGCAAACAAACTAGACAGAAACTTCGTTCCTACAACCTTGTTTATAATTGACATTCCCAATACATGAATAGAATAGCATTTTGTATACTCACTATTTTCTTGAGGACATGCTTAATCTTGAACTAATTTTTTGATGTAGTAATATGTGAATGAGTGATTGTTTGTCGATGATTCCCGACACTTGAGAATAGTTTTCTCATTCCTGAATTGGTTTATAAAAGAGATTATAATCGTACGTAAATCACTAGACATCTTGAGTGTACGCGAATCGTTTTCCTATCAACTAACCCACCGACTTTACTGACTTTACCGACTTTAAACGTGAATTATTAAATATGTGAAGGGCGGCAGAAGTGGGGAAATACACACACAAGAAAAGAAGGGTCCTTTGTTCAACATAAAACGAGAATGGAAGGAAAGAGAGCAGCGCCATTTCTAATAAAGATATACGGCATTGTTGACGATCCATCGACTGAAAATCTTGTGTCATGGAGCGCAGGTGATAACAGCTTCTTGGTGAAGGACCCCCACCTTTTCTCTCTCCATTTACTCCCTCGCTACTTCAAACACTGCAACTTTTCCAGCTTCGTTCGACAGCTCAACACATATGTCAGTATCCCTTAATCTCATGCTTTATACTATCATTTTCACTCATTTTATTGACTATTGATTCTAATCGTACAGGGATTTCGTAAAGTGGATCCTGATAAATGGGAGTTTGCACACGAATGCTTTCTGCGAGGGCAAAAGCAGTTACTCAATAGCATTCGTCGAAGGAAGTTCAATCATCACCACTCTCAAGGGGGCGGTAGTCAGTTGGGTGCCAAATTTGATTTGGAAGGGGAATCCCAAACGCTTTTCGAGGACCGCGAGGACGCCATTGCTATGGAGGTTGTTCAGCTGAAGAAGGAGCAGGAAAGTATAGATAGAGAAATTGAGAGCATGCAAAGGCGACTCACCTTCATAGAGCGCAGCCGTCAGCAGCTGATGTCGTACCTCCAAACAGTCAATCATAATCCGAATTTCATTGCTCAGACAATTCAAAACAGGCAGCTTGATGGTGGTAAAAGGAGGAAACTGTTGCCAATGCCACATAACGAGGAACAGAGAAAAAGCAGGCCTAAATTGGGTTTCGACTTTGTAAGTAAAATTGATTTGACTACACATGGTTTTGTTGATCCTGGGATGAGTAGAATTTCATTGATTGCGGGTGGGTTTGATAATTCTGCGCCTCTGGTAGATTCTGAAACCAGGTCTGGATCGCACTCTAAGGAACTAATGGCTACTTGTTCACTTGGAAATCAGAGCTCGGAGAAGTGTACTGAGAAGTCTGATTCTGAAATGGATTATGTGGGTGTGAGTAATGTGAATGAAATGCTTTGGTGGGATCTTGTAATCGCTGAGGAAGCCCAATTCATCAACTACAAAATCCTTTCAGAAATGAGGAGCAAAACATCAGATTCCAAGTGAAGCAGTAGCTGTGATGGAAATTCAATGAGTTAGCGAGGCTTCTCTGAATTTCCTCTCTGTGCGTTCGAAGAAACAATTGTCTAATCTATTCTAGTGGGAACTGCCTCACCTGCTTTGGCACTGTTTGGTCGAATGGGTAGTACAGCTATATAATTGTGTCTTTTATCTATATTGTTAGAAACGTCCATTTCTCAGATATAACCTGAGCCATAGCTGCAACCAACTCAAAGTTGTTTTTAACCTGCAGTATAATCAACGCATATACTTGATTCCTTTTAATATTTAATTAGATATCGCTATGGACTGCATTTAATGATTTCGAATTGTTTTAAATTTTTGCAGAAAGAAGTCACTGAATACGCTGGAAATATGCAAGTTTATTTTAAGAAAAAGGTAATTTACAGTATATGAAAAACAAGAGGATAAAAGAAAAATAAAGTACAACAGCAACTATTTATTATTTATTTGGTAATGAGCATTAACAATAGTCTAAATATTTGTGAATGCATTACAATTTCATTAATAGCTTAAAATAGAGTATTTGATTAAATATAGTATATAAAAACCTTTTTCAGATTGATATCAAAATAAAAGTGATATAGCAAAAGATTGGATTTTTATAGAGCTAGTTTTTAATGACTATTATAAATAATGATCACACTCAAATGTCATTTTTGCAATTTATTAGTATTTTTTTTAAATATTGGGCCATATAGATAAAGATTTTGTTTATCTTTCAAGAGATTTAGGATTTAGTAAAGAATGGGTATGTATAACCATTAGATTCAACAACATCTAATATTATCATGTAATTTTAGAAGGTATTACTAAATGAAAGCCACGAGAAGTTAAGAAGCCCTATTCTTCATAACACAAGTAATCAGTAAGTTTTTCTTTCTAGGGATTGCACCAATAGCTAACTCAAAACAAACATAAACAATGTTAAAAAAATATTATCAAGGCATGTGGAAAGTGAAATGAGCAAGATAAAAAATGTTATGTAAGTTTAAAAAGTGGTAAATTGGGGATTTTTAATCTATGAATGATTTCTTTACAAGTACACTAAGAGTTGTAAATCAAATTAACATGAATGGCGAAAAAAATCATAATAAAATAATATTTGGGGAGATATTAAGTAGTCTACTGATAAGATTCAACCACATTGCTATTATATGTAAAGAATTGGCATATCTATCAAAATTATACATGGATAAATTAATATTTTTTATAAACGTATGGGAAGAGGTTGAATCACATAACCAATTCCACCCCCAAACAAATATTTAAATCATAAGTACCAATCAAGGAAAAGGAAAAAAAGGAAAAATTTAGCAACAATCATATGAGTCAAACTTTGAAAGAGGCAAAGGAAGCCAAAAAAGTAGAGAAGGAAGAGGATTGTGAAGAGATAGGACCAATATTTATAATGGAGGAAAGAACAATTGCAAACAATATAAAGAAATCAAAAAGGGGAGGATTAATAACTATACATTTGGAAGAAATGAAAGACATACTTAGTAAATTACCTTCAATAGTGTGATCAAGTAGATGACAAACATATATATTTATATTCCTACTAGTGAAGTAGAAAAAATTTATACTTTTTAGAGTTGGGTATGTGCAGGATCATCATGAAAAAAATAGGCCCTTAAGTGGCAATAAAATTCAAAAAAATCAGAGTTAGGCAACTTAACGTAAAAATTTGAATAAGTTATCTATATTATTTAGAAAATATGTAAGAATAGAATCTGTAGAAAATTGAATGTAGTTTCTAAACTACTAAGTTTATTTAAAAAATAAAAAATTATATTTGGTGAAAATTTGAAATTTCAATGCAGTAGTACTTAATTTAAGGAAAAAAATAAGAAGTAGGTGTCTGTCTAACCATCCTAACCACAATTAAATGATAATATTTTTTTATAATATTTTAGATATAATTAGAGGACTCATGTCCCGATGTGATGCATACTTTTTTGTATTTTTGTTCCAAGTAAATAATTAATTATGAATTTTTTATTACAACTTTTAAAAAATACAAAAAATTGTATGTCTGACCACCTTAACTTGGTCAAAAATTCATGAAATTCAATTCTTTTTTTTTCATCTTTTAGTATGTGAAGCATAGAATGTGATGCATATTTTGGATTCAAAAAATGTGATACCATTTGAAAGCTATAGATGTTTTTCAATCAACCTATCAATCAGGACTTTAGTTGTAATTCAAATAGAAAATGAATTAATTATTTATTAAATTCAAAGTAAAGCATAATTTATATTTAATGGAAAGCTGATAATCTCCTTTAAAAACCCTTTTCATTTCATCAATTTTGGGTAAAAAACAAGTCGTTAGCCACATGGGTCATCATATCACTTACATATCGCCACTTTTTGGCCCATCATGATCCTACACATACCTAGTTACCAGTGAAATTGTAGCTAAAAAATCTATAAATATTTGTGTTTACTAGCCATTTTCCATCACATTTACATGTTATTACTAGTGTTTAATTATACCATGTACATATAATGTTATGTCTCAAGAAAGGAAAAAATGTAGCAATAAAAAATAAATCCACATGGCCCTAAAAGAGAAAAATATGCATACAAGTATTCATAATCCAATGTACCATAGAATAAAAAATCATACCATCAACATGAAATAAGATATACCATAGAGAAACCCTCCTTGAGTTAAAAACCTAGCCTAGAAAAGAATTCACACTTAATTTTATATTCATTAAAATACACTTATTGAATTTTCATAAATAATTTTCAAGCATTCAAGCTCCTCCAATGCATCCTCCATGTGTCCAAGCTTAATGAGTAATTGGGAAACCACACATCTCATGAAATTCTTTGCATATGAACTCTACAAGAGAGCTCAATACAAACGGCAACCAACTTGAACCACTAAATATGTACTTTCTTTTATAGATTCAAGATCAAACAAAGCCACAAAGTAATATTACATAAAACATAAGTCTTAAAACTATGAGAGTACAAAATCCTTGACCCCTTTATTTACTATTTGGTACTAACATTTTCCAATCTTAAATATTTATCTAATGTGCAACCCACACATAAAAAATATGTGTAGAAAAAGGGGATCTAGGGTCTAAATCACACCTCCTCCTATATCTCAATGGAAAGGACTAAATTTGATCTCAAACCCACTTGGATACCATCATCAATGAAAGAGCCAAAATGGTGGATTGAGGTTTTAGTGCTTTTATGCGAAGGATTATTTGATATTAATTAACAAACTATAAATTGACTTAATTTGGTAACGTAAAGACACACCTAGGAAAAATCTAGCAAAAAAGTATAATTTTAGGAAAACACAAAATTGAAATCTAGAAAAAAAGTTCAAAAGAATAGAGTGTAGACACAAAGGAACCTTACATATAAATCTAAGCTTGATATGGCTACACAAGGGCATTGGTGCCCTAGACATGGAAGTGAAAACACTTAGAATTAGAATTCAAATCTTAGTTGGTCTCTATCCATTGGTTCTTCTCCTCTAGACTCATTTCTTTTCAGAACTTTATTTGTCACTAATAAATTCCACTTTTCATAATTTGTTGATTTGTAGGACTTGAATGCTTGATTGAGCAATTATGTCTTCAATCCTCTATCAAATTTTCTTTAGATCTATAACTTTCACACAAGGAAGAGGGGAAAGAGTTGTTCCATATGAGGTATTTCCTATGTTGAACCCCATTTTAGTATTTCTAACTCCATAATGATTATGATGATGTAAAATAGAGGTTACCCTTGGTTGGGAGAATGCTAAATGATAAACAAGTGAAAAATTAAAAATTGTTGCAACTTACCACTCAAATTTATATTCCTTGATGGAATGAAGCCAATACATCACCTTCAAGGAGAATTGGATGCTTGAATTAAATTCCTACAAGTGCTAGTACTCACCAAAAAAACTGAAACATAAACAAAATCACATGAAAACTTGATGCATTGCTAACATGACGCTTGACTGAAATAGTGTTACAGTAATTCTACTAATTATGCTGTTGAATACTTTTAGGATGCTTAATTTCTCAATTAATTCACTTATCCAAAATTTCTAGGCTCTCAAACGATGAAAAAGATATATTTATATGCAATTCTTTAATTTCTTAGAAATTGATTACCAACAATCGATAAATGATTTCAATTTTCTAAATGTTAAAATGCCAACACTAATAGTTTTGCATTAGGGCCAAATAACTTGGAAAAAGGTGCTAGCACTCTAGTTCATACCTATTTTGGGGCCTTAAGTATTGGTAAATGAATATGAAATCCTTATTCCTAATTGAATTTTTTTATCAAAAATTATTATAAAATAGAAAAATTAAAAGCACAAATCTATAGGTCTAGGCACATAAGGGGGAGCTGAATCTAGTGTGAAGTTGTTAAGGGTGGTAATTTATGATCCTACACTTAGCCCCCACTTACACTCATGATCACAATAATGTAAGGATAAGCCAAGAAGGATTTTTTTATACAAACATTGAAGAGATAGGATGACATCGAATTTAGGGGATGCGCTAGCCCCCATGCTCAAGATCCTATGGCACAATAATGTGAGGAAAAGAGAACACACACATTAGGTGCAATTTAGCATAAAAACATGAAGCATACATAATGAAGACAAAAAAAAAACATAATACAAAAACAAGACATAATACAAACACTACATGATGCAAACACAATGACAATATAATGAAAACATGATGCAATAAATAAATAAATAGAATGTAAAAATAATGCAAACATGATGTAAACATAATGCAAATGCAATACAAACACAACAAAAACATAATGAAAACATGCAAAGGGGTTATGCTAATCACAAACTAGCAAGCTCTACAAAATTCTTGCAGGTTTTCATATCTAAGGAATTGATGACGCATGGGCTAATAAATTCTTACATTTTCTAGGTGTCCCATGAACCAAGGAATCATAAGCTAGTGAAGTATGACATTCACTAGGTGAGTTTTTGCAACAGTAGCAAATGAAAAAAACACAAGGACTAGTGAAGTTTGTTATTCACTAGATGTGTTCTAATGTCAACCATACCAAGAGTTATAGTCCCAATATTTCTAATAAGGTGCTACAAACTGATCAATATGTAAAAAATGCATCACAAATTTTAATGTGTGTGAACAAAGTAAAAGACATAATGGAATGTACATGCCCCTACCTTAAAGTAATTGCTAACTCCAATTGAGAGAGATTTCATTTAGGGTAGAATAAAATAATATAGAAACGTGATAGGCAATGAGAGCTTGCCAGGAAACCCTATGCTAATGACATTCCCAAAAAAGTTGACCCATAACAAGGAGTTTCCCCCAAGACAAAGCCACATAATTAACAAGATAAAAATAGCACATGTAAGGGATCCAAAAATTTAGGGTCCATATAGACCAACGATAATGTATAATATGATCATGCTTGGAATAAACATCATTCCCCAAATGCTTGTGGAACTACAAACACAATGGAGGAATGACATATAAAAATAACATAAAATATTTTTGGGTCAATATGGAAGATACCTAAATGTCTCAAAACTTTGTATCATTCCCCAAAGGAAACAAAAGGAAAAAATGTTCACAACATAAAAATGAATAGAGATATAAATAGATGAATGTTGTGCAACAAATTCATTTGCATTGTATCTTTGTGCCAACATGAACAACAATGTTCATCTAAAGAAAACTAACAAAAACAAATATATTCCAAGAAGCACATCACGAGAGATCATATTATGTGCAAGAAAACACACAAAGACACACAAGAGGTATTACACATGCAAGTTGATCTAAAGAAATTGTTTGCATCCCAATCTTTCTCATAATAAATGGAAGGGAAACAATATACTAAAGGAACTACAACAAGTGCAGTACAAGGAGAAGCACCAGGTTCAATGCATAGTGAGTCACTCTTATCAAGAGGATCATCATGTTTCCCCCCATCTAAATTTATTGATTTGGAAAATATAAGAGCTAATTCATTAGGGTCTTATTTTGTTCTTATATTTTATCCTTTTCTTCACTATTTCAATATATCATAATAGGATGTGTATGTGCTATTAGCATGATTGTGAGTATTATCATTTGTATGTGCCTCTTTCATTTTTTTCTTAGGTTGGGATAGGTAAGGTTCAGTTTAGTGGTGTGCAGAGGGTGGTAGGTTAGAGTCAAGTGATGATGAGGATGGCTGGGTAGGAGGTATTTCATCAAAATTGGGTTGGATGGATGGATGATCACTAGGTAAGGTTTTATGGTTTTGTAAAATTAACAATCCATGGCATGAGGTTTTATAGTTTTATAAAATTAACAATCCATGGAATAAGGTCTTCATTTATACTTGTTAGTTTATAGTTTTAATCATACACTTAGGCAGTAGTTATGGAGATTGATTTCTTGATTGAGGAGTCCTATCCTCAATTCATGGAGATTGACTACTTGATTGAGGAGTTCTATCCTCAATTCATGGAGATTGGATTCTCTATCCTCTCCTATATTATGTACATCTCTTTCATCTAATTTTAAAAGTTGAGTTTATGCATTCTGTGTGCTTGTTTTCTGTCTTTGTAGATCTGGAGAATTCTTCATGATATCAGAGCCTTTCATTGCTAGTTTCAAGTCACAATTGATTTTTTTTTTTTTTCATCCTTTCTCTACCATGTTTTTTTTCTAAAGAGTCAGACCAGATGTGTGAGTGAAAGGAGGCGTTGGGAATCACAGAGGATCTGCAAGTACCGATTTTCAATTTGGAGGGCACGTTTTTTCTGAGACCCATGTTCCTACCATGAAAGCTCCCTGTCCCTGCCGTGATTTCTTAGAAAGGAGGTGAGGTATGCTAGAGAGAGGCATCAAGAAAAGAAGAAGCTCGATTTTCAATCTTCCGTGCTATTTTACCCATAGCGCCATCCCCTTTCTTTCTTTTCTTTTTTTGGCTTGTATTCAGCAGGGAGGGGCATTGACCAAAGGAGGTCTAGTGTGAAAAGCCAACGCCATTTTTTCTCTCGGATCTGCGTTGCAGCCTAGCGCTAGAGTCCTCCCAGGGGCACATTCAATTGTAGAGAAGAGGCGACATTGGAGGGAAATGATTGAAAATGAGAGGCCTTGATCTTCCATGGATAAAATGAATCACTATTTGTCTTCCCTGAATTTTTTTTGACTAAGTTCAAAATAGAGGGTGCACTCTATTCTTTTTTTTAAGGCACTCTCCAAACCTCTTGGTCATATGGGGTATTTAGCTCCTGGTTTTTCAGCCCATGTGGGCCTAATTTTTCTCTATAATTATCTCTCTAGCTTCTTTTATTATTTAATTTTAATCTTTTGTAAATGCAAAATTTTATGTGTGAATTTGCAATAGAATGAAAATTTAAAATTGTTTTTCCTAAAGTGCTTATTTTTCAAATTCTATTCAATGATAGTGATTTCACATTAATATAAAGTGCCTTTTTCATAATCATTTTTGTATACAAATATATGCACTAAAATAAAGTGCCAAATAGGGGGAAAATAAAAAATATTAAAGAAGGGGGTATATTAGAGAGAGTTGTGATACTCCAAAATTTATTTTCTCAAAATCCTAAAAATTTGTAAACCTAAACAAGCATGGAGTCCAGTCATGTAGTTAACCCTCTTACACCTTTTAACTACAATGAGTGGAATTTGCATGTACAACTTACACTCAAGAACAAAGGTTTGTATAGAGTTACAATGGGTACTGAAAAGGAACAACTGCCAAGGACAAGGAAAAGTGGTTCAATAAGTGTGACCAAGCCTTTGGATTCTTGTGTATTGTCTTTCAAAAGAACTTCTATTTCATTTAGAGGCATTGGTAACCCCACATGAAGTATGGTCAGCTCTTGAAAAGTTATTTGGGAAAGTTAATGATATTAAAGGCCATGAGCTAGAAAATGAATTAATCAGCTTAAGTCTAAGTAATTACCCAACATTACAAGAATATTTCACCAAATTTAAGTCACTTCACCAACAACTTAAGGAATGTGGAATTGAGAAGGAAGATAATCAACTCATCTTATCAACTCTTTCCAAGTTGGGATCTTCTTATTCAGTTTTTGTGTCAACATTCTACTCTACAAAAAGGGCTTTGGGTTCTAATTGGTCTATGCCAAATATAGATGACTTTATTGCTGATTTGTTCAGAGAACAAGATAAATTCATCCAGATGAGGGCCATAGTATCCTACAAGACACGTGCTTTAGTAGCAGAAAGTGTAAAATCTGAAGGATTGACAAACAAAAATGAAGAAAGAAAATATAAGGAAATATAAAGGGGAAAATTAGAGAAGGAGGAAAATACTAAGAAATATGTCAAGTGTTCCTTTTGTAAGAAATTGGGGCATAATGAACTTGATTGAATGAGGAAAAAAATAAATGATCTTACTCAAATCATTGAGGAAAGTAAGATTGTAAATTCAGGATCTTCAATATCTATAGACACTAAAAAGGTGAAAGAGAAGTCAAAAGGACATTCTCTCTAAGTGATTGCAAGATCTACTATATTACTTCTCTTGTTTTGTAAAATGTCTATTTTTACTCTCTTTTTGGAGGATAGTTTTTTTCCCATTGGGTTTTCTATCTTTCTGCACTTTGTTTGAGAGTTTGCATTGTAAATGAGTACCTTATGAGGCTTAGCTTTCACGAATCAAATTTCCAATGTTTTTTGTGCCTTGTTAAGTTATGCTTAAGGGGGGGTGTTAGTGTATAGTTTTAATCATACACTTAGGCAATAGTTATGGAGATTGATTTCTTGATTGAGGAGTCCTATCCTGAATTCATGGAGATTGACTACTTGATTGAGGAGTTCTATCCTCAATTCATGGAGATTGGATTCTCTATTCTCTCTTATATTATTTACATCTCTTTCATCTAATTTTAGAAGTTGAGTTTATGCATTCTATGTGCTTGTTTTTTGTCTTTGTAGATCTGGAAAATTCTTCAATACTCTTGCACTTTTATTTCAAGTCTTGCATGTGCTTCTACTTGTGAAGGGGTAACTAACACATTCCATAATTTTGGTCTCTTTGAACTTCCTTTGGAGGAGGAATCAAAGGGACCATCATTAGATGGGAGACCACTAGATTCTTAGATTTTGGATTAAATATATTTTTATTTTAGAGGCACAAATTTAATTACACGGTTATTTCTTGGTCATTTATAGGATGGAAAATGTGGAATCATAACATACATGTTGGGTGGTCAAGGGAGGCTACCCGATTTGGATTAAAGATTGTATACTACTTGTGGGATAAGAGGAACAACCATCAAAGTCACTAGAGACCAAGGAGCCTTAGGAAAAATATTACTAAGGGATAATTTAGATATACATTTAGTTTTAAACTTTTGATACAACACGAATAAAAAATCCTCATGAGGTTTAACAAGTTGGACTAGTTGAGGCAAAAATTAATATAGTGAAAAATTTCTATGGGAGGCCAAAGACTTAAATCCAATATAGTAAATCATATGTATTTGTTTTTCAAATGGGAATTCAAGACATTCATGAATAACCCATGGAACTTTGTTTATGGAGCTTACCATGGATGACCTAACTTCACATGAAATTGGTTTGATGTTAGAATTATTGTAAATAGAAAATCCAACTACTTAGGTCCAACCTTTACTGGGAGAGTTATAGAAACAATCATAGGGTGAAAAAAACCCCAATGAGCCTTTAACCATGCTTATGATTGTTTATAATTGAATATTTATAAAGTTCATACATATAATAATTATTCGGTGATCTTAAATCATCACCTGAAATGTGTGGCCATCTCAAGCCCTAGTGTCTTTCATCTACATACGACTTCAACGGTCATGCATAGTTTCAATAAAATTGGGCATAAGACTATTGAAGCTTCCTCGAATTCTAATGAAAAATAAAATAGTTCCAATAATATTGGGCATAAGATTGTTGAAATCCATCAAAAGGAAAGAGTACCCAACTCAAAAGGGGAAAGTCGAAAATAAGCAGAAGAAAATTACATGATGGAAAACTTGGTCCAAAAAGAAAAAAATGATAGGGGATTGGGATGTAATAACCCACCCCCTAATTTAAGCCTCACTCTAAAATTTGGAAGGAGTGAGATGACAAAAAACAATGGTATACCTTTGGGTAAGATGATAATTAAAAATATGAAAATAAATGCTCATGAGCTTATTTTAGACAAGCTAGAATAATAAATAAGGAAAATAAGGAAATATAAGGGTAGTATACACCTAGACTCCCCTAAAACTAGGGAAGCTCTTCACCCCAAAGGATTAACCTTCGAAGAGATTCAACTATAAAAAAGAGTAGAAATGTGAACTTCTTTAATCCTCTTTTCCAAGAGGATAGGGGAACTCTGGACCCCATGAACAATAATGCAAAAAGAGAGGATAAATAAAGAAAGAGTAAAAATACGAGTATACTTTTGACAGTGGTCAAAATCCCATAAAGAAAGGGAAGGGTGATAATATACCCAGATGATTTTATAGATTGTATAATGCACAAAAATAAATAAATCTCCCAAAATAAATGATTTTAAGGGTGATCCCACAATAGTGGTTTACAATTTTTGGGCAAACTAGACACTACAATTATTATTTTTAACTAAATCTTCACTTTCGGGCTCTAGTAGCGGCTAAACCATGAGGAATTTTAAAATGATGCAAACTAGAGTCTCATCACATTTTGTCTGTAGATTCTAAAAATATTTTTTTCAAAATTTTTGGAATCAGATTGCATTTTTTTTTCCATCTGCCATGAAAACTGGTTTATTTCAGAAAACAACATTTTTAAAAAGTGACGCTCACCGTATACAACATAACTTTTTTTGTATGAAGGATAAAATTCTAATTTTTTCAAATTTAGATTTGTAACTATGATATCTAGCACTTTCATTTGGTCTCATAGTTTTTTATTGAATATTTTTTCATTAATCAAGTTTCAAAGTCAAACCAATTGCAATTCAGACATAGGCAGACTATATACAACATAACTTTTTCTGTATGAATTGAAATTCAATTTTTTTCTTTTTAATGGATCAAGGACATCAATAACTAGCCTCAATGTATTTTTAAAAAATTTATTATGATAATCTGCTATTTTTCCACATGTGCAGACCAGATAATTTTTATTTAGTGAAAAACCTATGTTTAATAAAACTAAAAAATAGAATACATAATAAAATCAAATCATATTAAAATTATATTCGATGGATAGCTCATTCTGAGGACTACCATTATTTAGTTGGGTTTTTGAATTTTTCTAGATTTTCATTTTCAAATTGAGCTTCGAACGATAATTTTTTACAAAAAAAATCAAATTTTTGAGGAGATAGGGGAAAAAGGGTGTTCGATCGAACCTATGTTTGGCCGAAACTCTTAAAGGGGTTCGGCCAAACCTAGATTCACTCGAACCACTTTAAAATAATGAGAGAAATTTAGGGGGTCTGGGAAAATGACAGGGCTTTTTTTTTAAATCCCTATTAAGGGGGTTCGACCGAACCCTAGTTCACTCGAACCCCTTTATTTTAATATTTCCGCTCACATGTCAATGGGGTTCGAGCGAACATAGGGTTCGGTCAAACCCTGTGGTTCGACCGAACCATGTTAAAGGTTCGGTCGAACAATTTGGTTCGGCCGAACCCCTTCACTTTGTGTAGAGGGAAAAAATGACTTTTCCCTTCCTCCACAAAAGTGTTCACCACTTATGTGGGTTCACCCTTAAACTATTTAAGTTGGAATGTGAGAGGACTAGAATCCTCAGATAGAAA
This sequence comes from Sequoiadendron giganteum, assembly GCA_007115665.2. Taxonomy (NCBI): domain Eukaryota; kingdom Viridiplantae; phylum Streptophyta; class Pinopsida; order Cupressales; family Cupressaceae; genus Sequoiadendron; species Sequoiadendron giganteum. The sequence goes on from CM021109.1 coordinate 579,820,789, forward strand.
ATATTTGTTGAGATCTTTTTTTTAATAGAAAAAACACCTAGACTATCTAGTGCTTTAGGAATTTAAAGTAGTGGGGTTTCAATTGGAGTGTTAATTAAAGTTCGTCTGGAATAGTATCTATACGTTCAACACTAACCATGATAAAGGAAAAGGGGGAAATGAAATTCTTCTTAGCATGCGATGAAACCAAAACATTGTCATTTCATGACACTCTCCTTGTAAAATATTTCTTTGAGTTGTTGTTGACAACAAAGAATGTAATTTTTTCCTTTGCTCTATATATGCTCCCAATGATTAAGGAGATAGGATAGAGGTCTATAAATGATTATCATGTAACCTTGATAAGGTTCCTTGGATAATTTTTTGCAGTTTAAATAGGGTTGAGAATAAATAATACAAGAAGGGGGCATTGAGCTAGTCATAGAAAGGTCACACATAATTTTACTAGTTTAAATTGAAAAAACTCTCAAACTCTTTAACCCCTTAGATGGAAAAAATGGAGAGTATTTAAAAGGATTTGGTTTACCTAGTGCAATAATCAAATGGAAAGTAATTGATGTAGTGTAATAAAAATGTATCCCTTTACATTTTCACACTTTTTTGGATCCTCCCTACTAAAATTGGGCTTCTTTATGCCTTATTTGGTCTTATTTTTCACCCACAAGCCTAAATTAATACATCTTTCTGAGGATAATCCTGACACATATGTAATGATCAATCATAACTTGATGATTTTGGTTTTTATGACATAGATTTAATGATCTGGGACTCATACACCACCTTGGGTGTATGGGTCCCACCTAAGTTTAAGGGCCTAAACCTGAATTTGGCATAAAACTAAACATTTCTTGAAATTTGTGTCCTAAGCTTAGCCTACTAGGACTCATATGCCACAAATTCTTGGAAATATTTTGTTCTCCTAGATCTGATGTCAACTTGTAGTGTTTTTCAGGAAATTTGGCATAAACAAGTATAAATACAAGGTTATTTCACATATTTTATCCTAGCAATCTTACAAGTCATCTAGAAATTTAAGTGATCTTATGAGAATTCAAATAAGAGTATTATAAAGAATTCAAGAGCATTCAAGAGTGATTATAAAAAAAATTGGAGCATTATTCAAGATTCAAGCATCATGTCAAAGTCATCATGGATCATGTTTGTTTTTGAGCTAACATTTGTGATGTAGGTATCTTATGATTAAAGCAAGCATTCAAGTCAAGATCCATAACATACAAGAAAGATTCAAGATCCACATTCATGGTAGCCATTACATACAATATTTCATCCTTTTGTTCAAGGGTTTGGTGTGTTGCAAGATAACATAATTGTTAATTCATCATTCTTTCATTCTATTTGATTTCATTTCAAGGTTTGTTACCAAAACGCGGTTTGACCAAGGCAAACCTCTATCCACTAAAAAAATTCCCTCTCTTTGATGTGTGATTATAGATCTAGGTGGTTTAGGTTGAAGATCCATTGAAGAGCAAGATGGGAGAAAAGTTGTCAAGTTGTCATCTACATTGCAAGATCACAAGAAGTTGTTTTGCCAAGATACGTGCACGTATCCCAAAGCATGATCAAAATATATCACCAAGGTCTAGCAATGATCCTTCCCAAGACATATGGACATCCTTTGACCTCACGATTGTGAATAGTGAAAGAATCCTCAACTCACCATTTGATACAAGTCCACTCAAAGATCAAGAGGATATTAAGCCACTTCCCATGCCTTATGACGATGTCCAAAAACCCTTTGAAAGCAATCCATCCTTTGAAATTGACCCATGTCAAGAACTTGATCGAAAGCATGTTGAAAGCAATTTCGACATTAATTAAGATCAAGAATTTTTATATGCAAGATACTACAATGAGGTGATGGCCACTCTCCTACAAGATGTCACAAATAATGATCATATCCATATAGCACATACCCCTCCATCTACCCATAAGATGCTTTCTTTGGATGGACACGTAGATGATCTTCATTCAAAACAAGAGTCTCATACTCTTAACATTTGTACACATGATCAAGATATAGACAAATCCAGAGACATATCAAAAATGGGTCATGAAGACGGCTTCTATAGAAGTTGTGAATTAGAAACCTCATGTGAAAGAATATCAAGAATGGATCATTAGGAAGACTTTTGTGTGGACAGTGAAGCATCAACACCTCTTGAAAAAGCACTACAATCTGATATCTCACAAGACCAAGCTAAAGATATCAATTAGGCATTCATCCCACTTATGGAAGATCCTATTACTTACAAACTTGGATCACTCACCTTTGTAAGGGAAAATCATCTTATCAATGAAAGAGCTATGACATTTGAAGGTTCACGACAGAGCATAGAGGGATTAGCACCTTGTTTCCAAGGTAAAACATATCCTATTGCAAAAAAAAAATTTCAACAGATGAATTATCAAGGCAAAGGATTAGGCCTACATGAACAGGGTATCCTAGAACCAGTGCAAATTATCAGCAATCCTAAGCATCAAGGCCTTGGTTATTCAACAATCAAGGGATCTCAACATATCAGTAATACCTCCACAATATTGGGGGCAACTTCATCTCGAGCAAACGTCAACATAGGGAGCACGAAGAATCCTTATGATGAAACCAATGTCAATACTACAACCCGCCATGTCACGAATCTTCATCCACCCATCACCCCATCCAAAAATTGGGACCAACGTCAAAAGAGAGCTTGGAATCAAAGCATGAAGAATGACACCAAAGAAAAAGAAGCTAAGAAGCATATTGGACAAATCAAATACAAGTGGATACCAAAAATTACAAAGAAAGATTATCCCTATCATACTCCATTAGTCAAAGAAACTAAGGGGAAAAATTAAAAAGGGGCAAGTATCCATCAAAGATGTCCACAAAGGAAAAAATCAGGTTTCTCAAGCAACATACAAAGTGTATCAAGCAGTTGGTCCTAATTCCATGCACACTTCCATATCCACTCATTATTGCTCATCTTCCCAAGTTTGGAGAGTCAAAGGCTCCAAATTGTCAACCAATCCATCTTTTATTCCTAAAAAAACTCCACCATCCATGCCTCCACACGTAATATCAAACTCTCACATTGACCATGTATTGGCGGTGGCCCTTCATCATAAGGACTCAGAAGGCACTCTATCACAATGTGTGCACAAAGACAGAGTTAAGTCCATTATCGACAAAGTAGAACATATTTCTCAAAAGTTTCTTTCAAGTGCATGTATCTTGGAAAAACAACTTCTTCAAATAGGATATCGATGGCACATTATGACAGAAGCATCTACATCAGCACCACCAGGTTATTCAACATCAGCTTAAAATCTCTCAAAAAATACAAAAAAATCAAAAAATATAAAAAGTCCAAAAAAATCAAAAAAATGATTGAAAAGAGTAAAAAGAAAAATCATCCTCTAGCGAAAACCATTTCGGTGGCACTTTGGATAGGTACCATGATGAAAACCTAGAAAACAGGCGTCATGCGTAGAATCGAGCATCTGCGTGCGCTAGTTCAGGAGAAAGCACCTTATCACATCCATGATAAAGCCAACATTTCGGTCATGTCATTCATTCATCAATGAACCATTTATCCAACCCATGGCTATCTATCTACCTTATCTTGATGTTGATGAAGGTTTGGTAAATGCTTTACACTTGTTTATGGTAAACATCTTGACATGGGTCATCTTCATTGATCCCATCCTATCCAGCAGTATATGAGCCTTGAAGCAACATCTGAATGAGCATTCCTCTATTCGAACACCCTTATCTTATCGCAAGATAATCCATATCCATTCATCCAAGAATCCACCCATGGAATTCCAAACATTGCTAGACACTAGGGGCAAATATTTGCATCTTACTTCGAGAAAAAACCTTGATCTATATCTTCACACTTATGTGATGATTTGAGCATTGGAAAATGTAAAATTGAATTGGTTAAAAAATTTGTGAGCCAAAAATATCTATTCACTAGCCCATGGCATATTTTGACAGGAAGACATTTCTCATCCTTTATCTTTCATCGAACATTAATCCAAAAATTCATATCAGTCGCATCTAACTTGTGCATCAACGTCACATCAAATCAATTTTGTTCCAAATCAAGCTTCATCAATCTTGATCAATCGAATCCAATCAATTATCACCTTGTTTGACTTAACACGCTTAGTCAAACTATCATCTTGTGCATGAGTTTACTCTAGGATAACACAACTTCCTTGGGTTTACAAGTTCATTATCATCTTTGTTTGGCTTAACACACTTGGCCAAATTATCAAATCCATAATCACCTCATTTGACTTAACACACTTAGTCAAACCGTCCTCTTATGTATGAGTTTACTCTAGGATAACACAACTTCCTCGAGTTTACAAGTTCATTATCATCTTTGTTTGGCTTAACACACTCAATCAAACTATCCATCCATCAATCCAATTGATCAACATTAAGCTTGGTTTTCAATAAAATCCCAAATAGAGCACTGATATCATCGCATATCCAAATTGTCAAAATCATCAGAAAACCCAAAAACATCAGAAAAATCAAAAATAAAAAACATCCAAATCATTCAAAAAATCCAAAAAGCATGTCCCAATATCGGAAAAACTTCAAAAAATTCATCATCAAGTCTTGTCAATCTTTCACCTTGTCGAACTACGTCATCTCTGAGCTTGAACGTAGGAAAGGTTGATCTTTGATCATCCCCCGAGACAGTTAGGGTCAGTCCTTTAGGCATCTATCACATTTGGGAATCCGTTTGCCCATCTAGGTTGCATCTTAGGTCAGTCCTTTAGGCGTCCGTCGTAATAAAATGGCAACCCGTTTTCCCATCTATCTCATTAGCAGTTAAGTCATTTGTCATCCGAACTACATCGTCTTTGAGCTGGAATGTAGGCAAGGCCATCCTTGATCAGTCCCCGAGACACAAAATACCAAAAACATTGAAAAATGTGAAAATACCAAAAACAGCCTCAAAATATCTAAAACTCCAAAATGGTGCATCCATTTCATTTCGCGTTCACCCGTGATTATCATCACTCATAATAAAATCAATCGTTGCCTTCACCCTTTGGTGAGTCAGTCAGAAGCAAGTTTAGTAGGTTCCAAAGTGAACGCTTAATCATCAAAGTCGCAAGTCTAAGTCAGTAAGCAAGAAAGTTGGTCAACTCAGAGTATCAATAGCTTATCACCCAATCAGTCTCATCAAAACCCTAATCACTACATGTCCTAGGATGAAGCTTTCCTGCAATGGACATAAGCATCAGGTACCTCACAGTAGTTTAGCCTTGGCTAGTGGTACGAAGAACATTAGCTTGTTTGTTTACTTTATTTGGTCTTTGTGACTTATCTTATTTTGTGCTCATTCCAAGGACCTCTCGATGATGCCTATAAACAAAACAAGTTTAGAGAGAAAGGAATGGGGCAACGATCATTATCTTTTTTATCTGTTGCACTTGTTAGATGTTCCTGTAAAGTAACTTGGCGAATACTTGCTTTGTTAGGTCCGTCCTAGCAAGGTTTCTATATGTCAAGTGTGAACAAGAATACTCCTATCTGATTGACGAGTAAAAGTTCATCACACTAGGTACAACACCATCCTAGTCCTTTATACCTTGATGCATCGTACCTATGTGTGTTATCAAACATAAAGCAATTAGCCCTTTGAAAATCCCAACTCCTAGTAAGCAATACATCATCATCATCGGTAATAATGTGAACTTGTGTGGATCCTCCTTCCATCCATCTTATTCTTCTTATTCTTCTATCTTTACTAACATTTCTATCTAAAATCGGCGTGTTGTATCAAAATATACATGAGGCTACCCATGGCCGATGACTGTCTATACATCATCAGAATTGTCTACATCAAAGAAATTATCGTTCATCCTCTAATCAATAGAACCACTCCTCTCGCATTTTATCATGATCTCGATCAGAAAATCGTACATTTTCGCTCGATCTCTCGAGGGGGCAGTATACCAGTGTAATCCTTCTTGCTAGGGCAATAGTGGGGCATCTAAAAAATCAAGAAATTTTGAACTTTGATCACAACAGTTATTCTTTGAATCAATGCAACAAGTACATTGCTTCAAAGAGGGGCAAAATGCAAACATGGAAAATGTGCATTTCTGGTTTGGCACACTTGATCTTGATTGCTAACATCATTTCCTCTGAAATCACACTATCAACATTTCATCGTAATTCTATCCCTTAATCTAATGAATCGTCATTTATCTGATTAAATCTATCACCTCCTTTGATTAAATTAATCAATTTAATTTAATTAACCTTACATTTCTGTTTAATTAAATAAATCATTTTATTTGATTAAATTCTCTAAAGTCCTCTTATTAAATTAAATAAATTAAACCTTATTTGATTAAATCTAATACTTCCCTGCTAAATTAAATAAATCAAATCATTTATTTAATAAACCATTTCCTCTCAATTCTGATTTAAATTAATTCATCTATTTAAGTCTAAATTGGCACATCACCTAATTCTTCATTAAATTAATCAAAACATTGATTAAGTTAATCCTTCTCACTAAAATCCTCTAGAGAATGCAAGTTGCACAATAAATCAAATACTTTGATTTATTAATTCTTCTATTTTCCCTCACAAATCATCAAAATGGAATATTCCCTCAATTTGAATTCAAAAAGGTCAAGTGGACTTGGTCCTTCCAACAAGGCATTCAAAGCCTCTTACATGTCCTTTACATTGAGCCAAGTGACATTAAATCCATTTCTCTTTCCCTCTCACATGTGACATTCAAAATTCAAATTTGAATCCAAGGGCATTTATCATGCACATTGACCAAAATGTGCTCATTCCTCAACCATTCACATCTTGACAAGTGGCACTTGGCCATTGGGTGTTCAATGATCCCACATTCATCCAGATCCCTCATTCTTCCAACCTGGAAATATATAAATGAGAGACTCTTCCTCTCATTCAAACATCCACAATTTGAGTAAACTTACTATACTCAAATCCATCATCATCCACAATCTTCATGCAAAGTTACTCTCTTCAATTGAGAACAAAATTTGCTCATTTCATCCATACATTCATCACATTTTCACATTTGCACCAAGGTTATGCTCAAATCTCTTTGGAGATTTGACCATTTCTAGATTATCTTCATTGCAACATAGGAATTGGAAAAGGGCCAATTGCAACACTTCATTGGCACCAATTCCCCTATAAGATCATCATGCTATTAGCTTAAATAGGATTACTTTCATTGTTATTTGAGTTTTGTTATTTATTTCCTAATTTTAACTTGAATGGATGGTTTTTATAGGGAATCCTTCATATTTGCATGCATTTTGATCTAACATTTAACCATGTTTGTTGTTCTTGTGCATTTGCAGGTTTAGGGGTTCACAGGACCATTCCCTTAACAAATCTTTTCCTTCATGTTGTGTCACAAGTGTTTAAACAATGGTTGATAGTATTCCACAAGAAAACATAATCCAAATCCATGAAGACCTATCAAACCTACAACATCAATTGAGTACTGAAAAAAAATTCAACCATTACTATCCCTACCACATATAACATGCATCACATGATTGGAAGTGAAGAAGGAATAGAACTTGCATGTAACCTAGTTCAAATTTTTGGAAAACATGTTACCTCAACAACTAGTTGTACTTTACCTTCAAACAATGTCCAAAGTCAATGAGGAACTGAAATTTCTCCTCCTACAACCATTGCCTCTATTCCTACCTATACCAACCCTTAAGCTACAATAATGATGCAGCCTACTAGTAATGTATTTCCTACCTTGGGTATTTTTGCTAGCATTCCTAGTACCTTTGTGGAATTGCATGTGATATCTCCTACCACTTTTCCTCCCATAAGAATTCCATTAACTTCCTCCTCAAACATATATACACCTCCACCATATTCAAAAATACAGCCAATGATGCTATCGTTAACAAAATTTTGCAAAAAAATTTATCCCTTCAAAAAAAAAATTCCACCATAAATCAAAATCAAAATGGCCAACCTACATACTATGTCAAAATCAATCCCTTATCCTTGGAGATATTGAGTTCATGGAAATACCACAAGGTCTAGAGATTCCTAGGTTTGAGAAATATGGCAGGAAAGAAGATCCTTCTAACCATGTTTCCACTTATACCACCTTATGTAGTGATTTTGTCCTTCAGGATAAGCCATTGGTTAAGCTTTTCCCTATGTCCTTGAAGGATACTGCCTTAGAGTGGTTTTCCTCATTATTGAACAAATCAATTCATTCATTCAATGAACTTGTCGAGGCATTTATAAACCATTTCCAAGTGCACATGACTCCTAAGATGACCTTAGCCAATTTGATGAGATTCAAACAAAAGGATGATGAAAAGGTTACCGATTTTATTTCACGTTACCAAATGCTTTATTCCCAAATTGATGTAAAGATTCCCAATCCTCACCTTCAACAGATGTTTGAATTGAGAATTTGAAAACTAAGATACAAGATAAACTTGGCATGTTGAAGTTGAATCCTTCCTTTGAAAACTTGTGTACTTCCCTTCATGATTATCTAAACTCAGTAAGTAGTCATGAAACAAAACCCACCTCTAGCCATCCTAAGAAATATGAATCCACAAACCAACACAATTATCAACCCTTTAGGAAATAAAATAAATGCTTCCTTCAAATTAATCCCCCTCAACAAACAACTCAACATGTTGATACCCAAGTGGATGCTATAAGAAAGATAACAACTTTCGCATTTGGGGATTCGACTAGACAATTTACTCCCTTACCTGATACCCTCCATAGCACAATGACACAATCATTAGAAAAAAAAAATGATCACTTTGCCTCCTGTTAAACTCTTGATCCTAATAATACTTTACCTCCAAACTTTAGATTGAATTCCTTTTCCATTATCGCCAAAAAAATGGACATGACACAGCTCATATTGTAAGCTTCTTAAACATCTTATGCAAGAACTCATTGATTCCAGTTGACTTCAAATTGGAGGTGTAAATGATTAAGGAAATAAGTCTATTTCCCTCCTAACCAAAACTTGTAAATCTTTTCCAATCCATGCCAAATCATAACATTTTATTTATCAAAGCTGGTGAAACTAAGAAGAATGATGTGATGAATGTTAACACAGATGATGACAACATGGATACTATTGAAAAATGGTCCTATAGACTAATGAACAAAATCCTATCAATGGTTTGGTTGCATTGATCGAAACTCAACCTTATAAGGGTTGAACTAAGAAGCCTCTTGACATTGCTTTCTCATCTAAAGATATTATTAGAAATGCACTTGATGGTCCTCTTTACATAGTTGGTTGAATCAATGATAATCCCACTCATGTGATATTAACTTATCCTTTTTGTGGAGAGAATGCAATCACTGAGGAATTCTTACTTATGCATGAAATCTATCAAGAAACATATGATAAAGCAAAAACATGGATAACAAAGAATAATGGTTTCGCATTCCCTATGATGGGATCGATCAACCTTCCTCTAAAATTTGGACCAAAACAATTAGATGTCTCATTCTCCATCATCATGATGTTGGACCAATTCCATGTGAAGCTTGGTTATCCATGGTTACTCTCCATGGAAGTTGTATCATCGGTTGTGCATTTAACTACTTAAAGTTTCCCTTTGATAATGAAATCTTTACTCTGCACCATATTGGCTTTAATCCTTTGTCTTCCCAAGGAAAATTTTCATTAGATTTCTTTTGGCCCAAGCCTATGGAACATATTAAACCTTGTGAGGATGTTTTTTCAAATCCTATCAAAAGTTAAAGGAAAAATGCATAGAAAAGCTATCCCTTACAAACATGCCTCAACTTGTGATTGAGCCACTCATCCTTAATGAAACCATGATTGAACCTAAAGACATTGCAGATAACCAAGACCAACCTAAGACAAATCCTTTTCCTAGATCCTATAAAAGATCAAGAGACAATGAAAACAATCCCGCCATGTCTCCTAAGATAAAACAAGTTTATAGAGATAAAGAGAAAGTGGTTGAACAAACTCCTTTGGTTCATTATGTTCCTCCCCTTAGGGAAGAAAATAAACCTATGGTTGATCAACCTGCTCCTACACAAACACAACTTGAAAATTGTACTAAAATAAATAGAAATGCTAGAGAGCATATGCATAGACATTGTGCTCTTGCTCTAAGGTTAGACAAAGAAAAAACAAAGAAAATCAACATCCAAACCCAACTAAATAAATACATGATGAGTCTCTAGGTCTTTTCTGCAACAAAAATATCCTATATCGCAACCACAACAGGAGCTAGATCCTTCTTTATACATTATCATTCGACCTCCCATTGTGATTAACTTGGATGATGTTGATGAGGTTGCTAAAATTGATGAAAAGGTGCATAATAAATTGAATACATTATTTTCCTCTTCTATGAGCTTAAATGATAATTCTCCAAAGAAGAGTGTCGAAATTGGTGATGATCCAAGTACTACACTTGTTATGGTCTCTTTGGCTATTTTTCTATATTTTCTATATGATGAACAAGATTAGGATGCAAATGACCTGCTTATAGGTTTACTCACATGTGCCTTACTAGTCTTTTGTATTATTTTATTTTTCATGTTTTGTGTGTGATTGCATGTGTGTAATGTGATCTCCCTCGTATTGTTCTATTTGATGTCTCTCTCTCTTTGTGACATTCCTGTATTTGTACCTACATCCTTCTCTATGTCATAGAACTTTTCTCTTTTCTTTGTCTTGTGTTTTCCTTTTGGGGATGATGCAAGGTGTCAAGACATTTAGGTGTCTTCCATGTTGACCCAAAAGGCTATTATTTTTTTTTCTCTCTTTGTGTCATTCTTCCTATTCCATGAATATTTGGGGAATGATGACATTTTCAAGCTCTCTAAAAACATTGTAGCAAAGACATACTGACCTTGAATCCATGGATCCCTCATGTCTTTGGTATTTCATTTTGGGGCAACCCCTTCCCTTTTCATGACGTATTTTTGTTTGGAAACATATGACTTGGCATACCTAGGGATTTCAAAATAAGATCTCGCATCCTCTTTATTATTAGTATTAATCATTTAACTACTTTAACGTAATTTCTCACAACATGGTGGGGTATGTGCAGGATCATGATGGGCCAAAAAGTGGTAATATGATGGGTATGTGGCTAATGACTTTTTTTTGCCCAAAATTGATGAAATTAAAAGGGTTTTTAAAGGATATTCTCAGTTTTCCACCAATATAAATTATGCTTTACTTTAAATTTAATGAATAATTATTATTCATTTTCTATTGAATTACGACTAAAGTCCTGATTTTTAGGCTGATTGAAAAATATCTATAACTTTCAAACAATATCATATTTTTTGAATCCAAAACATGTGTCACATTCTATGCTTCGCATACTATAAGATTAAAAAATAAAAAAATGAATTTCATGAAGTTTTGACCAAGTTAAGGTGGTCAGACATACGAGTCTTTATATTTTTTAAAAGTTGTCATACAAAAATTATAATTAATTATTTACTTGGAAAAAATTTATAAACAAATATGCATCACATCAAGACATGAGTCCTCTACTTATATCCAAAATCTTATAAAAAAATATTATCGTTTTAATGTGGTTAGGGTGGTTAGACAAACACCTACTTATTTTTCCCCTAAAATATAAGTACTATTGTATTGAAATTTTAAATTTTCACCAAATAGATTTTTTTTTCTTGTAAATAAATGTAGAAATTTAGAAACTACATTCAATTTTCTACAAATTATATTCTTACATATTTTTGAAATAATATAGATAACTTATTCAATTTTTTATGTCAAGTTGCCTAACTCTGATTTTTCTAAAAATTTTGCCACTTAAGGGCCTGTTTTTTCCATGATGATCCTGCATATACCCGGTGTTTAGAATTTTTTTTAATGTGAGGGCATACATTGGTATTATTCTTTTACAATTCATGTTTCATTATTTAGTCTTCTTTCTTCATGTGATGCATATTTCACTTTGTGGTGACATTGGGTGTGATGTCCTTCAAGAGAATGATCTCTCTTAGCATATCATATTCCTCTTAGTTGCTTGATGCAACACATTGCATCCCCTAAGTTATGAATCTTCTATTCTTTAATTTCTCTTCTCTTGGAGACATTAGGCATGATGTTCCCTAAGTTAACATGAACTAAAAAAATCTCCTTTGAATGTACCTTACACTACTTTTGAATTTACAACTTCTGTTATATGGCCACTTTGCATAACACACTTTTCTTTCCTATGGATCCATCTTGCTTGTTCATGAGTTTCAAGAATACAAAGCTTTTCTTGACTCATGGAGCTTGATGTTCATTTTTGTGTGGAACCTTATCAAATTTATCAAGAGGTATAGCTTCAGTATGGTTGTACATATGGGAGCCAAACTTAGGCATGACTTTCCCATAGCCACTTGCTTGTCTGTGTGATCGCATACCGATTGTGTGTATGTGTCCCACTAGGGGCTCACCTAGTGAATGGTCTAAGGTTCCACTAGCACTTGTGAGTGTTTGTTTGGTTTTCATAGTGGAAATTGTGTTCCACTTGTAAATTTTTTTGGACAAACAACCTAGATCTAACTTATAATGTGTGGTACAAATGGTCAAAGCTTGATCCACCACCTTTTTGATATTTTTTCTTTCTCTTTATCTTTGATAGTGTATGCTTGTGCCTTGTTGTTGCTCCTTAGATCATTTTCATGTGTGTTTCTATGTGCCTATGTTGTTTTACCATAGGATCTTGATCATGCCTCTTGATTATTGTCATCCTATCTAACTAGCATTGGTACACTTGGACACCTCTTGATGTGAGTTTTGTCTACTTTAGTGTGAGTTTGGAGAAAGTTCATCCTATCACTAAAGTGGGGGATAAATTTAGTGTAGGAGAATGTATCCCTTTAAATTTCCACACTTTTTTGGGCCCTCCCTACTAAAATTGGGCTTCCTTATGCCTTATTTGGTCTTGTTTTGCATCCACAAGCCTTAATTAATGCATCTTTCCAAGGATAATATCGACACATATATAATGACCAATCATAATTCAATGATTTTGGTTTGTGTGGCCTAGATTTAGTGATTTAGGACTCATAAATCACCTTGGGCATATGGGTCCCACCTAAGTTTCGAGGCCTAAATTTTTTTATTTTTTTTTGATGAATAGGTAGATATCTATATTAATATAGAGATATAATTACAAATTCACAAAAAAGGGGCGGGTGGTGAAAAGAAACACCCGAATGTCACATGGGCAGAGCCCAGAAAAGACAAAATATCAATTACATGGGCCTAGCCCAAAAGTCTAATAACAAAAAATAAAATTAAGCGGCCAAAATAGTGCCAGTAGATCCTGGGAGATCCCTATCATCCAGATTTTTCCCTCATACATCAGCGAGGTTTGGAGTGACGTCAGGAGGTGCACTCCAACCATCATCATCTTTATCTTTATCTTTTTCTTATTCCTCATTTTGAGGCAAGATTGCAAGAGCCAGCCGTAGAAGACTTTTGCCACTGGTAGGCCAGCCAGAGCCAGAGGCAGGTAGAGCATCAAAGGGCCACCCAGAGCTACCACCACCACTTCCCCTAGCACCACTAGAGTGCCAAACCTAACCAAGACGTGGCAGAGGAGAACAAGCCCACCTGAAAGGTCAAGAATCCTACCAAGCAGGAGGCTGGGAGCGGGAATGCGTGGAGTCACTCTGCTTCCAACCCCGAGAAGGTGACCAACTGCATGAGGAGGAGGGTGAATCAGGGATCCGAGCCACAGTACAAGGGGCATTGCCCCAATGGTCTAGGAGGACCTGCAGGTGGTCCACTTCTAGTGCAACCTTGTTGGCTTGCACTTGAATCTCTAAGAGAACATTAGAACATATAACTGCTTTAACATAAAGAGACACATTAACATCTAAATAAGAATGACTAAATATACAAGTATTTCTATCTTTCCAGATATTGAAGAGGATTTCCACCCTGAAAGTGTGCCAAAGCTGGGTGAACTGAGTTCGGGTTCCACGCGGGTCCCCTAGCAAAACCATATGCCAAGAGAAGGGTTCTGGTCGAAAAGGCCAAAAGAAATCATGAATCCAAGTCCAAAGCTGCTGAGCTTTGGGACAAAACCAAAAAAGATGCTTAAAGCTTAAAGACTACCCACAAAAAGGGCAGCGAGGGTCAGGAACCCCCAAATGAACAAGCTGAGAACCCATATGCAAGCCTTGGAAAAGAATACACCAAACAAAGTGGGCCAGCTTTGGATTAACAATTGCAAACCAAGTGGCATCAAACCTCTTATGCCAAGTATGGGTAGAGGAATTAAGAAGCCACCTCTGGTTCAAGGAATTGATCATAGGAAAATGGGGTGAAAGCCATCTGTAACCAAGCCCCAGCTTATAGCTCCTGAGAGGAGTGTTTGGAAACCATTTCTAGTCTTTCCACCAAGGTTTGTGCCCACAAATGCCAACTTTGTGAAGCATTTCTACCGGAATGGTGCTCACCAGCGAGTCAAAAGTAGGATGGTCCTGGTTTTGAAGACTGTACTTGGATTTAAAAACATCCCACTGCAAGAGATGCATGGTAGGCCGGTGAAAGAGTTGATGCAGTATTTGAATGACTTTCTTATGAAATCTAAGGGCCTTGAGAGAAGGCAACTTGGCCAGGGGTTGACCATTCTAAGCTAGAAGGGGAGACCACCATAAGTTATGCTGGTTGATGGAAAGCCCATCACAAAATCCAACCCCAACCCAACGGAGCCAAGGCTTAACAATTTCCTAAGAGCGCCATATGCTCTTGGCCACAAAAGATCCAACAATTTGAACTGGCTGCCTCATAACCAAGAGGGTTTGGAGACCGATTCCTTTCTAGGAGGGCCTATGAACAAGAAAATGAGACTGTATACAATGCTTGAGGAGAATCTTCAAGGCTTCATCCCTAGTGAGAGCTCGGATAATCCATTTCACACAGAGAGCAGTCCCTTGTCATTGAGTGGAGAGCAATCCAAGCCTTCCAGAGTCCTTGGAGAGACAGCAAAATTCCCAAGCAACCCGATGAAAACCCTTGTGGGTTTCAGAAGAGGCCGATAAAAAATCACTAAACAACTTTTCAAGCCTATTGTAGGCAGCTTTAGAAGGAGCCCAATAGGAAGAATAGTAGATGTGAGTGGCAACCAAAATTTTAGAGCACACCTAAAATTTGTCAGCTAGTGAAAGAGGCTTAGTAATCCAATAGGCCAACTTATGCTCAACCCTAGAGAGCACGACTTGCCAAAGCTCCCGAGGGGAAGCCTGAAAGGTGAAGGGGATTTCCAAAAATCGAAAGATTTATCCCTACACTATCCACTTCCAGTTATAATTTTGGAGCCACGTAGGAGTGGGGAGTACCAATTGTTTGTAGCACAAGGTCTTGTGCCATTGAATTGTAGAGCTAGAGGCAAGACAAAAGGTATTAAGGCAATCAAGGGCAGCAGTGATAGAACCTTCATCCTCTAAGAGATTGAGAAAAGAATCATCCGCGAAGTGGCCATTGACAAGTTGTTCCTGAGAGTCCAAGAGAGAGATCCCTTTAACACATTGTTGGGAGACAACATGGGCCAGGAGATATCCAAAGCCCTCAGTAGCCAGAACATACAAAGCAGGGCCAAGAGGGCATTCCTGGTGAATGCAACAAATAAGACCGAAAGTAGAAGACTAGCGGCTATTAATGGAAATGCAAGCCGAGGCATCATAAAAAAACATATGAAAAGATTGTATAAAGTTGGGCCTAAAACCCAAGGCTTGTAACATCACAAGAATGAAAGGCCATTCAATATGGTCATAAGCTTTGGTAAAATGAATTTTAATGAACATCACTTTCTGGTTCGACCGCCAGGCCCACTCCATGCCTTCCCAAACTGCAATAATGTTATCCAGAATAAACCTGGATTTAATGAAGCCAGTCTGCTCAGGATGCACAACCCGAGGCAAGAGGTGACTAATTTTCAGAGCGAGGGCTTTGGCAATGATTTTGTAAGAAACATTGAGAAGCGTGATGGGCCGCTAGTTGCAAATATCCTCCAGATCCCTTGGCTTAGGTATGAATTTAATATTGCCTTTATTTATTAAATTGCCTAGAGAATTGGTTTGAAAGGCTTCAAGATAAACATGATGCAAGTCGCTCCCAACATAGTCCCAAAGAGCTTTGTAAAATTCACAAGGAAAGCCATAAATCCTAGGAGCCTTATCATCGACCATGGAGGAAACTGCTTCCTTAAGATCATCAATTGTTAACAATTGATCACAAAAATTAATCTGGGCTGAAGAAAGCCTATGTGGTACAACAACAAGGTAGTCTTGAAGGGCTTGCTGGCAGGCAGACGTGGGATCCTGAGCAGTGAAAACCTGTTCATAGTGACGCAGAAAAGCCTGGAGAATGTCAGGTAGCTCAGAGAGCACCTGGTTACCATCTTTGATTGTTTTGATGCCTGGGAATGAGTGCCTGGCATGAAGAGCCAAAAAAACTCTTTGGAGGCACAATCACCAATTTTGAGCCAGTGAAGCTGAGCCTTGATTTGAGCGCCATTGGTAGAATAATTATCTACTACTTGATTTTGCTATCTTAAATCTGCCACCCTGACTTGATGTGATGGGGAGAAAGGACTGGCCACCAAAGCCTCCATAGCCATACGCAAGTCGGCAGTGGTGGCCTCATAAGAACGCTGATGAAAGATAACAAGCTGGCGCCCATAAATGTGCAAGAAACACATAGTACGAATGATGGCATCATTCCACCAAGCAATCCAGCTTGTATGACCAGGTGGTCCGTACTCTAAATTCCACACCTGGTGAATGTGGGCCAGGGTGGGCTTATGACAGAGAAAAGACATGTTCAAGAAGAATTCAGTCTTGCATGTGCGAGGTTGACAAGATGCCCATTCAATGCAAAAATGAAATGGGAAGTGATCAGAAAGAGTCACATCCACTAACGGCTTAACAGACAAGGCATAACTATTGAACGAAAAAAAAGATTGAGCCGAGATCATGACATGATCAAGGCATTTAAAGACTTTGTCAGAACTAGCCCTGTAATTGCACCAAGTGTGCCAAAGAGAATGAGAATGACAACAACCCATATTGGGATCAAAAAGCCCCAATTTATTGTGCATGTAAAACCACACCTCCCTTTCACCCACTGCCCAATGAAAAGGCAAGGTTCCATTCTTGTCATACGCCATCTCTACCATGTTGAGATCCCCGCAGAGCAACTAGTTGGCAACTGGCAAAGAATCAACAATCTAATGACATCATTAGAGGCATAAACATTAATAATCATGAAGGAATGATTCTCACTATTGAGAAGAACCTAGACTACCTGTTGGGAGGGATCAACCCCATGGTCCACCACACAAGAATGCAGTCATAGGGCCAAAAGAGTAGCAGCTCCACCATGACTAGCCTTATGCAAAGTGCAAAACATAGTATTGGCTGGCCAAATAGAGCGACAAGCCGAAGCAAGCAAAAAAACTAAAATTTTAACTTCCTAGAGATAAAGCACTTCAATCCCTTGGTAATTCTTCAAAGTATTCCTAATAGAATACTTCCTACAGAGGTCAGTTAGACCTTGAACATTCCATGAGATAAAATTCATGGAAAATCTTCCATACTTGTAGAATCCCAATCCTCTTCCCCCAAGGAAGAGAAGCTATTCTTCAAAAAATCTTGTGGAACAAAACCAATCTGAATAGAAGGAGAGAATCTTCATTTTTCAAGCACATATTCACCTTCTTTCGGTGGAGGAGACAGGCTATGAGATCGCCGCTGAGTCCCCGCTGCGAAGGACAAAGCCTGTTGAGCACACAAAATAGGCATAGGCTGAGGCATGGCCTTTGACCTAGGTTGTAAAACAGAATAAGTTACTCTTGAGGGAGTAGCTATCCCCTTCTCTGAAGGGTTTGAAACTAGTTTGGTTGGTTCAGGGGCCTTGGGAGCCAACCCAGAACCAGATGACTTATTTTTTCGATTTGAAACCATAGTCCACTTTGTTTCAACCTTAGCAGAAGGCTCTGTCAGACGAGGTTTTTCAACATCCCACGACTGAGAGGATGTACAAGGAACTATCAAAAGGGCAGTCCTTGATCTTGTGGTCAGCTAACTGGCATCGATAGCACGTGCTGGGCAAATTGAAATATGTGACTTTCTAAGTGTGTCTAATATCACCAATTTGAATGTCTACAGACTCTTTCAAATCCTTGGATAAATCAACTTCCACATAGACCCTCTTCTGAGGATGGGCTTGGAAGAACCTATCAGGTTCGATACAAACAACCCTCCCCAAAGAGGAAGCAATATGGTTCAAGAAGGGCACACATGGCAAAGGTAATCCAAGAAACTCAATCCAGACCGAGACACACATTTTGGAGTCTTTTGAGATAGCAAAATCTCGGGTCCATGCCTGGAAAACCAACAAGGAAGACTGAACATACCAAGGCCCATGACCCAAAATAGCTTGGACATGATTAACTTCCACAAAGCGGAACAAAAAAAAACCTTTGGTCAGATTTTGGACCATATCAAGGTGGACCCCAGAGGGACCTAGGCCTTGCTGACCCAGTCTTTCAACACACTTTCAAGGGGATTTCTCCCAACAAAATAACCCACAAGAGTGTGTTGTTCTAGCCATTGGCATGTAGAATCAAAATCAGGTAAAGGTAAAACTATATCAGTAGGGTCATCAGAATGCTTACCTCGCGAAAGACTTTTGGAACAAATTTATGAGGGCATTTTTTCAGTGGGGGAGCCATTAAATTGCGTCGACAAACTGCTAACACCAGCAAAAATTGCTGGGTTAGTATCGGTTGAAGGCATAATAAACCCCTAAAACCACAGTAAATGCAGTCGTACTCAATGAAGAAAATAATTTCTTGTGCAGGAAGCACAGTATGACATAGGAGGGACCACAAATGACCTCAGAAAACACAAAACCCTAGCAGAGCTCATGCACCACTATCAATCTTCGAGGCCTAAACTTGAATTTGGCATAAAACTAAACATTTCTTGAAATCTGTGTCCGAAGCTTAGCCTATTGGGACTCATACACCACAATTGACATATGAGTCCTTCCTAGCTTGGACCTATTTTGAATTCAAGTTCTTGGTGAGATTTTATTCTCCTAGATATGATGGCAGCTTGTATTGTAATTTTAGGAAATTTGGCATAAACAAGTATAAATACAAGGTTATTTCACATATTTTATCCTAGCAAGCTTACACGTCATCCAAAATTTTAAGTGATCTTATGAGAATTCAAGTGAGAGTATTATAAAGCATTCAAGAAAATTCAAGAGTGATTATCAAGAATTTTGGAGCATTATTCAAGATTCAGCTTGCATCATATCAAAGTCATCATGCATCATGTTTGTTTTTGAGCTAACATTTGTGATGTAGGTATCTTATGATCCAAGCAAGCATTAAAGTCAAGATCCATAATATACAAGCAAGAGTCAAGATCCACATTCATGCTAACCATTACATACAATTTTGTAGCCTTTTGTTCAAGGGTTTGGTGAGTTGCAACATAGCATAATTTTTCATTCATCATTCCTTCATTCTATTTGATTTCATTTCAAGGTTTGATTACGAAAATAGGGTTTGACCAAGGAAAAACCCTATCCACTAAGAAAACAACATTTTTCCCTCTATTTAATATGTGCTTGGACATCTAGGTGGTTTAGGTTGAAGATCCATTAAAGAGAAAGATTGGAGAAAAGTTGTCAAGTTGTCATTTACATTGCAAGATCATGAAAAGTCACCTACAAGTTGCAATTCAGTGTTTCAAACTCATATATTTGACAAGAGGAGCTATAGGAAAGCACTATAGGATACTAGAGTTTCATATCAACCCTAATGCTGGGACTAAATTGCCACTTGTGGTGTATGAGTCCTAGTATACTAGATTTTAGGAAGCTTTTTTAGATCTTGGTTTAGCAATTCTAAATTCTGGTTCTGGCCTGAAACCCTAAGATGGGACTTTATCACCCCTACTAGTGTATGAGTCCTAGTGTGAATTAAAAGTTAGCATTTTTGGGATTTTAGATTGTCATTCAAACCTCTCCCGTTTCTAGGTGCACCTTTTTTTATCTCTAGTTTTTTATTCTGATTTGAGTTCATTTTCTAGGTCATATCATTAAGTTTGCATATCATTTTCATTTCTTGTCTTTCCAAGCCTTTCTTGGTTGTTAACCCTCTTATTTTCTTTAATCACACCCTAGGCCATTCTATTACCGATCTATTTTCCTTAATTCCATCCTTTCATTGAGATCTCTAGGGTTTCCTTGTGTGAAACTTGAAGGAAATAGGTGAAAAATTCCTAAACCCTAGTTCTATCTTCCAAAAATATTAGAATCACCCACTAATTTTCTAGGTTTCAATAGAATATATTAAAAACCTGACAAATTTTAAGAAAATGATGAAATATATTTCTTTGAAAACAAAGATAACTCTAATTGTGTAAGGTTTGAGAAAAAAACCATGTTTGAACATTATTCAATTGAGGTTAAAATCATCATCAAAAGTAACCCAAAGGCCAACAAGATAGGAAAAATTTATATGTTTAAACTAAACACTAAACATTTGAAATATGAAGATTGTATTTCTAGTATTCTCACCCTCAAATACCTAAACAAAAATATTCTTCCATCGTCATGCAAAAGAGTAGTGGAATATGATTTTGAATGGAATTTAAACTCTATTTCAGACAATAGGGGATAAAAATGCAATTGAAAATAGAAGGTGAGAAAGTGAGTTACAAGATGAATTGTTCGATGTAGAAGGAGAGATTCACAATGGGGGTGCTAATGATGAAAAAATTCTCCAACTTAACAAAATAAAACACAAACTAAGGTGCTTATTAGGTTAAAAGGGCTCAAGGAGTAAAAATTAGGGCTAAATAAAATTGGGTGAAAGATAGGG
This sequence comes from Sequoiadendron giganteum, assembly GCA_007115665.2. Classification (NCBI taxonomy): domain Eukaryota; kingdom Viridiplantae; phylum Streptophyta; class Pinopsida; order Cupressales; family Cupressaceae; genus Sequoiadendron; species Sequoiadendron giganteum. The sequence continues at coordinate 579,841,759 of CM021109.1, forward strand.
ATAGGGACTCTAAGTATTTCTTTAATTTGCTAAGGAAAAAGATGACTTTAAAATATTGGGCCAATAGGGGATAATGGTAAATGGTGTTGAAAAATAAGGTGAAGGTAAGCTACAATATGAACTTATGCAAGTTAATTTAGATCTGAAAATCATATTACCAAATAAGAAATAAATATGTGATTGTAGAAAACATTATAATATATAAAAAAACAACCAAAATGTAACACCAGATTTACATAGAGAAACCCTTTCAGTAAAAAACTCCATTTGAGAAAAGAGGACAAGTATATTATTAATATTCCAATGAAAGTACAATAATACACTTCACTACTAATCTCTAATCAACCTGACAACATCCTATCACCTGCAAGAACTTCATATGAAACTACCATCCCATAGCTCCAATTTATAGAAATTGAGGGAGGTAAAACCATGAATGGTAAACCAAAACAAGAGACACAAAACCACTTGAAAAAACCCACACCCTTCTTCATGGACAACCAAAAGACATAATAAAATATTAATTGGATACTCAAGACTCTCACATGGGAACCTAACCCATAGCCTATCCAACTCCTTCCTTTGTAGATGGTCAAGTGACCTTTCCACTTACTGATGGAACACAAACAAACACCTTTTCTTCTCCAATCTTGAAAGAATCATCCAAAAACTTTCATATTCCATTTTTGATGCCTAGGAAAGGTGCCTTATCCATATTTGATGTGTAACCACAACCGAAAATAAATCCTATTTAAAATATAATTACAACACATGGTCAAAATTTAATATTTTTCTCATGTCCCCTAGAACACATTCCAAGGAATGTGGAGACATAAAAATGACATAGGATTACAAGGTTAATGTCACCTTGTACTAACATTATCCCACTTGACATTATACATTGTAATTACATCCAAGAGATACAAAACATAAAAAAATCAAGTACACTAATCAAGGCCCATGGCCTTCTTGCACCAAGAGAACTTAACCATGGTCACTAGATTCGTAAGAGAATCTGAAACATTATCCAAAGTGTCAACTTTTCCTATCAAGACCTTACCATTATCAGCCATCTGTCACACAAAGTGATACTAAACATCAACATGTTTAGTACGAGCATGATACATAGGATTTCTAGTTAAGAAAATAATACTTTGACCATCACATCCAATCCTCATTGTCCTGTAGTCAAAACCAATGTCATTATCAAGTCTTTGTAACCATACCACCTCCTTAGAGACATGTGTAGTAGCCAGATACTCTTCTTAGTGGTGGAAAAATAAATTGTAGGATAATTATTTTTGATCCAACTAGATGCTCCTCCAAATAAAGTAAATACATAGCCATTGGCGAACCTTCGACTATCTGAGTAACCTACCCAATCTTCATCAAAAAACCTATGTATCTCCACTAACTTGTCCACATCATCAATACCATGATAAACCAAAAAATAATCAGAAGTAACCTCGACAAATATATAAACACCCTTTGAACAAAAGTTCAATGCTCTCTACTAGGGTTAGCCATAAACCATCTTAGATCTCCAACTGCTTGGGCTATATATGGTCTATTGCAAACCATTGCATACATCAAACTACCAATAAAACTAGCATAAGGAACCATAGACATATCCTCAACATTATCATTAGAATTAGGACACATATCTAAGCTCAAATTAGTACCAACCAGAAATGGAATACTAACTGACTTATAGTCATGCTTATTAAACATCTACAAAATGGCATAAACATACATACTCTGACGTAACCAAAAATTTATGTGAACTTGATCTCTTTTGATTTCTATCCCAAGAATATGTTTTGCAGCCCTGAAGTCTTTTATATCAAATGTGCTAGAAAGCTATATCTTGAGTTCATTAATCATCACCTTGTTACCAAAAAATAACATATCATCAACATTCAAGGCAATAATTAGAATCTAACCATCAATAACCTTAATGTACACAGAATCATCCTCCTCACTCCTAAGAAAATCCAACTTCAATGTAAAAGCATCAAACTTCTGGTACCACACCCTGGGTTTTATTACACATTTTGACAAGAAAAAATATGATAAGAGATGGATCTTATTTTTATATTATTTTCTATTGGTCCAATATGTAGATAGATTGTTTTATTATGTAGCTAGAATTTTCTATTATGTTAATAGGCTAATTTAATTTATAATTGGGTTGGGTTTATTTTGGCATATATTATGAGCTCCTTTATCATGATATTATAGGGTAGTTTGATAAGATGGTATGACAATTAGTGTTATCTTTTGTCTTGCAAGGTCATGAGCTATTATTAGTCCCATTTCACTCAATGGAGTTGATTTTTGTATGGTTTATAAATTGTTTCTTGTATGAGCCATATTTGTAAACTACATTTAGTATTAAGAAAGATATAACAAAAAGACCATTAACATTGATTAATAAATATGATGTATTTAAAAATGTAACACAGGTTAAACTTGTGCTAATATATTTACTCTAACGTAGAATTGAAATCATTTTTTTAAAACACATTAGATAGTGTTTAGAGGGAGTGCCCCTACTAGGAATGAGATAAAACCTAGTTTCAATGTAATTAATTATATGTACATGGTGCTAACATTTTTTTTAGAACCAATACTATTTTAGTGATTGTTGAAGAAAATAATTTTGGCTTCATCTTTATGTTTATTTATAGTTTGCAGAGTTAATTCCTACCCAACATGATACATGCAGTATTTACCAAAATAATTATTAATTAGAATTTAAAAGCATCGTAAATTATAAATATGATAAATTAATAATTGCTTCAGTAATAAATACAACATTTTGGATAGATGTAGATATTTTAAATAGTTTTTCGATAAATTTGTATCCTATAATTTATTTGTATTGATCAAAATTTATAGAATTTACTAGTTCTTGTCAATGAGACCGCAAATAGATTGTATAACAAACATGTGATCACTTTTTTAAAAAGTTAAATATAATACCATAAAATATTGGAATTATAACTTACAACTACAACAAATACCTATTCACTTGTTTTTAGCAATTTACAAAACAATCCCACATATTATATAAAAATCTAATTAAAAATTGGCATGAATATAATCATTATTTGGCTCTAGGAAAATTCATCACCAGCTCACCGGAGGAAAATTCACCCTTGGTAATTCACCACCATGAAAAATTCATCGCGAAGTAAAATTCACCATCAACAATTCACTACGGTCTAAAATTAACCACCTTAATATTTTTGAATATATACTTCAAAGACTTTGATTTTATTAAAAATATTAATGCAGTTAATTTTTGGCCATAGTGAATTGCTGGGGTGAATTTTACTTGGTCATGAATTTTCCATCGATAAATTTTTCATGATGATGAACTACGGTGAATTAACCTTCCATGAATTACTTGCAAATGATTTGCCACATGCCTCATTATTTATATTCTTCTTGGTAATTTGCACTCCAATTTAAACATCATTTTGTATGCTTATAATGAGTGATTGATTGATAGTTGACATTTTTCCACATTCGAAAACAATTATCTTTGTATACTCTCTCTTTCCTAATTTGGTGTTAAAAGAAGTAAATGCCCATGAAAAAAAGCCACTTCCAAATAGTAATAGAAAAATCTTGAGGCTACGCGAATTGTCTTTGTCAATTAATCCACCGACATTAAACGTGAGATAAATATCGGAAGTCGGCGGAAGACAGAAGTCCGGAAACAGAGAGAGAGACGAAGAAAAGAAGTATCTTTTATTCCATATAAAAAGAGCGGAAAAAAACGGTGCAATGCCATTTCTAACAAAGACATACGCCATTGTTGACGACCCTTAGCTTCCTGGTGAAGGATCCCCACCATTTCTCTCTCCATCTGCTCCCTCGCTACTTCGAACACTGCAACTTCTCAAGCTTCGTTCGACAGCTCAACACATATGTAAAAGACAATGAAATTTCTACAGTCCGTCTTTGTTAATATTTAGATTTGATTGTATATATTTTTTTCATCGAAACAAACTTTGTTTTCTTGTTATGAATAAAGAACACACAAGATAAGAAGTAGCCTTTATTCAGCATAAAACGAGAATGGAAGGAAACATAGCAGCGCCATTTCTAACAAAGATATACGCCATTGTTGACGATCCGTCAACAGACAATGTTGTGTCATGGAGCTCAGAAAATAACAGCTTCCTGGTGAAAGATCCCGACTATTTCGCTCTCCATATGCTCCCTCGCCACTTCAAACACCGCAACTTTTCCAGCTTCGTTCGACAGCTCAACACATATGTCAGTATCCCTTAAGCTTATGCTTTTATACAATCATTTTCTCTCGTTTTCTTGACTATAGTTTCTAATCGTACAGGGATTTCATAAAGTAGATGCTGATAAATGGGAGTTTGCACACGAATGCTTTCTTCGAGAGCAAAAGCAGTTACTCAACAGTATTCGTCGGAGGAGGTCCAGTCATCACCACACTCAGGGAGCGGGCAGCGAATTGAGTTTGGAAGGGGAATTCCAGAGGCTTAACGAGGACGATGACGCCACTGTTATGGAGGTTATTCAACTGAAGAAGGAGCAGCAAAGTATTGATAGAGAGCTTGAGGACATGCAGAGGCGCTTGGATGTCACAGAGCACAGACTTCAGCAGATGATGTCGTTCCTCCAAACGGTCACTGACAATCCGAGTTTCACTACAGAGACGCTTGAAAACAGCCAGTTTGATATTGGTAAAAAGAGGAGACTATTGCCAATGGCACGTAAGGAGGAGCAGAAAAAAGCAAGGCCTGAATTGGGCTTGGATTGTTCTAGAATGAATGCTTTGACTACAGATGGGCTTGTAGATAGTAATTCATTGACTGCAGGAGGGTTTGAAGAATGTGTGCCTCTGATAGACTCTGAGACCAGGGCTGGACTGCTGTCTACGGAGATAGTGGGTACTTTTTCGCTTGGAAATCAGAGCTCAAAGAACTATATTGGAGATGGGTATGAGCTTCGAAAAGGATTTGGTGGGTTTGAGTAATGTGCATGACATGCTTTGGTTGGAGGAAGCCCAATTCACAAACTACAAATTCCTTTCACAGAAATGTTGGGCGGTCAGATCAACAAATCACCAGATTCCATGTGAAGAAGAAGTTACGATGGATCTCCTTTTTTCATAATATTGAATGCCTTGGAAAGATTGCGCTGAATATCTTTTGAAAAAAGTTTCTGTCAGTTTGAAGAACTAGCAGTCTAATCGATTACGGTGGGAGTTCGCTCGCATGCTTTGGCACTAGTTATTTATGTTTGGTTGAATTGGTACTACATAGACGTGTCTACTGATATGGCTTATATCGAGTATTAGATAGTGGTTTAAAAACCTTATTTCTCAATTAAATATTAAAAAATGACATGACATTAATAAAAAATTGACATTCATAATCATCAAGAGAGGTCTATTCTTAGATAGGAGTGTCTTCATCAATTTATAGCATAACAAAAACAATATATATTTATTGTTTTCTAATATCTAATTATGTTAATTGAAACAAAATAATGACAATGAAATGTATATATTTATATTTATGTGTGTTATAATATCTAGGATGAAATTACTGTAGCAATATGAGAATTTAATGTTTCTCATAGATCATGAGGTGTGATAGATGAACCCATCAAATAAATAAGCAATGATATTTAATTGCGAAATTTCAATAAAGATAAACAGTAATATTAGATTTTGCAAAATAAAAATGTAAAACATGCTACAATGTACCTTAGTGAAACCAATGTCACAATTGACACTAGTAGTAGGCATGCATGATGGTAAGAGTGAGATGGTCAATGATGTACCACTCTATAAAGTTAGACTATGAAATATATAATAAATACACAATTCTAACTCAATTATACAATTATAGATTAATTTACGCATTAAAATTTAAGTATAAAATGTAAGATATATAAATTCATATCAAAATACATGTAATTGGTAACCAAATAAATTGTGTAACATGTCATCATTGATCACCATACTATTTGTCTCACCGCCCTATACTACTTGGTGATCCTCTATTCTCCCAATACATCTATATTGATAGTGAGTGTACTCATGGGAGATGACACCCTTTGAACTCTATAGATCACAATCTCATCTAGAGAAAAAATGATAACAACTATAGTATAGGTGCAAGGTAGAAGCACTAAAACTCAATGATCTTTCTAGCTGATCGTAATGATGGGACAATTATTTTCCACATTGTAAAAGGGTGTCTTTGATACTAGCAATGACATGAAGAGTTTGCAACTCCATAGTCTCCTTGATGGTTGATGACACCATCATATGATGTATAGATTTTTGGGCTAGTGATCATAATTGAAGGTTTGTTATTCCATGAGCTTATAATCTATCATGGCTAGGAGCCTCTACCTCTACTCTAAAACTCCATATAAAATAATTGAGAATTTTGTGAATGGCAAATTCATATTAATTTTTTCAAAAATAAATTAGTGGTACCTATTGGTTATTACATAGATAATGGTCAAAGTCCATCCACCACATCCCAATTATTTTTTATATCAAGATGATTGTACTAATGAATTAGAAATCTCTACTAATTAATTGGAAGGGGTGAATTAGTTTTGGGATTAATAAAAATCCATAAACTATACCTTGATTATCTCTTTGTCACTTCATTGTAAGATAGCTTTATTACATTGTATGGGTGACATGAATCTCTAGGATATTTCCATTTATCAATCTGACTCATGATTGAGTCAACTTGTTTAACCAGTTTTTCCAATGATGAATCAAGTAATACATGGTGTCAGTTTCCTATGGATGCATTGAATGATGAAACTAGTTATGTATGTTCATTTTTTTTTAAATACCCTAATAATTTATTTTTAACTTTCCTTAGGGTTTGTTGGAAGGGTAGGAGTAGATTGGGATGATGTAAGGGTCTCTGTAAAATATTTATTCAAGTATATTACCATTGGGGTTAGGATTTATGAATTTTTTATTAACAAAATAACATATATGAAATATATTTCAAAATAGTCAAATTTATAAAAAAAATTAAGCATGTGATTTGATTAAAAAACATAAAAATATTTTGTACTTACCTCTCCTTTGACATGAAATTACCAAAAAAATTGGGTTAGGGTCAATTGTGTAAAACACAACTTAATGTTTCTTAAAATACCCACACTCCTCTCCAAGCCATGACTATGAATTGATAGTCAGGTGTTTTTCTTTTTCCTTTTACAATAACAAAACATGATCACATTTTATAACACAAGCACAATATAGCCAAAGTGAGTAATTTGACTACGTTTCTATCTCCCATTTCGTATTGTACCTATATATAAGATATTATAATGTACTAAAGTGGATGTAGATGCCAACATGTGGCACACATTCTCTTTAGTTATAAAGGATTATGTCGTCAAATTATTTAATTAATTATATTAGGTAATTAGTAGGCCTTCATTTGGATTACCCATCCATTGTATTATGAGGAGGTCTATATTTAAAGGAAATTATATCATTGTAAGCTTATTTGTTAGGTATATTATACTTTCGGATCTATTAGTGATATAGCATAGAGTGGTTACTTCCATAAGGAGTAGTATGGTTTACCCTAAGTTTCAAGGTTTTATTCTATTTTTTCTTATATTGGATATTATGACATATTGGAACACAAATATATCTTGTCTTTTATATTATATGTGTGTATCTTATCAAGTGGTGTTAGAGCTATGATTTGGGAAAAGGTAAAAAAATCCTAGTTTTGAATATTTTCCTATATTTACCAAATGGTGATTTTTTAAAATTATTTTGCCAAAGATGGGAGATCAAATAAGGAGTATACAATCCAAATTTTAGGTTTTTATCAAATCAATATTAAGTAAATTATTTTAGTTTTCTGGTTTTTAATAAATTTTCTCTCTAGGCCACAAATCAAGGTATTTTTCCCATTAAATTTACATTTCTAGAAAGATAATCAAGATTTATAGATCTGTTAGTTTTATTTTTTAATTTGAGGCTAAATATATCATAAATTGGTTGGATCAAAATTTGGGGAGTTTGATTTAGTAGAATGGTAATCTATTGAAATAATTTTTTCTTAAATCTCAATTTCAATGGAGGTTCATAATTTTGATGGAAGTGGAGATCCATTAGAATAGCAATGTAACATATGAAAAATGGGACCTTAAGTTTAATATGTGCAACTTAGGGTTAATATCTTCCTTTTTTAAAGTTACATTAGAAGGGAGATCAAGAAGATGAATAGATTGACTATCAACCACGAAGGTGAGCCAATCAAAATTGGATCTCCTTTCTTATGGCCTTGAAAATGGGTCAGAAATGATTTGGAATGATTAACTTAATTGAAAGTTATATAAACTAATATGATCAATACAATATTCCAGAAGCACATAGACTAAAATAGTAAATTGCAAGCGAATATGATAAGTTTTGGAGATTGTGCACCTCTCATAAAAAGTTGGATCTAGCATGCAGAGGACACATACACATATGGGTGTATGGGTCTTGATAGGGGGTCAAAAAAAAAAAAAAAATCCTTTGATGCTAGATTTGGCCTTCTTTTTTTTGGTTGTAGAGTTGTTAGAATGTGGTCAGGTAATTCTATAGTTGAGTTTTCATGGCTTGATAACGTTTAGGGCTTTAAATGTAACAACTAATAATTTTCCTTCAATCCTTCTTCAATCCTCTTCAAACCTATAACATGTACACTCAAAGAGATAAAAGGTTGATCCATTTAGGGGTTTTCCTCAGTAAAATCCCGTGCAAGTGTTTCCACCTCCACAATGGTAATGTCAATGATAAGAATGCTAATTGCAAGGAAGGAATGATGTGTATAGGAACGAATTTGTACCCCTTATGCAAATTCCCCTTTCGCACACACTAACCTTAGAAAATAAAATCCAAAGGAGAAATTCCATGTCACCCAACTACCTTTCTTCCACTTGGCATCTATTTGTTATGTCAGTGGGAGAATTTTTGTTAGGGACATGCGCGCGATGCACAAAAATCTGCACAACACGCTATCATCCCTAACAGATTCCTATACCTAAAGTTGACAGAGACATTACACTCCCGCTTAGAGATGAATTGTAATGTCCCTCTTCAACCAAATGACCCAAAAATTCCATATTGAAGTACTAATTCTTCGTTCAAATTCACCTATTCTTCATTCAACTTATCTTCTTTTCACTCTCTAGCAATTCAATCCATCTCTTTCCTCATCCTCTTACAATTCTCAAGAACTTCCAACACTTCAAAACTCCAATACAGTAGCAAAATTACATCAAATCCACATAGCAAGTGTGAAGCAAGCCATAACAACATGGGCTTGGAGTCTTGCAAGGCCTCCTTCCATCACAATCAAGGTTGTGGTGACCTTGCCAAGTTCACATTCTCCTCCACTAGCTAGTGAGATTTTGCATGGAGGTGGTAATGTTTCGCTCCTATCTTTCGTGATTTGTTTGAGTAGAGTTTTACTATTTTGTAGTATTTATTGTAGCTTCTACTTTCTTTACTTCTTTATCACATATTTCTACTTTGTTGCTATTTGGTTGTTTGTGGAGGTGGAAAAACCAAAATGTGGGTCTAACTAGGGAAAACATTAGTGGTGAATATTCTCCAATTGCTGAATAATTGAAATTGGGACCTCCAAAAAAGGGGAATAGTACAAGCTAAAAAGGAGACTGAATTGCCAAGTTTTTGCAAAAAAATAATTTCATCTCAATTAATTTGCCATGTAAATGATGTGTCATTGGAAATTTTTTGCCAGTAGTTTATACCATAATTAAAAATATTAATTATATTCGCCAGTAATATTATATTCCTCCAATTAATTTTGGGGCAATATCGCCACTAATAATAAATTACTATTTAATTTTAGGGATAATTTAGCCTTGAATAGGGCTTTTATCTATTGCCATTGATTATCTTTTTAATCAGATGGTTGTGAGTCGATTCCATGACCTAATACACATGTGCCTTTGCAAAGGCTTGTTGAGGCTCAAATCTTTGTTTTGGGCCACACAATTAAATCTAATCATGTGGTCCAAAAAAAAATTCGAGTCTCAACAAGACTTTTAAAACCTGAACATGTGTATTGGGTCATAGAATCAACTCACATCCATCCGATTAAAAAGCTAATCGATGGTAATTTTTTCACTTTTCATTCAGTCTTACTCTTAAAGTGATATTTTTTAAAAACACTTAATCTGTGTGTGTCGCTATCCCCGAGCCCTATGGACTCAACCCCCACAAGGGGGCTCTGTCCCATTGACCCCCGCAAGGGGTGCTACCCCTTGAGCCCACCGGTGGCTGCCACTCCCGGGTTCTCCAAAAAAATTGTCGTATCTGCATATGCAAACCTAATTCGGTAACTTGGTAATGTGTTCTACAAATTTAGTATATATGTGGGTTTTTGAAGAATATTTAAAAAAATTATTTACTTTCAAATGTTTGTTAAAGTTGCCAAGTTTTCCCAGAGTATTTTTTAAGAGGTATAGGTTAGTTATTATCATCAAAGTTGAAAAACTCAAACTCGGTAATAACTCAATAAGCTTAAAAAAAATAAAAAAATATGGGGGAACTGTGTCGACCAACTATGCAAATTTTTAAAGGAGAGATTCGCCATTGTAATTAATCTTTCTAGTGATTATTCACTAGGATTCGCCACTATGATTATTATTTTTACCAATTATTCATTAACATTCACCAGGATTTCATAATTTGTTTTAATAATGCGTATAGATTCGGCAGGAGAATTAATAATTTTTTTTTGAAAAAGGAAGGTTTCACTAGGATTTTACACCTTCGCCAAGGGGTGTCTTAAATTTATCCCTAGGTCTGATTGAGGCAGACCCCTATACATCCCAACCATTTTCCCCTCTTTCTTGTGTACAGGTGAACATACATTCAGAGCTAGTTGGTGAACTGGCACATTGGTGAGATCATCTTTATCACTCTAGCCTTCATCTATCTACTTTGTCATCTTCATTTGTACCTTTCATACTTTTTTGTTCTATTTTTTTCATTTAATAATAACTGGCTATGCTCTTAGTTTATTGTTTGGTAGTCTATATTGTAGTTTTATTTTTTTTGGTCATACAGACTCCAGCGCACCCGAGACATGCCAGTGCACCACACTGTCATCCCATAATTGTGCTATTATCCTCAGATAGAGAGTTGTTTGAGGTGTTGTATCGAATTCAAAAACTATCCCACCTAGCCTAAACTTGGATTATAGGCCTGAAGAGCGATAAAAGCACTTTATAGTCCTCGTCATTCTCAACCTCTATCTGAAAAACCCCTTTAGAGTGAGGTAAGTAAGGGCAGCCCTCCACTCTCAGCTCTTCATGACCTAGAGCCTTGATGTGGTTGGTCCCCCTCTCTTATATTTTTAGTGAACCCGACGTGAACCATTTTGGTTTCTTTAGTAATACTGGAAGATCCTTTCCTTGTGTTCTAGGAGCATTGTAGGTGTGAGCAATGCGGGGATTTTCACCTTGCAACCCAACTTATGACCCCTAGTAAGCATAGTTGGAAGGTTCCGTAAGTGTTGTGCAGCGAAACCTTAAGTGGTTCACTATTCTATTTTGCAACCTTTAGGGGGGCTTTATGAGAATATCATTTAGTGTGCATGATGGCCTCTTTTCTACATCAACCTATCCCCTCTAAGTAGCCTACAAGTGGTGGACCAAGTATAACCTTCACCTCACAAGACCTATTGATGGGCTTCAATAGAGAACCATCTCCTTTTTATATCCCTATGTGGATCAATGGGAACATTGTATCGAGTGTTCTTATTGACCCAATGTCTTAGGTGAATATCATAATCGAGGAGATTATGTTAATTAACTTCCTACACAAAGATGGGTACAATGCACCTATGAGCACCATCTGTACACATAACGGAATTTTGGTACCTCCCCTAGGTAGTATCATGTTGTAAGTGCTTGTCAGACCTAACTCTATAAACCTAATGTTTGACATAATCATGGGGTCTGAACTCTTCAAAGTGAAGCTAGGTATCCCCTAGTTATTAGCTATATCGCAATTCCCTTGGTTGTGTAGGTCAATGCATGTGATTCATGACATTGGTTATAAACCACCAGTCGTACATAATAGATACTCCTTAGATCACTTTTGACTTGCAACTATTAGTCCTCTTCCACCTAGGAAGGACCTCTTGTACTAAACATATCAAAAGTATAAGAAAGGGCACTTGACACATAAAGTGAGGTAGCCTCCATCACCTTATGTTGTTTCACATAGGGCACGCCTAAAAACTAATAGTGATGCCACCAAGGCCCGTAGGAGAGAAGAATAAAATCCCTCTCAAGGTCCCTCTTCTTCCTCTTCCTTTTTTCAGCCTAACACTCCCACTCACCCTATTGTGATGCCATCAGATTCTATTCTACGCTTGCAAGAGAATCTTATGGTGCCCACTTGGCAAAATCCTAAGTGTCCCATATTTGAGCTTCATGTTCTACCCATGGAGCCTAGGCCCATTTGATATGGTAAAAGGAAGGGTCCCCATGGGTAATCCTCTATGTTTTGACTTTTGTGGCCTCCCGTCGCTTCTGCTCTAAAATCAATAAACAGGAAGAGGATTGTTGCTAAGGAAATAGAGCTGATTCCCCTCATTGTTTCTTAACCCACTCATCTTTCTCCCATTTAGGAACTTGTCCTTCCACCAAAAATGGCTATATTGGACACTCTTATGGATGATTAGGAGCCTCACGTTCCTTCGTAACTCTTGGCCTCTAGTTCGAAGAGTCTACGAAATTGCCTTGCATGTGAGCGCAAGTGTCGACAAAAGGCTCTCATAGCTGAGCAGACTGCTTTGTAGAGAAAGGATGAAGAGTCGATCACCCTTATATTATGGCCTCCTGCCACATCCTCCTCTCTCCTCCCCTATAATTTTGTTCAACCAAGTTGCACATCACTTTCAACTTCTACTATGAGTTCTAATGTACCTAACCCAAAAAAGGTGCATGTGTTCATTGCTCCTTCGATTGAGACACCCTTGTTGATTTCCCTTCCAAAAATCTCACCTTTCCCAAAACTTGTAGACATGTCAAATACCTCAGTGGTGTCTACCATATTTTTCTCCTCCTCTTCTTCTACGCCTCTCACCTCATTTGTGGGGAGTTCCCATTCCTTGAAGAAGCTGAAGGTAGACGTTGGTCCTTCCAATAATGGAGGGTGTAGAGGATCCCACATTCTTTGAAACGTGTTCATGTGCTAGCTTGTTTCGTCCTAGTGATGGAGCCAACTTCAACTTCCCCTAAGTTCATCACCACTCCCAAATCACTTGGTGAGCCCAACAGTGAACCTCAGGTGCATTCCTCTCTACCCATTGAGGTACAACATGACACTCCTCTCAAGTGCATATTCAACTCTCTGGATGAAGTTTTGGCCTTGTCAACAATCTTCACAAAGTAGCTGACCATAGCTCCATAAGAACCCAATGAAGAAGACCTTGTGGGGCGTTCTTTCTTAGCCCTTGTTGCGAGAGGTTTGGAATCTCCTCCCCTTAATATTCCACCATTGTAGGCTTTTCCTCCTTCCCCTTATGATAATCTAGAGTGGGAAGCAAATGACCTCTTGGTTGATGAGTGTTAGGGGGAGACTTCTTCTTTATCTTTAGATTAGATGTGTCTGTGTTGTAATGTGTTCCCCCATACTTGTGCTAAATGTTCCTAGATGACCCTTGTCACCCTCGTTGGTGCTTAGATACAAGAGTAATTTTTGTGCCATAAACCTTCTTCTATCTGTATCATTATTCTTCCATGTTTGTGTTTGATTTTAGGAAAATTGGGGATGATGCAAAATGTTGGGGGCATTTAGGCTTCCCCTCCATGTTGACCCAACTTTTTAGTTTTACTTTTTTTTCCATGCATTCTTCTTGATCTGGTTAGGGATTGATGATCTTTCACATTGCACTGTGGTTACTTATTATACATATGACCATGAGAAAATCTAACCCTATGAAACTAGATCCCCCTATGTCCTCTATTTGTGATTACTTCTCTTTCGCTCTTTGCTTATATTTTTCTCTTCTTTTCTTGAGTTGTCCCTCTCATGTGTGACAATCCATTTCTATGATACTCTATTTTTTAGAAAATCCATTTGTTTCCAATGAATCTTTTCTTGAGAATCTTTGCAAACTCTTTCAAGAATCACATTCACAACTAGGACCCCTAATGGAACATGTTTTCTTCATCATGGTTTCGCAAAGAAAGAACTAGAGAAATTTCCTTCGAAGTGGGATTAGCTTTGGCCTTCCCCTCGTGAGGGGGTATTTTATTCCTTACAAATTCCTTGATGAAGTGAAAATCTTTCAAAAGGATTCCTTGATGATGAGTTGATTTGAGAAAAACTGTCTCTTTTGCACTTTCAAACAAGGCACCCCTTGTTTGGGCACCCTCTTCATGTTGAGTTGCTGAGGGACCCCTTTGAAAACTTTCCAATTTATTGACGAACTATGTTACTATGTGGTTGATTGCCTACATGGCTGATTTGTTTTTGACATGCTTTATTTGGAGGTAAACATGTCACTTTCCAGGTGCATACAGCTGCTATCCAATTCAACTTTGTGGAGTTCCCTCCTATAGATTTCCTACTTGAAAGAGATCTTGGGGGATGCCTCCTTGTAGGTCTGTGAGCCTATAAGGTGCTGTCATCCAAGTTTCCTTCATGTGAGAGATCTTGGGGGATAACTTCTTGCAAGTCTACAGGCCTATAAGTCGCATACTTGACGGGGCTTCCTTCATGTGAGAGATCTTGGGGGCTACCTCCTTGCAGGTTTGTGGGCCTATAAGATGATTTCATCCTACCATATTTTTCCATCATTGGTATGAAGGCCTTCGATGTACTTGGTGTAGCTTTATAGTTCTGTAGGACTATGGAGTATTTTGTTTTTTCTTGCACTTTCAAGCTCACCAGATCACGGTCTACTTCCTTGATGGTTCAAGTATAAATTTCTAACCCTACCAACTCTTCAATCTAATTTACTGAAGCACTCATCAATACTCAAGCTCGCTAAAGTGTGGAATAAATGTATAAGAGATAATTTTCACCCTTCAAGGAAATTCCCCTTTTACACATCCTCACTATCGACCTCCTAGAATGATCTCAATAACTTAGATCTTACTGCCATGATTCAAAGATTGGACATTTGACCTGAATATCCATCTTAATCACCATGAAGGTACATTTAAATTATCAGCCGAGGGACATGAACCTGAAATGGTTCAGCACAGTATGTGCACTAGGAATTCCAGAGTGGTCATCTTTATTCTATATCTATAAGAGAATTAAACTAAAAGTAAATTGCAAGTAAGGAAATAAAGTAAGTACTAAACATTACTCAAGAAATTCTAAACTGATTATGCATAACAGGAAGGAAAGACTAAGCATTCAACATAAAACTACTCTGTCAGCCTGGGCTATAGGAACAATCATAGAACAAAGTTCTAGCGGCTGCAGGAATAGTCAATGCCAAGATTTCAACTAAGTACTCAAACAAAGACTAACACTAATCTATCTAAACTAAAACATGGATTACTCACCAAGTGGGCCCCCTTGGATGAGTATCCTTTAAACTACTATAAAGCTTGGATACTCAACTCAAAATCTCATGTTATTTATCAGAAAATGCAATTACAAAAATATGGCTGGTAATCAGCTTGTACAAGAATATGGAAATCAACTCATAATTCGCTCTCTTTTAGAAAGGAGGATCGAGCCTTATTTATCAACTAAATAGGGCCATCAACTCCCACTAACTGGGAGGATGCCATTTAGGCAAAGCGAGAGAGAGAGAGAGAGGAAGCGGCGGTTACACATGTAGGGGAATTCGTTAGACATGCCAGCCCAAATGTGGACTCAACCACTGCAGTAATGCCTACAATGCTCAATGTCATTGAAGATTTGTGTAGAGCAGTTACATACAGTTGATGTGAAATCTTATGTCGGTGTCCTAAGTTTGACCTTTGCATGTTTCCTCAACTTGATCGGCTGGCGACTACATTTCTAAACTTAGCATATCAATCATGTTTGCAAAATAATGTCAGTACACATAATAATCACATAATCAAAATCATCTTAAGAACATTCATCAATCACATACAAGATAAATATAGATGGTCCACATAATGGGTATATATCATTAAAACCAACAGAAGTGAAACTAGTCCAAATGTCATAAGTCTAAGAAAACTATATAAAAATGTTAGAGTATAATATCAAAGTCTTATGGTAATCTAGGAAATAGAAAGAGATTACATCCCTCTAGCTAGGCTAAATTCTAGGCTCGTCACTCCCCCCAACCTAATGTTTTGCTAATCCTCCAGCAGGGGAAGAGTTATGCTTCTGCTTTGTTAAGGCCCTGAATTATGTGACTAATAGTTGTCGAATGTTAGTGTCTACAGTAGGTGAATAAGGATTCCAATAAAACCCACCCAATTTATCAAGCCTTCTCCATCTCTGCTACTCTTCTGTAATGTCATATATGTAGAATCTAAAGTTAGGCACATGCCATAGGAGGATGGGTGCCTGGAAAGTTAGGGGGAGCCATTCACGCCCTTTGGTTCTTCCAAGATGGATATATTTGTCAATTCTTTTCAATGCAACATCATAATTGTGAATAGAGTGTGGCTCAACTTGCTTTAGCTCATCGGTCAACAAGTTCCAACATTGGGATAGATATCCCCTCATAGCATTCTCTTTTGTAGCAACTTTCACTTCATACTCATTGTACATATCCTCAATCCAAGGCATAATTCAGTCACCATAGCTTGGCCTAAAGAGCAACCTATTCCAATCTATAAAAATTTCATTGGAGCTCTTAGATTCAGCCCTGATGGCTAGGGGAATACTGTATTCTTTCTTCTTGTGAGCTTTGTATTGCTCACCCCAACTAATCTCATTCTACACCCAAGACGTAAATTCTCTCAGTTGTATGTCTCTAGCATAAGGTAGTGGGTTCCAATCTTTATCTTCTAGGATAGCAAAATTGTGCAAATATAATTCACACAACAAAGTTTTCACTTCAGGGGAAGCAATTCTATAGGACTTGAAAAATTTAGCAAGGGTTTCAATGGAGGGGTTTAAGCCTGAGATGATTCTTGACATTTTGAAGGAAAGATATTTCTCCTTTAAGTGCAAAGCATAAACCCTCAGAGGGGTCCTACACTCCAAAATTTGTGGCACCAGAGTTGAAGCGCCACTTATTCTTTCCTTTAGAAAAATAATTTCCTCATTCTTTTCTTCGATCATCTCATCCCTCATCTGAATTTCATTTTTCAATCTTTTGTTTTCTTCCTTCCACTCCTCCTCTCTTCTTTGTATTTCTTTCCATATATTTGAAATAGTTGTGTGTACTAAAAAATAAGGAGAGTTATGGATTCCTACAAAAAAAGTTGTAGACAGTTGCTTCCCATGGAGGACTATCTGCATAGATTCAAGAGGTCTCACCGATTCAGGCTATTGAGGGATGATTCCTCTTTCCTCGCTCTGCTGCAGGACCTCTTATTCATCTCCTGGCAGTGGCTGTAGAGGCTCCTGATCTATTTCTTGACTTTGCTATAGGAAGTCCCACTGTTGGTCTTGCTACAAGAAGTTTCCATTTTCTTCATTTTCTTGAGTTTCAACTTCTTTAGCGATGGCAGCAAGATCTGCCAGGGTCATTTTTGCTGCCTCTTCGAACACGTCTTTTCTTATCCCTTCTCCTACTCCATTGGAGCATCTATATTTTCACCCGATGTCCCACCAAGCTCAGGGTCAGCTAGCTTTGATTTCTTGAGAGGAATTTTTCATTTTTTCTTTGGCTGAAAGATGAACAGTGCTAGCCTTCCTTTTCTTAGAGCTTGACGCCTTTTCCTGTGCAAATTGCACTTTTCTTCTCCTTGCTTTTTCCTCTCTCTTTTGTGCTCTTGTGTTTATCATATTTTTTAATGGGACATCATCATCATCAGAACTTGATGATGAATTTTCTCTTTCACTCTCATGGTCAGAGGAACTAACAATTATGATATTTTCTTCAATGGGGGAATCCATACCAACACCAGAGGTCGAGGCACCAACAATACCTTCAGTTGTGCCCAATCTTCCGCTAGACCTAAATGATTGAGATGAAACCCTAGACTAAGAGGGCTCATGTCTAGACTATTCAATTTTCACAAAATCATCCCAGGCCATTCCAAGGTTTTAATCATGCAAAGATCTCATAATCAGCAATTTAATTAAACAGTGGTGGGATACAAAGTTTCCTCTACCTTTTTGTGTTTCTGCTGCCATAATAGAGAGATGGTTGTATAGTACATTGGGCACGTTCATCTTTCTCTTGTGAAGCATATGACTCAACAATTTGAAATGTACTGAATGCAGGTTCGATAGCCGACCTTTGCAAGTAATGTACTTGATGATATGCATAGCAGCTTGCTTCCATGGCTTGGGTAGAGAGAGAATCTTGGCACCTTGCTTGTCAATTGTGTGCCGAGGGTCCCCATGCATTGTAAATATGTCTCTAGTTGTCCTAGTATCCTTAAAAATAGGGTATGGTTCACCATCAACTAGCAACCTTGAAACTTCAACAATTCACTCTTCGGTCACTATGACCTTCAGTCCTTTCACCATGGCCTATCCGTTTGAGAATGTCTGGGAAAACTCCAATGCAATACCCTCGTTGAAACCATCCAACTTCAGAAAATAATCTAGCCACATGCAATTCTCAAATTCGGCCAAGCATATTGCATCCTGTTACAAGGCATCATGAGCTGAGGGCTCATTCCAAATGAGTTCACCTCCCATTGTTTCTGCTCAACTCGTCACCCTGTAAAATTTCCTCTGTATTTTTTCAAAAATTTTCTATCTTCTTTGCTAGGTGAATCCGTCGATTGAATTTCCTTTTTGCCCTGTTTTTAGCAACTTAGCACTTGCATTTCAGAATCATGGCAAAGTTAAGAATAGCAGAAATGGCAATAAAAGGGATCATAATGAGATGAAATGGTGGCAGCAGTTTAGTGTCACATCACACATGTGAGCCATTGTTCATTTTAAATTTTGAATCAACTCAACAAGATTTGCTAATGCAAACAATCATATATTGGCATGTGGCAAAAAATTTGTATCTTGCTTACCCCTCCCCCCAACCTAAATTTGGACATTTGTCCAGACATGTGGAATGGAAAGATTGATTTGATGGGGGATTTAAAGAGAATTATGTGAATGCCCATCTTATCGTACAATGCTTAAATAAAACGCTCTAAAGGATAATTAAGAATGTAATTAATGTGCACCTACCTAAGTGTATGCAAATATTATGGTGGAGAAATCATTTCATCGATCAGGGAGAAAATACCACTTGTGTTGCTGAGCAATAATTGAGCAATTAACGGTGGTGGAACAGGGCGAGGTGAAATGAAATGATGGAAGAGAGAGGAAGGAGGTACGGATGGGTGGATGGGTGAAGAAATATATTATGAAAAATACATACCTCATTTAACCAGAAGGAGGGACACTAGGTCTGTTGCCTTCAGTTCTAGGAACTTTGTTGTTGCAGGAACCATGTTCGGGCTCTGTGTGTTGGAAAAACTATTGTAGTAACTCTTCTTTTGATGCTGGCCTATGATATAATCTGAGATGGTGCCCATTCACCATTAGTTTGAATTTCAGAAGATCAATGGTTGTGAGCTGCATAGGTCAATTAGGAAATACTTCTGCAACTTCATATGGTCCTAGCCACCTTGTCTGCAATTTTTTTGCATTATCCTTGTACCTAGAATCATAAAACAATGCCCATTCACTTGGCTGAAATTTATTTTCTTTGATAAATCGGTCATTCCATTTGACTCTCTGATTTTGCACAAGTTTGGTATGATGTAATGTTGTTTTCCTTATCTCATCCAATTCATTTACCTGCATGATATATTTCTTCTATGCCTTAGAAATATCCATCCCCAATTCTAAAGAAGTTATGAGAGTCTTGGGCTCAAATTCTATAGGCATCATGGTTGTTTTCCCATATAGTAATTGGAATGGGGTGAAGCCTGTAGTTGTCTTCCAAGTGGTCCTGTAAGCCCAAACTGCTTCTGATAATCTATTTTCCCACTCTTTTCTATGAATATGCACTATTTTGGCGAGGATGGCCTCAATCTCCCTGTTTGTCACCTTGACTTGTCCATTTGGTTGAGGGTGATAAGGGGTGGATTTCTTGTGGTGTATGCTACATTCATTGATCAATGTTGTAATAAGGGTTGATGTAAACTGAGTTCCTTGATCAGTTACTAGTTCTCTTGGTACCCCATATCTTGTGAAAATTTCTTCATAAAGGAATTGTGCAACCTTATTGTCTCTTTCATGTTTCATAGCTTTGAATTCAACCCATTTTGTAACATAATCAATGCACACTAGTATATAGGACTTACCATTCGATGGAGGATCAATGGGTCCCACAAAATCCAAACCCCATTTGTCAAATGGTGTGACTACCACTTGTGGAAAGAGTGGCATTTCATTTGAATTTGTTGGCATGTCTATCCTTTGGCATCTATCACATTTCCTTGTGTATCTTCTTGCATCTTTGTGTAGTGTAGGGCAATAGTATCCTATGTTCAAGATTTTCATTGTTGTAATTTTTGCTACAAAAGGGCCTCCACAGGGTTCATCATGGCATGCATGAAAAATATCATAGGTTTCATCTTCCATTACACATCTTCTCATAATGTGATCTAGTCTAGTATATAATAAGTATCTAGCTATCCAAGAAAAAGGAAATGACTTTTCAATCAACACTCTTCTCTCCTTTGGGGAGAGGTGAGGAGGAACTCTCCCTATCACAAGGTAATTGGCTATGTCAGCATACTAGATATACTTTTACAGCTAAACGAGGTTCGTATATATATTGGTTTTATTTTGAAATAATACAATTCATTGGCAAGTTTAATCTCAATATCTTGATTGCGTGTGGCAATACATCTCCCATTTATATACACATCGTCTACTAATACATGACCAATTAGTGTTTGTAGAACACATTTATTTTTGATTATTTCTCGATCTTGAGTGAGATTTACAAAAAGACCTTGGGTGTCTGCACATGTATAGAGAATAGTTGCTCATCTAGAAATGAGTCATCTATGGCTTGAGTATCTTCTGATGATGTCAGCCTTGAGAGGAAATCTGCAACCATGTTTTCTTTTCCTGGTTTATCCATAATAGTTATGTCAAACTCTTGCATTAGTAGCAACCATCTAGCTAATATTCCCAAGATAAGAGGTTTGTTCATGAGGTATTTAATGATTGCATGATTAATGTGTACAAAAATTCGGTAACCTATCATATAGTGCCTAAATTTATAGATTAATGCCAACATTTCTTTCTCTTTGACTGTGTAATTGAATTCTACTCCCTACAAGTTTTTACTAACAAAATAGATGGCATTTGCAACAATGTCTTCTTTCTTTCCTAAGACTACTCCTATGGCATAGTTTGAGGCATAAATATGTATGTGGAAAGGGATTTCCCAATTTGGTCCTTTAACTATAGGAGCATGAGTTAGAGCTATCTTTAAATCAAAAAAAAAAAATTCACAACCTTTTATCCACTGAAACTCAACATCTTTGGTTAGAAGACTATATAGTGGGGTGGCTATTTTACTAAAATCCTTGATGAAATGTCTACAATAGCTTGCATTTCTTAAAAATATCCTAACATCCTTTTGTTTTGCAAGTATAGGTAGATTATTTATTATCTCATTTTTTGTTGGATCAACTTGAACGCCAAGGTGTGAAATGTAGTGACCAAGGACTACACCTTCTTGCATCATCATGAAACACTTTTCACTATTTAAGGAAAAATTATGATCCTCACATGTCTGGAGTAGTTTCTTTAGGTTTTGTAGTGCTTCATCAAAGGTGGCACCATAGGTAATAAAATCATCCATATAGATCTCCATGTAGTCAAGGGAGATGTCTGAAAATATACTGATGACAACTCTTTGGAAAGTGGCAGGGGTGTTGCATAGCCCAAAGGGAAGCACATAATATACATATGTCCCCCGAGAACATGTAAATGCAGTCTTCTCTTGGTCTTTTGTTGCAATTTGAATCTGATTGTATCCACTGAATTCATCAAGAAAGGTGAAGTATTGTTTTCCTTCAAGAGAGTCTAGGACTTGGTCTACAAAAGGTAGGGGAAAGTGATCCTTCTTAGTGGCAGCATTGAGTTCCCTATAGTCAACACAAACTCTCCATTTCCCTCCCTTTTTGGGCAGAATTAACAATGGGGACACCCACTGGCTATCTGAAATAGGGTAGATAAATCCCACGTCTAGTAGCTTTTGCAGTTCTATTTTGACAATTTCTCTCAAGAAAGGGTTGATTCTCTACTGTGGCTGTCTTATAGGGGTACATTCATCTCTGATATAGATTCTGTGAGTGCAAAGTTTTGGATCTAATCCTTTCATGTCATGATAATCCTAGGAAAATGATTTTTGATGTGCTTTCAACAAATTTGCTAATATCAGTTGTTGTCCTTCATTTAATTTACTATTGATATTTAGAGATTGTCCCTCAGACACTTGTACTTGTGTGACTAGATCTATTATAGCTACTTCATTATATAAGGTAGCTTAAGTTTAGGTGGTAGCATTGTGTGAAACATACCTATGGCTGCAAGAATTTTGTCTGCAGGAATAGTGGCTACAGAAAGTCTATCTGCAGAGATAGTTGTTGCAGGAAGAGTTGCTATAGGAAGATCATGTAGAGTAGATAGAAGTGTTTTTGTGATGTCTGTGGAACTGAATGATGTTTCTTCTATTTGACATTGGTTCCAAATGATACTAGATAACACCTCATCTTCATCTTGAGGCTACAGGAAAGGACTTTTTCCAAGCATCATAAGTTGTGCCACAAAGTTGACTTCTTCAACTTCTTCACCAATATGTGGCCATACTGATATTTTTGCATTTTGGGATGGCTGAGCTAGAGGATATAGAACAATTTTTTTAGTGTTTGTTGCATTTGAAATGGTCATATCACTTGAGTGACATCCAATATAAGCATCTGCAGTTGCTAACCATGGCCAACCAAGGACAAGTGGATATCCTCCTAGTGTGGCTTTAGGTGAGAGAACCATGAAGTCAGCTGGATACTCCCAGGAATCTAGGATCACCACCAGGTCTTCTACTATGCCATTTGGTGTCACAGTGGAGCTATCAACAAGCTGTAGGACTGTAGGAGTGGATCTCATATTTGCAATATTCAGTTGTTGCAGGATGTCCGTAGTCATCACATTGATTGTTGCACCTAAGTCAATCAAGGCATTCTTTATGTTCATTCTATTTATAACAACTTCAACTACAGGACTACTTGGATCACTGTACTTGCCAAGAGTTACTTTTCCAAGCATGATTTCAACAAGCTACCCTACTACATGGATTGTAGTGGGGTCCTTTTTCCTGTTTGATTTCTTGAGGCATGCTTCCTTGATTTCCTTTCCATAGATAGGGACATATTTTATAGCTTGAAATAGAGGTATCTAAACACATATTTGGAAGGAGCTTGCAAGGTTGTTCCTGAACATAGAAATATATGTCACTTAAATTCACAGCATATGTAGGAAATTTATTTGGATCAACATAATATACAAGTTGCTAGTGTGGTTTATTGTTTGGGTTAGGTGTGGGTTGGCCTGGTAATTGGGTAGGTTTAGATATATTGGCACTAGGATTAGGAGGAGGGAGCATTATAGCAGGTTGTTGGGTTTGAGAAGATGGTTGCATGTAACTGGTGGATTGGTTTGGCCATTGCTGGCAACCTCTCCATTGAGATATTTGCTGCCAGTTTCCTAGGGGTGGTTGCCAAGGTCCCTAAAACTACTGCCAATTCCCCCGAGGTTGCTACCATTGAGGTGAGGTATTTTGATAGTTGGATCAAGTAATGGGTGGGTTATTCCAAGACTAGGGTGGGTATCCTCCATAGTTGGATGGATAGGGTGGCTGCCACTAGTTACCAGATGAATAAGAGTTAAAATATGGTCTAGAAAAAGATAGTGGGTTTTGTGGCATACCTTGTCTTGAAGCCCATGCCCTCTTTTGTGCAATAAAGTAGACTTGGTCTTCCTCAGTCTGGATTGGTTTTAACTCACATGGAATCTGCTTACTGTCAATGTTGGCTATAACCTTGCATATGTGGTCTCTCTTCTTCTGTCTACATTGGGGGAAATATTCTTTCAGTATTGCCTTTGCCTCCTCATGTTTATTTTTATTTTTAGCTTGAAGTGTATCCAACTGAGTAGCTAGATTTTTATTTATATCTTGCTTCAAATCTGCTAATAAATTAGTAATCTGCATCCTTGAGACTCTACTGCTGGATGATTTACCCAGAGGATTGATAGGCGCTTCCTTTCTTTAAAGCTTCTTTAGAATATTTTTGACATATCTTCTTGATATCATCCCAAGGGACTTGAGTGATATTTCATCCTTCCATTAAGTCCAAGGTATCAGTGCAACTTTCATTAATTCCTCTTAGAAAAAATAATTTTTGTGAATCTTCATTAAGTGTATGATGTGGAGATTTTTGCAGACAAAACAGGAACCTCGAAATGAAGTCTTCCAAGCTCTCATATTCTTTTTGTTGCATTATGAAAATGTCTCCTCCTCTTATGTCACCACCCGTGCAATATTCTTTGTAATCTCAAGAAAATTTGTCTTCATATCTTCCCAAGTTCTTACAGTATTTCTGCCAAGGCTCATAAACCATCTTAATGCAACTTCTTTCAAAGTAGTAGGAAATAGCTTGAGTCTGTGGGCATTAGTGGTATAGTCATATCTTCTACAGATTATATCAAACTCAAATAGGAAGGTATCAAGATATTATGTGACAAGCCCATATAATTTAGGAAGGACTGAGGTAGGGATATTATTGAGGTTGTCAACTTCATTCTATTCAACAATGGGAAAGGGGAAAGCTGGTTGGTTTTTCCTATTGGGCCTATCTCCATTTGCATCAGCCATGTCTTGATAAAATTCCAAAACAAAGGTTTCTTCAACAAGATTTTGATCTTCAAGGGAAACTTTAGAGTTGGTCAAAATGGGGAATATATCGACAAATAGCTATGGTTCTTCTTCTTCGTCTCTAGGCAGATTTGGAAGTTCTACTGGCTAGGCTCAATATGATAATTAGGAAGAAATCTCCCAAAAGCATCTCTTCTTCTTTTAGGCATGCAGTATCAACTTAGTATTAGCCAACTCACACAAAGAATAGATGGGGAAAAACAGTGGATCATACTTCTAATACTAAGAGAAAACTTCTGAAATACTAAAGCAGGAAAACTATCAATGAATCCAAAAGATTTCCTAGTTTGACACCATCCCTAGCAATGGCGCCAAAAATGTCAGCCTCCTATAATGATCTCAATAACTTAGTTCTTACTTCCATGATTCAAATATTGGACATGTGACCTAAATAGCCAGCTCAATCACCATGAAGGTACATTTAAATTATCAACCCATAGACGTGAACTTGAAATGGGTCAGCACAGTATGTGCACTAGGAATCCCAGAGTGGTCATCTTCATTCTATATCTTAGGGAGACTTAAAACTGAAAGTAAATTGCAGGAAAGGAAACAAAGTAAGTGTTGAACATTACTCAATCAAATCTAAATTGATTATACATATTAGGAAGAAAAGACTAAGCATTCAACAAAAAACTACTTTGCTAGCCTTGGCTACTGGAACAGTCACAAAAAAGAGTTCTAGTGGTTGCAGGAACAATCAATGCCAAGATTGTAACTAAGTACTCAAACACATACTAACACTAATCTATCTAAACTAAAACATGGATTACTCACCAAGTGGGCTCCCTTGGATGAGTATCCTCTAAACTAATATAAAGCTTGGATACTCAACTCAGAATCTCATGTTATTTATCAGAAAATGCAATTGCATAAATATGGCTGGTAATCAGCTTGTACAAGAATATGGCGATCAACTCATAATTCGCTCTCTTTTAGAAAGGAGGATTGAGCCTTATTTATCAACTAAATAGGGCCATCAACTCCCACTAATTGGGAGGATGCCATTTATGGAAAGTGAGAGAGAGAGGAAGCATCAGTTACACATGCAGGGGAATCCTTTGGATATGCAAGCCCAAATGTGGACTCAACCACTGCAGTAATGCCTGCAATGCTCAATGTCATTGAATATTGGTGAAGAGTGATTACATGCGGCTGATGTGGAATCTTTTGCTGGCATCCTAAGTTTGACCTTCACATGTCTCCTCAACCTGACCGGTTGGTGGCTGCATTTCTCAACTTAGCATATCAATTACTTGTGCAGAATAATTTCAGTACATATAATAATTGCATAATCACAATCATCTTAAGAAAATTCATCAATCACATGCAAGATAAATATAGATGGTCCACATAATGGGTATATATCATTAAAACTGACATAAGTTAAATTAGTCCAAATTTCATATGTCTAAGAGAACTATATGAAAATGTCAGCATATAATATCAAAGTCTTATGGTAATCCAGGAAATAGCAAGAGATTCTATCCCTCTAGCTAGGCTAAATTCTAGTCTCATCACTCACCTTAGAAAATCAAATCTGAAGGCGAAATTACACATCACCCAACTTCCTTCCTTCCACTTGGCATCTATGTATTGTGTCAGTGCGATAATATTTTTAAGGGATGCACACACAATATGAAGATGTCTATGTGGTATGTTGTTGTCCCTAATGGATTCCTATGTCTAAAGTTGGAAAAGGTGTTACACTCCTGATTGGGGATGAATTGTAACGTCCCTCTTCAGCCAACCGAACCGAAAATGCCTTATTCTTGCTCATTCTTCCTTCAAATTCATGCATTTTTCATTCAACTTATCTTCTTTTCACTCTTTAGCAATTCAATCCATCTCTCTTCACATCATCTTGCAATTCTCGAGCACTTCTAGCACTTCAACACTTCATTGTAGCAACATCACTCCATCAACTCCGCATAGCAAGTGTGAATCAAGCCATAGCAGTGTGGGCTTGGAGTCTTGTGAGACCTCTTTCCATCACAATCAAGGCTATGGTGACCTTACCAAGTCTGTATTCTCCTCCATTGGATAGTGAGCTTTTGGGTGGAGGTGGTAACATTTCTCTCCTCTCCTTTTTGATTTGGTTAAGTAGCATTTCACTATTTTGTAGTTTTTATTGTATCTTCTACTTTCTTTACCTTTATCACATATTTCTACTCCATTTCTATCTAGTTGTCCATGGAGGTGGAAACAACAAAACAAGGGTCAGACTGAGGCCAACCCCTATATAGCCCCAACCATTTTCACCTCTTTCTTATGTGTAGGTGAACATGCATTCAGAGCTAGATGGCGAATTGGTGCATTGGTGAGATCATCTTTATCACCCTAGCCTTAATGATATCTAATTTTTCATCTTCATTTGTACCTTTCATACCTGATTGTTCTATTTTATTTATTCAAGAATAATTGGCTAGGCTGTTAGTTTATTTTTTAATAGTCCATATTGTACTTTTCTATTTGTTGGCCATAACGATGCTAGCACACTCGAGAGATGCTGGTGCGCCACACTTTCATCCCAAAAATACATTGCCATCGTCAAACAAAGAGTTGTCTGAGGTGCAGTATCGACTCTGAAAACTAGCTCACCTAGCCTAAACCTAGATGTCGAGACTGAATAGTGATATAAGTAATTTATAGTCCTCATCATTCTCAACCTCTATCTGAAACACCCCTTTAGAGTGAGGTAATTTAGGGCAGCCCTTCACTCTCAACTCTTCATGACCTAGAGCCTAGATGTGCTTGGTCCCTATCTCTTACATGATGAAATCAAAAAGTGATGCAACTCACCACCCTTCAATGGCTTCCTTGAATGACTAAAGTCTTGCATATCACCTCAAGGGTTTGGATCTTTCTTGCTTGAATTCCTTGAATTCTTCTAAGACCTACAACAAGGGTTAGCCTTCACAAAACATGAGAACACATAAACTTCAACATGATGTTGGATCTTCAATTGCTACTATAATGATCTAAAATGCTACTCTTGACTTGCTCAATAGAGATCTTGATCATAATTTTCCTAATAGTTTTTTAGATTTCTCTTGTTAGATTTGAAATGACACAATAGCTAGGTATTTATATGCTATTATTCTAATTTCTTGAAGATCAAATCCGAAAAGCTAACACTTAATTTTAAAATTTTGATAGCATATTAAAAATTGATCCCTGACAAGCTAGGGGGGCCCATATGCCAATGGGCATATGGATCTTGGCCCTATCTTCAATGAATTTTATTGTCAATATCAAAAAATTAATTGTTTTCACTTCAGAAAGAAATACAAATAGGCATTAGAATGAATAATTTTAGCAAATCAGGGACTTAAAATTATGTCCAATAAATAAATGGGGACAAAAAAAATGTGAAATTGTTAAGGGTGTCAATTTTTGACACTACATTTAGACCCCACTTTAGTGAGAGTATGAACTTTCACTCTGACTCACACTAAAGTAGAAAAATATATGTCAAGAGGGGTTTGATTGTCCAAATGTTGAAGAGATGGGATTAAAAGGGATCAAGGGGAGTTTGCAAGCCCCCAGGGTCTAAGATACCATGGAAAAACAACATAAGAACAAAGGAATACACACATGCATGATATATAGCAAGAAAACATACAAAAACATACATGTCAGAAAACACGAGTTATATAGGATGAAGACACATAACATGATGGAACATAAATATGACAATGAAATTAAAATAAGCATGATGTAAACACGATGTAAATATAAAGAAGACACACAAGAGGAACATGAAAAAAACAAGGTTAGTACTAAAATATTTGTCAATAAGGCAAAGATACCTCAATCTAAATTATCTCAAATACCAAATTCCATCCATCGAATAAATGAACACTCCATGAGGACTAAAGTCATACACATCACTCGTGGAACAAATGGCTCCACTAGAAAGCAAGATGTGTTATTGTAGGTGGCCATTCTAGAAAGGGTGCTCAAGTTCATGACTCAAAAAGCTCTAGTATGTTGAATCCATGAACTATCTTGTAATAACACTCACCTTAGGAGGTGAAAAAAATCACCTCAAGGGGTGCACAAAATTCACCTTAGAGGGTGCATAAAACTCACCTTAGGAGGTGCATTAAAATCACCTAAGGGGGTGCATAAAACTCACCTCAGGGGGTGTATAAAACTCACCTCAGGGAGTACATGAAACTCACCTAAAGGGGTGCATAAAAATAACCTCAGGGGGTGCAATGAACTACAATAGGATAAGATTAAAAACTCAAGGTATTTTGTATCAACACCACCACAAGAGATGATAAAAAGGGGCTTTTATTAATACATGAAAGGTCACAACTTAGGGGATATAAATTGTGACATCACCACCAGGAGTAGCAAAGAGAAATTCATTCCTTAGGGAATAGTAGCCATAGCATTACCACCAAAGGGAATGTCATACACCAAGAAAGATCACACCATTGAAGGATATCAAGCCCAATATCACCACAAAGGAGACACTAACATAGATCAAGAAGACCACACTTTGATTAATAGGCTCACACATCCTAGGAGATATATATGTTATCATCACGAAGAAGGGAATATTCCTCATGCAAACAATGAGTGGGGGACTATATGCCCCCCTTACAATGTTAGTGTACTTACTACATTAAAATTTTAAGGAGATGAAAAGGTATCCCTTACTAGAAGGAATCCACCTAGGACAAGGCTATCTAACCCCTTGCCCCCCAAGTGTAAGGACGAAGGTGAGCCAAATTTATAATGAGCTACTAATTCCAAAATGAAAGATGATTGCATAAAGCCACTACATTGAAGGATAAAAGGTTGCATTAGTCTCAAGGTTATGTAATGAGTTTTGTATGAACTCATGCATGCTCTCTTCATCCTGACCTAGGACCTCAAAAAGGCTTGTGATAGGAGGTGAAGTATCATGATTTTAATTATCTAAATTAGGGTCATCACCAAACACATAGCTTGGAACATCAATCATAGATTTCAAGGACATCTAGATTTTACCAGAAACCACATCTCCATAATGAAATTTTACAATGAGGTTTAGACTATTAGTCCACAGGTGAAGAAAAATCAGACAACTCTAGAAAGAGGCTCTTAAGAGTATTCTATCATAGAAAGTTGACCTATACCCAGATAACAGGATAGAGTCACCCAGGGGCATTTGAGTCTTCACTAGGGGTTCTAAAAATTCAAGTTTGACTAGGTTTTACGTGCTACTTAATGATTCTAATTATACTTGCAAATAGTTGTAACAATAAGTAATTTCCTAGAATTTTCTTAATTTATGCCAATTTGATGCAAAATGCAAATATACAAGAATGTTGAATGAGTTATGAATGAAAATTTTATATTTGAAATGCAATAGTTGAATGATTTTGAAATGCAAAGGCAACATAGGGGTCCATAAATAGATTTTTCAGCCCTCTGATGTTGGACCTAGCCTTCTATTATTTGGTTGCAGAGTTGTCAGAATTTCATTAGGTAATTCTATAGTTGAGTTTTTGTGGCTTGAAAGCTTGTAGGGATTTAAATTCAACAATTAACAATTTTCCTTTAATACTTCTTCAATCCTTCTCAAACTTGTAACCTATACATTCAAAAAGAGAAAATGTTGGGCCATTTAGAGGCTTTCCTCAGTCAAACCACATGTACTTTTTTCCACCTCCACAATGGCAATGGAAATGATGGGAATAATAATTGAAAGGATAAAATTATGAAATCACAAAGTGTTGCAACACATCGCCCTTCAATGGCTTCCTTGAAGGAATGAAGTCATGCACATCACCTCAAGAATTTAGATATTGATTGCTTGAATTGATTGAATGCTTTGGATACCTACAACAAGGGTTAACCTTCACAAAACATGAACAAACATAAAATTTGACATGATGTTGAATCTTGAATTACTACTATAATTCTCTGAAATGCTACTCTTGACTTGTTTAATAGTTATCTTGATTGAATAAATTTTCCAATATTTTTTCAGATTACTCTTGTTAGATTTGAAGTGATGCAATTACTAGGTATATATATGCTATCATTCTAATTTCTTAAAAATTAAATCCCAAAATCCAACACTTAAAATTTCAAATTTTGAATGTTAAAATGTCAACAACAACATATTAAATATTGGTCCATGACAAGATAGGGGAACCCATATTCCCATGGGCATATGGATCCTAGCCATATCTTCCATGATTTTTAGTATTGGGATCAAAACATTAATTGTTTGCATTTATTCAATGCTTGCAATCCTTCGGAAAATGGTAAAAATGGGCTTTAGAATGCATAATTTTAGGAAATTGGGGACTTAATTAGGTCCAATAAATAAAGGGGGACACAAAATAATGTGAAATTGTTAAGGGTGACAATTTTTGATACTACAAGTGGTACAAATTTTAAATATATCATGGTAAAGTTATAGTTGGGAAAGTATATTTTTCACTATATTTAAAAGGTGAAGTTAAAAATTGGTATGCACCACTCTGGAAGTTTTTTTTTTTTTGGGATGAAATAGACAATATTTCTTACATAGTTAGGATAAAAAAGAATAAAAATAAACGATAAATAAAGAGGATGGGGAAGGGGAAGCTAAAATGATGATAGAAAAGAAGAAGATTAGTAGAGGAAGGAGGGGAAGAAGAAGATGATTTAGGTACATGTGATATATCTCTAATGAAGAAAGATCCAATCTTACAATTTTATAGATGCATTCAAAAGGAAAAAGGTTATTGTCTCTATAAACCCTAACATTTATAACTCCATCAAGATGGAATTAACGAAGAAGCTACATATATACAAGAAATGGACATAGAGGATATTTAAATATTGCGTAAAAATATTTAAATTTCTAAGTATGTAAAGCTCTCTGGATATGTGCGGGATCATGATGGGCCAAAAAGTGGCAATATGTAAGTGATATGATGGCCCATGTGGTTGACGATTTTTTTTTTACCCAAAATTGATGAAACAAAAAGGGTTTTTAAAGGAGATTCTCATATTTCCACCAATATAAATTATGCTTTACTTTGAATTTAATAAATAATTATTATTCATTTTCTATTTAAATTATGACTAAAGTCCTAATTGATTGGGTAATTAAAAAATATCTATAGCTTTCAAATGGTATCATGTTTTTTGAATCCGAAACATGAATCAAATTCTATGCTTCACATGCTATAGGATTTAAAAAAAAAATTGAATTTCATGAAGTTTTGACCAAGTTAAGGTGGTCAGACATACAAGTTTTTATATTTTTAAATTTTTTAATAAAAAATTCATAATTAATTATTTACTTGGAAAATTATTACAAAAAAAATGCATCACATCATTACATGAGTCTTCTACTTATATCTAATTTTTTTTTAAAATTATTATCATTTTATTGTGGTTAGGGTGGTTAGACAGACACCTACTTCTTATTTTTTCCCTGAAATTTATGTACTATTGCATTGAAATTTCAAATTTTCACCAAATAGATTTTTTTATTTTTTAAATAAACCTAGTAGTTTAGAGACTACATTCAATTTTCTATAGATTCTATTCTTACATATTTTTGAAATAATATAGATAACTTATTGAAATTTTTATGTCAAGTTGCCCAACTTTGATTTTTTAAATTTTATCGCCACTTAAGGGCCTATGTTTTCCATGATGATCCTGCACATACCCTCTATGGATAAATATAATTTAGAATCAAGTTTCTATGCTTTTGATATGGATAGGTTGGATATTTTTCTTGGCTATTGTTGGTTAGAATCTATAGGAATAGTAAACATCCATGTACAAGATAAGTCCATGAAGCTTTGGTATAGGAATAAAAGTTACCTTACAAGATATTACACATATTGAAGTTCATTTGAAGGAAAGTAAATAAAGAGAAAATTTATAAATATTATGAGGATGGTTTCAATGCATTAGACGATTAAAAAGATGACAAAAAAAAATATTTACGAAATGCTAAAAAAGTGTCAAAAAATGGTGAAGAATCAAAAGAGGTTCTAGTGAGAGAAAATGATATAGCATATAATCATCCACATCATTGTTAGAGGTAAGAGTCATGTGGAGAAAACCATCATGGAGACAAGATAGTATATAGAATAAACAAAAAAATCAATATGGACGTATGTGGACTCAAATGAACAACTAAAAATTCAATGGTATCATACAAGTAATCACTACTCATGGAAGCAAAGGAGGACTTACTATGAGAAGGAATGGAGTCAAATTCAAGTGTAACAAAATATGGCTCAAGGATGAGATTTGTATATGTTCAATAAAAAATACTACAAGGATCAACAATGGATGGTTGGTTCATAGGTCATGACATCATATTTGAAATAATTTGTGATTGTCGTACTATTTGACTTCTTCTCAAGTTCTAAAGGTGGAACATGTCAAGAAGGGATGACATATTATATACCTATGAATATGATACTATATGTACATAGGTGGATGGATTTGGTTATATATGACACACATCTCTTAATTAAGTTATAATGGGTCATGTGGACAACTTGTGTAATTATTAATATAATTGGGCGATGAGTAGGCCTTCATTAGAATTATTGTTCCATTGTATTATTAGGAGAAGGTATATATAAAGGAGGTGATTATCATTATTCAAATATATGTTCAAAATAATGATATTGTGTTTGGGATCTCTTGGAGATATAGCATGGAGTAGCTTCTTCGATAAGGAGTATTGTATGATGTTACCCTACCTCAAGGTTTTATTCTTTTTTTACATGTATTAGAAATTAGGGTAGGATAAAACTATCAAATTGTGTCATACTTTTATAAAATAAATGGCCTTGACACTAATCCACCTTCTCAAGTTGAATCACTAACAAGTGACATATTTTTTGAATTTTGAGATGATATAAATTAGTAAAATATTTTTTTTTACTGAAAAATTAAAAAATTATATGAATATAGTTTTCTATAAATTTGACAATGTAATTTAGTTTCTAATAAAATATTAAAAAATGAAGCTAAATGTGATGTGACACTTTATATAGTAATTGTTTTCCTTTCAATTTTTTTAGGGTGTACTTAACTTGAAACTTTAGTGCATATATTTATTTTTTCTCAATTTTAATATATAATTTTTTCTAAATAAATATTAAAATGTGCACGTATTGAAAACATTTAATGGGAAATCACTTATTATCTTAATTTATATATAATTTTTGTTTGATGCATCACATTTTTTAATTTTAAATTAATTTTAATTTATTGGGAAGATAATCAACCTTATATTTTTGTCCCAATAACATACTTTTAGTAGAAATAAAATATAAATAATTACTAAACTATCTATCTATCTATCTATCTATCTATCTATCTATCTATATATATCTATCTATCTATCTATCTATCTATGAAAACTACACTTATAGATCTACAAAAGGACATTTTTATATTTGTTTTAAAATTTTATTTACATAAGTAGTTCTTGAAACATCAATTTTTGATTTTTTTTTTGTAAGTTGACCTAAAAATGGTGATGTATATGCATTTAGTGAATGGTTTCAATTTAAAAAAATGTGGAAATATATAACTTATCTAGAATAAATCTAGCTAGATCATATGTTTGATAGAAAATAAATTTAGTGAAAAATTCTTAAATTCACTTGTGCTAATAAGTTGGCCAAAAATGTAACACAACTTTGTACTTTTACTTGACATCTTGGTCCATGAACATCTCTTGGAGAAGCTATATATTTCTAGGATGTTCTAATACGTAAATGGATTGTCTTATTATGTTGCTAGATTTTTTTATTATGTTAATAGGCTAGTTTGATTTGTAACTAGGTGGGTTTATTTTATTGTATAATGAACTCCTTTGTCATGATATTATTGGATAGTTTGATAATATGGTATCATAATTTGTGCTACTTTTTCTATTCCTAATGAGCTATCATTAGTCCTATTTTTCTCTATTGAGTTAATTTTTATATGTTTTATAAATTGTTGCTTGTATGAGCCATGAGCCATAATTGTAAATTACATCCAATATTTTTAAAAACTAGAGAAAATAGATTATTAAAAATAAATAAGAAATGTGAAGTATTTAAGAATATAAGACAACTTACAATTTTCCTAATATATTCGAAGATTTGAATTGAATTTTATAGGATGCAATACATAGTTGAGAGGGAGTTCCCCTACTAGGTGTGAGACAACACTTAGTTGCAATGTAATCAATTATATCTACAGTGCTAACAATTTTCTTAGAGCCATAACTATTTTAGTGATTGTTGAAGAAAACAATCTTGTCTTCATCTTGATATTCATTTATAGTGTGTAGAGGTAATGCCTGTCCAACATGCTAGATACATTTTTTACCAAAATAATAATTATTTAAAATTTAAAAGAATCAAGTATTGAAATTTTGATAAATTAATAATTGTTTTGGTAATATATACAACATTCTAGATAATATAAATGGTTTGTAAATAAATATGTATTGTATAATTTATTCATATTAATTGAAGGTTCTAGAGTTTATTAGTGCTTGCTAGTGAGATAACAAATATAAGGTAAAACAAACACATGATCTTTGTTCTCAAAAAAGTCATATCATAAATATCCAAATCAAAACAACTTACCAGTACACCAAATATTTGTACACCTACTTTTCACGATTTACAAAACAATTCCCACCTATTATAAGTGAATGTTGTTAAAAAAATAAAAATTTAAATTATGACATGAATATAATGATTATTTATATTTTTGTTGACAATTTCCATATGCTTATGTCCACTATTTTCTATGACCACCATCAAAAATGAATTTAATAATTTTGATCCGATGCATCAAATAATATTTTAATATATGAATGATTGATTGTTAACATTGACCACATTAGAAAACAATTATCTTGTGTATTTCCTCTTTCATTATTTGGCTTTAAAAAGAAAGCTGAAATTGCCCATGAAACTATGCCGACTTCCAAATAGTAATGGAAAAGTCTTGAACCTACGCGACTCATCTTTATCAATTAATCAACCGACTTTAAACCTAAAATAAATATAAAAAGTCGGCGGAAGACAGAAGTCCGGAAATAGACAGAGACAAGAAAAGAAAGTAGCGTTTGCTTAAGATAAAGAGAGAAGGGAAAGAAACGGTGTAACGCCATTCTGACAATTAAACTGTGTGTTTTCTAAACATCAATGTTTCAAATAAATAAATTATTGATACTTGAAAAACACACAAATATTGATATTTAAGAATGTACAATTTAATCTAAATTTTTAAAGATTTTTTACATCATGTTTTCCTTTCAAATTCATATTAGAGGAGAGGATCCGATAATTGAGCACCCTAACTTCACGTTTCTCAAAATCTTATGTGGAAATTTCAAATCACTTCCAATTTTTTACGAAAACTTACTTCGAAAGTCCCTTGCTTATAACTAAGGTTTCAAGGCCACATCATCAAATATGATGTCACATCAACATGTATTCTTTGAGGTGTCCAAAAAGACCAAAAAAAAGTGAGACTGATACTTGTGCACTAAATCATGTTTTATGAGTGTGTTGATGTGGCATCACATGATTTGTAGCTTTTTAGATCTGAGGAATATTTTTCATTCAATTATGGGTAGTCATCACTAACACTAACAACTTTGAAGTGACAACTATTGATCTAATATTGTTAAAAATATTGGGTATTAAATCAACAATGCTATAACAACTATTGAAACATGCTTGAGTCCTCTTCCTTATAATAATAAAAAAACTTAGAATGGTTTATACTTCATCGGAATGATTACAATAGACATAAAAATAACATTATTTATAAGAAATTAAATTGCGTTTAGAACTCATGACAAATGCCAACAATTTATTGCAATGAACACATTGGAAATATTCTCTATTTAATGGAAGGTAAATTACATCTTTTTCTTCAGAATAAGTTAAAGCTCAAACTCCCATATTGCTGGTTAACAACTAGTAGGTTGTAATCAATTGAAAATCTGAGAAAGATGTGGGATTTGAGTTCCTACATAAACAGCCAACCTATGCTTTAACTACAATAATCCAAACCACCAAATACCATATTACATCTGCCCAATACCACTAGTTTTACTTCCATAATTGTCTCCAATTTTGAGTGCCACTGGTTTTTACCCACCTGTGAGGCAGTCGAAACAAAGATCTTGGACGAAAAAAAATAAAAATGAGCACATGTTTTTGTTTCACTCTCACCCAAATCATCAATATTAAACAGCCAGTGACAAAACTTCCTTGCCAGTGACCAATTTAAATAATTATAAAAAATCAATAGGATACAAATATTCACTAGCACTATTAGTGTAGGCAAGCACGATCCACCTGTATCTTCTGATATAGTTTGAGATCACATACTTGTCATGCTAGGTCAAATAGATAGTAAATACAAGAAGAGAAAAATGGGTGCAACAAGTAATGAGGTGAACAAGGCCAAAGGCACAAGGATGATTATGATGACGCATCTGGTAAAAAAACATGGCACATGTTCCAAGAGGTTTGACAAAATATTCAACAAGCTCGAAGGGGGAAAAAAAAAAAAAAAACCAAATTTCATAATAGTAGATATTTTTTGTAGCTCTAATCAAGTACTTATTAAAGTGAGGACGACAAAGATCCAACAAAGAATGAGTTTCAACTACTGGAGAAATTAAATATCAAGAGCCTAGAAATAGGTTTGCAGCAGAGATGAGACAAGTCTATAGTTTTAAAAGAGGAGAGGCCTATTAATGTAAAGAGAATCAATGATACCACTGCACTTGTACACAGTGAAATGCTATGTATATATTTACATTGCAATAGATACAATATTTGTTTTTTTTTAATATTTTAAAATCTTTCTGCTCATCTGATTTACTCTTAACTCTGATATAAATTAAGATAATTTTTTTTAGGATGTGATTAGTTTTGGTTGTAAAGATAGCCTATAGAGTTATAATCCACTTTTTTTTGGTGATATATTTTTGCAGTTATTTGGTGGCAGAAGTCAAGTCTAGATTATCGAGTACTGAGAATGAGTGAGGAAGAAATGAAAGGTATTTATGGAAATTTAATGAGTAAGATTGCGTTTTGGTGGATGAATCTAAGTGTATTACAATGAAGAGTGAGATGGGTGCCTAGTACAGGAGTTCATGAATTGTGGGTGAATAGTATTGAAGATGGCCTATTAAAGGATAGATTAAATTATGGGTAAACATAGTTGCTTTCTTTTAGAGGTGGACAATGATAATATATTTTAGCTATGGGCAATGATAATATATTTTAGCTAATAATAAAATTCCTCTGTTGCAGATTATTTATGGGCACTGCCTAGTTTCCTATTTTAGTGTGTGGTTTTATTTGTAGATGGTGATTGTAGGGATGCTTCTAGACAGTTGTTTTGGGGCAATAATCTTAAGGGAGGAGAGGGATAAAGATAGGATTTTGTGGTGTGGGTTTGTCTATTTATTTTAATCTCTTAATTTTTTTTATGTAGCTCTACTGCACTTCCGCTTGGGCATTCGACAGGCCTGTCGAGGCAAACTACATGACCTTTTCTAGCATTCTCCTAACTTCTAGAAAAATGGGAGCTTTCAAAGAGGGTATAGACATCCATAAAATCATATCCTAACAGAAAGGGCATTTTATGGAATCATAAACTTGTAGGAACATCATTTTGGATGTTGTGAAGGATTACCTCTATTTCTTAAACTTCTAAGTCAAAATGTTTATGATAGGCTTAGTCATCACTGTGAAGTGCAACTATGTAAAGTCCATGGATCTCTTGATTCAAATAGAAAATAAATAGCAAATCTAATATTTGATGCACTAAACAGAGTGGGAAAATAGATTTTCGTGGATACATAATGAAAAGACAAAAATTACGCTAAGACTGATAAAAAGTAATCAAGAGAGGGTACATAACAATGAAAGGATGAAAGAGTCAAAGCAAACGTAGTTGTAAAAAAAGTGCAGCAACACCTCCAAAGTGTGGATTATAATTATGTTGATCTTTATGATCTGTGTGGAGTAGAATTCTATTGATCTTTGTGATCTTTGTGTCTTTAGTGTTAGTAAGTATTGAACAAAATATCTCATTCGACTGGATATAGATAATATATTATGGGCCAACACTTGGGTGGAACTGCAACTAAGATATTTGTAGTCCAACACAAGTGGGAAGGAGTAGTTAGGATGCAACGTCTAGAAGCATGGAGTATTTACTAGTAGTCAAGTTGAGATCATCAGACAAGGCATCGCTAGAACTAATGAATATACCTACTTTTTGAATTTAAGGGCTCCACTAATAGCTATCAAAATGCATTCCACAAACTAAAGTGATTCAAGGTTAATACTAGGGACGAAGAGTTTGGAGGAGAAAAAAGAAACAACGGGGAAAGCAACAAAAATGTGTGTAAATGACCGAGAAAATGAAAAATAAATGATGAACGACTAAGATTCCTTACATCGTAGTGCACAACATGTTAGTCAATCTACTCCATTCGACATCAAAAGAGGTTGGAAAAGCTCGGCATGGGGATGCCTTCGATGTAATAATAGACATACTTCCAACAAACTCATGGTTTATTTGTTCTTGTCCATGATGTTCATTATTATCAAGAGAGGTCTATCTTTGGATAGGAGTGTTTGCATTGGTTTATAGTATAAATATTTAGTTATGTCAATTGAGATGAATTAATGATAATTAAATTCATACTTGTGTTAGGTACAGAGGATAAAATTGTAACAATAATATCATCCAATTCTTCTTATAGGTCAATAGGTGTGACAATTGAACTCATAAGCTAAGTTGATATTGAAAGATTTAATGAAGAAACTCAAGTGCACATAAAAAATAGTATTATATTTTATAAAATAAAAATTTAACACATGCTACAATGTACCTCAATGAGACCAATATCACAATTGACACTATCAATGGCATGTTGGATGGTGTGGGTGGGATGGTAAATGATGTAACGCCATGTGATGTTAGATTCTATAATATATAATAAATGCACAATGTTAATTCAATTATACAATTACAAACAATTTACATATTAATTTTTTAAGTTTAAAATGTAAAATATATTATAAATTCATATTAAAATACCTATACACAATCACCAAAAAATTATGTAATAAGTCATTGTTGATCACCATACTATCTACTTCACCAAATTGTAAATTTTCCAATTTCCCTCTATACTCCTAGTACATCTATAATGAGAGTGAGTGAAGTCATGGGAAGTGACAATCTCTACAGTATATGGATCATAATCTCGTCTTGAGAAAAATTTATAATAGTTATAAGATAGGTGATGTACATCACCCTTTGCTCTCTCAATGGTATTTCTACATCATTATTTGTTGGACCATAGGGCTAAGACATCTACATGTCATGCTATATAAGGGTTTCCATGAGACTAGTAATTTCATGGAGAGTCTACTCCTCCATGGTCTCCTTGATGGTTGATGACAACATCAAATGATATATAATTTTTTGGGTTAATGATCTTTGTTAAGGTTTTAACATTAAAAAAATATTGATCTATCTTAGGTACAACCTCTACCTTGAAACTCCCTCATATCAAACTAATTGAGAATTTTTTGAAGGGAAAACTCATAATAAAGATTTCTATAAAAGTATAGTTGCATCTAATGGTTATTACATGGAGGATGCTCAAAGACCTTCACCACATATTTTAAATTTTTTTTTTTATCTATTGAGACAATTGAACCAATGAATTGAAAATATCCTTGAAGTAAGTGGAAGGAGTCCATTGGTTTTGGAATCAATAAAAATATTACAAATTTGGGCTTTAGTTATATCTTTTGTCTTTACTTCACTGTAAGATAACTTCGTTGCATAAACTTGGTAACATTAATTTTTATGATATTTCTATTGTTCAATTTGACTCATGGATGAGTAAACTTGCTTCATCATTGTTTCCAATGATAAAATACATAATGCATAGTGTGGGTTTCCTATGGATGTTTCAATGATGAAACTAGTTTTACCAAGTTGAATTTTTATTTGTTTCTCACTTAAAAATGGTTTGAACACGAATTAATCAAATACTTGTTATTTAATTAATAAAATCTTAATTCCTCTACTTATAAATAAATTGCAAATTTTATTTATATAGTTCACTTCTAAATATTCTTCTTATCTAAAATCAATTCCTCTCTAATTAATTAAATGCACAAATAAACTAAATTGTCATTTAATTAGTTTTCCCTCTTTCATCTAAATTTGAATTTTTAAATTCAAATTGGCCTCCAAATTCAGTTTCCTCTTAAATTGGTTAAATGCACAAATTTAATTAATTTTCCATTATGCTAATTTCCCATCTCCATTTAAATTATTTAAGCACATTTCTACACATTTTCCTAACTACCTGCCACCTCACCATGTGTCACATGAAATTTAATTTTATAAATTGAAAATTATGGATTTTCCATCAACAAACTTGTAACCAATTTCAAACCTCTTGGGCACATGACTTCTTCTTTCTCTTGATTCCCTTCAACACTTGGCAAATTTCTCTCAAGAAGGGAACCACCTCCATGATTCTCTCTAACTTCTTCCTGCTCAACCGTTGATGTCGTAGGATCACAATCTCGACCATTCATCACTGCCACATCATTCCCAGCTTGGAAAATTCTATAAATAGAACTCATTGCTACAAAATTTTCAACAAGTAGAATTCAACAAGTTTATGCTATGGGAATTTCATTGTATTTTGAAGGCATTTCAAGAGAATTGTAGTTGCATTTTACTATTCTTAGTTTGTTTTAATCATGGAATTTCAATTCTAGTATTTAGTTTCTTGCATCTTTCATTCAGCATTATCTTTAGCTTTGCATCATTAAATTAGCATGATTTTAACATCAATCTCTCATCATAGATCATTCAACAATTTACTTTGAAAAATGCAAAAAAATATAGGCATGTAGGCATTATAGTTTGCATTTAAAAATAGCTACTCGTTTCTTAGGTTGCCATTCTATACATTCACATGAGCAACACAAATTCTAAGAGCATGGATTAAGGAATCATCGAGAATAGAGGACGATGAGATGAGTTCAAATGCAAGACTATGATAGTTTGTTTTATTGCTTTACCTTCATTAAATATAATACATTTCATCGCTTGTGTGTTGTTTAGTTATGATTATTAATACTCACTGACATATTTTTTACACCACGCATACATTTTGGTACCCACTGTGGGGCCTATCCCCATATTTGATC
Source organism: Sequoiadendron giganteum (assembly GCA_007115665.2). Classification (NCBI taxonomy): domain Eukaryota; kingdom Viridiplantae; phylum Streptophyta; class Pinopsida; order Cupressales; family Cupressaceae; genus Sequoiadendron; species Sequoiadendron giganteum. Next base: position 579,884,129 of record CM021109.1, read on the forward strand.
TATTTTCTATGGATTTTTTATTTGCAGGTTCCGTCAAAATTTTTGAAACAACGCATTCGATTTTTTCTTTGGTGCATTCAGATTCTGTTTCAATGCATTGATTCATGTTTCAACACATCTGGTTCTTCTTCCGACGCATACGACTCCTATTTCGATGCATCAGGTCCCTGTTCTAGCACATCCCACTGCTCTTTCGGTGTATCAGAGGGTTTTAAATTTCATTCAGTGTTTTTCTAGCCTAGTGCATTCGATTGATAATTCAACACATTTAGTTGTTCTTTTAGCGTATTCAACAGTTTAGCGCATTCAGTCTAATTTTTAGTGCATCTGGTTACTGTAATGGCGCATCTGGTTTTTACTATAAAATTTCCAGATTCCTGAAGCAAATTATGTGTTTTTCTATTTTTAGGTACCTTTTACACAGTCAAAGAAAAATGGGATAAAACTACTAATGGTTGGCTCTAGGGTTAAATCTAGTTGTTATTTTCCTTTGGTTAAGTTAGGTATCTAGCATAACTAGGGAGGTTAAATTTACACCATTTTTGTTGCGTTTGGAATGGTAGGTGAGTATGCTCTCCCCTTAACTAGGTGATAAAAAAGCTAGACCCATTCACTTTATTTGCATTTTTAACCTTAGAGGGCCTGCCTCCCCACTTTGAAAGGAGCGAATGACCCAACTAGGAACACACTAAAGCCAAGAGACTTCCACCTGGGATATAAATGTGGGTGCTCGAGGAAAGTTTGAGTATCACGAGAATTGTTTCAACAATAAGGGAAATAATGGTCTCTTGTCGTATGGATGATCCCCCATGAACAAAATGCCCCTACTAAAATCACTTTGTTGTAGTAAGCCAAATTTTACCCTTATCTATTCTTTGGTGCAACAACGGTCATTACCATGACATCCACATTCTTGCAATTTTTAGTAGAGGTGAAAAACTTGCCATGGGAGATTCATGGGAGTTTGAAGCTTGGTTGGCCAGAGAAGTGAGTGCACTATAAGGGGGAGCCTATGTGGCCAAGCTTCTAAATCACCCGCTAAAGATAAGTGAGGTTGGAGTAAAATCCGCATGGAATCCAAAAGAATATTGTCTTACACAGCCTAGGAAATGCGCTTGTTTGATGTGTCTTTTGTAAATTTTTTTTAAAAATTTTTTCAAGAAAACATCACACAAACATGTCCAACTATTGATTTAGAAGGAAATCCTAACAAAACAATTCAAAAATTCACTCCTAAAACTACAAAAATCGCTCAAACTATCAAAAACCAGAAAGTGATTTCCAGATTAGTGCATCTATTGACTGGCCCAACACATTGCTTGCATATTTTAGCACATCTGACATCTGTTTTGGTGCATAGCTACCATAAAATAGCGCATCCATTTGTTGTTATAGCGCATCCTGCAATCTATTACAGCGCATTCATTGTATGTTCCCGCACATAGATTCATTCCTATAGTGCATTTGTACCTTCCTATAGCACATTTGAGTTTTAGCACATTCGAGCATTGTTTTAGTGCATTGGGTAAAACCTACAAAGAGAGAGTAAAATTTAACCTGCTACCTACAAATTGACATCAGATTGAGGGATCCCTTTTCAAACACCATCTTTTCCTTGTCCTAAATTTTCCTCAAGCTTGTTGAAACCCACATAATTTTATGTTAAGGGATTGGAAATCAGCCAAATTTTTCAATAAATCCCTTACTAAAAGAATTAAAAATCCCATGAAGCCACTTAGTTACAAGAAACTTTTGAGAAAGAGATGCTTCTTGTACCAAAGTAGGAAGGTCTTTCTTGACTACCAAACTTTCCTCCATAAATATCACAACTTTGATAGAGGATATATCGATGATTTTTCTTTAGAGCCTTTATCTTCACAAGCGTATTATCAATGAAGAGCTCTGTCACAACGAAATAATCATAGTCAACCCATTCGCCATTCTTACATTCCACAATCAGCAATACAATACTCTAACCACCCAAATCAATTCATAGAATAGAAACATCATAGCCTTAAACTTGTTGAAACCCGTATTTTCAAGTGAAAATATTTCATCTAAATCATTGATCAAACATTCAAAAGTGTCTGCTCATCACCCCCATTTTTTATTTAGCAGTTACATTTCAACATCAGGATTTATTATCCTTCATCAGGATTCATCATCCTCTATCCTGAAATAAAACTTGTTCAAATAGATTTCAAACAATTCTTTTGGCACTCCCCCAAACTTTGGTCAAATGATTAGAAAAATTTCATCACTTGTATGCCCATCTTAACAAGGTTGCACAAAAGTGAAAACTTGAAGAAAAGGAAATTGAAAACCAATAAACCATGGCAGAAAGAGAAGAAAAACCCTTTTTTCAGAATTTTTTTGGACGAGGTTGAAGAGATAACAAAGGAAACAATAGAGCAAGCCCAACAAGACCCAAATTTCAATAAGTTCATGGAAAATATTTTTGAAAAAGAAGGTGAGAAATACCTTCTAATGTTGGAAAATAAGAGAATCAAATCACCTGATGATTTTGATGTCATGAAATTGCAAAAGACTCCCAAGAAAATAGAAACTGAAATACCAACTGAAACAAGAAAAGAAACAAATACCAATGATTCCATGGACTCCTTGACACAACAAATACAATCCCTTCAAGAACAAATGAAAAACATGCAAACATGGGCCACTAAGAGGTATTCCATACAAGATATATGCCCTTACCCATTCGATCCAAGTGTAAACATGATACCATTCCCTAAACATTGCAAATTTTCAAAGTTTGACAAGTACAATGGAAAAATAGATCCCATTGATCACGTAAGGGAGTTCAAAACTATGAGCTTAGAATTTGCTCATGAAGATACTTATCTAATGAGGTTATTCCCATGCAGCTTGGGAGGGCAATGTATGCAGTGGTTTTCACAACTACCTCCAAGGATTAAATATTTTGAAGAATTGGTTAAAAAGTTTATTACCCAATATTCATATAATATCCAACATAAAATCACAATGAAAGACCTTCGCAACATTAAATAGAAGAAAGGGGAATCACTCCTAGTATTCCTGCAAAGATGGAGAAGGTTATTCACAAGGTATCCCCACCCCATACGTGAAAAGGAAAATATGGAGGTGTTCATTGACAACCTAAATGATGACATGACGTACACGCTTGAATTACAATGTCCTCCCACTTTTAAAAAATTAATCGAAAATGGGATTAAAATTGAGGAAGCCTTAGTCAAGAGGGGCATTTTGAAAATTTATAATGAAAACAACTCATCCAACTCCTCCAATAATGATAAACCAAAGGGTATGTGCAAGATCATCATGGAAAAAAAAGGTCCTTAAGTGGCGATAAAAATTCATAAAATCAAAGTTAGGAAAATTGACATAAAAATTTGAATAGGTTATCTATATTATTTCAAAAATATGTAAGAATATAATTTGTAGAAAATTGAATGTAGTTTCTAAACTACTAGGTTTTTTTCTTTTTAAAAGATCTAATTGGTGAAAATTTGAAATTTCAATGCAGTAGTACTTAATTTCAGGGAAAAAAATAAGAAGTATGTGTCTGTCTAACCACCCTAACGACAATAAAATGATAATATTTTAGATATAAGTAGAGGACTCATGTCCCGATGGGATGCATATTTTTTTGTAATTTTTTCCAAGTAAATATTTAATTATGAATTTTTTATTACAACTTTTAAAAAATATAAAAACTCGTATGTCTAACCACCTTAACTTGATCAAAACTCTATGAAATTCAATGTTTTCTTAATCCTATAGTATGCAAAGCATAGAATATGACACATGTTTCAGATTCAAAAAATGTGATATAGTTTGAAAGCTATAGATGTTTTCAATCAGCCTATCAATCAAGAATTTAGTCATAATTTAAATAGAAAATGAATAATAATTATTTACTATATTCAAAGTAAAGCATAATTTACATTGGTGGAAAGTGGAGAATTTCCTTTATAAACCCTTTTCATTTTATCAATTTTGGGTAAAAAAAAATCGTCAGCCACATGGGCCATCATATCACTTACATATCACCACGTTTTGGTCCATCATGATCCTGCACATACCCCAAAGTTTTGGCAGAAATACAAGAACAATAGAAATGATAATTTCATAGAAGCACTTAATGCCAAACCAGTTTTCAATCTATCAAGAGTTACACCCAAAGGTAACCCAGCTCCCAATCCAAACACAAATCAGAACAATGCTAATCATAACACAAACCAGAACAATAATTAGAACAATAACAATCCTCCACTTAGGCTACCCTATCAAACAATAGACAACCGCAAAAAGTTCACTCCTTTAGGTGAATCCTATGAATCTTCATTGAAAGAGCTTGTAGTAGAAAATATCATCACTGTCCTTGACACTTAGGGGTTTGAACCTAAAGTAAAATCATCCTAGTGGAATGAGGACCACTTTTGCGAATTTCATTGATGCAAGGGTCACTTGAAAAATAGTTGCATGCAACTAAAACATAAGATACAAGACTTGATCGACAAAAAGGTCATACAAATTGAAGAACCTCAAGCAAACACCGATCATGGGGTGTTCAAAAAACCTTTGCCAAACTATGATAAAGGAGAATCTTCCAACACAAACGGCAAAGGAAAGGGCGTGAATTATGTTTATGATGGTACCATCTATCACATTTCAGTTGTTTAAGACCATGCAAATGACCTTGGCATCAATAACACACCAGACCCTGTCGCGACCAATCCTCCAATCAATGATTCCAACATTTCCTTTCATCAAATCAATAACCCAACAAGACATGGTTGTGATGGATAATCAAATCATCAAGATCAATGGAAAACGAGATAGTTTCCTTGTAAATGTGACCATAAGGGCCCAAACAAAATATGTGTTAAAAGGTAGTACCGCTAAAACGCCTGACGCTCCATCTCAAAAATACAACATTGTGGACCAGCTCCATAAAATTCCTACACAAATATCAATACTGAAGCTTCTTAATATATCACCAGTGCACAAGGAGATCTTGGAAAAAGTTTAGTGGATACAACGATACCTAATAATTTGGAAGTATGCACTTTCCAGGCCATGGTGGGACACCTAGTTGCACCTCATTGCTTATATTTTTTGGAAGATGATGATGTATCTCTCACCCATCCCCATAATACAACCCTCCATATTGAGGTCCTCATTCATAAGTGTTGTTTAAAATGTGTGCTAATAGATGGGGGAGCTGGTCTTAATATTTGCACCTTAAAACTTGTTTGTGCACTAGGATTCTCTGAAAATGTAATAGATGCAAGAAAGAAGATTACCATTAAGGCCTATCATGATAAGGAGAGGGATTCCAAGGGATTGATCATATTGCTAATTCAAGTGGGCCTGATTCAAAAATATGTGGTGTGTTAAGTTTTATATAAAGACTTGACATATAATATACTCTTGGGTCATCCTTGGATCCATGAGATGCAAGTTATTCCTTCAACATACCACCAGTGTCTAAAATTTCCATGCAATGGGTAGGAGATCACCATTCTCATTGACTCTAATGGTCCTCAACAATGCAATACTCTTAAGGTTGTTCAAGATGTATTTTTACCACACAACCGTGAAGCTCCTGATTCTACATATGATATCCCCATAATCCAAGTTCTTCATCTAAGCAGCTAGAGAAAGAGTAAAATTTTTCCCATTATGCATCAACCACTCATGAAGTCTAGCTTAATACCTTGGCTAAACAATTTCAAAAGAAAGTCCAAGTCAAAGATAAGGGTGTTGGTGAATATTCCATTGAACAATCCCTTTGTCTTTCGTAGCTAACTTCACCCAAATCATATGGTCAGCCATCAGCCTCATCATCTTCATAGCTGGTCACACTTTTTGATTGTCGATTCATAAAGGAAGGAACCCATACAGAAGAGTCTGAAGACAAAGAAATATTGAATTGGCTCTACAAGGATGAAACTGATTCTCAAGTAGCAATGGCCAATGTTCAGACCACTAAATATGGCGAAGGATTATCGATCCTAGAAAAGATGGGATATGATGGACAAGGACCCATTGGAAAAAGGAAGGAAGGTATTGTTGAACCCATCCAACCCATTATAATGAATCCAGAGGATAATACAGGGTTGGGGTACAAAGAACATCAAGAAGGTGAAGAAGCAAAAGAGGACCTGAAACAAAAATTTGTTGAAAGAATCTTCCAACTGCAAGTTAGTGATTATTATGAGACTGATTCTAATGAGTATGAGTGGGATTCACTATCCGAAGAAACCTACCATGATAAGTACATTGATGTCATACACAAGTACACCCCCACACTCAAGGAGGGACAAGACTTGGGGTTAAGACCACTTGAATCAGGATCACAAAATATTGATGGCTCGAGTGAAGACGATCAAACTCTTAGTGATACAGATCATTCGAAAGAGAATAACATCATGGAACTCGATCTTTCCATAGTATTATTTCATGAAAATGTTTCCATTAGGACCCTTACTACATCTGATCTTAACCCATCTGATGATCCCTTGCCATTATTGCATCCTGAACTAATAGATTGGGACCAAACAGAACTTATCAATATCCCCACCTTTTCAAATGATGAGGCCATCATAAACTTCCTCTGTGTTGTTAATCCTGAAATAGTTTCCACCATTGAACATCATAGCAGAGCTTCACAATAGGGGAGTGTCGAATTTCCCAACAGCAAAATAAATGAAACAAAAGAAATATCTGATGGTGAAAAGCATTCCATGGCAATATCAGTTCAAGAAAGAGTAAAAATAAAGAGTGCATCTGACGGTGAAAACCTCTATGAGGCATTGAAGGATGGTAAATTTGACACTCTCCTAGAGAACTTCCAAGAGAGATCCAAAGTCCTGATTGAGCCAACACAGTCCATCAATGTCGGCAATGCAGAAACAGTAAGAACTCTTCACCTGGTGGAATCATTCACAGAACAAGAAAAGCCCAGCTTTACCAATTTCTTTCAAGAGGGACAAGTCAACTTTGCCTTGTCTTATGCATACATGATAGGGATAGATCCCAAACTCATCATGCACCATTTATCCCTTCCTTTAGGAATCAAACCACTCAAAAAAAAGTTGAGAAAAACACATCCGCACATTACCCTATTGGTGAAAGTAGAACTAAAGAAGCTATTAGATGTCGGATTCATTACACCCCTCGACTATGCCGAATGGATATCAAACATTGTGCCAGTTTTGAAGCCCGATGGTAGCATCTGGATTTGCATTGACTTTAGAGACCTCAAAAAGGTTGCCCAAAAGATGATTTCCCCTTGCCTAATATTGACATCATTGTGGACTTGACAATAGGTCATGGCATGTTATCACTGATGGATGACTTTTATGGCTATAACCAAATCAAGATAGCTCTTGAAGATCAAGATAAGATAACTTTCACTTGCCCATGGAGAAATTTTTGTTGGAACGTCATTCCCTTCAGGTTGAAAAATGCAAGGGCCGCATACTAAAGAGCTATGACAACCATCTTCCACGAGATGCATACTTTCATGGAAGACTATGTAGATGATTTTTTTTTCAAATCCTATACTAGAGAAGGACATCTCGAGATATTAGACAAACTATTCACTTGCCTAGAGAAGTTGAATGTTTGCCTCAATCCAAATAAATGTGTATTTGAGGTAACATCAGCAAAGCTACTTGTGTTTATAGTGTCAGAGAAAGGTATTGAGGTAGAACCTACAAAGGTGAAAACTATAATGGAGATGCCTCCCTTGAAAAAAATCAGATAGCTAAGGTCCTTCCAAGGCAGATTCCAATCAATCAAAAGATTCATATCACAACTGGTTGACAATGTTAGAGTAAAGTAATTAATTAACTTTACTCTCCTCTTAAGATTTCGCCTTGCACACATATTAGTCATTTAATAATTAATATTAATTATTAAATGCACTCACCTTTAGGATTAGGTTTTCCTTTTAGGTTTTGATCTCCTTTTATAAGGATCGATCTCTTGTATCTTTCAGATGCACTATTCATTTTTCTGGAATACATCTTGCACATTGTGAGAGCCAAACCATTGTCTTGATCTCTCTCTATCTCTGTGACAAGTCTTTTGCATGCAGGTATGATCGGGTTCTGTGGATTTGTATTTCTCAAATCCTACAGACAAGACCCATCCTTTCACTTATTTGTTGCACATGAATGTTTCCTTTCAATGGGATGAAAAGTGTGAAGCAAATTTCAACCAACTAAAATAATACCTGATGAGTCCACCTATTCTAGCACCCCCAATAGATGGAAAGCCTCTTTTATTGTACATTTCCACTACTGACCGATCATTGGGAGCCTTGTTGGCATAGGAAGATTCAACACGGAAGGAGAGAGAAATTTATTACATCAACAAAACTTTAAATGGTTATGAAATCAACTATACATCAATCGAGAAAGTTTGTCTTGCTGTAGTTTTTGCTACCCAATAATTGCGACACTATATGCTGACTCATACTGTCAAGCTCATAGCCAAGATAGATCCTCTAAAATATCTCCTTAGCATAGCAAATATAACAAGGAGATTGGATGAATGGGTAATGGTACTTAGTGAATTCGACATCCAATATATTGATAGAAAATAAATCTAAGGGAAATCCATTACCGATAAACTAGCTGAGGCACCAATTCATGAAAATCATCCCCTACATATTGAATTTCTAGATGTAGATGTCCTGACAGTAACAACAAAATGATGGGTGTTGTACTTTGATGGTTCCTATACTCAACATGGATCAAGAGAAAGAATCTTATTCATCACTCCCCTAGGACACACCATTCCAAAGTCCTATCGCTTGATGTTTCCTTGCACCAACAACATAACTGAATATGAAGCACTCATCATTGGAATCAAGATAGTTGTGGAATGGAAAATTATAGAGCTGCAAGTTTATGGGGATTCACAATTAGTCATGAATCAGTTCAATGATGATTATGAAACCAAGGATGATAAAATAATTCCCTTTAAGAGAATGATTGATGACTTCAAGAAGTATTTTTTCGACATCAAATTTGGTCAGATTCCAAGGAGTGACAACAAAGCAGTCGATGTTATGGCTACCACTGCTTCTCTACTGTAGATTCTAGAAAACTGCGACTGCTATGAGTTCATGGTGGAACAACTGTTTACCCCTGCTTACAATGAATTTAAGTCCCAACTCATTTGCCACCTAAACAATGTCGATACCTCCATCTATGGAAAGATTTACACTTACCTAGAAGATAATACCCTACCTCCTGATCTTTCCCATAACCAAAAATGAAACTTCATCCACCAATCTACCTATCATACCCTTATAGTAGATGTACTTTACCATCGAGGTCTTGATGGAACTCTTTTATGATGTCTAGAAAGTGATGAGTCTGAAACAACTTTTTGATAATTCCATGAGGGTATTTGCAACACTCATTCAAGTGGTCTAACCCTCACCAAGAAACTCCTTCATCTAGGATATTATTGGCTGACTATGGAGAGAGAAGCCTTCCAATTTTTCAAGACATGTTAGAAATGCTAGATTCACGGTAATCTTATCCATGCACTAACACAAGAGTTACAACCATTTGTGTCAACATGGCCATTTTGTCAATGGGGACTAGATCTTGTAGGAAAAATCCACCCATCTTTGTCTAATGGACACAAGTTCATCATCACAGCCACAAAGTACTTTAAGAAGTGGGTCAAATTTGTGCCTCTAATCACCATCACAAGGAAGAAAATCTCATCATTCATCATGAACTACATTATTTGTAGATATGGTAGTTCCCTCAATCCCTTGTCACTAACAATGGAAGACCTTTCAAGAATCAAGACGTGCAAGAACTCTCTGAAATTTTTAATATCCAACATCAATTTTCTACACCATATTACTCTCAAGGGAACGACAAAGCTGAGGGCTCAAAAAAAACTATCCTGAAAATCTTAAAGAAAATTGTCAATGATGTTGGACGTGACTAGCATGTTCAATTGAATCCTGCTTTATGGGCCTATCGTACAAGCATCTGAACACCCACATGAGCTACACCATATGCACATTTTATGGATCTAAAGCAGTATTTCCCATCGAGGTTGAGATACCATCACTCTATGTGTCCTTGAAATGTCTCATGTCAGATGAAGATTACCGTGTGCTTAGACTGCAGGAGCTAGAGTTGTTGGATGAACGTCATCAACTGACAGTAGATCACTTGAAAGTATATCAGAAGAGAATGTCTAGAAGCTACAACCACAAAGTAAAACCTAGGACATTTCAAGTAGGTGATCTAGTACTAAAAGAAAATCCACAAAATCAGCAGGACTAAGAAAAGAAAGGAAAATTTGAGCCCAATTGGCTAGGTCTGTTTGTTGTTTTTTTAGTCTTTGGACCAGCGGCATATTAGTTATCTACATCAGAGGGGGATCTATTCAAAGAACCTATGAAAAACCTTCACCTGAAGAATTTCTACACATGATGCATCTAGTTCATGTTTAAAAAATCCTGAAAAAAATCATAAAAAATAGAAAAAGTCTTGAAAAAATCATAAAAATCATAAAAAGTAGAAAAAGTCCTGAAAAAAAAAAAATCAGAAAAAGAGAAAAATACAAAAAATTAAAAAATCAAAAAAATTGTTACCTTGGTGAAAACCTGACAAATGGGCATCTTGGTAACAACAAAAAAATCATAAAATTTGAAAAAAGTGCAATAAAAACAAATGGTGAAAACCTGGTAAACATGCGCTATTTGTGACAAGTTGGCTCCTCCATCTATTTGAGTGTGTGTTGACCATCCACTTCTACCATCACTGCGCATTCATGTCTATCTTGCAAAAAGCTTCATGTCCATATCCAACAATTGTGGTCGTGTTCCACCTTGGATTGGTCTTAATTATACATATCCATAATAAAATTTGGTTTGTCCTCACTAGGGGAAAAGTATTAATCTCATTGGGGGTAAATCACCATTGACCTTAAATCAGCAGATAAGAAAACAACAAACACAACCTTGAAAAAACCAACAATCATGATAAACCATCAAAAGTTGAACATCGAACATAACTCAATTCAATCAATCATGCAAATCAAATAAAACATCAAGTCAAATCAAATCAGCTCATCATTGGAGATTCATCTTTTGAATCATGGTTGGATTACATTAACAAAAATGTTCAATTGATGCATCTTGATTGTTGTTATCATTTTTTGGGAGTACCTTGTTGAAGTTACAAACTAGAGGGACTGTGATTGAGAATGATATTTTTATTTGTCTATTGTCTATAAGTCAATCATTACTACTGTGCAAATTCTCATAGGACATGCTCTACAAAGTATCATTGATGACATTTCATAATTTGCTTAGGAACATGATTCACTCTTGTTTATTTACACTAGTGATACTCAGGTCATCTCGGTCTAATTATACCTAGATGCTTGTGTTATCTTGCATTATCAAATCTCAACGGAAGTTGTATGGAAGTTGTACTCAAGTCATCATGGTCTAATTATACCATTGATTTTTGTACTAACTTTCAGCATAATAAAATACTCAATGATGAAAATAAGCACAATGAATTAAATGGAAACATTGCATAGATAGGCTTGCATTCATTTTAGTTCCACATTTTCATTATAGATTTTCCAAGCTGGTAACTCTCAACATGATGTTATTTCTCACTACAAGATTGAGTATACTTGAAATAACAAAAAAAAATCACTCACTTACATTTACATTTCGATTCCATATCACTAGAAATCATTATCATACATCCACTATCATAAATGATTCATGCATTCAATATAATATTTGCATCATGAAAAATTCCAAAAATAAAGAATTTTTTAAAATACCATCATCATTTATAATCCATATCATACATCGAGTTCATAATAAATGCATTCCATAATCCATCCACAATTCATCTATACATCCATTCATCATCAAGAATATCATAATTCATTCATTCATAATCGATTTGTATTTATGATCATAAATCCATTTCACATATTTGCATAGCAAATGCCAAAAAAATACAAAAAAAATGCATTTCATATCATTCATAATCAACATTGCACAGGGGCATACCATAAAATCATGCACACATTTATATTCATCAACCATCCATACATAAGCATCATTCATGATCATAAGTCATTTGCATAATCATCCATACATCTAGGCCATTTATTTGCATCATACAAAATCCAAAAAGAAAGCATTATCATTAATCCATACATCTACATGTATCACATTTGCATCCATACACTGAATAATCCATATCCATCCATTTATCATACATCTGCATTCTAGAATAAAACCATTTGCATCCATACATTGATATATATACACATGAAAAATTACAAAAATATAACGCATCATTCATAAAAATCTCATATCAATTGCATCACATCATCATCCATACATGCATCCATAACACAATCATATAGAACATGGAATGATCACATAGATCATAAATTAAATTTATCCATGTATAATAAAAACATCAAACACATAGAGATCATCGAATGCCACTATATATCATATAACCTCAAAGTAATAACATGACAAGTATACAATGATATCAATAAACTAAGAAATGGTACATCAAAAATATGGCAAAAGCCGAGTCTTTGAATCAAAGTTTAAATAAGACATGCCCATAGGATCTTGTAGTGCTGCCACCTAAGGTTGTAGGCCTCTACTTAAATCTGCATGCCCCTAATGGCCCTAGCCCTAATAGAGGTCCGCCTGGTGGTCCCCCTCATAGTGGATGTGCAACCCCTTTACTGCTGGTACGGGATTGGGATTGACTGGATCTGGATCTAGCATAGTTGACCATTTTCTCTAGTGGTACAACCTCATGGAACCTTCCTTGAACCTTCCTTGGTAATACTCCAACTCCTTGGTGGACTCTCTCAGATCTCTAACAAGTTCACCGATACAAGTACCCTAAGCCACGGTTTGTATCCTATCGGCCACTACCACGACCTACTCCCCCTGTCTCATGACAACATCCCTCTTTGCAGTAAGAGTGGCTACTTGGGCCTGTAACTGCACCATCTAGCCCTGAATTTGTACATGTGTTGGAGCCCAACCCTATATCTAAGCCTGGGCCTGGGCAAGCTATGCTTGTAACATCTAAATCTAGACCTGGAGTGTCTACACCTGTGCCTATAACCCATCTATCTGAGTCTACTGCCTATGGGAGGGCATCCTGAGAATCATTGGTCTCTGTCCACCTGGTGTTGATCTCTTCCTCTTGAGGATGACCCCAAAGTCTAGAGCATCTCTTTGTCAGCCCCCACCATCTCCACCCCTATCTCCACCCCAAAATCTTCCCCCTCCATCCCCTCCATCATCAGCCCCATCATCCCTTGCCTCCTCCTCTACCTCCTTTGCCTCCTCCTCACCTCCATCTCCTCCTCTCGGTTTCACTATTGGCCCTACCCTCCTCCTGATCTCCAAAATCAGTGCAGCCTCATTCAAACTATAAATGCATGGAAATGGGTGTGTATGAAAGTAATCGGCATAATCTATTGTCATCTACCCATCCATAATCTCGAGGAGGGACAAGACTCATGGTTAAGACCACTTGACTCAGGATCGCAAAATATTGATGGCTTGAGTGAAGATGATCAAACTCTTAGCGATATAGATCATTCGAAAGAGAATAACATCATAGACCTCGATCTTTCCATAGTATTATTTGATGAAAACGTTGCCATTAGGACCCTTACTGCATCTGATCTTAACCCATCTGATGATCCCTTGCCATTATTGCATCCTGAACTAATAGATTGGGACCAAACAGAACCTATCAATATCCCCACCTTTTCAAATGATGAGGCCATCATAAACTTCCTTTGTGTTGTTAATCCTAAAATAGTTTCCACCATTCAACATCGTAGAAAAGCTTCACAATAGGGGAGTGCCGAATTTCCCAGCTGAAAAATAAATGAAACAAAAGAAATATCTGGTGGTGAAAACCATTCCATGGCAGTATCAATTCAAGAAAGAGTAAAAATAAAGAGTGCATCCGATGGTGAAAACCTCTCTGAGGCACCGAAGGATGGTAAATTTGACACTCTCCTAGAGAACTTCCAAGAGAGATCCAAAGTCCTGATTGAGCCAACACAGTCCATCAATGTTGGCAATGCAGAAATAATAAGAACTCTTCATCTGGCGAAATTGTTGACAAAACAAGAAAAGCCCAGCTTTACCAGTTTCTTTGAAGAGGAACAAGTCAACTTTGCCTTGTCTTATGCATACATGATAGGGATAGATCCCAACCTCATCATGCACCATTTATCCCTTCCTTTAGGAATCAAACCACTCAAACAAAAGTTGAAAAAAATGCATCCCCACATTACCCTATTGGTGAAAGTAGAACTAAAGAAGCTATTAGATGTCAAATTCATTAGACCCGTCGACTATGTCGAGTGGATATCAAACATTGTGCCTATTTTGAAGCCTGATGGTAGCATCTGGATTTGCGTTGACTTCAAAGACCTCAGAAAGGTTGCCCAAAAGATGATTTCCCCTTGCCTAACATTGACATCATTGTGGACTTGACAATAGGTCATGGCATGTTATCACTGATGGACAACTTTTATGGCTATAACCAAATCAAGATAGCTCTTGAAGATCAAGATAAGACAATTTTCACTTGCCCATGGAGAAATTTTTGTTGGAACATAATTCCCTTCAGGTTGAAAAATGTAGGGGCCACATACCAAAGAGCTATGACAACCATCTTCCACGACATGATGCATACCTTCATGGAAGACTATGTGGATGATTTTTTTGAAAAATCCTACACTAAAGAAGGACATCTCGAGATATTAGACAAACTATTCACTTTCCTAGAGAAGTTCAATGTTTGCCTCAATCCAAATAAATGTGTATCTGGGGTAACATCAGCAAAGCTACTTGTGTTTATAGTGTCAGAGAAATTTATTGAGGTAGACCCTACAAAGGTGAAAGCTATAATGGAGATGCCTCCCCCGAAAAAAATCAGTTAGCTAAGGTCCTTCCAAGGCAAACTCCAATCAATCAAAAGATTCATATCACAACTAGTTGACAAGACCCATCCTTTCACTCATTTGTTGCACATGAATGTTTCCTTTCAATGGGATGAAAAGTGTGAAGCAAATTTCAGCCAACTAAAATAATACCTGACGAGTCCACCTATTCTAGCACCCCCACTAGATGGAAAGCCTCTTTTATTGTACATTGCCACTACTGATCGATCATTGGGAGCCTTATTCACACAGGAAGATTTAACAGGGAAGGAGAGAGAAATTTAATACATCAACAAAGCTTCAAATGGTTATGAAATCAATTATAGATCAACTGAGAAAGTTTGTCTAGCTGTAGTGTTTGCTACCCAACAATTGTGACACTATATGTTGACTCATACTGTCAAGCTCATAGCCAAGATAGATCCCCTAAAATATCTCCTAAGCAAAGCAAATCTAACAAGGAGATTGGCCAAATGGGTAATGGTACTTAGTGAATTCAACATCCAATATGTCGATAGAAAAGAAATCAAAGGGAAAGCCATCATCGATCAAATAACTAAGGCACCAATTCATGATGATCATCCCCTACATGTTGAATTTCCAGATTTAGATGTCCTGACAGTAACAACAAAACAATGGGTGTTGTATTTTGATGGTTCCTATACTCAGCATGGATCGAGAGCAAGAATCTTATTCATCACTCCCCTAGGACACACCATTCCAATGTCCTATTGCTTGATCTTTCCTTGCACCAACAACATAGTTGAATATGAAGCACTCATCATTGGAATCAAGATAGTTGTGGAATGGAAAATTACAAAGCTGCAAGATTATGGGGATTCACAATTAGTCATGAATCAGGTCAATGATGATTATCAAACCAAGGATGATAAACTAATTCCCTTTAAGAGAAGGATTGATGACTTCAAGAAGTATGTTTTCGACATCAAATTTGGTCAGATTCCAAGGAGTGACAACAAAGCAGTCGATGCTATGGCTAGCATTGCTTCTCTACTATAGATTCCAAAAAAATGTGACTATTATGAGTTCATGATGGAACAACTATTTACCCCCTCTTACGATGACTTTAAGTCCCAACTCATTTGCCACCTAGAAAATGTCAATACCTCCATCTATGGAAAGATTTACACTTACCTAGAAGATAATACCCTACCTCTTGATCTTTCCCATAACCAAAAATGAAACATCATCCACCAATCTACATGTCATACCCTTATAGCAGATGTACTTTACCATCAAGGTCTTGATGGAACTATTTTACGATGTCTAGAAAGTGATGAGTCTGAAACAACTTTGTGAGAAGTCCATGAGGGTATTTGCAACACTCATTCAAGTGGTCTAACCCTCACCAAGAAACTCCTTCATTTGGGATATTATTGGCTGAATATGGAGAGAGAAGCCTTCCAATTTGTCAAGACATTTCAAAAATTCTAGATTCATGGTAATCTTATCCATGCAGCAGCACAAGAGTTACAACCATTTTCATTAAACATGGCCATTTTGTCAATGGGGACTAGATCTTGTAGGAAAAATCCACCCATCTTCATCTAATTGACACAAATTCATCATCACAACCACAAAGTACTTTACGAAGTGGGTCAAATTCGTGCCATTAATGACCATCACAAGGAAGCAGATCTCATCATTCATCCTGAACTACATCATCTATAGATATGGTATCGCTCAATCCCTTGTCACTAACAATGGAAGACCTTTCAAGTACCAAGACGTGTAAGAACTTTGTGAAAAATTTTATATCCAATATCAATTTTCTATGCCATATTACCCTCAAGGGAACAACCAAGTTGAGGCATCAAACAAAACTATCCTAAAAATCTTAAAGAAAATCGTCAACAATGTTGGATGTGACTAGCATGTTCAACTGAATCCTGCTTTGTGGGCCTATCATACAAGCATCCGAACACCCAAATGAGCTACACCATATGCACCTTTTTAGGGATCTAAAGCATTATTTCCCATAGATATTGAGATACCATCGCTCTATGTGTCCTTGAAAGGTCTCATGTCAGATGAAGATTACCCTGTGGCTAGACTGCAGGAGCTAGAGTTGTTGGATGAATGTCATCAGCTCTCAGTAGATCACTTGAAAGTATATCAGCAGAGAATGTCTAGAAGCTACAACCACAAAGTAAAACCTAGGATATTTCAAGTAGGTGATCTAGTACTAAAAGAAAATCCCCAAAATCAGCAGGACTGAGAAAAGAAAGGAAAATTTGAGCCCAATTGGCTAGGTTCGTTTGTTCTTTTTTCAGTCTTTGGACTAGGGGCATATCAGTTATCTAAACTAGAGGTGGATATGTTCAAAGAACCTATGAAAAAATAGAAAAAGTCTTGAAAAAATCATAAAAAGCATAAAAATCATAAAAAGCAGAAAAATTCCTGAAAAAATAAGAAAAAAGAGAAAAATACAAAAAAGTGAAAAATAGTTACCTTGGTGAAAACCTGGCAAATAGGCATATTTGTAACAACAAAAAAATCATAAAATTTTAAAAAAGTGCAATAAAAACAAATGGTGAAAACTTGGTAAACATGTGCTATTTGTGACAAGTTGGCTCCTCCATCTATTCAAGCGTGTGTTGACCGTCCACTTCTGGCATCACTGCAATTCACATCTATCTTTCAAAAATCTTCATGTCCATATCCGGCAACTATGGTTGTGTTCCACCTTGGCTTGGTCTTAGTTATACATATCCATAATAAAATTTGGTTTGTCCTCACTAGGGGAAAAATATTAATCTCGATGGGGATAAATAACCGTTCAGCTTAAATCAATAAACAAGAAAACAACACAACCTTGACAAAAACAACAATCATGATAACCATCAAAATTTGAACATCGAACATCAATCAATTCAATCAATCATGCAAATCAAATCAAACATCAAGTCAAATCAAATCAGCTCATCAGTGGAGAATCATCTTCTTTATGATGCTTGTATTACATTAACAAAAATCTTCAATTGATGCATCTTGATTGTTGTTATCATTTTTCGGGAGTACCTTGATGATGTTACAAACGGGAGGGACTATGATTGAGAATGATATTTTTATTTGTCTATTGTCTATAATTCAATCATTACTACTATGCAAATTCTCATAGGACATGCTCTACAAAGTATCATTGATGACATTTCATAATTTGCATAGGAACATGATTCACTCTTGTCTATTTACACTAGTGATACTTAGGTCATCTAGGTCGAATTATACCTAGATGCTTGTGTTGTCTTGCATTATCAAATCTCAATGGAAGTTGTTTGGAAGTTGTACTCAGGACATCATGGTCTAATTATACCATTGATGTTTGTACTAACTTTCAACATAATAAAATGCTCAATGATGAAAATAAGCACAATGAATTAAATGGAAACATTGCATAGATAGGCTTGCATTCATTTTAGTTCCGCATTTGCATTATAGATTTTTCAAGCTGATAACTCTAAACATGATGTTATTTCTCACTACAAGATTGAGTATTCTTGACATAACAAAAAGAAATCACTCATTTGCATTTACATTTCCATTCCATATCACTAGAAAGCATTATCATACATTCACTATCATAAATCATTCATGCATTCAATATAATATTTGCATCATGAAAAATTCCCAAAATAAAACATTTTTCAAAATACCATCATCATTTACAATTCATATTATACATCGAGGTCATAATAAATGCATTCCATAATCCATCCATAATTCATCTATACATCCATTCATAATCCATTTGTATTTATGATCATAAATCCATTTCACATATTTGCATAGAAAACACCAAAAAAATACAAAAAAATGCATTTCATATCATTCATAATCAACATCGTACTGGGGCATACCATCAAATCATGCATGCATTTGTATTCATCATCCATCCATACATAAGCATCATTCATGATCATAAGTCATTTGCATAATCATCCATACATCTAGGCCATTTATTTGCATCATACAAAATCCCAAAAGAAAGCATTATCATAAATCCATACATCTACATGTATCACATTTGCATCCATAAACCATACATCCATATATTGAATAATTCATATCCATCCATTTATCATACATCTGCATTCCAAAATAAAACCATTTGCATCCATACACTGATATATATACATGTGAAAAATTACAAAAATATAATGCATCATTCATAAACATCTCATATCAATTGCATCACATCATCATCCATACATGCATCCATAACACAATCATGTATATAACATGGAATGATCACATAGAACATAAATTAAATGCATCCATCTGTAATAAAAATATCAAACACATAGAGATCATCAAATGCCACTACATATCATATAACCTCAAAGTAATAACATGCCAAGTATACAATGATATCAATAAACTAAGAAATGGTACATCAAAAATGTGGCAAAATCCATCTCTGAATCAAAGTTTAAATAAGACATGCCCATAGGATCCTGTAGTGCTGCCACCTAAGGTTGTAGGCCTCTACTCAACTCTGCTTGCCCCTGATGGCCCTGGCCCTAGTGGAGGTCCGCCTGGTGGTCCCCCTCATAGTGGATGTGCAACCCCTCTACTACTAGTACGGGATTAGGAGCAACCAAATCTGGATCTAGCATAGCTGACCATTTTCTCTAGTGGTACAACCTCATGGTACCTTCCTTGGTAATACTCCACCTCCTTGGCAGATTCTTTGAACTCTCTAACAAGGTCACCGATACAAGTACCCTAAGCCACGGTTTGTATCCTATCGGCCACTGCCACGACCTACTCCCCCTGTCTCATGACAACATCCCTCTCTGCAATAAGAGTGGTAACTTGGGCCTGTATCTGCACCATCTACCCCTGAATCTGTATATGTGTTGGAGCTTGGGCCTGGGCAAGCTATTCTTGTAACATCTAAATCTAGCCCTGGAGTGTCTGCACCTGTGCCTATAACCTAGCTATCTGAGTCTACTACCTCTGGGAGGGCATCTTGAGAATCACTGGTCTCTGTCCACCTGGTGTTGATCTCCTCCTCTTAAGGATGACCCCAAAGTCTAGAGCATCTCTCTGTCAGCCCCCACCATCTCCACCTTTATCTCCACCCCCTCCATCCCCTCCATCATCACCCCCATCATCCCCTGCCTCCTCCTCACCTCCATCTCCTCCTCTCGGTTGCACTATTGGCCCTACCCTCCTCCCGAACTCCAAAATCGGTGCAGGCTCATTCAGACTATAAATACGTGGAAATGGGTGTGTATGAAAGTAATCGGCATAATCTATTGTCATCTTCCCATCCATGATCTCCCTGAGATACTACCAATAAACTGGTTGTAAGTCATAGTACTTCATGCAGGATGCATCATAATCAAGGGTTGGCCTCCACTCTGGAATATCCTGCCTACATCGCACATAATGCACTACACCCTATGGCATCTCCTGAATGTAGTCATATTGTCTGTATACCCTACCAGAAAGAAACTGCTCTAGAATGTAGAGTGTCCTTCCTATCAAATATCATATGCAAAAAGCATAGGGCAACTATGAATCATCATCTGCCCAAGTCTCACATTCAAGATAAGGTCGCCATATCACAGTTTCAATATCATTGAGGACTCGCCTCCAATAATCCAACTTGCCCAGCTTACGGTGGACAAGTGGTCCTGTGTATCCAAAAACATATGGTCATCCTACTGGTCGAGCCTTGCCTCCCACTAGCTATGTAATGACTATGTGCTCCTAGGCCCAGAATTGGAAAAGTGTGCAACCTACTATGAGACTGCTCACCCGAAGATACACCACCTTGTGCAATTCATGATACATGTGTGCTAACATACATGGTTGCAACACATATCTCGTACCATGGGAACCCGTCCCCAGCCCACTGAGAAGCCCTTTGACCTACGGTTAGGGTAGATAAATCCTCCAATGAATCCAACTAATACACATGGTAAAGGTCACCTGGAAGCAATCAACTCCCACCATGGAATCTCATATCCAATGAAGTGATCATCGTGAAATATCTGGCATATAGCGTTTGTACCCCCCTACTCCTCATGATCATAGAACACTGGCTCCCCCAAAACTGGTATCCTCAAAATTCGATAAACATCCTTTGGGGTCACTATCATCTCTCTTGCTGGTAAATGAAAAGTGTTGTGGTCATTGTGCCACCACTCTGCAAGTGCTTTCAGTAGCCCCTGGTAAATCTGGTACTAGGGCATGTCTATCAATGAAGTCAAACCACACTGGTCAATGATGGCAAGATCTACCTGAGTAAGTTGTGGGATCATGTCCCATGTCCTCGGAAAGAACTCACGAACTTGAAGGTTCCCTAAGCCACCCTCCTAGAATCAAATTAAAAGTATCAAGTCAACAATTCAATCAAATCAGCTTATCAATTAGCACATCATTTAATCAAATTAGCTCACATCAGATTTTGATCAAATCTCGAGGAGCACCTATCCTATCACTCAACTCTCATTTCTCATGAGATCGATCAACATCAATCAACCTATCATGATTTTTCACCTATCATGAGGACAATCATCAGCCTATCAATCAACATCTATCCTATCATCGTTCGTTGCCTATCATGAGGACAATCATCAATCAATCAATCTATCTATCCTATCATTTTTCCTCGCCTATCATGAGGATGATCATCAACCAATCAATCAAAATCATCCTATCATTGGCTGACATGATCATCAATCATCAAAATCTAGGAGGAATTTATCAAAATCATCAATTTTGGCTGAATGCGCTAAAATAGAGTTTTTATGCGTTGATCTACCAGATGTGTCAGAACAAAATCTTGATGTGCCATTTCATGGATGTGCCAAAAAATGGATCACATGCACTGGAACAGGGTACTGATGCATCATTTCCCGGATGCACTTCTTGACCTACCCTATGTGCAACTCTATCCTATCGATGCGCTAAAAACCCTATGCGCTAATCTAGCACCCTAATACGCTGAAGCGAGTTCCTGATAATCTAACCTATTTTTGGATTCTACCCTAACCGTATGTGCTACTACAGGGTTTCTATGTGCTGAAGTAGGTTCTATATGTGCTAAATGTCTATCCTAATGCATTAAAATGTGAAAAGAATCCACATTTTTAAGTGAAATTTAAGCGAGAAAATTCAAAATTCAAAATTGAAAAAGTATTTTTTGGGGTACGTACCAGAGGTCCGTGTGTGGCTGGACGCTGGTCGTGGTGAACTTGCTCGAATCTATATGTGTGGTGTGAAATCCTATCCATCTTTTCTGTCCAGGCTCTCAATTTTCAAAATGCTCAAATGAACTCTATTTTTACCCTTTTTGACCTTTTAAAGGTTAATTAAGGGGTCATTAAAGTGTCATTTATTTAACTTTTCAAATGACCTTTTTAATCAACCAATCAACAATGTGGTTGGACTATCATCATTATCAAATCTAGCAATCATCAACATATCAATGAAAAATCATTTAAATTATCAAAAATCATCAAAAAAATTCAAAAATCCTTGATTTATCTCTAGAGTTGGGCATCCTTTCATCATCGCCACAAAATCAGAATTTGGGGCATGTCAAAATTTTATCATCACAGTCGAAAAAATTATTCTTTGAAGCAATGTGTCTGCACACATCACTTCAAAGAGGGGCAAAATGTATGCACTTAAAAATGCTCTCAAAACAAATTAATTAGATACTTGTTATTTAATTAATAAAATCTTAATTCCTCTACTTATAAATAAATTGCAAAATTTATTTATATAGTTCACTTCTAAATATTCTTCTTATCTAAAACCAATTCCTCTCTAATTAATTAAATGCACAAAAAAACTAACTTGTCATTGAATTAGTTTTCCCTTTGTCATCTAAATTTGAATTTTTAAATTCAATTTGGCCTCCAAATTCATTTTCCTCTGAAACTAGTTAAATGCACAAATTTAATTAATTTATCATTATGCTAATTTCCCATCTCCATTTAAATTGAAATTTTAATTCAATTTAAGCACATTTCTACATATTTTCCTAGCTACTTGCCACCTCACGATGTGCCACATGAAATTGAATTTTATAAATTGAAAATTGTGGATTTTCTATCAACAAACTTGTAACCAATTTCAAACCTCCTGAACACATGGCTTGTTCTTTCTCTTGATTCCCTTCAACACTTGGGAAATTTCTCCCAAGAAGGGAACCACCTCCATGATTCTCTCTAAATTCTTCGTGCTCAACCATTGATGCCGCAGAATCACAATCTCGACCATTCATCACTGCCACATCATTCCCAACTTGGAAAATTCTATAAATAGAATTCATTGCTATAACTTTTCAACAAGTAGAATTCAACAAGTTTATGTTGTAGAAATTTCATTGTAGTTTGAAGGCATTTGAAGAGAATTGTAGTTGCATTTTAGTGTTTTTAGTTTGTTTTAATCATGGCATTTCAATTCTAGTATTTAGTTTCTTGCATCTTTCATTCAGCATTATCTTTAGTTTTGCATCATTAACTTAGCATCATTTTAACATCAATCTCTCATCATAGATCATTCAGCAATTTACTTTCAAAAATACAAAAAAATATAGGCATGTAGGTAATATAGTTTGCATTGCAAAATAGCTACTTGTTTCTTAGGTTTCCATTCTATACACTCATGTGCAATGCAAATTTTGAGAGTATGGATTAAGGAATCACTGAGAATAGAGGACGATGAGATGAGTTCCAATGCAGGACTGTGATAGTTTGTTTTATTACTTTACCTTCATTAGATATAATACATTTCATCGCTTGTGTGTTGTTTAGTTATGGTTATTAAAACTCACTAACACATTTATTACACCACGCATACATTTTAGCACCCACTGTGGGGCCTATGCCCAGATTTGATCTATTTTCTGCCAATTTTTTATTTGCAGGTTTTGTCGAAATTTCTGAAATGGTGTATCAGAATTTTTCTTTAGTGCATTCAGATTCTGTTTTGGCGCATCGAGTTCCTATTTCGGCCAATCTAGCTATTCTTTTGGCGCATATGCCTTTTGTTTCACCACATTTGTTCCCTATTTTTGGGCATCTCGTTGTTGTTTCGGCACATCAGGGGGTTTTAAATTCTATTAGGTTTTTTTCTATCCTAGTGCATTCGATTGATAATTCAGTGCATTCAGTAGTTTAATGCATTCAGTCTGATTTTTGGCGCATCTGGTACTATAATGGTGCATCTAGTTTTTACTATAAATTTTTTAGATTCCTGAAACTAGTTCTGTGTTTTTCTATTTTTAGGTACCTTTTACGCAATGAAAGACCTTACTAAAACACATAAAAGACCACTGTCAAAGAAAAATGGGATAAAATTACTAACGGTTGGCTGTAGGGTTAAATCTAGTTGTTATTTTCCTTTAGCTAGGTTAGGAATCTAGCATAACTAGGGAGGTTAAATTTACTCCATGTTTGTTGTGTTTGGAATGGTAGGTGAGTATGCTCTCCCCTTAACTGGGTGATAAAACAACTAGACCCATTCAATTTATTTTTATTTTTAACCTTAGAGGGCCTACCTCCCTGCTTTGAAAGGAGGGAATGACCCAACTGGGAACATGCTAAAGCCAAGCGACTTCCACCTAAGATATAAATGTGGGTGCTTGAGGAAATTTTTAGTATCACGAGGATTGTTTCGACAAGAAGGGAAGAAATGGTCTCTTGCCATATGGATGATCCCCCATGAACGAAATGTCCCTACTAAAACCCCTTTGTTGTAGTAAGCCAAATTTTACCTTTATCTATTCTTTGGTGCAGCAATGGTCGTTGCCAAGGCATCCACATTCTTGCAATTTTTAGTAGAGGTGAAAAAATTAACGTGGGAGATTCATGGGAGTTTGAAGCTTGGTTGGCCTGAGAAGTGAGTGCATTGTGAGGGGGAGCCTATGTGGCCAATCTTCTAAATCATTCGCTAAAGATAAGTGCGGTTGGAGTAAAATCTATGTGGAATCCAAAAGAATATTGTCTTAGATAGCCTACGAAACGTGCTTAATTGATTTGTCTTTTCCATTGTGTTTTTTGAAAAAAAATTCAAGCAAACATCAAACAAACATGTCCAACTATTGATTTAGAAAGAAATCCTAGCAAAACAATCCAAAAATTCACTCCTGAAACTGCAAAAATCTATCAAACTGTCAAAAACAAGAAAGTGACTTCCAAATCATTGCATCTATTGATTTCCCTAGCACATTGCTTGCATATTTTGGCAGATCCCGCATCTGTTTCGAGTGCATGGCTTCCATAAAATAGCTCATCCATTTGTTTTTATAATGCATCCCACAATCTGTTATAGTGCATCCCATCCATTCTATAGTGCATTCATTCTCTGTTATAGTGCATTCATTGTTTGTTCCAGTGCATATAGTCATTCCTATAGTGCATTTGAGTTTTAGCACATTTGAGCACTGTTTTAGTGCATCGGGTAAAACCTACAAATAGAGAGTAAAATTTAACCTATTACCTACAAATTGACATCAAATTCAGGGGTCCCTTTTCAAACATAATCTTTGACTTGTCCTAAATTTCCCTCAAGCTTGTTGAAACCCACATCATTTTATGTTAAGGGATAGGAAATCACACAAATTTGTCAAGATATACCTTACTAAAAGAATCAAAAATCCCACGAAGCCACTTAGTTACAAGAAATTTTTTAGAAAGAGATGCTTCTTGTACCAAAGTAGGAAGTTCTTGCTTGACTACCAAACTTTTCTCCGTAGATATCATGACTTTGATAGAGGATATATGGATTATTTTTCTTTAGATCCTTTATCTTCACCAGCATATTATCAACGAAGAGCTCTTTCACAAAGAAATAATCATAGTCAACCCATTCACCATTCTTACATTTCACAACCGACAATACAATACTCTAACCACCCAAATCAATTCATACAATAGAAACATCACATCCTCAAACTCTTTGAAACCCGCATTTTCAAGTGAAAATATTTCATCTCAATCATTGATCAAACACTCAAAAGTGTCTCGTCATCACCTCGATTTTTTGATTTAGCAGCTGCATTTCAATATTAGGATTTATCATCCTTCATTAGGATTTTTCATCCTCTATCCTGAAATAAAGCTTGCTCAACCAGATTTCAAACAATTCTTTTTGCACTCCCCCAAACTTTGGTCAAACGATTAGAAAATTTTCATCACTTGTATACCTATCTTAACAAGGTTACAAAAGCAAAAAACTTGAACAAAAGGAAATTGAAAACTAAGAAACCATGGTAGAAAGATAAGAAAATCCATTTTTCAGAATTTATCCAAATGAGGTTGAATAGATAATAGACGAAACAATAAAGAAATCCCAACAAGACCCAAATTTCCATAAGTTCATGGAAAATATTTTTGAGAAAGAAGGTGAGAAATACCTTCTAATGTTGGAAAATAAGGGAGTCAAATTACCTAATGATTTTGATGTCACAAAATTGCAAAAGACTCCCAAGAAAATAGAAACTGAAATACCAATTGAAACAAGAAAAGAAACAAATACCAATGATCCCATGGATGCCTTGACACAACAAATACAAGCCCTTCAACAACAAATGAAAAACATGCAAAAAGGGGCCACTAAGAGGTATTACATACAATATATATGCCCTTACCCATTCAATCCAAGTGTAAACATGATACCATTCCCTAAACATTGTGAATTTCCTAAGTTTGAGAAGTACAAAAGAAAAACAGATCCCATTGATCATGTAAGGGAGTTTAGAACTATGAGCCTAGAATTTTCTCATGAAGATACTTATCTAATGAGGTTATTCCCACCCAGTTTGGGAGGGAAATTTATGCAGTGGTTTTCACAACTACCTCAGGGGATTAAATCTTTTGAAGAATTGATAAACAAGTTTATTACCCAATATTCATATAATATCCAACATGAAATCACAATGAAAGAGCTTTGCAACGTTAAACAAAAGAAAGGGGAATCCTTTCTAGTATTCCTGCAAAGGTGGAGAAGGTTATTCACAAGGTATCCTCACCCCATACCTAAAAAGGAAAAGATGGAGGTGTTCATCGACAACCTAAACAATGACATGATGTACAAGCTTGAATTAAAATGTCCTCCCACTTTTGAAAAAATGAAAATGGGATTAAAATCGAGGAACCCTTAGTCAAGAGGGGCATTTTGAAAATATATAATGAAAACAAGCCATCCAACTCCTCCAATAATGATAAACTAAATTTTTGGTAGAAATATAAGAATAATAGCAATGATAATTCCGTAGAAGCACATAATGCCAAACCAGTTTTCAATCTATCTAGAGTTACACCCAAAGCTAACTCAACTCCCAATCCAAACACAAATCGAAACAATGCCAATCAGAACACAAACAAGAACAATAATCAGATCAATAACAATCCTCCACTTAGGCTACCCTATCAAGCAACAAACAACCATAGAAAGTTCACTCCTTTAGGTCAATCCTATGAATCTTCATTGAAAGAGCTTATAGCAAAAAAATCTCACCACTCTCCCTAACACTTAGGGGTTTGAACCTAAACTAAAATCATCTTGGTGGAATGAGGCCCACTTTTGTGAATTTCATCGATTCAAGGGTCACTTGAAAAATATTTGCATGCAATTGGAACATAAGATATAAGACTTGATCGACAATAAGGTCATACAAATTGAAGAACCTCAAGCAAACACCGATCATGGGGTGTTCAAAAGCCCTTTTCCAAATTATGATAAAGGAAAGGGCATGAATTATGTTTATGATGGTACCATCTATCACATTTTAGTTGTTGAATACCATGCAAATGACCTTGACATCAATAACATACCATACCCTATCACGAGCAATCCTCCTATCAATGATGCCAACATTTCCTTTCATCAAATCAATAATCCCCAAAAAGACATGGTTGAAATGGATAATCAAATAAATGTCATCAAGATCAAGGGAAAATAGGATAGTGTCCCTGTAAATGTGACCACAAGGACCCAAACAAAATACGTGTTAAAACGTAGCACCGATAAAATGTCTGACACTCCATCTTAGAAATACAATATTGTGGACCAGCTCTAGAAAATTCCTATAGAAATATCAATGTTGGAGCTTCTTAAAATCTCACTAGGCCACAAGGAGATCTTGGAAAAAGCCTTAGTGGATACAACGGTACCCAATAATTTGGAAGTATGCACTTTCCAGTCCATGGTGGGACACCTAGTTGCTCATCATTTCTTATATTTTCTGGAAAACAATGATGCATCTCTCACCCATCCCCATAATATAGCCCTCCATATTGAGGTCCTCATTCATAAGATTCATGTCAAACGTGTCCTAATAAATGGGGGAGCTGGTCTTAATATTTGTACCTTAAAAATTTTCTATGAACTAGGATTCTCTAAAAATGCAATAGATGCAAGAAAGAAGATTACCATTAAGGCCTATGATGATGAGGAGAGAGCTTCCAAGGGATTGATCATATTGCCAATTCAGGTGGGCCCGATTAAAAAAAAATTGGTGTGTCAAGTTTTAGATAAAGACTTGGCGTATAATATACTCTTGGGTCATCCTTGAATGCACAAGATGTAAGTTGTTCCCTCAACATACCACCAATGTCTGAAATTTCTATGCAATAGGCAGGAGATCACCATTCCTGCTGACTCTAATGGTCCTCAACAATGCAATTCTCTTAAGGTCGTTAAGGATGTATTTGTACCAAACAACCATGAACCTCATAATTCTACATCTGATATCCCTAGTAATCCCAAGAAGAATCATGCACACATCCCAAGAACACCTCCAAAATGAAATACATCCATCCCCTTTCAAGGGACTTGGCACCATAACATGCATGCACTTCCATGCCATTTACATGAAGTGAATTAGTTAAATAACCATGGGGAAAACAAAAAATTAATTACTGCTACCTTTTTTCTTCTTGATGCAGGAGCATACAGTGGTGTAGGGAAATCTTCCATCACCCACAATTTTTTTTTTCTTTATTTTATTCAGTTGTTTTGAGTCTCATGATGGAACTTAAGGGGTATAAGATAGTCAGAAGTCAAAAATAGCGAAAAATGGTCACTTACTATTTTTACTAAATTGGCCTAAACGGGATTGTATGGACCTGAAAATTTACCTAAAGGAGTAAAGCTAAAAAAAAATTTAAACGCGAAAGAATCACCTCAATACCCTTAATGGTTTGGGAGAAATTAATTTTTTTGTCCCGAGAAATTTCTCCAATGCAACTTCAAATTCAGATATAAAACTTTAGAGGCCCTAAAATAGCTCAAAAAGTAGACAAACTAACCTATAGTGGGTTCACACATTGTAGATCTCTTTGAAAGCTTTCCAATGATATGCAATAATAGAAAATCAGACTCTCAGATAAAAAATGATGGCCCCACGAAGTTTCCCCTCTAAAAAGTGAGTTTCATTAAAATTTCTTCCTAGGCTAGAAACCTATGAAAATTTATCCACGCACCACTTTTTCCTTCACGGTTTCTCTTCAGTTCACGGCTTCGCCTTTTTTGAAATCGCTCGTAGCTTCTTGGCAGTCGCCACATGGCTTCCTATCGAAGCTTTCTTTTCGGCCGTATCGCTTTTCTTTTGTCGAGATCGGTTTGTTTTATGCATGGCCTTCACTTGTTTCTTTCTAAGTTGGGCCAACACTATAGATTCTTTTGCTAGGAGGTTAAAAAAGTGGCTTCCTATCAGATATTTCTCTTGATCCATCCCACCTTTCTTTTGCCAGGCTTTTTGTGTTTGATGCGTGGCGCTTGTTCCTATATCCGTTATCTTGGGTTTGACGCCTCTGTCGTGTGTTCTTTTCTTTGCCACGTTTTCTCTTCTACTATCATGTGTTCTCTTTTGTTGCTGTGTGGTCCAAGTTTCTCAAGGGATGTGCTTGCTAGCACAATGCTGGATGATCTTTCTAGTTGTGCCAGCTTGAGAAGATCTGGATCATTGATGGCTTCGTTGATGCATCTTTCTTGTTGGGGTCCTCAAGCGATGGACTAGCTTATTTAAGTAGTCTTTTCCTCATTTAATAGGTTGTTGTTAGATGGATAAAATTTATATAGCACTAGGAATTACCCTTTGTAATCTTTTCTATTGAACTTGAACTTGCAAACTATGCTAGTCAATTCGGCTTCTCTGTTTTCACACATTTAATAGGACATTAAATTGTGCTTTTATTTTCTGAAGTATATGAATGTTTGTTTCAAGATTTTGTAATATTTATGTAGCTTAATAAAATGCAGATCATGTTGCTAATCTTCTATGTTGGCTTATACTATATTGGTTATACTATGCAAATGGTTTGATGTTCTTATACTGGTAGTGTTGGAAATTATCTATTTGATAGACACTAGTTATTGTTTGAGCCTTTGTTTCAACATTGTGCTTAATTAATTCCTTTTTGATTTGGCACATCACCTTAGCTTAGATTTGTTTATTTTATGTTCATCTTCTTACCCTTTTCATCCCCTCATAAAAATGAAGATTTGGCTTCAATAAAACCTCGGAGGTCACTTAGCTATGCGCATAAGTCCCCCAATAGCTATGTTTCCCATAAGGATGCTTCCTGCAAAATTTTGCATCAACAGTTATTTTTCTGGCACACCTAATAAGACATGAACTAACACGTTCGGTTGATCAATAGGAGTGTATGGGCCATAGGCTTGTCAATAGGTCTCAAATTGTAAGAATTCCTAGTCTTCTTGTACCACAATTAGTTTCAGTCCAAGTGAGAGGTCAGTAGGCTAATACTTCACCTCCCTCTTGTCCTCTGTCTCGCCAATGGCTGCTAGAAGTTATGTAGCTTGGAATGCTGGTAGTTCTTTGGTAGGACCTGTGCCTCCTTCAGTGTGGGCTCCAATCCCGACTTCCCTTTAAAGTTTGTCCTTAAGTTCTTTGGGGACAATTCAAAAACTTTGACGAAGCACTTGCAAGATGTAGTTGATGTATGTCTGGTGCATGGCGTAACCAATGAGAATGTGGCTTTAAGATTACTCACCACCTGTTTCAGAGGCAAGGCATTGAACTGGTATCGTACTCTTCCGACTAATACAATTGCCACTTGGGATGATCTCGGAGATCCTTTCTATGAGTGCTTCTCAAATAGTGGCGACAAATCTTCGCTATATCACCAGTTGGCTCATATAAAGCGAACTCCCGATGAAGCTTTGGCCGATTTCAATGCTTGATTTCATTTGACTTGGCAAAGAGTTCCTATTGGTAGTTGACCGCCTCTAGATCTAACATTCATGTTCTATTTAAATTCTATAAATGTTGATATTTCTATGATGCTACAAGCTCTCGGCGGAAATACTCTACCCGATGCATACAACCTTGCCATCACTGTAGAGAATAATCTTATTACTGCTTTAAAATTGGTGCCGAGACCTATCATGCCATTATTCCCAGAATTTAACGTAGCAGAACCAGAGGTAGCTTCAACCAGCGTTCCTGCAACTCCTCCCCAGTCTATGTATGTGTACCTAGGAATGATGCCAAGCGTGGCTCCAATGCCTAACCCCCTGGTGGCTGAAGTGAATGACATGAAGGAGATGTGAACCATGAAAAATTAATTAACTAGTATGAATAGAAAACAATATAACTACTAGAAGCCTTCTTACGAAAACTACCAAGGCGGGAAGGATATTTTCCAACCAAACCGGTGGCAGGATAGATCGCGCAACAATACCCAAGCTCAACATAACAACTAGGTTTTCCCTGTGAATATGTTGATGTAGAACATCTATCCTAGTTCAAGCAAGGAGCTAGTAGCAGGACAAAACAATCTTTCCGAGGGGACTAATTCATTGTGCTTCCCTTGCAATGATGTGCATATGCCTCGGAATTGTCCGCGAGGGAATTAACGATAGAGAATAGAAGAGTAATGAAGTCAAGGCATCATGCCTGATCACAAAGGTCATACACAAGCCTCTCAACAAATGGACAATGTAGTTCTCACTGCTCAAATGCAAGGAATGTCTATAGAGAAGGAGCTAGAGATATCTCTAGACTAGGCACTATTTTCTTGGATGGAAGGAGAGGTGTCGACATTCTCAAATGATATTCTGGTAGCCCAAGTGCCACAAGTCCAGTTGGATTACAACAGTCATTCCAAGTGGAGGCTGACTGAAGAATTAACATCTTTGTCTACTGAAGCTTCACCTAATTCAACACCTAGTCCGTTGGCAAATTTGTCATCAATTCCACAGCAGTCCAAGGTGGTTGCTCCAATCCTGAATCCAACTCCTCCAAAGATAAGAGCTCCCATGGCCACCCCGACTATTGCCAAACAACTAGATGCACTAGCTACAAGTAAAAAGGAGCAAGCTACCGTAACTCATCAATCACAAACGCCATTCAACATGGTGGAGCAACTAAATAAATTCTCTGCTAATGTTTCTTTGTGGGATATCCTGGCCATCCCAGAGAAAAAGCTGCTATTGCGGAAGGCTTTATCGGGAGGAGAAGACATGAAGATGCTGGAGCAGCCCTCAGAAGATAAGACATCAAAACTGGACTTGGATAGAGTTCTAGCAAATCAGCTAGAAGAAAAGAAATTCACAAAAGAGAGTAAGCCTAGACCAAAGCCTTTCTTTCTAACACTTATCATTGGTAACAAACTACTGCATAATTGTATGATTGACTCTGGTGCTAGCACCACCATCATGCCTAAGCAAGTAGTTGAAGCTCTGGGAATCGAATACGAGCCTTTGAAAAAGGGAGTCATGCAACTTGATAAAAGAAAGGTTGAAACTATTGGAGTAATCAAAGGATTTCCTATGACATTGTTTACTTATCCCAACATTACTGTGAATCAAGATATTGTGCTCATGGATGTCCCTCCTCTGTTTGGGATATGTCTATCCCAAGAATTCAATGCAAATATTGGAGGTTATCTAGCATTGGACTAGTCATACCTGATCCTAAGAACCAAGCATGGAGCTAAGATGAAGTTATTTTTGGAATCTTTGCATTCTGAACATGTGGTTGATGAAGCTGTGATCAATTTTGAGCCAGCACATACCTTAATCACTTCCGGAGAGATGCTCAATGTCAAACTCCTTGAGGAAGAAGAAGAAAGAAGCTCTTGGACAAAGAAAGAAGAGGCTCTTTTAAATGAATTCATATACATAGATCCTTTTGGCAACTATAATGCAACTAGGCTAGGAACATATGTCATTCATGAAGAGGACCAAATAATGCCTAGAGTGACTAAAGATTCTGGAGGTGAAGAGTCCTCAAAATTATGGACCTTGCACTTTGACGGAGCAAGATGATAAGTAGGATCCAGTGCAAGAATATGTTTAATATCTCCATCCAAAGAAAATAATTTAAGGTCTTACCATTTCCAATTTGCATGCTCAAACAATGAAGCAGAATATGAAGGCCTTGTTCATGACTTGAGCTTAGCGGAACGAATGGGTGCAAAGAAAATACGGGTTTTCAGAGATTTAGAATTGGTGGTCAACCAAGTTTGAGGGTTCTCTACCACCAAGAATTTATGTATGTGATAATACCAACAAAGGGTTTGGGACCTGATTGGAGGCTTCGAAGCATTCAACATCCAAACTGCACCTAGAGAGAAGAACTCTGAAGCAGAGCGAATGGGAACTGTCAGATCTCAGTTTGATCCAGCTTGCGAGTTAATTAACAAAAAACATTCAGTGTGAGTGATCATATGGCCTATAGTCCCAAATAATGATCAAGACTAGCAAGTTTTTGATAGTGATTCTCATATCACGTCATTTCTCCAGTTGTCTTAAGAATTTTCTGACCAATTACAACCAAAGAATGTTGAGGCCTATGAGGATCAAGTAATCCAACTAAAATCAAACAAGCTTCTCAGGGGTCTAGTCACTCTCGAGAGTCTTTTTGATTCTGATGATGCAATGAAAGACAAGAGAAAGCTTGTAGCTAATATAGGTGACTATACTGATTTGAACATTGGAGAAGATAAAAAGCTTAAGATCAGAAAAGGAGTCTCACAAAAGAATAAAGAAAGGTTGAAACATTTTTGCGAGGAGTATCCAAGTGTGGTAGCATGGTCATATGATGATCTTAAGGGATATGATCCCAAGATTATCCAACACACCATTGAGCTACTAGAAGGACAAAAACCAGTATGTCAAAGGCAGAGGCTGGTCAATCAAAAGATCGAGTCACTAATGTGACAAGAATTAAATAAGTTGATTGCATATTAGATAGTGTTCCCGATCAAGCACAACACTTGGGTGTATAACTTGGTGCTGGTCTCGAAGAAGAACGGTGATATATGACTGTATGTTGACTTTTGAGACCTAAATAGAGCATCCCTAAAGGACCACTACCCCTTGCCTTCCATGGAGGTAATTCTGTAAATAGTTGTTGATTCCGAGATGTTTTCAATGTTGGATGGTTTCTTTGGCTATAATTAGATTTGTGTGAAAGAGGAGGACCAACACAAAACAATGTTTACTACCAAGTGGGGGACATACGCTTATGCTAAAATTCCCTTTAGACTTTCAAATGCCAGAGCCACTTTCCAATGAGCTATCGACATTGCCTTCAAGGATTTGATACATAAGATTATTCTTATTTATCTAGATGACCTAACGGTGTTTTCAAAATCTACTGAGGATCATTTTGATCATCTCAAGCTTGTCTTCTAGAAAATCAAAGAGTTTCGGATTTCTTTGAACATGAAGAAATGTGTGTTTGGGGTCCCACAAGGGAAGCTGTTGGGTTATGTCATCTCAAAGGAAGGTATTTCCATCAATTTGGAAAGGGTTAAAGCAATCAAGGAACTCCCTCTACCTGTCAACAAAAAAGGAGTTCAATCTTTTTTGGGCAAGGTTAATTTCATCAGCCGGTTCATAGCAGACTTTGCAAGGATCATTCAGCCCATCACCCTAATGCTGAAAAAAGACCAAATTTTTAAATGGATAGTGGAAGCTAGAAAAGATTTCGAACAGATAAAAGAGGTCATCTCTTCTACTCCCATGTTAATCAATCGAGATTTTTCAAAAGAATTCATTATGTACATCTTTGGTGGTGGCAATAGTATCACTACTGTCTGAATGCAAAAGGAAAATGAAGATAAAAGAGAATCACCTATTGCCTTCTATTCACACACTCTAGAAGATTGTGAGGTGAAATACAACTTTGTGGTGAAGCAATATTTTTCTATTGTAAAGGGGCTGAAGAAGTTCGGACACCTCATATCATGCTACAAGGTGATTGTTTGTGTGTTGCACCCTAGTTTGCGAGAATACATTATGGAAGGTGAAATCATCGAGAAGCGGGCTAACTGGATAACCAAGATTCTTTAGTATGACATCAAGATCAAGGCAGTCTAGAATGTGAAGGGGAAGGGGTTGTGTGAATATTTGGCAGAGAACAATGAAGCAATTGATGAATCTGAAGTCCCAGAACCCATGCTAATAAATGAAGAGAGCTCTAGAGACGATTGGTTGGATGCTAGAATTAATTTTATGCAAACAAGAAGGTATCCACCCGACCTCCCCTAATTTTCAAGGTGTTTTTATCACCTATAGAATAATGGTTATGTACTCTTGGAGGGAGTTCTTTTCAAAAGAAACTTCAATGGTGTCTTTTTAAGATGTGTAACTAAAGAGAAGTCGAAAAGGATATTGGAGCAGTATCATAGTGGCCCAGTCGGAGGTCCTTTTTTAGCAAAAAATACTACAATCAAGATTATGTATGCTGGTTATTTCTGGCCAACATTATTTAAATACTTGTATTCATTAGTGAAGTCTTGTAGTGAGTATCAGTTTTTTGTTGGGAAAAGGAAAAATGTTGCTATGCCACTAAAACTAATTGTGGTGGAAGAGCCATTTACTCAATGGGGTCTCAACTTCATTGGCATGATCAATCCGTTCTCATCAGCCAAACACAAGTGGATCTTGATAGCAACTGACTATTTCACCAGATGGGCTGAGGCTGTACCATGGAAGAATGCAATAGAGGCGAAAATTGTGAACTTCCTAGAGGAACTGGTAGCTAGGTTTGGCCCACCAAAGATAATTATATCTAATATTGCTAAAGCTTTTCTTGGCTCCAAAATGAGCCAATTCTCACTAAAGTATGGAGTCTTCCTAAAGACATATTCTAACTACTACCCACAAGGGAATGGCCTTGTTGAATTTACAAACAAGAACTTCATCAGGTTGATCAAGAGAATAGGTTCAAAAATAAAAGGGAGTGGCATAAACACCTCTGGACAACACTATGGGTAGACCGTATCATGCCCAAGCAAATATTGAAAACATCTCCTTACGAGATAGTATACGAGAGGGAGGTGCTATTTCCAATTTCTATGGAAATCCCTACAATCCAACTACTCGAGTGTCTTCAAATTAAGAAAAATGGAGCAATGGAGGTGCGATGATCATAATTACTTGAGGTTCAGGAGAAAAGAGAGCACTCTCTCGAGGCAATGACCAACTGCCATCAAGTGGTAAAGAGATGGTTCGACAAGAAAATGTCTAACCAGGGGCTGCAATGTGGAGACTTGGTGCTCAAGTTTAACAAGCACGAAGCAAAGCCCAATGAACATGGAAATTTTGATAGCCTCTGGGAAGGACCATTCAAGATCACCCAGTGCAAGCAGTACAACTCATTTGAGTTAGAAACAATGGAGGGCGAGGCCTTGGGTATTCCAGTTAATGGAATACATCTTAAAAAACTCAATTAGTTCAACTTTTATAGTAGGTGTGTAAATATGTATATATTTTCCCTACTTTGTGAGTTTTGGATTATTCTCAGTGTTGTCTTAGATTAACAACCACATTGGTGCAAAGATTTAAAATAAAATGAGGAAAGGAGCTAGAATATAGAAAATACATATTGTATTAATCACGAAGCTATTTACATCTGTATTCATGCTGACTTAACGGGGCCATTGGCCATGTTCCAGAATACATATATATTGTCACTAACACAGTGTTACAAAGAAGGTTTTAAATACAAAGCAAAAAAGAAGGATCTTCTTGACGTCTTCAGGCATTCGAGGGACCGACGATGGCAGGTGGTGCACATTGAGGAAACACCATACTCTCAAAGTTCTCATACCATTGCACCTCATGGAAAGGTTCAACATTATGCATCCTCATCAGAAAGTGGCACGAGGCACAAAATTTGCGGCGATGTTCCTCATGAGTCTCAAGCTCAAAGCCATGCAGAAAGGGCCTAGTTGGCATAGGTCCTCCTTCCTTGAGAAGTTGGGACAAGTTTCAAACAAACGGAATTCCATGGTCAAACTCAGCAGCTCTCACTATGTTCTCCAACCCTCTGAGGTAGCATTGGGGAAAAACCCTCTTTGTTAGCTTCAGAATCTTCCGCTTTGAAACGTCGATGTCCAATAGGGAAGCTACAAAGTGAGAGTTGATGCTAGTATTCACTATGTACTGGTCCTCGTATTCCATGCAATATTTTCCTAGACCCATTTGATGGCTTTTACATACAAAAGGTTTTTCACACCAATCATGCATTTTAGACACCTACACCTAATTTTTCCTACAAAAGCATCCTGGGTCTTCTTGCAGATGAGCGTAATTGGTGTTTGCATACCTATTGCTACTCTTGCCAAATAATACAATTACCAATGATGTCCTAGGGCCAGTTGCTAAAAATGATAAGTGTATACACCTAAAATTGGTCTGGAGCATCCGATTAATTAAATATAAATTATTTGATTATTTATCCTAATTTCCTCTACTATTGAATAAATAAAAATATTTATTTATATAGTTCACAATTAATATTCATCTTAATTAAATAAACAAAATTAAATACTTTGTTTGATTTAATTATCAAATCCCTATTTTATTCTATCACGTCAATCTTAAATTAATTAAATAAAGATCAAAACACTTTATTGATTAATTGCCATTTTCCTCTATTTAATTTAATAAACAACTGTCCTATAGTTCATTTTATTAAATTATTTATCCCTCTTTTGCTAAATTAAATAAATCAAAATATATGAATAAAAGAACAAGGAATATTCCAATCTATATTCTCTCAAAAATGAATTAGATATCCTACGTCTAAACCATGTCTAAAATATGTCACAATTAATGCTTTGAAACTTCACGGGAAGTTTTGGAGACAAATTCCAAAATCTTCTCTCAATCCTCCTCCATCAATCTTTCCTCTTCTCTTGCCTGGTGTTTTCATGGGTAGAGACAATCTCCATTTTTCTCTCAATCTCCTCCATATCTCACCATTCAATCCTCTAGATTGAATCCAAGCCTCTCAAAGCTTTCCCTGTGCATTTCTACAGCCAGGAAATCTATAAATAAAGCCTCATTGAACCAAAAAAAGGATCTAGATAATCAAGTTTATGTGCTCTTACTCTGCAAGAATTCAAGCATCAAGCATTCAAGCATCCAAAATCAAGCAATCAAGCTTTCACATCAATGGCTGCCTCATGTAGCTGCAATTATCTATTTCATGTCAATTCATGCTTAGTTTAATTCATTTATCATCTAGTATCATTGTTTTAGTATCCATCTCGTTCTTTCAATTGTCATTTTAACAATCATATTGCACTCACGATTTGAGAGCCATTGTGATTTAATAAATATTTGGACATAGAGAGCAATATGATGCTTTCAATAGATTATTGTGTTGAATTAGTTCAATTTGATTTATCTTTGATATAATGTCGTATTAAGAAGTGTTTTGTGCTTAATACCTCATTTCACACTTACAATTTGGCACCCACCATGGGGCATTAACCCCAATTTTTCCCAATTTCACAATTTTTCTGGAAAGTATCATGCAAGTTCTCGGTGTGGTTTTCTTGTAGCGCTTCCGTTAAAAGTTTTAGCACTTCTAGTCACTATTTCAACGCTTTCAACTTTGGCGCTTACGGTCACTGTTTTAGTGCATCGGGTGATTTAGCACTTCCATGACAAACTTCGGCACTTCGGTGTTCTATTTCAGTGCTTTAGGGTTTTAGCACATCAGGTAACTGTTTTAGCGCTTCGGTGCAATATTCTAGCACTTTTGTAAAAATCAGTCTGGATCCGATGCAGCTATGGCCAGATTTTAATTTTTTTCACAGTTGGACTAAAACGTATCAATCTAGGATAGTCACTTCAATTTTTTCTAAAATTGATCAATCTAGGATAGTCACTTCAAAGTTTTCTAAAATTGATCAATCTAGGATACCCACTTCAAAGTTTCTAAAATTGATCAATCCTAGGATAGTCACTTTCTTGTTTTTCTTAAAGCAAATCTATCAATCCTATGATAGTCATCACATTCTTATAGTAGAAGTTAAAAACAACATCATGATTTATGTGAAGCAACACCTTCACATAGACTAGAAAATTTATTTTTGGGCTTTTAAAATAGAACAAACTTATATGTTGTGCTTGTGGTGATTAGGCTTATGCTCTCCCCTTACCTGGGTGACCAAAGTGCTAGATTCACTTTTATTTCATGTCATTTATGCTTTATTCTTTAGTAGGCCTGCCGTAGTGGGAAAAAGTACTCACCCTACGGGAATGACCTAAGTGGGAACAACCAAAGCCAGGTTTTCCAACCCACTATAATAAAAATGCAAGTTGTTGATGAAAATCCAACTTGATGGTAGTGAGCAAGATAACCATCCCAAAAATCTTTGTTCTAGAGATTGGGAGGTCTCCTAAGGGATTTTATCTATTTGTCGCACCGCACGAAAACCCTTTCTAAAAACCATAGAGTAGTATCTCACTGAGTCAGTATCCATACATTATCATACTCAAGGTGCAAGGGGAGGGAAGAATCTACCCCCAAGATACTCGCCATATAATTACCAAGGATTGCTTGCTCAAAGGATTCGGTATCCACTTCCGTCACTTTAAGTACGCACCTGGCAACGAAAAAAACACGGGCGCCCTCTAGGGGGTGACACTGCTATGTGAGTCAACGTAATTCAAGATATGGGCTGTGAGTATAATGATGACCTACTTGTCCTTAAGTGTGAGTCTGTTTGATTTGTGTACAATTTTCAAAACAACCCACAAAAAACAATAAGAATCATTCATGATTTTTGAACATACATGATCTATTCGTTTAAAACACTTATTCAAAATTGCTTGTTGTCTTTTCACAAATTCATTAAAATCAGATCTAAGATCATCATGAAAACAACAAAGTCAAGGTATATAAGAAAATCCATGGTGCGAAAGTGGAAGTCCACCACATTTCTTAAAACAAAAAATCAAAGTCACAAAACCTCAGAAACCTCTCGGTTATAGAAACAAATTGAGAAAACAACATTTTCTATATCAAAATCGGAAACTCCTTTTACAACATAGAACATTCATCCACAGATATCACGATTTTGCTAGGGGTCACACATT
This sequence comes from Sequoiadendron giganteum, assembly GCA_007115665.2. Lineage (NCBI taxonomy): Eukaryota > Viridiplantae > Streptophyta > Pinopsida > Cupressales > Cupressaceae > Sequoiadendron > Sequoiadendron giganteum. Next base: position 579,924,518 of record CM021109.1, read on the forward strand.
AGATGACACGGTAGAACCGCTCTATTCACGAGCCTTCTTTCAAAGAAGATCTCTCACTTAGTATCACAACCATAGTCAGTACATACATCCTTCTTATCTTCCACAATCCCTGATACAATATGCCACAAGACCAGATCAGATTTTACAATAAAGAGTCTTAAAATCCTATTTTTAAGCATTTTGGAAACCTGTTTCAGAGCTTTTGGTCACTGTTTTAGCGCTTCTGTGAAATAGCATTTTCAGGCACTGTTTCGGCGCTTACAGTTAGTATTTTAGTGCCTCTGTCAAAAAGTGCTTCCATCAAATTCTACAGCGCTTTCATCCACTATTTTAACGCTTCTGTTAAAATAGCGCTTCCATCAATTTTTGGAGTGCTTTTGTCCACTGTCTTAGCGCTTCTGTCAAAGTAGCGCTTCTATCATATGTTTTAGCACTTCAGGACTCTGTTCTAGCGCTTCTAGGAAATAATGCTCCTATACTCTGTTTTAGCACTTCTAAAACAAAGACTTCAAAATTTTAACCAGTCAGTCAGTCTGTCATTTTATCCACAGTATTCATCAGAGCCAAATTTTATTTTCATCAGAATCGCTGTCTAGAGACCAAAATCAGAAAGGTTTATACAAATTTCCAATCTTATCAACTAAAAAAAGATCTTGCAAATCACAAGTGTCAAAATCAAATACACAATCAATTATTACATTGATGTTTCATTATCGGGATACTATCATCCTTCATCAGGAAACCAAGTATAGTAATCAAATTTTTAGCATTGTCTCATCAATAAGATCAGTCATCTTATTTGACTTTGTTTAAAAATTTAAAATTGACATTTTCCAGCAAATAAAGATTAACATTTCAGAAGAAAGGGTTAAAATTTGTATGCCAATCTTCACTAGGTCCCAAAAACAGAGACTCTTAGAACAAAAAATTTTAAAATCCCAAGCAATGGCAGAGGAAAATCCTTGGAACAATCTGAACTGAAATGATAAGAACAAAATAACCCCAAAAGATATCCAAGCAGCTCATTAAGATCCCAAGTTTCATATATTTATGGAAAAAATTCTAGAACAAGATATGGAGAAGTATCTTTTAATGTAAACCGTTTGAAGGAAACACCAGAAACGATTGAGACTGAGATACTACAACCTATGCAAACGATAGATCTAGTTGCTACTTTAACATCACAGATGCAAACATTACATCAACAAATACAAGATATGACGAAATGGACTACCAAGAGATATGCGATATAGGACATTTGTCCTTATCCTTTCAACACAATAGTTAGCTTGATACCTTTTCCTAGACATTGTGAGATCCCAAAATACAATAAGTATAATGGAAGAACGGATCCAATAGATCATATCAGAGAATTTAAAACAATGAGTCTTGAGGTTTCCCAAGAGGAAACTTATTTAATGAGATTATTCCCAAGGAGTTTGGGAGCATCATGCATAGAATGGGTTTTGAAATTAAAACTAGGTATCAGAACTTTTGAGGAACTCGTCAACAGATTTATCTCTCAGTACTCCTTCAACATCCAACATGATGTTATAATCAAAGATCTTTACAATCTAAAACAAAAAAAAGGAGAAACGTTCTTGTCTTTTCTTCGAAGATGGCGACGCTTGTTCACTAGATATCCTAGATCCATTCCTGAAGAAGAAAAGATGGAGTTGTTCATTGAAAACTTGACAGAAGAAATGAGTTATAGACTGGAACTACAATGTCCTCCAACATTCGAGAAAGTGATAGAAAATGGTCTTAAAATCGAAGAGGCATTAGTCAAGAGAGGAGTTATCAAGCATTTCAATGATAAAACAAACAACACAAGTAACTCCTCCAATCAATACTCAAGTGGTGAGAAGCCAAAATTTTGGAAAAAGAATCGAAACACAAATGAGACAACAAATGATTTCCAAAATGTCAAATCGGTGTTCAACTTGATCGCATCCACATCAAAGAATCAAAACAACGAGCAAAATGTCAAGTTGAATACCATACAAAGCAAGGAGATCATAAAAACACAGCCATATCAAAAACTGTCAAATCGGTGAAGGTTCACACCTTTGGGTCAAACAATGGAATCAAAAATGAAAGAATTAGTTACCAGAGGCCTTCTCATGACATGGGAAGCTAGATTCTAGGATCCAAAAGTCAAACCATCATGGTGGAATGACGCTGATTATTGCAACTTTCTTAATAACAAAGGTCACAAAACCAATGACTGTATGGAGTTGAAACAAGCAGTACAAGACTTGGTGGACAACAAAAAAGTTTATGTGGAGGAACCTCAAAATAATAATGATCATTCGGCATTCAAGGCTCCTTTTCCAAATTATGACAAAGGAGCATCATCCTCTTCGAACAACAAAGGAAAGAATATCAATCATGTCTATGACAAAAAAATCCTTTGTCTATCTGAATTCAAAAATGATCATACAGTTAATGATAACATTGATGAAAACGAAGCCAACAACATTACCTCTTTGGATCTACTCCCAATCATGCAAAACTCTAATAACCAAATCAATGTCTTAAAAATCAGAGAAAATCAAGAACATCAACTAGCCAATGAGATAACTAGGGGACAATCCAAGGTAGTGTTAAAATGAATTGGCTCCACACATGCAATTCCACCTCCATCGCATTATAATGTTATCGATCAATTGCAAAACATCCCGCAACAGAATCAAGAACATCAACCAGAAAACATTATGACTAGGGGGCAAGCCAAGGTAGTGTTAAAAGGAGTTGGATCTCAACATGCGAATCCACCTCAATCTCATTATAATATTGTCGATCAATTGCAAAACATCCCCACACAAATATCAATTCGTGAACTCCTTAAATTGTCACCATCACATAAGGAAGTTCTCGAACAAGCATTAGTTGCCACAACCATACCAAATAATCTGGATGTTTGTCAATTCCAAGCTATGGTGGGACATCTGACTACCCCACACTATCTATCATTCTTCGAACAGGATGATATCTCGCTAAACCATCCCCATAATACTGCACTCCATATTGAGGTCTTAACCCATAATCACTACGTCAAGAGAGTCTTAATAGATGGGGGAGCTAGTCTGAACATTTGCACTCTCAAGTTAATCTGTGCACTAGGATATTCAGATGATGCGATTGATTCTCAAAGAAAAATGACTATCAAAGCATATGATGAGGAAGAAAGATCCTCTAAAGGCTTGATTATACTACCCATTCAAGTGGGGCCCATGATCAAACATATAGCATGTCAAGTGTTGGAGAAGGAATTAACATACAACATTCTCTTTGGGCGTCCATGGATCCATGAAATGCAGGTTGTACCTTCAACATATCATCAATGTTTGAAGTTCCCAACAAATGGACACGAGGTAACTATATCTACAAATTACAATCATCCTCAACATTGTGATACCCTTAGGATCTCTCAAGATACCTTCATACCACACAATAGGGAAGGATCATCATCCAAGGATGAACAACGTCCAAGCATCACTACTAAATGGGTAGAGAAGAAAGGTAAAGAAAAAGAGATAAGTCCTATTGAAACTCAATCAACAAATAATCCAGATCAGCAAATTTCTTTATCACATAAATTCCAAGAGAAAGTCCAACTGAAGGACAAAGGAATGGGAATATACTCTATGGAGCAATCGCTTAACCTATCACAATTAATACCACCTCCTAGAATGTATGGTAAACCATCTCTGATAAAATCTCAAACGTCATTACCAGTCACAGCTCTTGACAAAAGGTTTGTCAAAAAGGGTACAATAGAGGATGAAACAAGTAACAAAGCAATCCTAGATTGGTTATACAAAGATGAGGAACCCTCTACATCCGAAATCGGTATCAAAAATGTCAACATCAACACCAATAAATATGGAAAAGGAAAAGCTATTCTGGAAAAGATGGGATATGAAGGACAAGGACCCATTGGATTAAGAAAGGATGGACTCACAGAGCCTATTACACCCCTCACTCTCCACACAAAAGAGAAGCCAGGACTAGGATACTCTAAAGAAGAAAAGCAGGAGATAACAAAGATAGTTGTAGAAAATATCCTTCAGTTTAGGGATGGCTCTGAAACAGAATCAAATGAATATGAGTGGGAGTTGTATTCCGATCTATTTTTCATTGATATCCAAGTCGATGTAATTCAAAAATATGCCCCTACACATGAGGAGGGCCAAGGTTCTAGGTCTATGCCACTCGTGGAAGGGTCACTAAATATCGATGATTCGAGTGAGGATGAGCAGACTTCGAGTGGACTAGATGATCTTGAAGAAAGTACCATCACAGACCTCGATATTCTAATAAATGACAATTATGATGATATTTCTATCCTCACCCTTACTTCCTTTGACCTGAATCAATTCGATGATATCATGCCATTAATCCATCTAGAACTTATTGATTGGGAACCTATCGAACCTTTGACTGTACCAAAACTTGCAATTGATGATGCCATTATGCATTTCCTATGTCATATAGAACCTGATACAAATTCTATCTATAATACTCATAACAATACTACTCGGCAAGAGGGTGTCAAATCTTCCAGTTACAAAATTGAAAATAGGGAAAATAGATCTAATGGTGAAAACCATTCTATGGCAGCATTAGATCTGGAAAAAGTAAAAATAAAGAACGCATCCAACGGTGTAAACCTTTCTAAGGCACTCAAGGATGGAAGATTTGACACTCTCCCAGAACATTATCATGAGCGATCATTAGTTTTGGTCGAACCTACATGATCGGTGGATATTGGCACAGAAGAGATGGCAAAAGTTCTACATCTAGCAGAATCAATGACTAATCAAGAGAGACTGGAATTTATCAATTTCTTTAAAGAAAGAAGCATCAACTTCGCTTGGTCATATTCCGATATACTAGGCTTAGATCCAAATCTGCTTATGCATCAGTTGTCTTTGCCAACAGGAATCAAACCTGTTAAGCAAAAATTAAGAAAAATGCATCCTCATATAGCATTAATGGTAAAAACTGAGTTAAAGAAATTTTTGGATGCGAAATTCATAAGGTCTATAGACTATTCCAAGTGGATATCGAACATAGTACCTATTTCAAAGCCAGACAATAGCATAAGAATCTGCACGGATTTTAGAGACCTAAATAAAGCATGCCCGAAGGATGATTTTCCACTACCAAATATAGACATCATCATGGACTTGACGGTAGGGCATGCCATGTTATCAATCATGGATGGTTTCTCAAGGTACAATCAAATAAGAATAGCCCTAGAATATCAAGAAAAGATGGCTTTTACATGTCCATGGGGAACCTTCTATTGGAACGTCATGCCATTTGGTCTAAATAATGTAGGAGCCACTTATCAAAGAGCAATGACGGAAATTTTCGATGATATGATGCACACATTCATGGAGGATTACATGGATGACATCTTGGAAAAATATACTACAAGGGAAGGACATCTACATATCCTAGACAAAATCTTCACACGGATGGAGAAATTCAATGTCAGGTTAAACCCCAAGAAGTGTGTCTTCGAGGTCACATTAGCAAAACTACTAGGATACATTGTCTCGGAAAAGGGCATTGAGGTGGATCCAACAAAAGTCAAGGCAATAATGGAGATGCCACCTCCTAAGAATATAAGTCAACTCAGATCACTACAGGGAAGGCTCCAATCGATCAGAAGATTCATCTCCCAACTAGCGGATAAAAGTAATCCTTTCAATCATCTATTATATAAGAATATAACCTTCAAGTGGGATGAGGGGTGTGAAACAAAATTCAATCAAATCAAGCAATATCTAATGTCACCACCCATTCTCATGCCACCAATAGAAGGAAGGCCTCTCATATTGTATATTGCTACGACAAATACCTCATTGGGGGCACTATTAGCACAAGAGGATTATGAAGGGAAAGAGCATGCCATCTACTACATCAGTAGAACTTTAAATGGCTATGAAATAAACTATACATTCATAGAAAAATCCTACTTAGCAGTGGTCTTTGCTACTCAACAACTGAGACACTACATGCTAACGCATACAATCAGGTTAATTGCAAAGATCGACCCTTTGAAATATCTACTGAGTAAAGCTGCCTTAATAGGTAGACTAGCGAAGTGGCTCATGATATTAAGTGAATTTAAAATTCAGTATGTAGAAAGAAACGCAATCAAAGGATAGGAAATCATTGAAAAATTAGCAGAGGCTCCTCTACCAGATGATTGACCAATGACAATGGAGTTTCTAGATGTAGACATTCTAACAATAATACCCCAACAATGGGTATTATATTTTGATGGATCATATACACAATGAGGATCATGAGCAGGCATCTTGTTCATTTCTCCACAAGGACACACCACTCCAAAATCATATAGATTAATGTTTTAGTGTACAAATAATATGGCAGAATATGAAGCATTAATCATTGGGGTTAAAATAGCAATTCAATGGAAGATCACGGACTTACAGGTATATGGGGATTCTCAACTTGTCATTTATCAAGTAAATGACGAGTATCAGACAAAAGATAAAAAGTGGATGCCCTACAAGCAACAAATAGATAATCTAAAACAATCCTTTGTCAGTATCAAGTTTGATCAAATTCCAAGAGCTAAGAACAAAGTTGCAGACTCTATGGCTACAATCGCTTCATTACTACAATTGCCCGAGAAGTGTGTTTGTTATGAGTTTATGGTAGAACAAGTATCATGTCCTTTCTATTATAATCCAGAATCTGCTACCATCTGCCATATCGAAACCATAGAAACCTCCATCTATGAAATGATCTATGCTTACTTGAAAAATGATGTCCTTCCTCCTGATCTATCCAGGAACCAAAAACGAAACTTCATCCGCCAATCCGCACGACATATTTTAATTGCTGAAATAATTTATCGTCGAGGTCTTGATGGTACTTTAATTTGATGTCTAGAACACAACGAGTCTGAAATGACCCTATGAGAGGTTCACAAGGGTATTTGTGGCACTCACTCGAGTGGGATAACTCTAGCTAAGAAACTCCTCCATTTGGGATATTATTGGCCATGCATGGAGAAAGAATCCTATCGGTTTGTCAAGAAATGCCAAAAGTGTCAGATTCACAACAATTTGATTCATGCACCAGCATAGGAACTACATCCCTTCACATCAACATGGCCTTTTTGTCAATGGGGCCTAGATCTGGTAGGAGAAATCAATCCATCTTCATCTAATGGACACAAGTTCATTATCACAGCTACGAAATATTTCACAAAATGGATTGAAGCAGTACCTCTTACTACCATCATTGGGAAGCAGATCTCCTCTTTCATTTTGAACTACATAATATGTCGGTATGGAATCCCTCAATCCATTATCACTGATAATGGACGACCTTTCAAGAATAAAGATGTCCAAGGGCTATGTGATAAATTTTGTATCCAACATCGATTTTTAACACCATACTATCCTCAAGGGAATGGCCAAGCAGAGGCCTCAAATAAAACAATACTCAAAATTCTCAAAAAGACGGTTAACGATATTGGACGTGATTGGCATGTTCAACTCAACCCTGCACTATGGGCCTACAAAACAAGTATCAGAACACCAACAAGAGCTACACCATATGCCTTGGTATATGGGTCAGAAGCTATATTGCCCATTGAAGTAGAGATTCCATCCCTATGTGTATCACTCAGAGGTATCATTTCAGAAGAAGACTATAGGGTCTCTAGACTGTAGGAACTAGAGTTGCTGGATGAGCGTCGTCAGCAAGCTGTTAATCATCTAATGACTTATCAACAAAGGATGTCAAGAAGTTACAACCATAGGGTAAAATCAAGGGTCTTTCAGGTTGGTGACTTGGTATTGAAAGAAAACCCTAGGAATCAGCAGGACAGAGAGAAAAAAGGGAAATTTGAGCCTAACTGGCTTGGTCCTTTTCTTGTCACATCAGTATATGGATCAGGAGCATATCAGCTATCAACATTAGGAGGGGATTTGTTTGATGAACTTATCAACAGTATTCATTTCATAAAATTCTATGCTTAAATCTCCTAGTACATAGGTCACACTTTTGAAAATTGTTTCCTTGATGAAAACTTGGTAAACAGGCATCTTGGCAACGCAAAAACACAAAATACAAAAAAAAATTTTAAAAAATTACAAAAAGAAAGAAAAAATGAGAAAAATACAAAAAAACACGAAGAGTGTAATCAAAGCATATGGTGAAAACCTAGAAATAGGCATCGTATGTGATTCTAAGATCAACTTTCCCATCTATTTTGATATATACCAGGATCATTATTCTGGCAGTCAGTACCATTTCATATCATGTCAGTCGTCTTGCCATCTTTGCATCCATATCAAAGTCATTTTCAAATAGTCAAGTATCACTCCAAAGCTTGGGGGCAACATCTGGATATCACTAGGGGTAGCAAAACACCGATGTCACAAAAGGGAAAAAACAATCATAGCAGAAAAATCAAAAACAAAGATCAACGCGCAATATCAATCATCATCAAAAAAGCATCAATCATCCGTATTCATATAAAAAATCCAAAAACATGTCAAAAAAGTAAGTCTAAAAAAGCAACATCCAAAAACATAGGTCTATGTCTGTCGAACTACGTGGTCTTTGTGTGTGTAAAGTAGGCAAGGCTAATCTTTGATCAGCCCCCGAGACCCCTAAGATAGGTTACTAGGTTAGGTCTTTTGTCAAAATCTCGAAAATCCAAAACATGTCAAAATCAGGATGGATGATCTAAAATCTGAATAATGAATGAAACACTCTAAGTAAACAATGGATAAATTATACTTTTGATTATCATTTCTTTGGAATAACTCAATGATGTTTTAAACTAGAGGAACAAGGATAAAAAATGATATTTTATTATCTGCTATTTGTAAGATAATCATATAAATGTATGAATTATCAGGGGATGTGCTATACAAATGTATCACCGATGACATTCAGAATTCACACATTGAAATGATTACACTGCCTGTTTATGCAATGAATGCTTAGGTCATCTCGGTTAAATCATACCTAGATGCTTGTATTCGATTGCAACATCAAAAATCATGAAAGAAGTACTCAGGTCGTCATTGGTCTAACACATACCATTGACGCTTGTATTCACTTTCAACATCCAATAAAGCTCTATGATGGAAAAAAGGCACAAAGATTTTGTTAAAATGATAATTTTTTTGCATATAGTTGCATGCTAAAATTAGATCGCATTCATTATATTCATCATCTGCAGAGTATTTGTTGCATAAAAAATTCCAATCAGTGATTATCTAATCTACAAATAAGACTGAGTATACTTCACATAAAATCCAAAAATCATCAAAAACATGTAGATGTCATCATCACATCATTTTAGTATCATTATTTCATCATTCATACATCAAATAAACTATGAATTAAATGGTACCATGAGTACATTATGTTGATTTTACCATAAAAACATTCATTACATTATCATCTATCCAACATCATATGCATACATCATTTACCATCCATACATTTAAAATAAATAAAATCACAACATTATTTTTATCAATTATCATTCATCATAAGATCAACATTTATCCATCCATCCATACATTTACATCACATACATTTACATTCACATAAAAAGCATTTATCCATCCATCCACACATTTACATCACATCATACATCCACGTATCATATGATCCACATATACATTTATGATTAAAACATTGCATAAAATAAAAACATTCATCATTGCATCATCACATCTGAAATAAAATCATCACATACATCACATAATAAATGCATCCATCACATGGAAATCATAAACCATCATCATATCACATCAACTGCATCTCATATATATATATCAAGTGTCAAGTATACAATGAAGTCTAGTCTAAAAATACATCATCAACAATGACCTATATCGTAATATACATCATGAAGGATCACAATAGCATCTACGATCTACTACTGCCAGAGTGTGTGGGCCCAATAGGACATGTACCACCACCACCCCCGGAGGAACCAGGATCTCTGGGATCTCTTCGTGGAGGCTGTGTCACCTCCTCGCTCACTATCCATGTGTGTGTCCGCCCAGATCTCGATGGGACATAACTAACCCTATACTCAGGAGGCACTACATCATGGTATCTTCCTTTGTAGAACTCTACCTCTTGGCCAACCCACAGAACCTCTCTCATGTAATCTCCTATAGAGGTGCCATCAGCCAATCTCTGGAGAGTCTCCGTTGTCTCCTATGACCTCTCGACAATCTACCGAGCACTATCTCGCTCAGCTGTCAAGGTATCAACTTGTATCTGCATGGTAGCTAATTGTCCCTGTACCTATGCTAAGGCCTGGGCATGATCCTGAGCCTGTGCCTGCATCTGAGTCTGGGTCTGCACAAGCATACCCCGAGCTTGTACCAACTACCCCTACAAAGTCTGGACCTATGCCTGGAGCCCAGGTATCTATCTCTATTGCCCTACTATTGGCACTGTCACTGCTTACCTCTTGCGAGGCCTACTGGATGATGGAGCACTATTGATGGCTGCCCTGCCCCTCTGTCTCCTCCATTACCGCCATCACTGTCATCACTGCTGCTGTCACCACTGTTGCTGCTCTCTGAGCTACTGCCTGATGGAGAATCATCTCCACCCCAACTATCTATAGAACCCTCTGTCGCATCCTCCTCTATAGGTAAAGGTGCTGGCTCATCGGGGATTGTAATACGAGGATGTGGCACCAATGCCAAAAATGCAATATACTCATTAGTAATGGGTGCCTCTACAATATCCCTTCACATATCCCAGGCTGATGGCTGTAGTTCCCTGTATCCCTCTACTATAGCATCATATGATAAACGGGGCCCCAATCAAGAATATTCATCCATCATCTGACATAATGTGCTACCCCCTGTGGCATACACTGCATAATGCCATACTGCCTGTACACTCGACGTAGCAGAAATCTCTCTAGAAAAAATGGTGTACAACCGATGAGATACATGGAATCACATAGGAACCCCAACACTGCATCATCCTCATCCCACTGCTCATATTCAAGGTATGGGCACCAGGTAACTGTCTTTGTATCATCGAAAACCCGCCTCTAGTGCTCTAACTTGCCCATACGGGCCTATGTAAACCGATCACTGTATCAAAAAACGTAGGGTCTGTCAGCTAGTCTATCTGCAACTGAAAATGGCCGAGCAATAGCAAAATGCTCCCATCCCCACACTTGTAATAGGGTCATCCCTGCTGATAAGCTCCTAGTTCCAAGGTACACAATCGAGTGTAGATCATGATAAAGATGTGCTAGCATGCACATCCCCCATGCATATCTGGTACCATGTACCATCATGCTCTCCAGTGTCCTATCCTAGCTAACGAGAAATCCCTTTGACCTGCAATTAGGGCAAAGGAAACCTCCAATGAATCTAGCTAGCACTGCTGGTAGTGCCGTGTAAGAGTCAACAATCCTCCTCCACCGAACGCTCGGACCTGCAATGTCCTGATCCTAAAACACTCTATGAAGAGCATCTCTACCACTGGTCCCATGGGAATCGTATACGACAATCTCACCCACAAAAGGAATGCGCAAAATATACCACACATCCTCAGGTGTGATCGTCATCTCGCCAGTAGGTAGGTGAAAGGTGTTGTGGTCACTATGCCACCTCTCAGCCAATGCAGTCAACAAACCCTGATTAATCCTAATCTGGGGCATATCAAGCAAGCTAGTAAGGCCGCATCGGCCTATCACCTGAAGCTCATCTAGTGTTAGATGAGGTATCAAGTCTATCATCTATGGAAACCTCTCCCACATCTAGAGAGTATTGAAATCCTTCTATCATCACAACGGAAAAATCCACAAATCAGTGAACTGTTTCAAGAAATCAAAAGTCATTCTACTATCAAGTCTATCACAAATTGGTATGAATTTTTGATCAAAATTCATAGGCGAACATCAAACCTTACCTATCATGAGGTTCTCAAAACATCAACAAACCTCACCTATCATGAGGTTCATCAAAACATTATCTGGATCTTGCCTATCATGACATTTATCAGATATTGAATCATTTCCTCGCTATCATGAGGATCATCAAGAATAGGATTTATTCTCGCCTATCATGAGAGTTAGCCTTATTTACATCATACAAATCCAACATCAGGAATTTGAATTATCAATCATACCAATCTGAAGAATAGACATGATCAGAATTGATAAAATCAGGGTTCACTAAGTCAAAATCTTCAATTTTGACAAGAAGCGCTAAAATAGGCTTCCAAAGCGTTAAATCCCAAAAGTGCTACTTTATCAGCTAAAAGCGCTAAATCAAGGACCCAAAGTGCTAAATCTTGAAAGTGCTATTTCAGCACTCCGAAGCGCCAAAACAGGCTTTCGAAGCGCTAAAAGTCCCGAAACGCTACTTTTCCACATCGAAGCATTACAACAATCCTTCAAAGCGCCGCTTTACCAGAAGCGCTAGAACAGACCCTGAAAGCACTAATCCACCGAATCAAAGCGCTAAAAATCTCAAAGCGCTAATTCTTAACTCTTAAGCGCTAAATCACTGAAAGCGCTACATTACCCTATAGAAGCGCTAAAATTTTTAACGCAAGTGTTAAAACTCAAAGCGCTAAACTACCCACTAGAAGCACTACATTGGAGTGTAAGTGCTATAGCGCGGCTTGAAAGTGCTAAAACAACCTAAAACATGCCTAAAGCAATAAATGCATAAAAACACAAAAGTGCATGAATTACGAGGATGTCAAAGGGTACATACCGGAGGTCCATACACGGTCAAATGTTGGTGATGTCGAACACGCTCGAATCGGTGAGTGTGGTAGGGGATAGGCATCTTGCTCTAGCTGGCAGAAAAGTCTCTATTACAAAAGGTTTTTGAAATCAAATAGTGAAAATGAATTGGAAAATGACCTTTTGGACTATATATAATTTTTGGTGGGTTTTTATTATCTTTTAATTAATTTTATCTAGGAAATTAATTAGAAACTCATCTGCGTGCTAGATTTCTTCATTATTTGTCGGGTGATAAATTATTTCATTATCGAAACATCATAAAATCATCATAAAATCATAAATCTTCGAAAAAATTCTAAATATCATCAAATCATTAATTTATCTCCCGAGGGGCATATTATCATCCATCATCTGAAAATCAAAATCTGGGGCATGTCTGGGGCACACTGAATTTTTTTTATATATCATCAATCTTGGTAGTAGTAGCAAAATTTTCTTCGAAGCAACGCGTAAACACATCACTTCAAAGAGGGGCAAAATGTATACACCTAAAATTGGTCTAGAGCATCCAATTAATTAAATATGAATTATTTGATTAATTATCCTAATTTCCTCTACTATTGAATAAATAAAAATATTTATTTATATAGTTCACATTTAATATTCATCTTAATTAAATAAACAAAATTAAATACTTTGTTTGATTTAATTATCAAATCCCTATTTTATTCTATCACATCAATCTTAAATTAATTAAATAAAGATCAAAACACTTTATTGATTAATTGCCATTTTTCCTCTGTTTAATTTAATAAACAACTATCCTATAGTTCGTTTTATTAAATTATTTATCCCTCTTTTGCTAATTTAAATAAATCAAAATATTTGAATAAAAGCATAAGGAATATTCTAATCTATATTCTCTCAAAAATGAATTAGATATCCTATATCTAAACCATGTCTAAATTATGTCACAATTAATGCTTTGAAACTTCACAGGAAGTTTTGGAGACAAATTCCAAAATCTTCTCTCAATCCTCCTCCATCAATCTTTCCTCTTCTCTTGCCTGGTGTTTTCATAGGTAGAGACAATCTCCATTTTTCTCTCAATCTCCTCCATATATCACCATTCAATCCTCCAGATTGAATCCAAACCTCTCAAAGCTTTCCCTGTGCATTTCTACAGCCAAAAAATTTATAAATAAAGCCTCATTGAACCAAGAAAAGGATCTAGATAATCAAGTTTATGTACTCTTATTCTGCAGGAATTCAAGCATCAAGCATCAAGCATCAAGCATTCAAGCATCCAAAATCAAGCAATCAAGCTTTCACATCAATGGCTGCCTCATGTAGCTGCAATTATCTGTTTCATGTCAATTCATGCTTAGTTTAATTCATTTATCATCTAGTATCATTGTTTTAGTATCCATCTCGTTCTTTCAATTGTTATTTTAACAATCATATTGCACTCACGATCTGAGAGCCATTGTGATTTAATAAATCTTTGGAGATAGAGAGCAATATGACGCTTTCAATAGATTATTGTGTTGAATTAGTTAAATTTGATTTATCTTTGATATAATGTCGTATTAAGACGTGTTTTGTGCTTTATACCTTATTTCACACTTACAATAAGTTCAAGTATGGATTGCCAAAAGTGTCAAAGGTCCTTTTATAGATGGTTAGAGGCCTCCCTAATTGAGCAAGGTATGATTATGTCAGAGGAAAATGGTATGAGGAGCTGTGACTGGTAGTTTTGTAGCGTGCAGAATAATGGAGATAATCAAATGCAGTTACAACTTGTTCAATTTGAGTTTTGGAAAAGGGCCTTGAGGGAGATAGTTGTCGACATATAGAATGTTTCCATCCTAATGTGATACAAAATAAAATCTTTTAGGATGAATTCATTGGTTAGTGTGCCTGATTACAATCAAGTAAACATTAAATGCAAAGGCTTGTGAAAAGATATGGTGATGCTGATTTTGTGTTTTTTCCAAGAAAAATGAAGAGTCGTTGTATGAGAATTCATATCTGGGTATGTGCAAGATCATCATAGAAAAAACAAGCCCTTAAGTGGTAATGAAAATTCAAAATATGAGAGTTAGGCAACTTGACATAAAAAATTGAATAAGTTATCTATATTATTACAAAAATATGTAAGAATAGAATCTGTAGAAACTTGAATGTAGTTTCTAAAGTACTAGGTTTATTTAAAAAAATAAAAAATCTATTTGGTGAAAAATTGAAATTTCAATCGAGTAGTACTTAAATTTCAGGAAAAAAATAAGAAGTAGGTGTCTATCTGACCACCCTAACCACAATAAAATGATAAAAAAAATTATAAGATTTTATATATAAGTAGAGGACTCGTGTCCCGATGTGATGCATATTTTTTTGTAGTTTTTTTCAAGGTAAATAATTAATTATGAATTTATTATTAAAACTTTTTAAAATTATAAAAACTCGTATGTCTAACCACCTTAACTTGGCCAAAACTTCATGAAATTCAATTTTTCTTTTTTTTGCCTATAGTATCCGAAGCATAGAATGTGATGCATGTTTTGGATTCAAAAGATGTGATACTATTTGAAATCTATAGATGTTTTTCAATCAACCTATCAATCAAGACTTTAGTCGTAATTCGAATAGAAAATCAATAATAATTATTTATTAAATTCACAGTAAAGCATAATTTGTATTGGTGGAAAGATGAGAATCTCCTTTAAAAACCCTTTTCATTTCATTAATTTTGGGTAAAAAAAAAGTCATCAGCCACATGGACCATCATATCACTTATATATCGCCACTTTTTTGCCCATCATGATCATGCACATATCCATCACTTAAATGTGTAGAGCCTTTTGGCAGGTTGGCCATCTGTTCACACACATGAAAAGGGTTAGTGGTGCATGCAATAACTAATGCAAAAAGATGGCATGTACCCTTGCTAAGCAATTTTTCTCAAAAAAACAAAAAGACAGATAGGAGCATGCAGAGAGCATTAATTGTGTGAGGTTGACAAAGTGTGTAACCGCTTGAGACATTTGCAAAGAAAGAGAAGGATTTTCAAAAAAACTAAGTTGCAGAGTTCTTCAAAGACAAGAAAATGGCTGAAATTGCAGAGAGCTTAACTCAGGCCGTTGACACCAAAAGCATAGAAGAATGAAGAATGTTGCTACTTTGCATGAATATTTATGCCCAAGATTCTTATGCGACTCTAGGAATTCCAGTAAATCCTTCATGGCCCTACACCAAGTTGGAAGAATAGAAAGTGTTAGGCATGGTTTCTCCTAGAAACCAAGCCTTAGTATCAGAAGATTGGGATAACGTTCGTGATCCGGAGTTGTCTCAGAACCCCAAAAGCTTGAGGGAGGCTACTGATTGTGGAACTGTGGGCTTCCTCAATATATGGTCCCTTTGGTACACCATTTCCCAGAAGTTATTGATTCCTACGCTAAATGTTTTGATGCCCAAACAAGAATCATAAGCAGCCAAAATTTTAGGGTGGTAATCTATCCCCAGGCCCTCCAGGATATGTTGTGTATTCCTTTTAATGCTCTTGGGGGTGTGGAGGATTTTGATGTTTCCAAAATGAGAATTACTGGAGAACGCTTCGGTTCACGCAATAATTTTATAATGCTGAGATGGGTAAGCCATTTGATAACTTCATCCCTCCTAGCTTCCCACTTAGTCTGGTTGCTTTTAAAGCAGGTTTTGCCTCTGTCTTCTCTATGTTGGCATTGGTTTGTGGATTGGATATGGATAAGGAAGTCTTAGACTTCCAAATGAGTCTCATCTTTATGTTGAAATAGAATACCCAAGCTCTGTTGATGGACTTTGCAAAGGTCATTGTAGATGGGATGTGCCAATAGCTTAGGGAGTTTGAACCTGGTTCCAAGTTCAGGTATTCTTCATTTTTGAACTACATGATTTTGCACTAGAACTCAGACTATTTCCTACAATATCTTCCCTTGGCAGTATTTGATGAGAATGGCACTAGAAAGCCAGTTTCGACTTGGATTCCTGTCCTCTCAATTTTTTTTTATTATTACACATTTTCATATGCATTCCTAGCTCCAAATCTACAAGCTTTGGATCACAGTGAAGATAGTATGTCTATTTTCTTGACGCAAAACTAGATATCATGGATGAGGGGGCTTGTACCACCCTGCGATTGGTTCTTCGGTACGGATTTCATAATGCTCCGTATGCAGGGTTTTGTTCAGGAGCCTTTCTGGCTCCTGCATTTTGCTTTGGATAGGGTACTGGCCTTGGAGGTTTTCAAGCAGCTATGGAATATTAAGAATGATTATTGGGGAGGAAAGCACCTGAGTTCCCATTTGACGCTGCCAGTCATGTTTGGCTCTATGTCGTTGGTGAAGAAGAAGAGCTCAAAGGTAAATATCTCTGAAGTTTTGTACTCTAAGTTGGGTTACCTTGGGTTAATGATTATCTGTGACACATGGCACTACAATCTAGAGGGTAATTTGGGAGAGTTGGGCATTAAGATTCCCCACTAGACTCGTCCATTTTGGGACCCTCGAAGAAATGCAGATGAGGGAAATGAGGGATTGTACATCAGCCTTGAGTACATTCCTTCTAGCTTGGGTCGACCACTTTGGTTGAAATTTTATCATATAATGGTGAAGCCCAACTCTAGCCACAAAATAAATCAATTTATTTGTAGCTAGCTAAACAAGCTCCATTGGAAGCCTGATAGAATTAAGGATTTTTGGATTTCTAGGTAGGAAATAAAGAAGACTAATGGGCTCTTCTAGGAGTTGGAATCAGATAACTTGTTTGATGATAATTGGTGTCGCGAGAATTCTGACAGTGAGGAATCTCCTAACCCTTTAGGTTCTGAGCAGTTATGTGAGGTGGAAAGTGTAGCTCTAGAGCATGGAGAAGAGGTAGCCCAAAAGGCTCCCATAGTTGAAGAAGATCTTGCACGAGGAGGGGTAGTCAGTGTGCAGTAGTCGCAGCATGAAGACTCCTCAAATACACAGATATCGGAGCCTACTAACTCCTCTAGATCATGCATGAAGAGGCTAAGGTCTTCTAGATGCCAGTGAAAAGTTATTTTGGACCTACATAGTCCCTCGGAGGAGAAGAGGTCACAAACAGAGGAATCAAGAAGAGGAGAAGAGTCGTAGCATGAAGAGGTGGTAGTATCTGCTACAAGTCTTTGGGAAACTAAAGTATTTTTTCCCCCTTCTTCTTTCTCTTCTATGTCTTTGGTCTCTTCCGCATCTGCCCCTACCATGTCATTCGCGCAAGCTATTCCTATCATTGGTTACCCAGGGAAGGTCAACATTATTTCCCCTGGGCCCCCCCTTCCATCTCCTACTATTTCTACTGCCCTTCAAGCACAAGTAATTTTAACATGTACTGACCCTCTGAGTCAACAATTTATATCTCTGAGGCCTCAGCATCAAGAAAATCCTTCCCCACTCTTTTTTCCCATCATTTTTTCACCATCGCCGAGTAGCCAATATATCCCACTTTTTTCCATAGTAATTATTACTAGGCCTTGAAAATCCACCAATACATTGAGCACACTGTCTTTCCCACTAGCAGTTCCCCAAGAGTCTCCTTTTGCTAGTGGTTTGGGTATTTTATCTAAGGAATATTTCTTGCATGTGGATGCAAGCAAGGATGCCCGGGCTAGCTAAATTCTAAAGAGGAGGGAAAAAGATGCAGGCTGACTTGTAGAGCCCTTTTTGCAGATTATGTTCAATGAGAGCCAAAATTTGTTGATGTTTGCAAATGTCACACCCAATGTTATCAAGTCGATCGAGGAAATGCAACCAAGTGATTATTTTCAATGCCATAGGGCTTGACTTGCAGCAAGCTCATCTGAAGGATAAATTTGAGTTAATGGAAGAAACTCAAAGGGTGGTGACCACCGAATTCCTCAAACTCAATCGCCAAATGAGGAAAAAAGATGAAAAAATAAAGGAGCTGAAAGGAAAGGTAGAAATCTGGTCAAACAAGCATAAGGCCTAGGAAGTCAAAATCAATCACCTATAAAGTGAAAAGAATGCCTTTGAAAACAAAGTCACTGAGCTTCAGGCTTTGGGTGCAGAAGTTGTTTCGGCCTTACGAAGAGAAATTGAGCAATTCCAAGTGACCAAAGCAACCCTTCGCAATGAATTGAGGCAGGCGAGTGATGGATTAAAACAACTCCAAAAGAGTACTAATGAGGAGGTAAATGAAATGAATTATGTATTGGAGCAGGAAACAAAAAAGCAAAGGCAGGCCAGCTTAACCTTGGGGGAAAAGGAGAGAAGTTTCTATTCTGAAGAATCAATTATCGGCCCTAGAGGGAAGCATTGCAGAGTTGAAGGTAGATTTGGGTGGCAAGATTGCAGAATTGGACCTTTTCAGATCCCAACCTCCTGTACCCCAAATGAGCTCACTGGAGATAACCAAGGAGTTACATGCATCATACTGGGATAAGGTTAAAACACTATGCCTTACGTTGCAACCCACTCTAAAATTTATGGCACAGGCAACCAGTCTATGTGGGGTGGTTAGTAAAATGATGCAACGGGTGCAAGAAATGACTTCTGATAAAGTTCTGGAGGCTACGCAGTTATTGGGAAAATTGTATACAAATTTTGATGAAGTGTTGAGCAATGTGGGGATCGAGGACCGAACAGTGGCAACCATGGGCATAAATATTCTTATCTTTATGCATGAGGTCATCTAGCATGTCAGAGAGTGTAGAGCTAAGCTAACCCACATTACTAGTGATATGCGAGAAAAAATTTCTCACTTAACTCAGCGAGGGCTTCCATTGCCCTTCATCACAGATCAAACAGTGGTGGGCATTGAGAACATCATCGAAAATATTGAGGAGAAGAAGCAACATTTATCAGTTTTCCAATCCTTTGATCAATCTCTGACTTCTGCCAATATTGAAAACATAGTGCATTAGCTAGCGCAACTCTTTTTCCAGCTTGAATCTGAGGCAAAGGTATCTGGTGGATTTCCTTTTAAGGAAATAATTGATCTAAACATGGTGCATGAAAATCTACGCACTCTCTTTGTGCCATCAAATGAAGTTTGGGTGTTCCTTCCAGCTACTCTCTCTCGGCTATGAGTGATTGTGGAGGAGTTGGACTGGTCTGCGAGACCAAAAATTTTGGGGTTCTTCATTCCACAGGAGAAATGTTCCCATGAGTCGCGAAACTATGAATATTTTTTCATGCACCACTTTTTTATTCATGATTTCTCTTCAGTTTGTGACTTCTCCTTTTTCGATGGCTTCCTATTGGAGCTTTCCTTTGGGCCGTATCACTTTTCTTTTGCCGAGCTCCATTTGTTTTACGCGTGGCCTTCATTTGTTTCTTTCTGAGTTGGGCCCACACTGCATTTTATTTTGATAGGAGGTTGAACACGTGGCTTCCTATCAGAGCTTTCTTTGAGCCATCCCACCTTTCTTTTTCTGAGCTTCATGTGTTTAATGTGTGGCGCTTGTTCCTATATCTATTATCTTGGGTTCAATGCTTGTGTCTTGTGTTCTTTTCTCTACCATGTTTTCTCTTCTGTTGCTATGTGGTCCAGGTTTCTGAAAGGACATGCTTGCTAGTGCAATGCTGGATGATCTTTTTGTTGGTGCCAGCTAGAGAAGATCTGGATCATTGATGGCTTCACTGAGGTATCTTTCTTCTTGGGGTCCTCAAGCGGTGGACTGGCTTCTTAAAGCAGTCTTTTCCTCATTTTATAGGTTGTTAGATGTATAAAATTTCCCAAGCACTGGGAATTAGCCTTTGTAATGTTTTCTATTGAACTTGAACTTGCAGACTATGCCAGTCAATTCAGCCTCTCTGTTTTCATGCATTTAATAGGACATTAAATTGTGCTTGTATTTTCTGAAGTATATGAATGTCTATTTCAAGATTTTGTAATCTTTATGCAACTGAATAAAACACAGATCATGTTGCTACTCTTCTATGTTGGATTATACTATATTGGTTTTACTATGCAAATGCTTTTATGTTCTTATATTTGTAGTGTTAGGAATTATCTATTTGATAGACACTAGTTACTATTCGAGCCTTTGTTTCAGCATTGTGCTTAATTAATTCCTTTCTGATTTGGTGCATCGCCTTACCTTAGATTTGTTTGTTTTATGCTCATCTTCTTACCCTTTTCACCCCCACATAAAAATGAAGAGTTGGATTCAATAAAACCCCAAAGTTCACTTAGCTACATGCATAAGTCCCCCAATAGCTAAGTTTACTATAAGGTTGCTTCCTGCAAACTTTTGCGTCAACAAAATCAAATGACGAGACTTTTGACACTAAAACAAAAGGGAAAGTTGCACTTTTTAGAACATTGTAGAGTGGTTATTGGGTAAAATAAAAAGTGATATAAGGGGTTGTAGAAGGTGGATCCATTAGTGCAAATTGTGGCTCAAAATTGTAGTTTTTCTTTCAAAATTGATTTTGTTGTGATGAATCAAGCTCATGAGGCTATAGCATTGTATGTTTTGAATCTGTAATTTCATTTTCTCAAAATAATTGAAAGTGGGTTATTTTTTGTCTTGCATCTTCTGTGTTGGTATCTATTGTTGTGTTTTGTGGGGTTTGGGCGGTGTAGCCCTCATTAGTTCCTAATGAGCTATCATTATACTATTTTTCTCTAGGAAATTCTTTGTTTCTGGTTTGTAAGAAAATTCTTGTATGAGCCCTATATTCAAACTATATCAATATTTTAAAAAATACAAATAGATCATTAACTTTAAATAACAAATATGATGTGTAGACACTGAAAATTGGTCTAGGCCTACGAGTACTACTTTTGACATAATTTTCTAATGTCCATGGTCATTGATTAAATAATGTTTATTATTTAATTACCTTTCTAAACACATATTTCCTCTGTTAATTAAAGAAACCTTTTAGTTATTTAATTAATTCATAATGACCTTTATTCAACTTGATTAATTAAATAAATCATATTTATTTAATTAAGTCGCTAACTAATTAATTCTCCTTCTTAATTTATTATTTAATTACCCCTTTGTCATATTTCAACTATAATAAAATATTTATTATTTAATTATTCATTTAACCTTTTCAATAGTCAATTAAATAAATTACATTATTTATTTAATTAAATCCTTCAATTTTGAATGTTGAATTAAATTAATATTTAATTCATTATTAATAGTTTATGTCACATTCTTCTATCATTCAGTTATCTAATCATTCACTCACCCTCTGACTCGAAATCTATTTTAAATCCATCAGTTATCTCCGGATTCGATATATGATCGTCTATATGAGAGGACTCTCTGTCACAACTATTCAGTTAACTAGTTCTAACTCATATGCATGAATGTGTTTATTAATTAAATATCTTTATTTAATTAATTAATGCATGTGTGAATTCGAACGGATTATTCTTCGAGTTCTAAATTTGTCTTTTTCATTTTAAAGTCTATTTATTCTATTTTCGAAGACTCTTAACTGGGGATTAAGTTGTTTTTCTTATCTGGAACTCATGTGCTTTCTATTTTCGAGCAATCTTGAGACAAGATTAAGTTATCATTCTAATTTAATCTTTATCCTGCAGACTTTTCTAACTCACATTCTAACTGACACATAACTCACATCGCATGACATTCATCAATCTCGTCTGTTGATCTCTCTTTCGAATCTGAGCCAATCATTTGAAAACCAAAAATCTATAAAACGACCTATCATTATCATTATTCCTCCTCGCAAAATCAATACTTTTGAGAAGAAACTTAATCTTCGATATTTTTCTTAGACATTCAACAAGGTTATGCTTGCATCAACATAGAAAATCTGAGGGAAAGAATACTGATACAACAAAATAGAGAAGGAAAATCGAGATAATTCAAAGAAGTGGACGCATATTTGGTGAGATCTTTTCAGTTATTTGTTTAATTTTTTTATGTTCATTTATTCATTCTTTATTGTTTTGATTTAGATTATTTGTTAGATTTGATCATCTTAATTTGTGCTACAATTCTCTAGAAAAATCTATGTTACATTTGGTGAACCCGACATGAATTACGCTTCAAATTCACGCAATAATTTTCATTTCCCATTTTTTATTTTGCAAGTTATCATATGACACATTGCATCCACTCAAATAAATGACACATCCATATTCGTGAACTACATCTGATACATCCCACGATGCATCTAATACATCCCGCGATGCATCTGACATTCTGCACCGCATCTGTGACATTCGGCACCACATCCACCTATCAAAATTGAACCGCATCCGCATGTCGACATCATGACACATCTGTGGCTCAAAAAGCCGCATCTACCTGGTAATAGATTTTTCACCTTTTTATTAACTTTCGTACATTCACGTTTTCATTTTTTCATTTTTTGGGTTATTTCATTTTTTCGCTAATGTTTGTTTGTAGTTGTGTTGAGAGGAGTAAGTTAGTTTTTGTAGGACGAAGCATAAAAGACAAAATAAAAACCAAAAAATATTTTTTGTAGGACAAAAGCCGAAGACACAAAGGGAACTACTGATCAGTTTGCATGCAGGACCTAATGAAGACTTTGTTTTTAGTTAATTTTATTTAGAAATATTTTTTTTTGATAGTTTAGAAAATTGTTGTTTGGGTTTAAAAAGAACATGTGTTTTTCATGCCTGATGTTGTTTAGATAGAATCCCGATTTATTATATCGAAGTATCCTCTCCCCTTGCACATTTATGCGATCCTGGGTGTAAGAGAAATGATTACTAACTCTAGAACTTGGGCCTATCTTGGTGGGAAAACGTACTCACCCCAAGATGACTCAAAATCGGTGACGCGCTTATCATCAACGACTCCCAACCGGTATACAAATTTTAATACTTGAGGAGAGCTCAGTATTACAAGGATCCTAGTAGACCAGTACTTGACTGCCCAAGTACCCTTGTGGTGCGTTAAAACCTAAAAAGTGTAACCTTTGCAGAATTGGTATGATATTGCCTCTTGCATGGCTCTTCTTAATGAGTGCCCGAATTAAAAAGCCACTTGTTGTAGTTTTTCCAAAATCCTTTCTATTTTTTGGTGCAGCAAGTCCAGACCTGTGAAGCCATCTTACATATTTATGGTTCATGTGTGGAGATGAGATGTATGCCATGGGAGTTTCATGGGTATAGTAGCTTGGCTACCCCGTATAAGTGAGTGTCATGGAGGGGAGCTAGTGGGGTCAAGCTACTAGTCATCCGCCTTGAATACACGTAGCTAGATTTATCCAAGTAAGAACTCAACAAGTATTGTCCAACATAGCCTAGGTTGTAAATGTTCTCTAATTTTAACAGATCCATCACTACAAAGTGAAAACACATTGTATTATGTGCTTTTTTTTGTTGTATTTGTCAAACAACTTGATCATCAAATAGAGTCAGTTGAAATAGAATCAACAAAAAAACTGCAACTGCCAACAAGAGTCACAACTATCATTTTCAGAACCACATCTATCTTAGAGAGTCGCAACTGTGAATTTAATCACCGCAAGTGTCTGTCAACAAAGTCCAGTTTGACAGAGTTTAGATACTACACCACAACTATCAAATCCTGAGTTGCATGTGTATTTACGGGCCGCATCTGTCAAACAAAAAACTACAACTGTCTGTCAACAAGTTTAGGTTCACAAAATCCATATTCTGAGTCACAACTGTTACTATGAGTCGCATCTATCAAAAACTAAACCACATCTGTCACAAGTCAAAATTGTCGATCAACATTCAAAACCTATTTTTAGTCAAATCACCACATCTGCAATATAAAATGCATCTATCAAAAATAGAACCGCATTTGATAGGTGAACCGCATTTGAATCTCAATAGAAAACTGAGAAAATTGTAAAATCGAGTCTAAAAGCATAACTATCATTTTCGCTTATGTTTCTTAATATCAACCTTGGACAGAAATTAAATTTTTTTTTCTCAAAACCTTGCATTATTAGGTGTCATATACGTCCTAGTCATAGTCATCCTAAGTTGCATACATTTAGACACTTCCTAGGAATTTGCATATAGAAGAATAGAACAAAATTTCTGCGTAATTGGATACGTTCATGTTCTGATTTGTCCTCATCATTGAACCTAGTCACTTTGGTCCTATTACTGAATCTTTCCAACTCAACAGTCTAGTTTGGGAAATTGGCCTTGTCAACTATCTTTGTCCTACAATCAGGTTTCTTGGTCAACTCAAATCATTGTATGCATTTATTCCATAGGTGGTAGGTTATACCCATCTTAGAATCATTTACCATCACAGTCTACTCGAGATTTTGCATATTTTTTGTCCTACCATACGTCATCTTAGTATACGTTATTTTGGAAATCTTTAGCAACATCCTTTACTGTCATAAAATCCAAAAAACATAGAAATAGGACATATAGGTTTTTAGACATAGTTTGCATTACCCCATTTTGAGCAACTTTTCATGGTTGAAACAAGGTCTAAAAAGAAATAGAAAGAAATTTCAGACCCTAATGAATTTTTCAATCCTTTCAGAAGTCAACCATCAGGAAAAGAAAGACCACACAAACCTTTGCTTGAAAAGTATGTCACTAGAGACACACATGGACAAATTTATGTTGAAGACATAGATGTTGCAGTACAAGATCCTGAATTTGCATCCTTTATGGATGAGTGTTTGGCAAATGATCCTGAACGATATCTAGCAAAGTTGCTAGTAGAAGGTGCCACACTACCACCAGGATTTGATATTCATACATTGAAAACACCGTCTACTCAACCAACACAAACTGTGACATCAAGTGTTTCTATTCCCCAAATTACCACAGCAATACCAACTAGCATACCTACTCAAACATCATCAATTGTAAGCATAATCCCTTTCAATGTAACACAAGGTTTACAATTTATTGTGGTAGAAACTTCATCAAACCCCTTTGGCACAAACACTACTAGTAAGAGATCCAAAGTTGGCATGAATATTCCTATACCAAATCAGAACATTCAGACAGAAAAAATTCCTATACCAAATCAAAACATTTAGACAGGAAATATCCCCACACCAAATCAGAACATTCTAATGAGATATATTCCCTTGCCAAATCATAACCCGTCACAGAACACAACATTTCAAAACACCTAGACATTGATCCAAACAACGCAAATAACATGTCCTTGACACAAGTAGATGTTCTCCAAAACTAAATGAAAATGCTTCAACAATAGATGGACAACATGTCTATGTTAGGAAAATGAACTATCTCAGTGCAAGATCTATGTCCATGTCCTTTTGACAAAACGCTCTACATGACACCCTTCCCCCATGGATACATTATACCAAACTTTCCTAAGTATAATGGGAGGAAGAATCCTCTAGAAAACATTAGATAATTCTCTACAACATGCATGGACATATCATTTGACCCCACATACTTGATGAGACTATTTCCACGAACCCTTGTTGGGATAGGACTGGAATGGTTCTTTAAATTACCGTAAGGCATACGATCTTGGGGTGAATTAGCTGAGAAGTTTGTTGAACACTTTGCCTTTAACATAGAAAGTGAAGTAACAATAGCTACCTTGTGCCACACAACACAAGAAGATGGCGAAACTTTCACCACTTTCTTCCAAAGATGGAGTATTCTAGCTAGCAGATGTCCAGTTGAAATACCAGAAAAACAAAAGGTCACGATATTCCTTGAAAATATCAATCCAAAACTGAGAGGTGACTTAAGGGTACATTGTTTTACATCATTCCTAAACTTGGTACAAAAGGGTATCATCCTTGAAAAAGGCCTTATTGACAAAGGAGAAATAAAAGTACCAGGCAAAAACCCAGTTGTTCAACATCAAAACGTTCCCAATGATAGAAACAAATTTTTTACAAATGATGGCATTGTCAATGCTAAGACCATACAAACAAGACCACTTATCACACTTAGAGGTTGAAACCCCAATCAAGACATGATGAATAGTCCAGATCAAACATAAAATTTTGTCCAAAATCCACAACAACAATGACCACAAAGGAGATTTTCTACACATGAATTTACCCCTTTGGGGCAACCAATCGAGACAATTTTCAAAGAGATGATTAAACATGATCTTATTAAACATTTAGAACCAAGAGAATATGATCCTAGATAGTTTAAACCTTCATGGTGGGATGGCAATGCCTATTGTGACTATCATTGAACAAAAGGACACAAGCTACAACAATTTTGACAACTGAATATTATACAAGACTTTGTTGAAAACGGAACCATAGAGGTCAATGGGAAGAAAAATACCAAGAAAAATTATCATAAGGTCTTCACAGACCCATTACATGACCACACAAAAGGAAAGGCCTCCAGTTCAGGAACCAAGAATACTCCATCAACCAATTATGCAAATACCAAGTATGACTATGGAAAAGGAAAGATCATAAATCACCTCCAAGCTGCAAATGAAAATTTTCATACCATCAACATTAAGAAGCATCCTGAATGTGTCGTAAACACATGCAGAACTAAGATAACTCTTCCAGGTCCTTCTTCTAAGCCACTTACATAGTCTTCCAATTCTAAATACAATCTCATTGATCAACTAAGTAAAACCCCCGCACAAATATCCATTTTGGAACTATTAACTTTATCACTTGAGCATCGAGCCATTCTCGACAAAGCTTTATAGAACATGACTATTCCTACGGACTTAGATGTCAATCGTTTCAAAGAAATGGTGGGATATTTAACCAACTCACATCATGCCATATTTTCCCAACAAGTTTACTCAACCAAAAAGACCGATCATAATGACCCATTACATCTTGAAGTCCTAGTCGATCAAACCAAAGTTAGACAAGTCTTGGTAGATGGAGGAGCGGGTTTGAACCTATGTACCCTAAAATTGGTTAAGGCATTAGGATTCTCAGAAGAATGCATAGACACCTCTAAGAGTATAGTCATCAAGGCTTACGATGATGAGGAAAGATCATCCAAAGGAGTTGTCACACTCCCTATCAGAATTGGTCCAGCAATTATGAACACCAACTTCCAAGTCTTGGATCTCACCCTTTCGTATAACCTATAATTAGGTAGACCTTGGATAGATGCAATGAAATTCGTACCTTCCACATATCACCAATGTCTTAAATTCCCGTATAATGGCACCGAGATCATGATTGATGGTGATCTAGATCCTTTTCAATATTGTACGAGCCTAAGGAAAATTTCACAATGACAGGTTCCCATTAGTCAAGAAGCTTCATCATCCACTTTATCCTTATACATTGACCCATCACAACTCATCAAGTCCATTTCATTAAAACCACCATCATCCAATCCTAAGGTCGAGATCCAAGACAAGGGTTGTGGAGAATATTACATGAAGGAATCCTATTGTGTCAGTTAGCTGGTTCCACCTAAGGCATATGGTCTACCCATGCTTGATAGAAGACAATTTGTAGTCAAATTTCATGTTCCCCCTACAATGACATTGACCAAATGGGGAGAGTTAAGTGAAGAAATTATGGATCAAGGTGATATTACCTCCTGGTTGTACCAGGAAGACAATGAATACCCCTCACCGTCTATTCAAATAGCTAAGGATCAATATGGAAAAGGCTTTAATATGATGCAAATAAAATGCTATGATGGATATAGTGGGTTACGACTACGTCAAAATGGAAGGACGAAACCAATCATTGTCTCACCATGACCGAAATACCTAGGGCTAGGTTTTCAACCGCTTAGAATTGGGTTTCCTAGTACTTCATCACTATTTCAAGAGGAAGTGAGTGCTTATGTAGACATCGAGATATCTCATGAACTACTTCCCCTAGTTTATGATGAATCTCCTAACTCAAGCGATTGTCAATGGGATTCCATTTCCTCTACCAGCACCATGAACCTAGACAATCTATTTCGAGAATTGGACAAAATGATAAAACCCGTACCAAAGCCATCTAGTCCCCGTAATAAGAAGTCCTTGTACAAAGAAGAATGGATTAAGCACTATTATTGGGAAACCCTTGATCATGCATCTTGGGCACTTGACAAACCATCTTGTGATGACCTATCCCTTACAATAGTCTCACATCAGAGTTTACCTACCCATAGGAAAAAGAACAAGAAGGAGTTAGTCCAAAACTTCTATGACCATGTCAACCATTATGTATTCACCTTTTGAGCTACCACATTTGATAAGTTCGATGATTACATGCCTCTCATATATCCCCAACTTATCAACTAGGATCAACAAGGTAGACCCATCTTAGACACATTCGAGAACGGTGAAGCAATAGCTAAGTTCATGGGACTTTGAGAAGGCATACCAAGAGGGGATCATAAAGTTGGGTTTACCATAGACTTGGATGACAAAGAATATTTTGGGGAGTCCATTTACACCTCTAGTCGCAAAAATGAAAATAAAAATAAAAATGATGAAAATAAGAAAAATGATGAGTCCCTAGGTGAAAATCGAAAGGCACGTTTGGGTGAAGAAACAGTCAAAATAAAGTACGTATCCGAGGGCGAAAACCTCTATGAGGCACCCAAGGATGGAGGTTTAAACATTCTCCCAATTGAACAGGAAAAGTCACCAATGCTAGTAGAAGAGTCTATTGAAGTCAACATAAATATAGAAGAAAACCCTTAGAACATATACTTTGTAGCCTCTTTGACATGGACAAAAAAATAAGAATTTCAGGACTTCTTCACAAAGAGACAGATAAACTTTGCATGGTCATATGCTGACATGCCTGGGCAGGATCCAGACCTAATATTGCACCATCTACCATTACAACCAGGTATTAAGCTAGTCAAACAAAAGTTAACGAAAATGCATCCACAGATTGCTCTACTGGTCAAAGTAGAACTGAAGAAACTCTTGGATGTCGAATTCATAAGAACCATAGACTATGCACACTAGATTTCAAATCTTGTGCCAGTGACTAAACCAACTGGGTGCATCCGCATTTGCACAGACTTTAGAGACATCAACAAGCCATGTCCTAAGGATGACTTCCCTTTTCCGAACATAGACATGATAGTAGATCTTACCACAGGATACAAGATTCTATCCCTCATGGATGATTTCTCTGGATACAACCAAATCAAAATCACAGCTGAAGACCAACACAAGATAGATTTTACGTATCCATGGGGAACATATTATTGGAATGTTATGCCTTTTGGGCTTAAGAATGCAGGAGCTACCTATCAACATGCAATGACTACTATTTTCCATGACTTTGTACATACTCTGATGGAAGATTATGTCGATGACATTATAGCTAAATCAGAAACAAGGGAAGATCATTTGAAGGTTCTAGACAAGATATTCCAGAGGCTAGAGAATTACAACGTCAGACTAAATCCAAAGAAATGTGTCTTTGGAGTGAAATCAGGAAAACTTCTAGGGTATATCATTTCTAGAAGATGCATTGAAGTAGATCCAGAGAAGGTAAAAGTTATCATAGAAATACCTCCTCTAGTCAACATTGGTCAACTAAGAACACTACAGGGAAGATTACAGTCTATCGGGCATTTCATTGTACAACTGGCAGACAAAATACACCCATTTCAACATTTACTCAAGCAAGGAGTACCATTTGTCTAGACACCTAAATGTCAAGAATATTTCCAACAGATCAAGGATTATCTGCTCGGTCCACTTGTCTTAATGCCACATACAGATGGAAAATTGTTGATACTATACATTTCAGCAACTCGGTCAGCATTAGGATCTCTTCTCACACAAAATGATGATCAAGGTCATGAAAGAGCAATGTATTACATCAGTCGTACCTTGGTGGGATATGACTTAAATTACAACAACATAGAACATGCCTGTCTTGTGGTAGTCTTTGCTACTCAAAACCTTTGGCACTATATTCTAAATCGCCAAACAATGTTGGTCACAAAGATTGATCCCCTCAAATATCTCCTAAGTAAAGCAGCATTAACAGGTTGATTGGCTAAATGGGTTATGATACTTAGTGAGTATGACATCCAATATGTGGAGAGGAAAGCTATAAAAGGATAGGTGATTGTAGATCAGTTAGCGGATGCACCCATGAAGG